>OX336389.2:1076002208-1077215113 GCA_946902985.2 Meconema thalassinum
AAAAAGAACACGGTGCTGTATGGTTGAGGTGAGAATCAAACCCTCTCTACTTATTTTGGACCACCCGAGACTGAGTATACTTGTTTTAGTCCTCATACCACTTTTAAAATTTTGTGTTAAAGCTAGGAATTGAACCCAAGAGCTTGTAGGGGGAGACCAAGGTTAGAATATGTTAAACAGATAGTCTTGATTGTAGGGTGTGGTAGCTATATAGAGATAAAACGATTAACTCGGGACAGGGGGCATTGAGATCTGCAGCAAACCAGTCAAACGACTAAAGACTCAACCAACAACATGTAAGCTCACCAAAATAATGTTGTGTAACGGTAAATGTTAGTCAACGAACAGTAATGCAATACTAAAACTCATGACACGATATCTAAGAGCTTTTCTAAAATTATTTTAAAATGCCTTTAACCCTATATTAAGCACCTAGTTAACAATACTCATAACTGCAATGTTATGGTAAAACAAAACAAAATCTATATTTCAAAACAAGAAAGTGGTTTAGTCAATGTATACTGGGAAAAGTTTTGTAAACACTCAAGTCCACAAGACTAATTAAATTAGTAACTGTCAGGTTGGCCGAGTGGTTAAGGTGTTTGACTCAAGATCAAATTTCCTGTACAAGGAAGCAAGGGTTCGAATCCCTTACCTGACATAACTATTGCCTTAACATGGCTTGTCCACACTGAATTATTATGATACTCGCTACACAAACCATAGACAGATTGTATTGTTTAAGGCACTCTCTTTATGAACATAGTCAGCGACTGTTGATGGTTAACAATTGCATTAATAGTGGGACATGGGGATAGCAATTAAGAAAAACAGTCAATACCCATACAATATTTTTATTCATTTAGTTTATTTACAATAGTTATACACTGAATACAACTTTTTATCTTTTTATCATTGTTTGATATAGATTTTAAACATAACGCTTGTTGTAGATCCTTTTATAACATTCTCCAGGTACTCTTGTTCTTAAAAACTGGGGAAGCCGCAATGGTTTTATAGACATTAAACCCTCATCCTCTTTCTTTTCATCATCATCATCATCATTATAAATATTATCATCATAATTATTATAGTCATTGTCACCAACATTATCATCATCATCATCATCATCCTCAACATCACTAGAACTATCCAATTCCTTTTTTTCCTTTTCAATAGGGGCCTCTTGAAGAGTCTGTGTTGCTTTTGATAGTGTTAAGGGTATTTTGAACGTTGACAACTGTCCTAACATGCCTCTTTGAGGAGATGATAATTGTTTTTCAACAAACAATGCACTGTCTTGAGCAGCAATATTATTTCCTTGAACTTGCTTTTTAGCATTTTCATGATATTTTGTTGACAGCAACAGTGTTTTATCTGGTACACTACATTGATGATTACCCACACTTAAGACCCTACCGTTCTTACTTTTTAGATGACCTATACATTTTGTTGTCCTTTGTTTTGAACACTGCCAAAATATGATTCCATTCACATTTTGCCGCTTATAGTTATAGGCGTAGCCATGTTACAGTGCACTTGGTTTGCCTTTATTAGTTATAGTATATTCCATAGTAGTATCTGACTTGTAACGTTGATCTACCTACTACAAAAGTCAGAACAATTCTGGTGAAAGTATGATTTTGTGTTGACGTTTTATATAGGATGATGTTGGTGGCTTATGCTGGTGGCTTATGTTGGTGGCTTATGTTGGTGGCTTATTTTTGTGGCTTATGTTTATGGCTTATGTTGGTGGCTTATATTTGTGGCTTATGTTGGTGGCTTATGTTGATGGCTATGTTGGTGGCTTATGTTGGTGGCTTAGGTTGATGGCTATGTTGGTGGCTTATGTTGGTGGATTATTTTGATGTCAGATTTTGTTATATAATGTATTTGATCCATTCATCTATGACGTCATAGCCAGTCTTAAAGAAAGAGGATGAGGGTTTAATGTCTATAAAACCATTGCGGCTTCCGCAGTTTTTAAGAACAAGAGTACCTGGAGAATGTTATAAAGGATCTACAACAAGCGTTATGTTTAAAATCTATATTAAACATTGATAAAAAGATAAAAAGTTGTATTCAGTGTATAACTATTGTAAATAAACTAAATGAATAAAAATATTGTATGGGTATTGACTGTTTTTCTTAATTGCTATCCCCAGGTCCCACTATTAATGCAATTATTAACCATCAACAGTCTCTGACTATGTTCATAAAGAGAGTGCCTTAAACAATACACTCTGTCTATGGTTTGTGTAGCGAGTATCATAATAATTCATTGTGGACAAGCCATGTTAAGGCAATAGTTATGTCAGGTAAGGGATTCGAACCCTTGCTTCCTTGTACAGGAAATTTGATCTTGAGTCAAACACCTTAACCACTCGTCCAACCTAACAGTTACTAATTTAATTAGTATTGTGGACTTGAGTGTTAACAAAACTTTTCCCAGTATACATTGACTAAACCACTTTCTTGTTTTGAAGTATAGATTTTGTTTTGTTTTACCATAACATTGCAGTTATGAGTATTGTTAACTAGGTGCTTAATATAGGGTTAAAGGCATTTTAAAATAATTTTATAAAAGCTCTTAGGTATCGTGTCATGGGTTTTAGTAATACATTACTGTTCGTTGACTAACATTTACCGTTACACAACATTATTTTGGTGAGCTTACATGTTGTTGTTTGAGTCTTTAGTCATTTGACTGGTTTGCTGCAGATCTCAATGCCCCCTGTCCCGAGTTAATCGTTTTATCTCTATATAGCCCACACCCTACAATCAAGACTATCTGTTTAACATATTCTAACCTTGGTCTCCCCCTACAAGCTCTTGGGTTCAATTCCTAGCTTTAACACAAAATTTTAAAAGTGGTACGAGGACTAAAACAAGTATACTCAGTCTCGGGTGGTCCAAAATAAGTAGAGAGGGTTTGATTCTCACCTCAACCATACAGCACCGTGTTCTTTTTTAATTTTTTAAAATAATGATAGCCATTTGTTCAATTTCACATTTCAAACATTGCAATTTGTCAATTTTCCATTTGCATTTTTTTAATGACAGTTTGATGTTTTTTTTCAATTTCATGATATGGAAACATGGATTTTCCATTTTCATATTTACACATTTGTCAATTTCCCATTTGTATATATATATTAAAATGTTCGTTTAAGGTTTTTTAAATTTTGTCTATATGGAAACCTGGATTTTCCATTTTGCTGTTCACACATTTTTTATTTATTTTGTGTATGTTGAAATACGATATTTCCAAAACATGATTTTTTACTTTTCATTTTATGTTTTTGTAAATGATCTTAATGTGAGTGCTTGACCATGGCAATAGTACAGTCTGTCTATGTGTGTTAGCGGAACCGTAGAGGCTTATTACTACTGCAAGTAAGAATGTTTTACAAAATAACGGCTATCTACCACTGCATTTGAGAAACAAAACTATTGAAAAAAAATACTCTTTACCATTCATATATAAGTGTTAATTCTCCCTCTCCCCACCCTACCTCACCGTATATTCTCTGGTCAATCAATCAATGCTACCCATACATACACAAGCTTTCTATATCTCTCTCTCTATATATATATTTTCTCTGTTCCACAAGATAAAAATTATGGTTGCTGAATTGTATCCTGCACTGCTTATGCGACATACAATTGCCAGTTCATAAAACCGTTAGGTAGTTCTCTACACATAGCGATTTTACCACTGCTCTACCTACGCCTTTTGCTTGTTTGACTTTCTTACAGGCTAGTATGCGATAGGCAGCATTAACTGTATATCAAACCCAGTCCACCTTTGTATTTGTAATCTAAGTAATAATTTGAAAAGAGACAAGTGTAATCAGTTTTAAACATTATCTCTGCCTTTTTTTGTTTTGTTTGTTTATTTATGACATGCATATTAACCTAAAATCAAACCCTAGTCTACCTTAGTGAAAGGCTAATAGTTTAACCATTGCGTCACCATACCTTTCTTTCTTAGTTTGATTCGTTCTAGGCCTTAGAGCTAGAAATCGAGTTACAATCTCCAGTGCAGGAGGCACATGTGCTCACCACTATAGAACGTAATGGTTAGCTGGTAACATTAGACAACCGAAAATGATTGTATTTCTGTTAGCCAAGCATTTCTGTCATTTGCCTACTGTGTGAGCACTGCCAGCAAGACAGTTTAGTTTAGAAAAAGCGAGTGTGTGTGTGTGTTTAGATTACTAGCCTCAAGTATTTAAAGCTTGTTGTGTGTAGCGACCATCTTGTCCCAGTAACCACTGAGCAAGTTTTAACAGTCAACACTTAAAAACTGTATTGGATAGTTGTGTGTGGTTTATGTACTTGGGTGTGTGCATTAGCACCATGCACTAGCTTTACCTTATCCTCAATAGGTAGACCGTTATCCCTTTCCTTTTTGACATTACCAATGACCACATCCACCCACAAGTTTTATACTTAAACCCTTGGCTTGTTTTCGATTAGGTTTGGTTCGGTTTGGTTGGATTTGATTCAGCTTGGTTCAGTTTAGTTCAATGTAGTCACCATTTTGTTTCTTTAGCTATCCTTTTTAACCAATCAATTAAAGATAGCCTACCCTTAATTCTTGAATCAATTAATCAGATTTTGTGTACACCGTTTGTCATTTATTAACCCATGCCTGCAACCTATACTCTCTCTGTACTACAGTCTGATCTGTAAACAAGTTCCAATACCGGTAGTGAAAGACTTGTCAGTCACCATACATGTAGCCTACACTAATTCTTTCTCTACCTAGCTATGTTTCATCACTCATGGTAAACATCTCACATGTCCGTATCCAATTATTAATTCATAAAATCTCAGGTCAATGACCTTAATGTTTTGGATATTTTAGGTAAATTCATTGACCATGGGAAAGGGTTGAACATTATAAGTCCTATGACACCTCACATGCCGATATCCGATTATTAGTTAATAAAATCTCAGGTCAATAACCGTGTTGTTTTGAATATTTGGGGTTAATTCGTTGGTCATGGGAAAGAGTTGGCCATCCTAAGTATTATAACACCTCATTTGACTCTCTCCCATTATTAGTTATCGAGATATTAACAACAGTGCAGTTAGACCCTTTTGACAAACATTAAATATATATTCAAAAACAGATCGACACCCCGAGCGCTAGGACCCCACATACAAGTCCCTAGCCTTATTGGTTCGCGAGATATTAACAAAAGTGTAGTTAGGCCCTTTGTTAAAATGTCAAAAATACATTCAAAAAGAGAGTGTCTGCCCAAGTCCAACGACACCTCACAGGTCAAAATCCCATCATGGGTTCAGGAAATATCAACAAAAGTGTAGTTAGGCCCCTTGTCAAAATCCAAAAAAATACATTTAAAAAGGGAATGTCATCCCAAGTGCTACGACCCCTCATACAAGTCCCTAGCCTTATTGGTTCACGATATATTAACAAAAGTGTACATAGGCCCTTTTGACAAAAATCAAAAATACATTAAAAAACGGGGCGTCATCCCAAGTCCAACGACCCCTAGCCTTATTGGTTCATGAGATATTGAAAAGCCAATGATCTATTAGTTTTGGATCGTTTGGTTATTTTTTTAAAATTACTCATCTATAAATCATTATTTAAAAAGTCCGCCCTCTTACGAAAACCCCAAGTGCGCATGCGTAAAAACAGAAAACAAACATGATAATTCATAGTAGCAATCAGCTCTTCACATGCGTTTCATGTGGAACAACGTTGAATTTCATCATAGCATTAGGGACCAGTCCAAAGGGACCGGTCCAAAGGGATCAGTTTAAAGGGACCCGTCCACAGGGACACGTCAACAGGGACACGTCCATAGGGACCCGTCAACAGGGACCCGTCCACAGGGACTCGTCAACAAGGACCTGTCCGCAGAGTCTCGTCAACAATGACCCGTCAACAAGAATCCGTCCACAGGGACTCGTCAACAAGGACCCGTCAACAATGACTCGTCAACAATGACCCGTCAACAAGAATCCGTCCACAGGGACTCGTCAACAAGGACCCGTCAACAATGACCCGTCCAAGGGGCTAGTCAATAGGTATCAGTCCAAAGGGACAAATCAACAGGGATCAATCTAAAGGGGCTCTGGCCTCAAGACCTAACATGCCCCTCTTTGATTATTGGTTTGCCTATCGTCAAGCGCCGCTTGGAAACTTTTTGATCACCCCTCGTGGGTTGGGATAGGCTAGGTTACACTACAGCCGCCATTTTTAAAAAGCCCGCCCTCTTACAGAAACTATGAGTGTGCATGCGTAAAAAAACAAGCATGTTAATTCATATTGGCTTTCCACCGTACACATGTCTCTTGTGTGAAACAACGTGGAATTCCATATTGGCATTCAAACTCCCGCATGTTGCACTTGAAAAGTGAGATTTGCTAAAAATGTTACAATTTCACCCCCCTAGTAGGGGTAGGTTTTATTTTGGGGTGGAAATATGTTGTCCATTGGAAAGGGGGTGTCAGTCCGAGTTCAACGACACCTCATTCGTCAAAATCCGACCATGCGTTCGAGAGATATCGCACCTCCGCCATCTTGTGTGGTGGAGCGGTGGCGGTGGATTTAGAACCCCTACAAAACCACTACTCACATTTTTTTTTTTGTAGTTTTCCGACAAAATGATCGTGCAAATTATTCTGAAATTTAGAGTTAAGCTTTCCTTGTGCTTTTCTAACGATTTACTGTACCCAATCGTCATCATATGGAACATGTGTTCGTATCCCAGCTAACTTACGGTCTTTCGAGGTATGGGGCGTTCAACCCACTATACGAGCACATATTCAGGATTTGAGTCTGTCAGGTGACTACTCTACTTGAAAGAAACAACATATTCCTAAGTATAACATTTAATGATAGTAATTCATGGCAATACAACATAAAACACACAAAAATACTTTACATTTATTTCCCACAACAAAAATCAAAATTTTCGGTCAGTCTCTTCTCCTCAAATTAGTGCTTCACCGCACTCAAGTCTATCCAAAACATCCTATTATTGATACTCTTCGAGTGTCCATATTTTTCTTCACGTGGCACAATTTAACACAAAGTGGAGTATCACAACACAATAAACACAAATTATATTTAAATAACATTAAATCTGCAATTATTAAACATTTATCCGTTTCACACGGGACATTTACTTTAAATAACATTAATTCATTAGCTTATGCCTTGTTTAATAAGTGTTGTCTCGCGCGAATCGTATTCTTTTCCCATCAATTTCAAACGCTGAGGTGGTACACTTTTCCCTCCAAAATACACATAGATATAGATAATTTATAGCTTCACCATACAACGATTTTCTGGGTCTGGTCAAAACATTATCGTTACAAACGTGTCATCTCATTCAAATTACGCTACCCGTATGAATAAATTAGTGTAAACTGGGCAAATACACCTTACAAGAATGCCTCTATTTATATGGTGCAGTTAATTCCTTCTCAGAGAATAACTGGGCCAAATGTTATCCGATTACAACATTCCAACATTGCATGTGTATGGAAATAGTGCATCTAATTCAATTGATACCATCATATCAAGCACATCTTAATTACTTTTCGAAATATCGACATTCTTCAGTGTCCCACTACAATTTTAAAATAAAAGGAACAGATCTATTGACTTCCTTTCCGTGCGAACAATGAATTAGTCATGGACTGGCCTCGGCAAGATGGCCGCCGGGTTAGTGGACCATACCTGCTACCCTGTCTGACTCCCCGCACGGTGAAGTTCATTCACTGGTGCAGCAGTGCCAGAGGTACCCTGAATGGGTCGTGTCCTTACGAATTGAGTCAATCTAATTATTTAATACCTACATTTAGAGTATTTAATGAGCTCATCTCGGCTCCTAATTACTATTCATGGCAAGGGATGGATCACGAAATAGCTTTGCCGTTCTGTGGTCGACATCAGTGGCTTTTGCTTGCGTCTCAAGTGAGTTTCACAGTTCTCTCACTGGACGGCATGCATATAAGAAGAGGAAATCGACGTTTCCTATACGAAGAACCATTAGTCTTACCTCTAAGGGCAGATCAATTAATATATGGGCCTACCTAGGGTCTCTAGCAGTTATCCCTGGTGGCGAAAACTCTGCGAACAGTGGATACAGACAGACTCTGTCCCAACTCTGTTGCGAATAACACATATATGCTCTAAGGCAATACTATATCGTAGATTCGAAGATTAGCCGACTAGATTCGCCAACGCGCAAGCTATTTTCGGATGATCCCCGCAACTTATTGGCGTAAATCTCTTGATTCTACGTTACATGCTCGCTGAACGCGGCTCAAACAATATCTCTTACAGATGACTCAATTCTTAAAGCACTCACGTCCTCTATGAAATTACTCATAAGCCAAAGTTCTACGTAGCTCCAAAACAAGTATAAATTTACTGGCATACATTAACTAACTTAATGGCTCTCAAATACAACCCTGTAGAATATACCATAATAAACATTTATCCAACATTTCAATGACACTGAAAAGCTCTCTTTATCTCGATATTTATGTTTCTTTCTTACTGTTTACAATAACACAGTATTCTTACGCTAGATATGACACACTTTGTAAGTACTATAGGCCTGACATGCCGATTTATTTATTCATTATTGTTACCGACCCCAGATTATTATTATTATTATTTAACGTTACCGTTACTTTCATCAATGTCTTACGCCTAATTGGCAGTAAACAAATCATCCTCCAAGCCATATTTTTTTTCCAAAATACGAGGGATGTGATCTCGTACACAAATGACTGTTAATTCTTAATCTTTGAGTGATGCTTCGTTGTATGATGAACTATTAAATCATATCAACATATTAAATTTGTACTCACTTTGATCCTAGCTGGGTTGGTCCAGCATGCCAGCAACTCGCCTGCCATGATGCTTATTTTAAGCCATCATGATATTATTCACACGACACATTGCATAAACTTTGTACATGGTAATTATATTTTTCACTACTGGCATTTTCACTTTGACACAATACACATTCTTTTACCATATAAACATAAACACTTTTAAAAATCACTGTAATATAACTTTATACATAATTCTCGCACAATTATCACACATGGATCCTTGATTGGATTCCCACTATCGCCTGACCTCAGAGATGCGATGCAGCTAACTCCTGACAACCGCTGGTCTCCTTGAAAGTCTGTCTTGCGTGTGTGTGTTCGACTCCCGTCACCTACAGTTTATGTCTCCTCTGCTGCAAATTTGTTCAATCCTAGGTCGCGACTACTTGTGATGCCTCCCAGGCTCCCGTAACTGTAGTGATCATTAAAATAATATGTTATTTTACCCATGATAACACTTCCTGGTTATGTTCATTGTCTGTAGCATCATCCAAAATTATCTCTACGCTGTACTGGTTCTATACCCGCGTATGCTGTTGCTTAAACGTCTGCTGTAGACTAATTCTTATATGATGCATAATTACTGTTATTATGCTGCATGATGCGCGTTTCATTGTTCACCGCTGGTATATTTGAGCGCCAATACTTTATAAATTCCGCGCACTTCCTTGCGTGACCCGGCAGCGTGTTACCTCACGGGTTGAGTCAAGACGAACTGACTTCCCTGCTCCAGCTTCTCCCATATAAAGCTTCCTTATGAAAAGTAGTTCACTGGATTTCCAGAAACCACTCTCTTCTTGATATAATACATTTTCAGACAAAGTGAAGTATCATCCTTGTTTGTCTATGCGTGGAGGTTCCAAAATCTCTCGCGTGCAGGCAATCGTTTCGGCCAATTAATTATAATTAATTGCTTTCTTCCACGGCGTCATGACGCTAACCCGGTACTTCCCCTCGGCTCCTCTACAAATCCTTACGCTGTAGCGGATGATGTCTGTGCAGAGGTTCCTTTATAGATGCAGGCTTTAATTTAGGCGTGAGATCACTCCTAAATTATCTTTCCTAGAATACATGCATCTGGGTGTAAGTTTCATCTCAATTCATTGCTCCATTAATTACTTAATTAATTTCTGTTGTCGACCGCCCCCACTCCCCTGTTTCGCCTTGTTGAAGGGGGATTTTCTCGGTCGTTAATCACGCCCTTCAGCCTCCAGCCACGCCGAAGGTAGGACGTAGGCGCCAGGTCTACTCCGCCCATATTCAACTCCGCTTTGTCAAAACGTCAAGCTGGCTCGCTTTCTTGCGTTCTAGCATCTCAAACGTACATAGGCTTGTATTTTCTGCAATAATCCACCTTAAAAGCTATAATATTCCCGTTCTGGCCGTGAAATCCTGCTATTAATTATAAGATATAGCTCATTGTTCTTCGGGTTCACTGTGGCTATTCCCCCTCAGAGATCAATGATTCGATTCTGTGCAGAATCATGGGCCTGGTCTTCTTTGATAAAGACACCAGTTCGATGCCAGTCAGCCGTGCCTAAATGGGCACATTACTAAAAGCCAACCATAGCACGGTTTTTGGAACAAAAGGGGTTTCTTCTGTGCAGCTGTACTGTACTATAGTGCCGGCATTAGAATGTCGAAGGTGAGACCGAGTGATGGGCAGCTCTTATCTTGTTTAAATCACAGTATAAGCCAGCCAGCGCAGGGAAGTTGCAACACAAAATAAAATAAAGTAGAAGAATTGAATAGGTTTGGAATATCACAAATAAAAAAAAAATTACACTAGAGAGGAAAATCGACGATGCGCGACATACACGCGCCAGTTGAGGAGCTTTCCAGTCATGAGACCGAGTTTGTCTAATGGGAAAATAAAGATTTGCCGCAAATAACAGCTCGAGGAATTAGATCTGCAAATTAAGAAGGAATAAATAGCAAATTGCCAAGAAAAAAATATAATACAAATTTACCTATTTCTGGCTTGGTTCAGGATGGTCAAAATGCAGCATAATTCATTAAAAAAAAGAGTAGGCGGGAGTTGTTCCGTCAAGATATGAAAAGGATGCTATGAAAATCGCCTAAGTGAGCAGTGGAAAGGGAAATGAGAAGTACTCTTACTTCGAACGCCAAGGGGGCAAGTTCCTACCTCTTGATTCTAAAAGAGTGTGGAGTTATGTTAAATAAATGTTTGACGGACGGAACAGTTGATGTGGCCACGAAGTGATTTTGAGAGTTCGGTGAAGCTATTGGAGTATGAAGTTTGGACTTAGTAAATTTTGATTGAACATGAGTGCGGAGTTGTAACATTGCTGATACGCCTAATCACTGTTTATTATCCGCCAAGGAATATTGAGATTTGCGAGTATAGGAACTTTGACAATTCCATGCGGAGGAAAGGAACTTTATTTATCGAAACAATAGCTGAGAATGTTGAACACCAAATTAACCAACTACGAGGGTTGTTCGAAAACATTATTGGAAATATTCTGCTACAGATAATTAAAAAGTTATACGATCTTCGGAAGTTTATGGACATATTTGTCATTACACTACATAAACTATTCCAAGCAAGCAAGCAAGCAAGCAAGCTTGTAGTTTAACGTGACCGTTAATCTCGAGATCATGAGCCACGGGACCTCCTTTTTACGTGGAATCCGAACCACAGGACATGGCATTTCACTTCAAAACTATTCCACTACGAGGATTATTCAAGAAGCAAACATGATTAACAAATCTGAGTTTAGGGAATATCTCAAGTGATGACTGATACTGTGAACATGATGTGATTTTACACTATGCAAGGGGGGCACGCTTTAGTCCAGGGGGATTGATTAGGTCACGAGTAACTTGAGTTAACATCGATATGCCAAAGCCAAGCGTGTTTCGAACTTCGACCAACATCTAGAAGAACAATGGCTGATGGAGAGTGCACCAACAGATTTTCCAACACGATCCAGATGAAGGAGAAGGGATCACGATCGCAAGAGACATATCAGGACGACATCGATCCATGGTGAATTCCATCGATGCGACGGAGGAACTTGGACAACAATATAATAGGATGGGAGGTGAAGGACCAGCAGATACATCGAAGGACTAGAACCAAAACCAGGCAAGCCAACGTTGAACTTCATCCAAGGTAGACCATCAACTTTTATGTATTCTTGCTAATTTGCTAGCTCAGAACATGCTTGGCAATTTAACATCATTTTAACATTTCAGGATGCTTCTCTTCATTCATGTTAGAAATTCAAAATATCGGAGTGAAGTAGAACTGGAGTAAAACATAAAGTGATACGGGCTGATATCCATTTTGTCCAATACTCAGGATCAAGGTGGGATAGCGCCAAGTTTATCACAGTGAGTACTGTACATTAGACATTTTATAGACTATAGTATGAGAGAGTATTATCTACCAGTAATACCTATGTAAATGAACGTGTGATGTTAGCAACCGTCCGTGGCGTGAGAAACACAGGTCACCTTGAATCAGCCATGAACGAGATTGTTCAGGATAGGAGGAGGCTATTTTTGAAATAACAGACCCAGACAAATGCAGTAGAAGAGATAGCTGCCACTGTAATTTTTATAAGTAAATGTAACGGGAAGCTTATACGAGCGATCAGATGGTTGTGTGGTTGATTTTGAGTTTCTTTAACTTTCGAAGTAGACACTGGTCCTATTAATTGTTTGCGGTCTGGAAGGTTATGTTTTGTGTGTTTTGTGGTGAGGGTTCCACGTGTTCGAGCCTTGGCTCACGTACAGTCATATATTCAGATAGTTATTTTTTTTAATTTTTGTGAGTAATTTTTAGGTTTGTGTTTATTTTGATTGTTTGGTTTACTCCGAGTTGTGGCTACCGATACGTAGTCGAGTGGGGATATGTAATCTAATGTTGTTTGAGATTTGATTAGGAACCCATGTATGTTAGGGTTGTCACACTGGTGACTGCATTGTAAGCGCTTTGCTTATTGATGGTGCCCGCAACGTGAATATTGTGTGACTATCCACGGGTGCAAGGGCTTAAGATATTTATTGTGCTTTTTGTGTATATAAGGTTAGAGGCAAGTCTTGTATATTAAATAGTGTTTGTTCAGCCCTGAACCAAGTTCAGGTTCCAGGCAACTGTATTGGCTGGAGGTGAACTTGAGAAATGATTACTGACCACTATTCCAACCAACCATTCCGAAGAATGATTCAGTTAGCATGATCACAGCTGGAAGACAATAATAGAACACTGATGAGTGATCAGCTGTCAAGTTTGAAAGTAAGTTCATTGCCTTGGATTTATTTCTGGTTGGATATTTAAATGTTTAACCTTCGTGTGATTTCTTGTCACTTTTGTTCTGTTTGCGAACTTTCCTTGTGGGATTTTTAAATAGGTCCAATCCCCAGTTAAGGGTGTTCCAACTGGTATATTTTTGTTGTTTTGTATTGTGTTAGTTAAATAAACTGTTTGTTAAAGATACCCATGTGCGTTGCTTGTAGTCAGCCTTTATGATCTCAGTAATGAATTGCCTAGCATAGTTTTAACGCTAAGCTAGTGGACTGAACGTGGCCCCCTTAGAAAGGGTTATATTCTAGAAGACACATTGCTGAAGGGTACAGTACAATATGAACTTTTATTTGGGAACTTTCAGTTTTGATTTTAAATCTCCGAGGACGAGCAGTGGGAAAATCGCATAACAAATTCTTTAAATACAAGTAGTTCCGTGAAGAAATATACAGCCTATTTTCATATATCCTACTTATGTTACTTGACTCTATCAACATACAACTTTTCAGTTCGATTGCTGTAATAGATTCGTAGATATTGAGTACCGTCTAAATATTTAGGATGGTCACCATGTTGGATTAATATATATAGGCTTTAGATTTATGTACTATTACATGAAGATTATTGTGTAAGTGTATTATTCAAACTTCAATCACATAATTTGCACACAATGTATAATTAAAAAAAAAACGAGATTTTAAAATTTCGCACAGCAGCCATCTTGTGGTTATGAAAATAATTGAAAATAATTAGGCGCCAGTGGATTAAAATTTGTATACGCATGTACTGTACTAAGTTTCACTGAGCTAGGATGATTAAATCACGAGAAACGTCCATCTGAATATTTAAATTTCGCATCGCCACCATGTTAGATTTGTGCTCACCAGGTTGTTGAAAGTCTTATAGGTGAACTTATGTTGATAGCCTCTATCAACATACAAAATTTCAGTTTGATTGCTGTCATATATTACTAGATATTGCGAATCGTCTAAATATTTCGGATGGTCGCCATGTTGGATTTTGATATAAGTAGGCCATAGGGTTATATACTATTAAATGAGGATTATTGTGTAAGTTAATTATTCAAACGTTGACTTCGATCGCATGATTAGAACACAAGAAATGAAAACTTAATTTCAAAATTTTGCATAGCCGCCATCTTGAGCTTATGTGAACAATTGAACTAAATTAGATATCAATGCATTGCAGTTTGTATAGTCATTTGCTGTACCATGTTTCACTGTGTTCGGATGCTTAAGTTGCGAGAGAAGTCTATTTAAATGTTTCAAATTCCCTTGGCCGCCATGTTCGTTTAGTAGAAAACAGGTTTTTGAAAAATGCATAGGTGAACTTCTAATATTGTCCTTTATCACTGTACAAAATTTCAGGGTGATATGAATAAGCATACCAGTTTCGGAGATATAGAATGCCGGTGAAATATTTCGCACAGCCACCATGTTGGATTGGTGAGACGTAATAAAATTTGAAGGGCATGGTCAGGGTCAGCCAAAATAGTACTGGGACCTTGCCAAGTTTCATTGAAATCGCAACTGCCGTTTAGAATTTACTAGGGGACACACACACACGGACGCATACACACATACATACATACACACACACCCACACGGACAAAAGGTGATTTCATAAGCTCATTTCTTCATAAATGAAAATGGGCTAATTAGCGTCGGAATTCATTAATTTCAGAATATAGTTAATTTAAAAAAATGGGTATAGCCATATTTAGGGTTTTATTTCGTGTAGCATTGTGTGAGAGCAATAAAGGAAGATGAATGTTTCGATTTTTTTAATAAAGCTTGGACTTGTTTGTCATTGTTTTAATACCATTATTTTGGTTGGAAGAATACATTTATGCCATGGTTAATTATTTAGTTTGATGAAATCCTACTCATCAGCAATCTCGATACGCCTTGAGATCCCAGGAATCTCACTCAACCGCGCTAGCATAAATAATTTCAAACTGAATTTCAAAGTATAAATAATTAAAAAGGAGTAGGATGTGTATTCTGTTGTCAGCGGTGTGTAGTAAGTTTTACCGGATCATTGCACACCGTAAATCCATCAACAATACGGATACAATAGACAGTGCAAATCTCAGTCGGTATAACTACTGGCTGTATGAATAGTTCTAGGTACAAATGCTATCCTGGGAGATAAAGGGACGCCTTTATCACAAACAACGTTTTTAAGGGCGATTTTAATTAAGTACCGTTTCTATATATTTCCGGTGCAGCGCTGCGTTTGCGATGTTAAGCATGTACAATGGCTTCCTTTAACTGTTGACACGCCACATGCAACGTTGGAAACATTCACATAGTGTGTCCATCTTGTAGGGAGTGTTCAGAATGTTCAAGACAATAGACCAGCCCACTGACTTCGTAATAGGGGGCGTGGTTCGTTTCTTGAATGCACAAAACATTAAACTAGTTAGCATTCATCAACAAGTGTGTGGGGGTATATGGTGAAAAATCAATGTTGGATAGTGAGGTTATGCGGCTCAATATTCAATGAATATAATCAAAATGTGCAAAGCGAATCGCGGAGCGAACTACCTAGCATGGAATGGATTAAGTCACATAACCATCGGCGATCATCTGATGAGGTTGCCGATGCCTCGCAGATACCATCTACATTTTCAGACTCATACTAACACATACATTTGCCCTATTTCCCTTTAGTTATTTTGTGCCACGGCCACCTCCTACCGCGAGCATCACCCGAGTGTTCTTTAGATGCTGATCGCGCAAGAGTTTGGTGACTCGGCTCTTATCTAAACCAGCAAACTCTATTGTGGAGGCTATATCCACGCCTCACGTGACAATATTTTATACAGTTATTACGGTGATTTCCATCTTTCCCTTCGCCAGTAGGATTAATTAAGGTGTTAAAATAATACTCCTCGCCGAATATAATTGGACATGATTCGTGTTAACCGACTGAAACGCATTTCTGTTTATAGATTAGTTGGACAGGGCGCTGAACAGCGACTTCCTGGATGTCACAGAGAAGACCGTGTTCTCGCAAACGACACCAGAGCTACCTCGGAGTCAGTAGGCCTATACAGATATGGCCGCTCAAAGAGATTGTTAATTCATTTAGGGGTTTGGGACAACTTCGTCGTCAGACTAATGTAATTGAGTGTGTGTTTAACTCTACTGATGTGATAACCTTTATTTATGTGATGACTGTGGTAGTGTGTGTAACTGTAGCCTATTAGGCACAGGGATGAGATAAGTGCCCCAGGACTTAAAGTGTAATATCTTTAGTGATTGGAACCTTTTATTATTAGATAACGCATATCTCTCTCTGTTTTTCTGCCTATACCAACGTATCTCAGCATACTTCCATTTCCTTGGGGGATATAATCACAGTTATCGTAATAATCTAACCAAGTCTGTATTCCGAACTAAATTAATGTCAGCCACATTGAATTAACATGCACGTTTCAAGGCATGTGTGCAATAATCTGAGAACAGGATGCGGGGTGTCCCACAGATCTCTCGATCTTGTGGCATTGCTAGTGGAAAGAGCTACTTACCGCATTCATCCACAGCGCGAGACTCACCTGAAAATAACAAAGGTAGTTAGTTATTGGAGTTTTAAGGGGAGAAAAAGCTAGGTAATCTGCCCCGAAAATAACAAAGCATGCTATTGGACTAAAGGTACGGTTTGGCTACGGCGATTATCGCCGGGCGCACATCGTTGCGTTATGAGAGCATGTAAACAAATGGGGCTGGTTTCCCTACAGCGATCTGCGCTGGTGTCAATTCATTTCAATTCGGCAGCGATGATGGCTGGCCATTTCGTGAACAAAGGAATAACGATTCGTAGAGAGACAAAAATATGTTTTCTATCGACCTACTGGCTAACTAAGCTTTCTTGTCATCCCTGCGGTCGTAAGAATACAAATCTTGGATTTTTATTATTATTGTCTTTTAGAAATCTTACTTTACTAAAACAGATCGAAGTACAAATAATTAGGTTCTTATGCAGTTGCTAAATAGCCCGCGGCGTAGTCGTGCACCAAAAAATTGCTCTACACTACTATGTTAGGGAGCTGCAGCAAGCACAGAGACCAGTGGTTCGAGTCCCGGAGCTGACAGCAACCATCCTGGGTATGTATAAATTCCATCCAGGCAAATGTCAAAATTGTACACCAATTCCTCGCCCTGATAATTACTGTTACACACTCGACTGGTCACCACAGAAACACAGGCTATCGGACAAATTAAACCTACAAACCCAAGTTTACGGGGCTGCTGACCACGATAACCCTATCTCCTTCAGTAAATTAACAGCAGCAGATCAAGTGCTGAATGTGGAGCAGAGACAGAACGCCCTACCCTCGATGAGAAAAATACCTTCCTTTAAAGTAAACAGACACTTCATCTGCTGGATTTATTGGGTTTGGGACAAATGGGGTAGGGTTTATCTTTAATTTTTAATTAAAAATAACAACAAAGTAAATTGATCAAGAGAAAGCCTTGAGTAGCCCTTAAATTTTATTTGGTCATTAAGCAGGTGTCCAAGAATCAGTGCATGAAGACATAGTTTTGTACATGTTATTAGTTTGGAGTAGCTTTCGCTTCATGTGCATGCTATATATACTTTCTTCGGCTTATCCCAATCAACTGGTGTCGCTGGAACCAACCAGGCTCATTTTTTGTTTTGGCCGGAGATTTACGGCCGGATGCCCTTCCTAACTCCACGTGATTTTTCAAGTGATAATGTCACCCCGTTGTCACCGGGATTCGAACTCCGTCCGTCTGGGTGAAAGACGAGCAGCTAAGCCACTGCACCATCACGCTCCTCTCGATTCATGTACATATTATAATTAATTCGATCATCATCTCGTCTTCCTCCTCTAAAGGAACCAATATTGACGGGTAGTTGGGTGTGTATATATTTGATCCGTTCAAATTTCGCATTGGTTGACATTTGTGACGTCAGGACAGCTGACAACCTGATAGATGCTTGAAGACCGCTAACATTATTTATGGATTTACAGCATGGAGAAAATAACTTGGTAAGGAAACTGGACTTAGGAATAAGTGAATCAGCATGGCAACAGCAATCTGACGATTTGAGTTAATTGAACAAATTGTAAAATATAAAAAATGTTAATGAATTTTCTACAGTCTACGTACATTTTCCATATAATTATTTGGTAATTTCAGACCCCCATCACTATTCTAGAAAATTCTAGAACACTAAGCACACTAATTGGTTTGTGCTAGCGGATGAAGGAAAACATGGAATTTGAAATTTACAACGTATTCAGCTCTTGACGTGAGCAAACCTGTCACCGCTCTGCACAAGACCACGTGCATAATTTGAGCCACGGAGGCAAATATACGAGTGAAATATTGCAAAATAATAGTAAAGAAGTCTTTACTATTATAGTGGGTGACGGTATTTGCAAGTATTTTACGCGAACCTGCCGGAATATTGTCGATGTTCATGAATATCCAAACGCCGTACAATCATGTTTTTATTGCACATCATTGCCATGAGGCTGAGTGAACGAAGCATTTTTTAGCCTACTTTTCACATTTTGCCAAAATGAGGAAAAAGTAGACTTATGAGATCGGGCAAATGTGTGTCTGTCTGTCTGTCTGTCTGTCTGTCTGGCTGGCTATGTGTGTGCCCCCCCCCCTATCAACTCCTAAACGGCTGCAGCAATCGAAACAAAATTTGGTAGGAGTAAAGATCTATACCTGAATAACTCACGGCCATATTTGAAAATGATGTCAGTGCTACCAACTGCTGAAAAATCGCAATTGAAATTTGAGCTCCATGTTGGATATCTTGGAAGGTATGAATGGGAGCTATTTCAAATTTGGCACACGTATAGATAGGCCTAATAATATTTCAGTTTAATTTCCAGGAGGCCATAAATGGCAGTGTTGCCAAAATGATTATAAGCCTGCTGATAGGTCCAAATTTTAAATGCATACAACTTCTACACTATCAATTGGAATTCAACCAAATTTCGTATGTGCTATGTGTACATAAACATATATGACTGAGCGTATTCTTAAGAGCCACCAGGGCTGCCAACTGTTAATAAATGCTCTCAATTTCTTTTATCCAAATACCCAAATATCAGAAAGTATGCAAGCCGATAGCTTTAAACTATGCCCTCGTATAGTACCTGACATTTTAGATTAATTTGGAGTAACTTATATACTTCAGTTCTACCAACATGATTCTATGCCTGCTGATAGGACCAATTTTTAAATACATGTAACTTCTATACACTCAGTTGGATTTCATCCAAATTTCGTATGTGCTATGTGTAACATAACATATATGACTAAAAGTATTCTTAAGAGCAATCAGGCCTGCCAACTGTTAATAAATGCTGTCTATGTTTTTTTAACCCGAATATCAATATATCAGAAAGTACGCAAGCCAACAGCTCTATACTTTGCATACGAATAGCACCTAACATTCTAGATTTATTTGGAGCAATTAATTTAAGTCAGTGCTGCTAACATGATTCTATCCTTGCTGATTGGTCCAATTTTAAAATACATGTAACTTCTGTACTAACAAATGGATTTCATCCAAAATTGGCACGAAAAGATATCATAATATTTCCGATTATTTCTAACCAGCACACGCATGACATTGTTGCCAACATGCTTTTACGCGTGCTGATAGATCCAATGCCTAACTGCATGTAACGTCCATTGGACTTCAACCAAATTTTGTATTCTGTACCTTAAGAGATGGAACTAAGAATATATTCAGTCACCAGGGCTGCCAACTGTAGTGCTCTATCAGGCTACATTATACCAGGAATATTTTGAACTAATTAGACGTTTCGATATTACCAACTTAATGTCGTCATTATTCTAGATAGGTGCATATACTGTAGAATAATCATTGGCATGAAAAGTAGGCTCTTTAGTTCGTCACGGAACTTCTTGTTGTAATTGTTAGCATAACGAAATTAAAATGAAGTGACAGCATCACGTGAAAACATGAGTGGGGGCGTGGTGGCGCAGCGGTCAAACTGTTAGCCTCTCACCACGGTGGACCGGGTTCGATTCCCGGTCAATGCATGTGAGATTTTCAAGGTGAAAAGCCATGCACTGTGGTTCGGATTTCACGTTAAAAGGAAGTACCGTGGCTCATGATCGCGAGATTAACGGTCACGTAAAACTGTGCAAAAAGCGTTAGTGCATGGGTAATTTTGATAAAAATGCTAACGTACAATCAGTGAATGAAACAGTGCAATCTGACTGCAATAATGGAGAAATTCAACGCCGGATTTCGTTTTTGAAACCAGTTCGCACGCTGATGTAATAGAGGAGTAAATTCACCATCATGAGGATTGAGGAGCGCAGAGCATGATTTTTTAAAGTTAATTTTAACCACCAGGTTGGCGGTTCCCACGGACGCAGCGAGGGAATTCACCACTACCGCCTTTCGAGGCAGTGTCCTAGAGCAGAGAACACTTGGTCGAAATGGATACCACTGAGGAGGTGTGATCAGCACTTCGCCCAGGCGGCCTCACCTGCAAAGCGAACAGGGGCCTCATGAGGGACGGGAAGGGAAGATCGGGACGGATAGGCAAGGGAGAGGGAAGGAGGCAGCCGTGGCCTTACAGAAGGTACTGTATCCCTAAACATCGTCCAAAGCGAAGCTGGATTGTAGAACAATGAATGATTCCGGCTAAAAGAACAATCAATATCACGCCAACAAGCTCATCGGGATTATACACAGTAGTCTACGATCGTGTTATGGATTAAACAAACTAGCTTTAATTGGTAGAGTGCAAAAATTACCTTAATCTCGGGGCTATGTAGGATAAATAAGGACATCCTATCTAATTTAGGCTGTTCCATAACACGTCTCTGCTTATAGTATAAAATAAGGCCAACGAAACAAGACGTAGAAAAATATAAATTTATTAATAAAACTAATTAACAATAAATAACAAATAACACCCAAATATCCTTACTCATTTATGCCACTGAAGTTCTTATGACTCCACACATTCACACTAACATTCCTGGTTACAATAAGTAAAGACTCGGCCATTTACAAAATGGATTTATTTTTCAATGTTTAACTGTATCATGGGGCTCGAAAAATATCATCATTTTTATCATGTAGCATTCAAATTTCGGGCGCAGTACCATCCCAGCATTTGCCCGAAGACGAAGTGTGAAACCACGGAAAGCCACTTCGAGGATGGCTGAGGTGGGAGTCGAAGCCCCTCAACTCCTTTGGACCACCCGAGGCTGAGTAGACCCCGTTCCAGTCCTCATACCACTTTTCAAATTTCGTGTCAGAGCCCGGAATCGAACCCA
This sequence comes from Meconema thalassinum, assembly GCA_946902985.2. Taxonomy (NCBI): domain Eukaryota; kingdom Metazoa; phylum Arthropoda; class Insecta; order Orthoptera; family Tettigoniidae; genus Meconema; species Meconema thalassinum. The sequence goes on from OX336389.2 coordinate 1,076,023,722, forward strand.
GGACCTCCAGGGTGGTAGCTAACCATGGTGACCACTACGCTATGGAGGCGACTGCAGAGCAATTTGACCAAGGAGGAGATGAGACAATTCGAATCGCACAGGTGACTCTAGAACCAAAAACCTGCTAATTCAAAGGTAAAGATGAAAATCAGTTATCCATTGTAAAAATCTTATATGATTACTCGATCGTGATAAGCTAAACTTAATAGAACGCTGTACAGATTATATTAGGTAGGCTGTTACTAGTTAGATTAAATTGTGTGTGAAATATGTGATATTATGAGTATACTTACGATGATAGTGCTACGAAGTGCAACATGCAATTTCGACGAGCTTTATAACATAGGATAGACTGTAAATGAATGTGACAATGTGTATAATAGAAGCATATGTTATGTGTTGGAGAGATAGATATTTATTTCGTTCATTTGAGGGATGACTAGAGGCGAGTGAAACTTTTCTTTCTTGTGTGCAAAGAACTTATCAGACAACTAGCACGTGCGGGGAGCATGCGACTACTACAGACGAGAGACATGAGCGGCAGCTTTGATAGCCATTTGTTAGCCGAGGTCACTTATTAAAAGTTGTAAGCAGGTTAGAAGATATTCAAGGCGGATTTTATTAAATGCGTTTTGAGGGGGGATTTTTACGAGATGCTACATCAGCATGTCATTATTATTGAGTGTTGTAATAAAACCATATGTTTGAGAGGAGCGCTTATAAAAGACGTTATAATTATTATACGAAGTTATTCATGTTTTAAGTGCATCTGATTAAAGACAAAGGAGTATTATAAAAGTACTAATGTCATGAAGGTATTTACCATGATAAATATTGATTGATACTGACGGTAGGTGACAATAATATGTTGAAAGATGACCTGATACTGAACCCATCTGGATTGGTTCAAGCGTCGAATCCATATTTTATATGTAGAAAAGAGAGGATATAATGCAGTTTTTAGAATGAATTTATGAAAGATTTTAAGGGTTAAAAGAAGCTGGGCTGTTACAATGTGATGCAAGACTGGGTGACCACTAGTAACGCGGGCATGAGATCACGCCTGACGCATCAATAAGAAGCTAGCGCATGATTATTAATAGAGCCGGTAGCTTTCCACCGCGAGTGAGTGAGAATGAGTCTCGGAAAAAGGTCTTACTCAGCTATAAAATGGCAGCATCGCAGTGACGCAAGAAGAGAAATAATTAAAATTAAGCCATTTGCAAGCATTTAATTAATGAAATGAACCCATCACTGTTGATCATCCTGGAAAGGAGATTTTTGTGCGTGGAAAAAGTTTATAATAATTGCACAGGAAAGAAGTGCATACGCGGCATTACGTCGATAGTTATTCCCCGAGCCCAAAGTTAGGAGAGAGGGTATAATAAACCACAATACCCACGCATCTGAGGAGCCAAAATTTTTAATATCTTGGATTTGTGTGATCGATTTTCGTGATCAAAGAAACCCTTTTACGTTTAGAACGAGAGCTTTCAGGTGACATATTTTTCAAAATTATACGACAATTATTTTAGAAGTTAGTTTTGGAGAAGAAGCAGATCTGATCTTTTTGTGGCAGATTTCAATATAAACCCTGGACGCGCCAGGAAATTCATTCAGTCTACCATAGGTGCCTGGGGGTCGCGTTGCTGTTTCAAAGTACAATCTAGTCTTCAACGTCCTGGAGGGGCGTGTTGCTGTTTCAACCAACAACAATTCAGTCTACAACGGACCTCTGAAGGAGGCCGTGCTGTTTCACAACAATTCAGTCTTGAGCGACCGCGGGAGCGGGTCGTGCTGGATCAATCGACAATCATTCAGTCTTCAGCGTTCGAGAGGGGCGTGTTGCTATTTCAATCGACAACAATTCAGTCTTCAGCGACCGCGGGAGCGGGTCGTGCTGTTTCGCAAAGTACAATTTAGTCTTGGCGTCCCTCTGAGGAGGACACACTGTTTCAACAATCATCGTTAAATGCAGTATTTACCAGACCGTGAGAGGTCGTGTTACTCTGTATCGCAGACGAGCACCCCGTATGGGAGTAGCCGTCTAGTATCATCGATAGTATCGCTGTGCGAAGACACATCACAATCCTTGTTGTAGGAAATAATATCATCAAGCGTCGGACTTTATAAATTTCACCAGTACAGTCAAAGTTTAGGCTGTGGACTTAAGAAATTACCGGCGATAGGTACTCGAATCTAATAGTTTCAGTTAAAGAACCGACGCATCATAGGATTTCGAAGTACCCAAGAACAATGAACTATACAATTCTATCTACGTTAAATAACCAGATCAGGCTAGAACGTGATAGTAACGCCTAGTGTTCCTGAACTGAGAAGACTAGAGCGGATTACGATAGAATTTAGGAATCGAGATTCCAGGCTTTGTCTAGGTGTAGACAAATGAACAGTCAGACATTGGGGATTACTCCAATAAGTCAAGAGTCGTAGTAACAGAAAGTAAAATCCACGTGTGGATTATTGGACAAGGAAATTACTAGGTCGCCGTTATACAAGTTCGAGCGATCATAAAAGTAATGCATCAGTGACAGACTTTTATTAGATGAACAAGTTAGCGTCTAGCAAGATACGACATCGGGCAGTTAAGTTAAATAAGCCGATAGTCAAACCCAGAATTAGAAGATCAGCCGTTCCAGTGAGGGTAGTTCGATCGAGACTTTCAATCATCTCATCAGATTAGGAAGCCAACGTACATATAGTGCAGCCCTTGGAAACGGGAAAGAATAAGGAAATCACTTGTGTTAAGGCAAATCATTAATGCCAGAGTGATAAAATTTTATGTAATTCAAGTATAGTGAAAATTTTGAGTGTAATATATTTTTAGTGAAATTGTATTTGTGTTTAAGTGAAAACGAATCCAAAAAATGGTATTCTTTAGATTAAAAGTGATCAGTGTATATGTTTTATGTGATGTTAGGAAAGTGTTATCAAGTGTAGATATGACCATGAATATGGCTTAAGAAGCAATTGGTGGGTGAAATGTTCCATCGATGGAGAACTCGGTCTCTGACCGTAAAATCATGTCAGTACTAATTTCATTATTATGTGTTTTGGGAAGATTTGCGTATAATCCTCCGGAGTGGAAGTAGGGATGTTTGAAAACGTGAAATAAGGGTTGCGCGATCTGAACGGTTAATTTGATTGAAATATAAATAATGTGAAGTATTAATGAATCCCTTGTGGAAAATATTCAGTGGAATATCAGTATAATGGTAAATAATATAACTATGGTAAAGCAAGCGCGATAATAATAATAATTAAATAAATTAATTATGTGATGAATTTTATATTGTAGAAGTGGTAGCTGCAAGAGCCCTTTTGATGAATTGTTAATTGTTGTGAATCAGTATGTTCTTAATGGTATAAATGATTATTGTTGATGGAGGCTAAGGCTGAATATATTATTTTTGAGACGAAGATCAAACTTTGATTTGAATTTATTTCGTTCTTTGAAAGGCAACTTGGCTATTTTATTGTATGAGCGCCATGTCGCGCAATTGAAATAATTTGTCACGCTAGGAACGCGTTGAAATGCTCGGTAAAAATAATTGTGAGGGACAGTTAGTAGCGGTAATGAGTTAAGTTGAATTGTGATTTTACGCAATACAGAAAAGGGTGCAATTTATGTTGTATTATGAGCGCTGGTTGCGTGCAAGGCCTTCCTTAAGTCGCTAATGTTGTAAGTCCTCAAAGTTGGGATATGGTTCCCGAGGCAGTTTTAAAGGATTGAACTCAGAATCGTCCGTGTTGAAGCCCCTTAATATTTGTTGTTTTATTGGATTTTCTTACCCGCTAATGAGGACACTTCATAATTATACTTTTACCGAAGCTAAAAGAATAGGTCTGTAGAACCTAATATTGTCTTGTTGATAATTTGTATTATGGGCCTTGTCATTCATAGAAACGCATTTGAAGCAGCTGGTTAAAGCTGTCTAGCCAGTCCCTTGAGGAAGCGAGACTGTAGGTTCTCCTCACTCCACAGCCATAAATCAGCCAAGTAGTTGAGACAGACCCTTACACACTCTCTTAGAGATAGGTCAGGAACGGGCTGTCTGATTCACGGTACACGGAAGTGTTTAAGATTGTTTTAACGACCCAGTATTTGAACTGAGGTCCTTTTATATTCATTATTATTGCTTGCAGAGTTCAGATCGTTGCTTCCTTAAGATATAATTGTCTTTGAAGACAATATAATAAAATACCTAACGTTATTATTAAATGATTCAGTGATTCACGAGTTATTATGAAAATATTAAGATTTTGGGAGTAATCTTGAGTTGACTTGGTCAGTAGTTTTCTATAACTCGGGGATACGCAAATTTTTCCAATCACGGTAGTGAGTTGGTAGCTTGAGAAGAGAGATGGTGACAGATGAACATTGTGGGAGCCCAATATTAATTAATGATTAGCCATACTATGATATTATGATTAAAGCCAGATATACTCAAGTAAAAATTAATTGATGTGTGTTTAATTGTTAACACAATGCATGTAAACTTTACCGAGCCATTTGGAGCTCGTTTTTAAAGAATTGGGATTGAGGCCATATGGAAGTGAAACTCAGTTGGAGTTTTTGTTAGGTTTCTGGACAACCAGTAATTATGTAATTCATGTATAAAACTTTACCGAGCCATTTGGAGCTCGTTTTTAAAGAATTAAGATTGATGCCATATGGGAGTGAAACTCAGTTGGAGTTTTTGTTTGGTTTTTGGAAAACCAGTAATTATTATTTTGTGATTATTTAATTTGAATTCCTTGTTCATCTTTGGACAAGTGTGAAGTGTAGTGTCAGTATTTTTATTGTTTATTTTTGTAGCGCCATATTTTGGATAATTAAATATTTTGATAGTAGGATTTTGATTTTGTTTATTTTTTGGAAGTGTATCCTATGCTTAATCCAAAGTGTGTAAGTCACAGAGTGGGAGAACATACCATGAACCCCGATACTCCCGATTGAGCATTGCTGGCAAATTGTGATTTGCATATTTAATTGTTGAAATGGGAACAATACATATATTTATGTTATGAAAAGTTTATTCATGGACACAAATTGAGTGGTGGATGATAAAGTTCACTGTTGATGGTGTTGTAGATGATGATAATAATCAAGCGTATTAAAACAGTAAAATCAGGGATTAAGATATATAAAAAGACATGCAAATAAACATAATCGTAGATTTTTGATACACGGGAAATTATATAAGACCGAATTCCATCACGGACAAATAAAATATAACTGAAAATGAATTTAACATGATCTAATGAAAACAGCTGTAATCATCAAACATCTAATTAATGTCTAATTAATTTCTAATTAGTTCTTAAAGTGAGAATGGACCACACATCGCTCAAACACTCAGCTAAGTTCACAATCCACTCCAACCAGACCCTGTAATAACAACACAAATATCACACTAAAAAAGCAAACTTGAAGGTCAATCACCACTAACAATATCTTCACAAAAATCTTACATATAACTAACAAATATTGACTAGATCCGCTAGTTTTTAATTACTACTGTAACTAAATAATGCTGTATATTGTAAATACCATCACCCATACCGGTAGAAATAGATTTAATACCTTAAGTGCAAAGGATCTGATAATGAGCACTTGACGATCGAAACTGGTCATCCAAGTGTATTTATTAATCTCATGTATTTTTTGTTCATGATTCGAGAAACACCCATGGCATTGGGTACAATCGTGTTGACCGACTGAAAAAACATTAAATGTTGACGCTTACTATGTATAAGGGTCAAATTCACATATAAAGTTGTTCTTGTCAAGTGTACTATTAAAATATTAAAATTGATAGCTCAAAATATAAGAAAGATCTTTCCGTGAAACTTGGCGGTTCTGAAGTCTCACTTATCCAAGCCTTAAGACTGTTATATAAAAATCGAACACTCAGCATCTCATGTGCCAGTAAATCTACTGACAGGGCTCCCTCGCATTTGCGCACCCTCACAAGCCAACTGACTGCGCCAGGATTCGATCCTGCAATCTTGGGCACAGGAGGAGAGAACGTTACCGCTGTGCCACGCAGCCAGTCTTTATTATTATAAGGTTCTCTTCATATTTCATACATCTACAAGCACAAATGTTCGCGCAAGAGACTTGGTAAATAGAAGCTCGCGTGATATGATATTACGTACGTATCCCAGTGTAATCTTGGTATATGGCACAGAAATTTGATCACCCTTGTTGAACAGAATCTGACTAAGCAGTAAGAACATAAGATATAAATTAGTTCCTTTGGGAATATCTTGTTCCGTCTTAGATTACCAGACCAAGTCAAGTTTAATTGTATCAAGAAAGTAATAATTTTTGAACGTAATCCTGTACGGGAGTATCATTCGAAACCTTTCTGTATTCTATTTCTGATTTAGATAATCCAATCATCGCAAAGTTAATTTTACTCGCGAAATAAGATTTCTTGTAAGTTATCGTCTGTGGGAGGATCATTCAAAATTAGTATTTGTGAACGGATCTTGACATGTATCTTCATTTGACTGAGGATTTGTGTTTCCATTTTCCAACTCAGGCAATTAATAACTTATACGAAGTAACTTCTTGGGAGCTTCCCGTAATAGGAGAATATGAAGATACAGCCACGCCGTAACAAGCCCTAGAGCATAAAGTTCAAATATAATATTGTACAAAGTAAGGAACCTGAAATGTATCGATCATCTCCTCCTGAAACCGTAGGTGTGTATCGTCCTGGATAAATAATTAGATTGGGTTCCCGTGTCGTCGAAAGGTCGCCGTGTCATGAACCTCTCTAAAGTACGTATCTGTGTGACATTCAGCCCGACTGAAATACGTAAGAACTTTTCTGAGGTACGCTTTAATACCACGCACACTAGTACACGAGGCATGGAAGAAGATGGCCCAAGCCACTAATTAAAACATCATTAACAACAACACAATCCAATCAATGCTATATTAAGAGAAATGTTTCCCAATGTCTTATTAATATTAATAATTAATAATAATGTTATTGGTTTTACATCCCTTTTAACTGCTTTGGGTAAAAAAACGCCAGGTTGCCAGAATTTTTCCCCAAAGGGGATATTTAATGTGCCAGTAAATCTACTGACAGAGCTCCCTCGCATTTGCGTACCCTCAAAAGCCAACTGACTACGCCAGGATTCGATCCTGCAATCTTGGGCACAGGAGGAGAGAACGATACCGCTGTGCCACGCAGCCAGTCTTCATTAATATTAGGTTCTCTTCATATTTAGGCGTCCACCTCCAAATTTTAAATCAATTTGTATCAATTTATCTGTAATAATAGGGGCAGATGACCTGGCTCTTCCGCCCCTTAAAACAAAAAACAAAACTAAACTCTACTTATTCTACGTTATCCGACTAATTTGGTTGCGCCACTCGCTTTCGGATTTACTGTACTTGGTTAAGCAATGAAATGTTATTTCCGTCAGTCGATCAATGAAGCAGTGGAAAATGTTTCTGAATACTTCTCGTAAATTGATATTTTAAAATGATTGATATGGTGATTTCTGATTTGGTAACACGGAATCAGAGCTTCGTAAAACAATTATTGCCGTTAATACAGGGTGGGTGGAGTATTACTAGACAGCCGGGAACATATGAGTCTCCAGATCAGGAAGAGCTGAAAGATGTATGGTATTAGGTTCATGGTTTAAGAGAAGACAGGAGGAAAACTACTTCGAATTTATCATCACCGCTTGAAAGCCTGCTACTGTGCGTAAACCCAAGAATCAGAAGACGAGACGTGACAACCTGGTTTTGTGCCTAAAGATCAAGAAATCTGGGGAAAGTAAACAAGTTAACACGTTACGGACGTGAGGGGGCCCGTTACAGAAGAGATGAACTATAAAGTTCTCGTTCTTTATTTTGTATGTTACTATATTTGAACATTATGCTCCAAGGATTGCTAAGGCGTATCTTCATATTCTCCTATTACGTGAAAGTCTTGCAGGAAGGCCATGAGAAAGCCGGTCTCGCGGAGTTGAAGGGAACCCGTCTAATCACATTTCCGTCCATTGACAAGCGACACTTCAAACGTTGTTGCCAGACTTATTACCGAAAATGGCCCCCCTCAGTATGATGGCAGTAACATGGAAATTTTGGGAGAACTACCGCATGCGGATCCTCCCCGGACATCATTTTTTGTTTTGTTTTGTTGCACTCCATACCCAAAGTAATAGGCCATACGATTGACTCACTAGACTTATATAATATTGTGACTAGGTCATTTTTTCTCTTGGCTGTCGCCCTGGAGGTCCGGGTTCGATTCCTGGCTCTGCCAAGAAATTGTATTCTCGTCTTAGAGCGGAAACGAGGTACTGCCCCCGTAAATGGAAATATCCAGAGACCACGATGGTAGTATTTGGGAGAGCGTGAGTAAAGTTGCAGCCGTCATAGCTATTACGTGTTGTTAATGACGTAGGCATGGCTGGCTCATAGCTCAGGCAAGCAGGGAGGTTCTGTTGAGATCCATGATGAGGTATAAGAATTTTCGAGAAGGCTGCGGAAGCATGACGCATATAGAATCTATGGAAGGGATGGAGGATACGCCCCTTGACAAGGTATTTAAACGACGGGAAAGGAGAGCCGAGTCTCTTTCTTATAAATCAGTTGACGAGTGAAGTGTGTTGATAGGTTAACGCAGTCCCATAAGTTTCGTCAAGTCCGAGCGTGGAGGTTGTCCGCTCGTGAAACAGCACAGTTTGGGTAAGCTGCAGTGCATTATACAACTCAAATCTAGGAGAAGTTAAAACGCAAGTATAAGTGACATTATCTCATGAACATACACAATTAGGCTTCAGCGTTTATTATAATCAAGCAGTGTAAGACTATATAGAGCCTGTGTTAAAAGCAGAGCATTCCAGCTTTTATAATTTGGGAAATATAAGCGATAGAAGACGAAATACAAAAGTGTTTTTCACAGATCCCAGAATCACTTTTCATGCTACACACTTTGAACATTGAGAGGCAGGCGTACTGCAAGTGTGAAACAGAACATTATTCAGTTGGTGCTACAGACAATTGACATTACAATGGCAGTTAATACTCAGTTATTATATTTAATAGACATTAATATGAAAGGAGTGATGGAGTATTAAACTAACTATGCACCTGGGACATATATCGATAGCGTGAAGATCCAACATGGAATTACGATAGTCAGTATTCTTGGAATACTAGCATGGAGTGGGTAACCAGCATTTACACTCATGCATATCTATCAAACGCTGATATAACATCCATACGGCAGTGGAAATTTATTCATTATCCATTAACATGAATATTTCTGCATCGCATATACAATGGATTTCATGGTTAATTTCGACGTAGAACTTTGGGGATTTTCAAGAGTGGCTAGGGTATCCCAGCACGAACAGAAGAAGTTGCCAGAAGGAAGTTCCTTGTTAACACGGATGGGTGTATTCCGGCGATAGAATCCTTCTATTATCCGAGGTCGCTGTTCCGCTGTTCGAGGACTGTCCAGATATGTACTCTGGTTGTAAATGAACATCTATAGTATTCTGTGAATATTCTTCAAGAACGTCTGAACATCATATAAGGTAGCCGTGATATTTATTTGTTATAATGTGAGCTGTATAGTGAAATTTGAGCAACGATTTTTTCCATATTTTATATTGTAATATGTTCTTGTATACTCTACACTTTTCAGGTGTTTTATATTTTCTTTTGTGTCTAGAGACCTCCTTGTAAGGATCAGTTTTACTGACATTTAAATATTCTTTAGAGAATGTGGATTAATTTTGCAGTCACGGTTTGACTTTAAAAATAAATAGTTTCCAGTTCAAGTCAGAATTCAGACATCATGTCATCATTTCAAAGTAATGTCTCCGTTAACTTACTTTGGACATTTTTCTGTCCAATTTCAAGAGAGAAAAAACCATCGAACGTTAATTAGAGCGTTAAAATATATGTAACTTTACGACGATCTTTGAATTACTAGTCGTTCTTCAGAATGTGTTATTGAAACAAAGACAATATCATTAAATAATGAAAAAACATTTCAGCGAAGACAACTTTATGTAACTTGAGTTTTGAATGAGCTTTATTCAGTTAACAGTTGAAAAGAACTCTTTTGGTAGAAGATTTTCATATCTTAGGCTAGGATATCGATGCTTGCATATTCCAGTCTAGATTGACTTCTATCCGACTTGATTTAAATAACCTGCAATTATTTAAATTCTCTTGAATGTAATATTTTATTGTACTGCGATAATATTATAATGAATTTTTTTTTTATAGACAAGTGAGGAGAGTCAGTTTGTATTTTTATTAATCATATTTGTGACTGGCCGATTTTTATTTCATATCGTTTTGTTAAAGATACTCATGGTGGTTAAATGTATGCAACAGTTTGAATTCGTTTTGATAGTGTAGAGTTTTCGAGAGGAACGATGGGATATATAAATTATAACTCAGTGGACGTGTGGAAGTCACTGATTTTTAGTGCCCTTGTTGGAGGATGTTTTCCCACGAGATTGTCTATAACAAATTATTCATTGGTGATTTTGTTTAAACAGTGGAAGTTTTTCCATATATGATGTAATATATATGAGGTTGTTAAAACATAGTGTGCTTGGAGCGAGGTTTTTCCCGCAAGTTTAGTGATGTTATTCCCCATCCAGATTGTATTCATGTAAATTTACTGTTTTATTTAACAGAGGCTGTGAGTTGAATAATTTTCGACTACAGATAAACATTAGTGTCACAGATATTCCCTATTAAAATTTATTAAACACGAAATAACCTTAATTGGTCGGTTGTATTTGAACGAATTTTGTGACTATAACCCGACTTGACGTGTGTGTAATGTATAAAAATATTATAAAAGAAATAGAATTTCTATATTCTAATATAAATTCGATTGTCGATTGACGACAGTTTCAAAGACTCTAAAGTTATTTAGGGATCATTTAAATAAAGACTTCAGTGTAGTGTTTAGCGTCTTGTCCATATTAGGCAACGATGTATATCATCATATAACTATGTAAAATAAATCTGCAATTAATATATTAATATAATAATGTTTATAAGGGTCATATAAGAATTTGTTAAAATTAAATTTTTGTGAATGAATGACGAGCAAATGATGAAAATTTTGTAAGAGTGAATCTAGAACTGCATTGGTTCGAAACAATGTAGGGTGTGTCTGGATGAGTGTATAAAATATTTCATGGTATTCTGTAATTTAGGTTCAGTGTTATCAGCATTTGTTTAGTAGCAATGATCTAGCATATTCGAGACTGCTTCTCGCATGTCGCTAGTGACCGGCCGCATTTAACAGTGGGGGAGGCAAGGTGTGTGTGTCTCATTCATAGTCCAGATGTTCAGATAAGGACTTGTGTATTCAGGTCAACGACTCTGTGGCCTTGCGTATATGTGTCATTGGAATGAGGAAGTTACCTCAAGATGCACAGCGATACAGCTGAGTGCTACTAAACGCTTCATGTTTTTGTTTATATAAAATGATGTTTTGTCTAGCTTACAGTAGTCCGATTGAGCTCATACTTTTTGAGTAATTGTTTTTCAGTCCAGTGGTGGCTGAGGAGAATTTGTGAGGGTTTCACAAGACTCTAAGTTTTTTTTGTATATAATTGTATTTATATTTATGTGAAATAAAATTTTACCGTTCAGTTTTCATAGTCTTGACGTGTGGGTTCATTATAAATATCATGTATGTGAGATATTGTGCGGACACACTTTTGAGAGATAGGGTGCCACCCATAAACCCCGAGAACGGTAAGCAAGGTAAGTGTTTTCCCCGTGTAGTTTGGTGTGTTCCACAATATTATTGTAAACTGCTGTGCTATGATCCCGATTGTGTTTGTCAGAGCCATTTCAAATGATGTAGTGGAGCCGGAGCATATTGAGGTTGGCAATCCGAGTGAGGGGACGGATTTCTGACAAACAGCTCTCCGGATTATCGGGTACAGTACAAGCAGTCTCGTGAAACAAAACTGAGAAGAGGTGGGTTCGATTCCCACCTCAGCTATCCTGGAAGTGGTTTTCCGTAGTATCCCACATTTACTTCAGGCAAATGACTGGATGGTTCTTAACTTAAGGCCACGACCGCCTCCTTCCCTATCCTCACCTGAATTACAAATACGCACACTACTACGGACACCATAATATCACAGGTTACAAGCCAAATTCTATACACACACACTCAAGTACATGGGTGTAAATGGCCACGATGTCCAAGCCCCTCGAATGACACAACAACAACTCATTCCCTTCGCTAATCAATGCACCTTTAATTATGCGTTTTCAACGTTGCTGTGCACTTCCTAGCTTGGGCTGCCTAGCAATACCCCAACCACCTCAACAAAAACTTGAAACACTGTCATACAATGTATTAAGAGTCTCCTATGACTCAGTATTTCCATCCCTGCAACACTCTAGTTAATTATTGATACCGAGAGGGTAGAAATCGCTAATTGCTCCTTTCATTTGGGATTTCTTTTTTTCAAACTCTAGAAGGCACGTGTATTCTGAACATGGAAGATTCTTAAAGCATTGCGTGAGTATTTCAAACTTCTGTTGAGGTGTGTATTCAAAATCAACTTTAGAAAAAAAAAACATGGCCACTCACGCATGTAATAAGATGTATAAGACATGATCAATAAGTTTGTTTCACGGCCGTACAGTTCAGAATCAGGAAAATTCTTCGTGAGCATTGAGAATCATCCCACCGGTTTGAAGATCCCCGTGTGGTCAAACACCGTGTCCTGCTGCGTGAAGAATTTCGTGCATCCTCAACCGACAGGAATCGTCGAACCTTCAAGGCTTTTCTCTAAGGGACCGAAGGCGTGATAATCGCATGGAGAGAGATCAGGACTATAGGGCGGTTTCTCGAATGTCTTCTACTTGAGTTGCGTTTCAACCTTTGCAATATGGGGACGTGCGTTATCATGAAGCACCCATTGTCGTAGTTTTCCCGGATGTTTCACCTTAATTGCACGCCGCACTTTCTCCTGTTTTATATATATATATTTAGCGTATTGCTTTTAGTGCCGGGAGTGTCCGAGGACATGTTCGGCTTGCCAGTTTGTAGCTACTTCTAGGCGGACACCTATTGGGTGAGCTACAAATACCGTCGTGTGTGGAGTGTTGTCTGGAGAGGAAAGTGTGAATGTAAGGACTAGGAATTGGAAGGTAGCGGCTGTGGCCTATAGTTAGGGACCAACCCCGGCATTTGCCTGGAAGGAAGATGGGAAACCACAGAAGACCATCTTCAAGGTTGCCGGTGGGGGGATTTGAACCTCCTCGCCTCCCGGATGTGAGCGACTGCCAGCAGCCATGCCGTAACGACCACGGCTAACTCACCCGGTACTTTCTCCAGTGCTGTACAGGGATGGAGACACCAGGTTCCTTGAAGTAAATAAGCAATGAGCCCTGGTCATCAAAGAAAAGGGTGAGCATCACCTTTCCATCGGATCTTGAACTTCTCGGGATGTGGGGTTGATGGGTGATACCACTGCATCGTTGACGCTTTCAATTCCGGTTCCCAGTGGGGGCATCAGCTTTCGTCGCCTGCAACAATGCACTCCAGGAATGTGTTGTCTTCACCATTGAAACACATCAGGTGCTGAAGGAAAACAGCCATCTGGTGTGCTTTTTGTTCGGCATTCAACGCTCGGGGTATCGCTGCAGCCCTCATGCGGAAACTTTTTTATCACGCCTGATATGACTCGTGACACAAGAGTCCCAAAACCATATTTAAATGTTTTTACCCTGAAAAATAATATGTTATATTATTTGCTTTTAGGATGTTTGATTTCTTAAGCTACTCACATTTATCGATGACCTGTTGCAAGACGCGATCAGTAAGGATCTCACTTTATTTGCTCACGGTTCCCGGATTGAGTCCCAACTTAGTCGAGGGGATTTGTGGGTAAATAAATGTGAGAGCCCAGTGTCAGTAGAGTTGCCGAAACGTTTAGAAACCTCACTAGGGCAAAACTCCAACAGCCGGTGTGTCTCGACTAACAGATCATTTACTGTGCTTCGTGTTTTGACTGTGTTGTGCAGCAAAACACTCTAGTTTATTGTTCATATCGAGAAGGTAGAACACGCTCATTGCTGTTTATATTAGGAATATGTTACAAAATTCTTAAGGACATGTATATTCTCATTGTATGAAAACCAATGGTGACCCGTAGCATGATGCGAAACCAATAGTAGCCCATTTCATGGCCCAAAGCCAATGGTAGCCCATTGCATGGCCTAAAGCCAATGGAAGCCCATTGCATGGCCCAAAGCCAATGGTAGCTCATTGCATCGCCTAAAGCCAATGGTAGCCCATTGCAACGCCTAAAGCCAATGGTATCCCATTGCATGGCCCAAAGCCAATGGTATCCCATTGCATCGCCTAAAGCCAATGGTAGCCCATTGCATGACCCAAAGCCAATGGTAGCCCATTGCATGGCCCAAAGCCAATGGTAGCCCACTGCATGACCCAAAGCCAATGGAAGCCCATTACATGGCCCAAAGTCAATGGTAGCCCATTGCATGGTCCAAAGCCAATTGTAGCCCATTGCATGGCCCAAAGCCAATGGTAGCCCATTGCATGACCCAAAGCCAATGGTAGCCCATTGCATCACCTAAAGCCAATGGTAGCCCAGTGCATGACCCAAAGCCAATGGTAGCCCATTGAATGGCCCAAAGCCAATGGTAGCCCATTGCATGGCCCAAAGCCAATGGTAGCCCATTGCATGGCCCAAAGCCAACGGTAGCCCATTGCATGGCCCAAAGCCATTGGTAGCCCATTGCATGACCCAAAGCCAATGTAGCCCATTGCATGGCCCAAAGCCAATGGTAGCCCATTGCATGACCCAAAGCCAATGGTAGCCCATTGCATGGCCCAAAGCCAATGGTAGCCCATTGCATGGCCCAAAGCCAATGGTAGCCCATTGCATCGCCTAAAGCCAATGGTAGCCCATTGCATGGCCCGAAACCAAAGGTAGCCCCTGGAATGGCCCTGAACTATGGTAGCCTTTGTATGGCCAGAAATGCGTACAGGCGCAAATTCTTGTCAACAGCCAAAGTTAAACAGTGAGCCACCACAGCAACAATTAGACACAGGGATACAGTTGGAAACTGGAAAATTATCTCGGCTATTGAATACAACCTCAGTTAAGCTAAAAACAGAATATTACAAAGGAATGCAAATAACGACATCTTGGTAGAATACACCAGTTAAAGAATCCACCAAAAAGTATTCGCACTTATCAATCAATGTCTTACTGTTGTTGTTTCAGTCCTCATTCTTTTGACTGATTTGATGCAGCGCTCCACGCCTCCCTGTCCTAAGCTAATCATTTCATCTCTACATAGCTACCACACCCTACATTCGAGGCAATCTATTTAACATAGTCTAACCTTGGTCTACCCCTACAGTTCTTTTCCTCGGCCCTTCCTTCCATAACTAAGCTTGCTATTCCTGGGTGTCTTAGTATGTTTCCTACCAACCTATCTCTTCTCTTCATTTACAGACTCCAGAAACATCTCTCCTCTCCCACTCGTCTTAATACCCCTTCGTTTGTAACCCTATCTACCCATCTGATCTTCGTCATTCTCCTGTAACACCACATTTCAAACGCTTCAATTCTCCTCTTTTCTGCTGCACCAATAGTCCAAGTTTCACTTCCATAGAGCGCCCCGCTCCAGACAAAGGCTTTCAAAAATGACTTCCTAATACCTAAATCTATATTCGATGTCAACAGATTCCTATTTTGTAGAAATGCTTTCCTTTCCTGAGCCAACCTACTTTTATATCCTCGTTGCTTCGTCCATCATTGGTTATTTTGCTTCCTAAGTAACAGAAGTCTCCTACTTCCTTATGCTTATCACCTGAAAATTTGATATCCATAGAGGTTTCTGATTTATTTAGGCTGCATTCCAATATTTTTGTTTCTCATTTATTAATTTTCATCATGAATTATTTCCTCAAGACGGAGCCCATACCATTCAAAGACTAATTCAATTCCTCAGGCGTGTCGGCCAAGATCACGATGTCATCAGCAAATCTCCGAGTTGAAATTATTTCTCCTTGAATCTTCACTCCCACTTTAAACTTTTCTCTAATTTCCTTCATTGCTTGTTCAATGTATAGATTGTAAAGTATGGGTGATAAGTTGCAGCCTTGCCTTACACATTTTTGAATATCAGCTTCTCTCTCACGTTCCTCTGCTCAAATGACTGCTGACTGGTTTCTGTATAGATTGTAGATCACCCTCCTATCCCTGTACTTTATTCCAATCGTTTTCAAAATGTCAAACAATATAGCCCTATCAACGTTATCAAAAACTTCTTCTAAGTCTACAAATGCCATGAACGTTCTCTTATCATTCCTTATTCTACCTTCCAACATCAGCCTAAGACTTAGTACAGCTTCCCTTTTCCTATATTTCTCCTGAAACCAAACTAGTTTTCATCCAACTCCACTTCTATCTGACTTTCCATCCTCTTGTAAATTATTCTAGACAGGATCTTTGAAGCATGAGTAATCTGTCTGCTCCCACTTTCTGTGGTATAGAGATGGTAACATTCTTCTTGAAATCAGAGGGTACCTCACCTGTCTCATAAATCGTACACACCAAATGAAATAACCTGATCAGACCTATATCACCTATGTCTTACTCTTCACCCAAAGGTAAATTTCATTTGAAGGTATTGAAACCGAAATGTATGTAAATAAAATTGGATGTGATTCGGTGTCTGTACATTCGTTTCTTTTCAATTTCCCTAATATATTGACTCATTTCAGGTCAACTCAAGACCGTATCAGTGATTTTAGCTTTCGCACCGATCTGTTAGCTTGTTTGCTTCTTTTTTGCACCCTTACAGGGAAACAGCAGAATACATATTCAACCAGATACCCAGTTCAAAAGAATTAGCGGAACATATTTTGGAAACTAGGCTGTGCTGCATAGAACAATAATTCACACCTTGGCATACAACCAAATAAAGCTTTATTATTTACTGTTGAAGGATACAACAAATCATCGTTGGATTCACGGTCATTTGCACAGCAGAATGGGAAACGTCCAACAGGTGACGAAAACAAAGTGGAAACAGGTGCTCCTCCAGGCATCCAGGGTGGATTTTATCACCGTTCGAGAGCTTCAGTATCGTGAACGTCCTCCATGATTATCGATCACAGCTTGGCACCCCCTTAGCATGCTCTGTATAAATCTACGGAGGTCCCTTTGAGGTATCAGGTCCTATTCTTCCATGAGGGCCTGTTCGAGGTCTTGAAGTGTCAGTGGTGGAACAGGATGGCCACGAACCCTTCTGTCAAGCATATCCCCCGCACATGCTCGATGGGGTTAAGCTCTGAACTCACGCTGGCCATTCCAGCACTTGAATGTCCAGTTTTCACAATAGTCCTTTCGTGATGGCCGCGACATAAACACGCATGAGAACGAACATCGTATGTAGAAGCCACCACATGCAGCATCAGAATCTGCTCGATGCTGCAGTGGTAAGAATACCACGGACAACGGCAAGATCCGTACGGCCGTCAATACTGACATCACCCCACACCATCACAGAACCTTGCCAGAATCTGTCGACTTGATGGACAACATTTGGCATGTACTGTTCACCACTCGGGGACTAGTATGGAACAAGGATATACCAATTAAGGCTAAAGAAGTTATGTACAAAGCATATTATGTTCCTATAATGACATATGCAGCGGAAACTTGGACAATGACTAAGAGGGATGAGAGCAGATTACAAGCAGCTGAGATGAGATTCCTGAGAAGTATGGTCCAGAAAACGAGGTGAGACAGATTGAGAAATGAAGATATACGGAAAGAACTGGGAGTACAGAAACTAAATGACAAACTGGAGCAAAACAGATTGAGATGGTTTGGACATGTCAAACGGATGAATGAAGTAAGGCTACCAAGACGAGCAATGGAACGACGGATGACTGGGAAGAGAGGACGAGGAAGACCAAGAATGCGTTGGATGGACTCGGTGGAGAATAGTATTAGAAAACGAAACCTGGATTGGAACACTGTGTCGGAGGAGGAATGGTGGAACGACAGAGCAAAGTGGAGAGGAACCATATTTGCCCCCACCCAGTGTCAACTGGAAAAGGGGAAATGAAGATGATGTTGTTCCCCACTGCGTCTCCATACACGTTGACATCCAGTACGCTGCGTCAGGGGAAATCTGGACTCGTCTTTGAATAACACAGGTCTCCAGTGGCGAAGTTGCCAGTTGCCGTAGGTACTGGCAAACCGAAGGTGAGCTGCGTGATATTGCCGCGTTAAGCGGGGCACTCGAACAGGACATATGGGTCGTAAGGGCACTTCTATTAACATGTTCCTCACCGTCTGATCAGACACCGTGACTCCAGTGGCCTTCCTGAGGTCTTGTTACAGATCTCTGGCAGTAGCCCGAGGACGACGCCGCTATGCGAATGTGGCCAGATATCGGTCATCCTGAAGGGTCTTAATGCGTCGACGACTTTGTTCATACAGACGGAGTGACATTGAGGTCTCGGCAACACGACGAAAAGTCCATCCTTCCTGGCTTAATATTGCGCAATCAGCGGCCTGAGCTGGTTTGGCTAACAGCAGCCACGCGCGCTCGTGGCTATCTGGCAGTCGATGGACAGCCCTGCTCCAGCAAATCACTCGCCATGTATAATTTTGCCGTCAGGACATCGTTCACAATTGTATTAATTTTGCCATTTTAGTAACTGGATGGCCATGCTGTAATTACTCAACCCCACTGGTGGGCCAATAACAACTTCTTACTTATACAATTCAACTCAAATTCACTGAACTCCATATTTAATTCGGGGTGGCGGGGGTTAAACACTGTAACGAAGCTAATACCGAGGATATACATTCACACCTAACTATGCTACTGAACTTGAAATAAAACTTGATAAATCATGCAAGCATTATAAGCTAATCCTTAACTTGTGATCCAACGAGGTTCGGCTTCACCAGTTCCACTTTTCGTACAGAAGGTGGTTTAAACTGTCCTCAAGTGTCCCCGTTGGATATTATACTATTATATTAGAACCAGCAACCCACCCGGCTTCTCCCGGGAACAGTTATGTATGCAAGGTGATAGGCTACTTTTAACCGAGGTCTTATAAACCACATTAGTCGTTTTCCCTCCAGCAGTGAACACGAAAAATTTTGGTTTGATGTAACACGCGATAGAGCCACGTAAAGCTGTCCATGAGAAAACCGTTCTCCACTGAGATCAACTCCAGTCACGCTAAGTGTCTGACCCTGTGCTTTGTTTATAGTCATGCCAGAGCAGACTCTTACTGGGAATTGTACTCGTTTGAAATGATAAGGCAAATCTGAAGGAATCATAGGGATTCTGGGTAATAACACCGTTTCTCCTGTGCCACAGCTAGTTAAGATAGTTTCTTCAATGAAACAGTTTTTCAAATTTTTCACTACCAATCGCGTCCCATTGCATAACTTTGGTGGGTGTAAATTACGTAGCAATATAATAGGCACTCCCACTTTTAAAATAAGCTTGTGTGGTGGCAAGCCAGAAGGAAGTAGAGAATTTAGGAATTCCGTAGGGTTATGAACAGCTTCTTCACTATCGACTACTGGGTCTACTGAGTAATATACTTGAGCCTGGGCAGTAAATTTGGAGAACACCAAGTTATTAACTTTCACAACTTGTTCGTTTGTCGGCGATAATATTGCTCTTTCTTTAAACCATCAATGAGGCTTGTTAGGAAGGTCATGGATTTGAGGATAAACGCTATCAATCAATTCTTGAATGCTGCTTACTAAAACACAGAAATCGTGACTGAGGGTAATTTTCCCTTCAATGACCGGTACATCTCCATTTCCGACTCTAAGTAACAAATTAGCAAACAGACTATTATCTTCTGAAGATAAGAGTACTCTCATGTTAGTTTTGAGTGCCAAATTTGTTAAATCCGGCCAGATCTTTGTAATGAAGCGTTCACTTCGTTGGCTCTCGTTCTTCTGGTAACAACTGGTAAGATTTGACGAAAATCTCCGGCGAACAAAACTGTGCAGCCACCCATAGGTGTGTTTCGATTCCTTATATCACTCAAGGTCCTGTCTACAGCTTCAACGGAAGTTTTGTGCGACATTGAAGCCTCATCCCATACAACTAAAGAACAATTTTGGATGAAATTGGCAGTGTTATTATGTTTTGAAATATTACATACGAGTAGTGTGTTTTGGACAGTTATATACCCTCCTCCTCCTCACCCTCCTCACAAGATGACGGCGACGCGATATCTCTCGAACCCCTGGTTGGATTTGAGCAAATGAGGTGTCGTTGAACTCGGGCTGACACCCCCTTTCCAATGGACAACATATTTCAACCCCAAAAATAAAACCTACCCCTACTAGGGGGTGGAATTGTAATTTTTTAGAGAATCTCTCTTTCCAATTGCAACATGTGAGAGTTTGAATGCTAATATGGATTTAAACGTTGTTCCACATAAAGTGCATGTGTTCGGTGGATAGCCACTATGAATTAACATGCTAGTTTTTTTTACACATGTCCACTCATAGGTTTGGTAAGAGGGCAGGCTTTTTAAAAGATGGTGGCTGTAGTGTAACCTAACCCAACCAAACGGGTCCTTGTGGACAGGTCATTGTGGACGGGTCCTTGTGGACGAGTCCTTGTTGATGAGTCCCTTTAGACCGATCCCTTTAGACCGGTCCCTATGGACTGGCACATGGTCTCTAATGCTATGATGAAATTAAACGTTGTTCCACATGAAACGCATGTGAAGAGCCGATTGCTACTATGAATTAACATGTTTGTTTTTTTGTTTTTTACGCTTGCGCACTTGAGGTTTTTGTAAGCAGGCGGGGTTTTTGAATAATGATTTATAGATGAGTTATTTTTTTTTTAAATTACCAAAAGATCCAAAACTAATTGGTCATTAGCTTTTTAATATCTCATGAATCAATAAGGCTAGGGACCTGTATGAGAGGTCGTTAGACTTGAGGTGACATTCTTTTTTTGAATATATTATTTATTTATGTCAAAAGGGCCTAACTGCACTTTTGTTAATATCTTGCTAACTAATAATCTGAGAAGGTCAAGTGAGGTGTCAGAGGAATCAGGATGGTCAACCCTTTTCCATGACCAACGAATTCACTCAAAAGATCTAAGGTCATTAGCTTTTTAATATCTCATGAATCAATAAGGCTAGGGACCTGTATGAGAGGTCGTTGGACTTGAGGTGACATTCTGTTTTTGAATATATTATTATTTTATGTCAAAAGGGCCTAACTGCACTTTTGTTAATATGTTGCTAACTAATAATCAGAGAGGGTCAAGTGAGGTGTCATAGGACTCAGGATGGTCAACCCTTTTCCATGACCAACGAATTTACCCAAAAGATCTAAGGTCATTAGCTTTTTAATATCTCATGAATCAATAAGGATAGGGACCTGTATAAGAGGTCGTTAGACTTGAGGTGACATTCTGTTTTTGAATATATTATTTATTTATGTCAAAAGGGCCTAACTGCACTTTTGTTAATATCTTGCTAATTAATAATCAGAGAGGGTCAAGTGAGGTGTCGTAGGACTCAGGATGGTCAACCCTTTTCCATGACCAACGAATTTACCCAAAAGATCTAAGGTCATTAGCTTTTTAATATCTCAGGCTAGGGACCTGTATGAGAGGTCGTTGAACTTGAGGTGACATTCTGTTTTTGAATGTATTATTTATTTATGTCAAAAGGGCCTAACTGCACTTTTGTTGATATCTCGCTAACTAATAATCAGAGAGGGTCAAGTGAGGTGTCATAGGAATCAGGATGGTCAACCCTTTTCCATGACCAACGAATTCACCCAAAAGATCTAAGGTCATTAGCTTTTTAATATCTCATGAATCAATAAGGCTAGGGACCTGCATGAGAGGTCGTCGGACTTGAGGTGACATTCTGTTTTCGAATATATTATTTATTTATGTCAAAAGGGCCTAACTGCACTTTTGTTAATATCCCGCTAACTAATAATCAGAGAGGGTGAAGTGAGGTGTCATAGGACTCAGGATAGCCAACCCTTTCCATGACCAACGAATTTACCCAAAAGATCTAAAACAGCAAGGTCATTGACCTATGATTTTATAAACTAATAATCAGAGAGGCTCAAGTGAGGTGTCATGGGACTCAGGATGGTCAACCCTTTTCCATGACCAACGAATTTACCCAAAAGATTCAAAACAGCAAGGTCGTTGACCTTATATTTTATAAACTAATAATCGAATATCAACATGTGAGGTGGCATAGGACTTAGAATGGTCAACCCTTTCCTATGGCCAATGAATTTACCCAAAATACCCAATTCATCAAGGTCATCGACCTGAGATTTTATAAACTAATAATCGCATACGAACATGTGTGATGTTTACCATGTGTGATGAAACATAGCTAGGTAGAGAAAGAATTAGTGTAGGCTACATGTATGGTGACTGACAAGTCTTTTACCATTGAAACTTGTTTTTCAGATCAAACTGCTGTATAGAGAGAGTATAGGTTGTAGGTATCGGTTAATAAATGATGAACGGTGTACACACAAACTCTGATTTATCGATTCAAGAATTAAGAGTAGACAATCTTTAATTGATTGGTTAAAGAGGATAGCTAAAACACAAAAAAAAATGCTCAGTGGTTACCGGGACAAGATGGTCGCTACACACAACAAGCTTTAAATACTTGAGGCTAATAATCTATACACACACACTCGCTTGTTCTAAACTAAACTGTGTTGCTGTCAGTGCTCAGACAGTAGGCTGATGACAAAATGCATTGCTAACAAAAAATACAATCATTTCCGGTTGTATGATGTTACCAGCTATCCATTTTGTGTTGTAGTGTTAAGCACTTTTAGCTTTTGTACTGGTGGTCTTAACTCGATTTCCAGGTCTGAGGCCTAGAACGAGTCAAACTAAGAAACAAGGGCATGGTGGTGTAGTGGTTAAACAGTTAGCCTTTTCACCAGGGTTCGATTTCAGGTTAATATGCATGTCATAAACATATTAAACAAAACAAAACAGAGATAACGTTTAAAACTGATTACATTTGTGTCTTTTCAAATTATTACTTGGATTACAAATACTAAGGTGACTGGGTTTGATATACAGTTAATGCTGTCTATCACACACTAGACTGTAAGAAAGCCAAATAGCAAAAGGCGTAGGTAGAGCAGTGGTAAAATTGCTATATGTAGAGAACTAGCTAGCGGTTTTATGAACTGGTAAATCTATATCGAATAAACAGTGCAGGATACAATCCAGCAATCAAATTTGTATCTTGTGGAACAGAGAATATGCACTTTTACCTTGATGGATAGCAAATGAGTGCAGATGAATGACCTATGCATTAGCCTACCATAGGGTTATAACCACGAGGTGGGGGTGTGACTTCTATATTTTATTGTTTAGAGACATGGCTTTTTTGTAACCAGTAGATTTAGTATTTTGTAAATATTCATTTCTGTAATTGTAAATAGTGGAAATATTTTTTGTAATAGTAAATGTTAAATGTATAACTAAAAGTTATTGGGGATAAGTGTGCATGTCAAGGATAAATAGCGTGGTTGTATTTGTTTTCAAAGACAGGTATGGTTGTGTGAATGTATGACTATAGATAGAATGATAGAGAGAGAGAGAAAGCTTGTGTGTGTGTGTGTGTGTGTGTGTAGCATTGATTTTTTAACCAAAGCAAACACGGCAAGGTAGGATGGTGGGGTAATTAATGTATATAGCAAATGGTAAATAGTATACTGTATTTTTTAACACTTGTGTTTTTTTAATGCAGCAGTAGATAGGTGTTATTTTGTAATACAGTCTTACCTACAGTAGTAGTAGGCCTATATGTTTTTGGAAACAAACAAAAAGAGAATGCACTATTACCATGACCAAGCACTTCCATTGAGGTGATTTCATGAAAATTTAAATCAGCAAATGTGTGTTTTACAAAACTAAACTTTCAGCATGGACTAAATCATAAACGTGTCGTCTGTGATATGGAAAAAAATAGGAAATCCATGTTTCCATATCAACACAATTTAAAAACTTAAAACTGACATTTAAAAATGTAAATGGGAAATTGACAAATGTGTAAACAACAAAATGGAAAATTCTTGTTTCCATATCATGAAATCCAAGAACTTTAAACTGACATTTTCAAATCGTGTACATGGAAAATAGACAAATGGCAATGTGTGAAATGTGAAAATGAAAAAAAAAATGAACAAATGGCTATCATTATTTTAAAAAAATAAAAAAACCGTCGTGTTCTATCGTTAAAGTGTGAATCAACCCACATCAACTTATTTGGATCACCCGAGACTGAGTAGACCTGTTTGAGTCCTAATATACTTTTAAAATTTTATGTTAAAGCTCAAATTGAACTCAAGAGCTTTAGAGTGCCAGCTAACTATTATAACCGTTACGTCACAAAGACAACTTTACACTACTCTTAATGAACAATAATAAGAAAAATAATAATAAATGTTGAATTTTTAAGGATGAACATGGTGACACTGTTTCTGTTGCACAGTCTGCTAGCTACTAGCCAGCAGCTGGGGTCTTAGAAAACGATACAGTTGACATAATGAGATGTGACATGTTTCAAAGTACAGTATTATGGGTTGCTGTTGAGTAAAAACTATTCCTGTACAAGGAAGCAAGGGTTCGAACCCCTTACCTAACATTACTATTGCCTGAACATGGCTTGACGACACTGTATTATTATGATACTCGGTACACAAACCATAGATAGAGTGTATTGTTTAAGATTACTTTCTTTCTGAACATAGGTGGAGACTGTTGATGGTTAACAATGGCATTAATATAGTAGGACGTGGGTATAGCAATTAAGAAAAAACAGACAATACCCATACAATATTTTTATTTATTTAATATAAGTACTTGTACAATAATTACGTTCAAAATACATTTCTTTTTACTCTATTACTATTTAGTCCTTTTTGATTCTCTTGCATATGAAGGGTCTGTGATGTTGACGACTCTTGAGATGTGGAAGATGGATTAAACATAACTTTTACAGCAGGGGTTAAATGTTGCTCAATAAACACTGCACTATTTTGAGTAGCAACATTTTTTTTCTTGTACTAGCTTTTTAGCATTGTCATGATTATTTGTTGACACTAACAGTGTTTCATTTGGTACACCACATTGATGATCACTCACACTTAAAACCTTACCATTTCTACTTTTTAGATTGCCTCGACATCTTTTTGACCTCTCTTTTGAGCATCGCCAAAATATTATTCCTTTTACATTTTGACGATTATAGTTATAAGAGTAGCCTTTATAGAGTACACGTTGTTTACCTTTGTTAGTTGTAGTAAGTTCCATAGTAGCAACTAATCTGTTAGTATGATTTGCTCGCTACAAAGGTTATAAATGTTCTGATAATAAAATCATTTAGCCTTGGCTTTTATATTTAATATGTACAGTTTGAAGTGATAGCAAAAGTGAGAGCAAAATGGTAGCAGAGTGGTAGAAAATATAACATGTATTGTTAAGAAATAGTTTAAGCGGTTATGTGGATCCATTACATAATAATTTTAGCACGACGAAGCTCATTTTCTATATCCAATAGTTCTTCCTCATTTTCAGTATAACCATCCTGTTTATAGACATGCAGTTGCTGAAGCCGCCGGATTAGCTTACTTGGATTGTTCCAGTAGACAAATTTAACAAATGATTTTTTAGGTGTAAACAAAGCATTACCATTATCAGTATTATCTTCATCATCAACATCATCATCATCATAACCATTATCATTATCATCATCATTATACCGACAGTAGTGGCTGCGCGGGCTAAAGCGCTGCGTTAGGTCAAGGGGCCAAGCTCTCTGCTGACTCGGTAGACGCGTGGGTTCGAGCCCCACCGTCGGCTGTCCTTGAAATGGTTTTCCGTGGTTTCCCATTTTCAACACCAGGCAAATGCTGGGACAGTACCTTCTGACAGGCCACGGCCGCTTCCTTCCACATCCTTGCCCAGTTTCATTCATCTTCATCCATTCCATCTCTCATCCCGACGCGCAGGTCGCCCACGGGCGTCGACTAGAAAGACCTGCACTCGGCCTCTCAAGAGGCTACACGACAAAAAAAAACATCATTATCATCATCATCATGATCATTATAATCCTCATCACTATTACTATATAGTCCTTTTTGATCCTTTTGCAATACCACATTTTGCACAGTCTGTGTTGCCTTTGATAATGTTGGGAGTTTTTCAGACATTGACAACTGTCCTAACACGACTTTCTGAGGAGATGATACATGCTTCTTAACAAACAACGCACTATCTTGAGCTGCAATATCTTTTTCTGGGACAAGTGTTTTAGCATTTTGAAGAGTTTTTTTTAACAGCAACGATGTTTTATCTGGTACACTACATTGATGATCACTCACACTTAATATATCACTATTTTTACTTTTCAGCTCACCTCGACACTGTTTTGAACGATGTTTTGACCAACGCCAAATAACAGTTCCATTTTTATTGGTTCGTTTATAGAATGCGTATGGCATACCATTGCTATTTGTTGATACTTCCATGTCAATTGTCAAGCATGAACTAATCTCTAGCAAAGTTCACTCGATAATATAAATAATTTCTAAACCCCAGTAGTGAATAGTCAGTTGTTTTTGATCTTTGCAAGCGTAAACATGTCACATACACTGGTGATGGATATTCAAGGCTTTAAGGTCAATGAAAACAAGTACAGTATATATTTAAATAGGTGGCTATCATTGATTGCACAACACGCGGGTTACCATATCTTTTTTTTCGGACTAGTGTTTTAACATTTGAAGAGTTTTTTTAAACAGCAACGATGTCTTATCAGTCACACTACATTGATGATCACTCACACTTATGACCTCACTATTTTTACTTTTTAACTCACTTTGACACTGTTTTGAACGATGTTTTGAACAACGCCAAATAACAGTTCCATTTTTATTGGTTCGTTTTACAATATACGTATAACCTTTATAGTATGCATATGGCTTACCATAACTATTCGCTGATACTTCCATATCAATTTTCAAGCATGAAATAATCTCCAATAAATTTCGCTCGATAATAGAAATAATAGTTTAAAGTGGGTGCGAAGGTGGGTGCAAAAGTGGGTGCAAAAGTGAGTGTAAAAGTGGGTGTAAAAGTGAGTGCAAAAGTGGGTGCAAAAGTGAGTGCAAAAGTGAATGTAAAAGTGGGTGCAAAAGTGGGTGCAGTTTATAGTAGGCACCATTTTTACTAGAATGTGATTTGAGTAAATGTAATTTCTAAACCCAGGTAGTGAGTAGTCAGTTGGTTTTGATTTATGCAAGCGTAAACATGTCTCATACACTGATGAAGGATACTCAAGGCTTCTTGGTCAACAAAAACAAGTATATAGTTAAAGAGGTAGCTATTATTGATTGCACAACACTGAATCTATTTTTTGAAATTTTGACAAAGGGTCTAAGTGCACTTTTGTTAATATCTCGCGAACCAATAAGACTACGGCATTGTATGAGGTATTGTTGGACTTTTTGCCGAAGACTGCTGGTAAACACCTATGTTCCCACGACATTTTTAAAGATGGCGGCTGCCCCACGAGGGGTGATTAAAACGTATTCCAAGCGACGCTTGTCGATAAGCAAACCAATAATCAAAGGGGGGTATGACAGAGCTTGAGGCGATAACCCCTTTTGATTGATCCCTGTTGATTTGCCCCTTTGGACTGGTCCCCGTTGACTAGTCGCTCTGGACGGGTCCTTTTTGAAGGGAGTCATTTATGACGGGCCCCTGCTGACGGGTCACTGTGGACGGATCCCTGTGGACGGGTCCCTGTTGACAGGTCCTTTTGACTAATCCCTTTTGGACCGGTCCCTTTGGACTGATCCCTATGGGTCGGTCCATGCATTTATCCAAATTATGTCAAACTGACTATTCACTACTGGGGTTTAGAAATTATTTATATTATCGAGTGAACATTGCTAGAGATTAAATCATGCTTGACAATTGACATGGAAGTATCAACAAATAGCAATGGTATGCCATACGCATTCTATAAAGGATATAAATATATTGTAAAACGAACCAATAAAAATGGAACTGTTATTTGGCGTTGTTCAAAACATCGTTCAAAACAGTGTCGAGGTGAGCTGAAAAGTAAAAATAGTGATGTCTTAAGTGTGAGTGATCATCAATGTAGTGTACCAGATAAAACATCGTTGCTGTTTAAAAAAAACTCTTCAAAATGCTAAAACACTTGTCCCAGAAAAAGATATTGCAGCTCAAGATAGTGCGTTGTTTGTTAAGAGGCATGTATCATCTCCTCAGAAAGTCGTGTTAGGACAGTTGTCAATGTCTGAAAAACTCCCAACATTATCAAAGGCAACACAGACTGTGCAAAATGTGGTATTGCAAAAGGATCAAAAAGGACTGTATAGTAATAGTGATGAGGTTTATAATGATCATGATGATGATGATAATGATGATGATGATGATAATGATAATGGTTATGATGATGATGATGTTGATGATGAAGATAATAATGATAATGGTAATGCTTTGTTTACACCTAAAAAATCATTTGTTAAATTTGTCTACTGGAACAATCCAAGTAAGCTAATCCGGCGGCTTCAGCAACTGCATGTCTATAAACAGGCTGGTTATACTGAATATGAGGAAGAACTATTGGATATACAAAATAAGCTTCGTCGTGCTAAAATTATTATGTAATGGATCCACATAACCGCTTAAACTATTTCTTAACAATACATGTTATATTTTCTTTCACTCTGCTACCATTTTGCTCTCACTGTTGCTATCACTTCAAACTGCACATATTAAATATAAAAGCCAACGCTAAATGATTTTATTATCAGAACATTTATAACCTTCGTAGTGAGCAAATCATACTAACATGTTAGTTGCTACTACGGAACTTACTCCAACTAACAAAGGTAAACAACGTGTACTCTATAAAGGCTACTCTTATAACTATAATCGTCAAAATGTAAAAGGAATAATAATTTGGCGAGACTCAAAAGAGAGGTCAAAAAGATGTCGAGGCAATCTAAAAAGTAGAAATGGTAAGGTTTTAAGTGTGAGTGATCATCAATGTGGTGTACCAAATGAAACACTGTTAGTGTCAACAAATAATCATGACAATGCTAAAAAGCTAGTACAAGAAAAAAATGTTGCTACTCAAAATAGTGCAGTGTTTATTGAGCAACATTTAACCCCTGCTGTAAAAGTTATGTTTAATCCATCTTCCACATCTCAAGAGTCGTCAACATCACAGACCCTTCATATGCAAGAGAATCAAAAAGGACTAAATAGTAATAGAGAAAAAAGAAATGTATTTTGAACGTAACTATTGTACAAGTACTTATATTAAATAAATAAAAATATTGTATGGGTATTGTCTGTTTTTTCTTAATTGCTATACCCACGTCCTACTATATTAATGCCATTGTTAACCATCAACAGTCTCCACCTATGTTCAGAAAGAAAGTGATCTTAAACAATACACTCTATCTATGGTTTGTGTACCGAGTATCATAATAATACAGTGTCGTCAAGCCATGTTCAGGCAATAGTAATGTTAGGTAAGGGGTTCGAACCCTTGCTTCCTTGTACAGGAATAGTTTTTACTCAACAGCAACCCATAATACTGTACTTTGAAACATGTCACATCTCATTATGTCAACTGTATCGTTTTCTAAGACCCCAGCTGCTGGCTAGTAGCTAGCAGACTGTGCAACAGAAACAGTGTCACCATGTTCATCCTTAAAAAAAATCATCATCATCATCATCATTTCCCCTTATCCAGCTCCTGCCGGGTCGGGGTATTTATGGCACTTCTCCACTTTCCTCTTTCCTTCCACAATTCTTCTTCCACGATCTTGTCCCAGTCCAGATTCCTTTTTCTCACGCTGTTCTTCACTGAATCGATCCACCTTGTTCTAGGTCTTCCCCTTGCTCTCTTACCCTTGCACTTCGCCTCCAGCATCTGTCTTGGTATTCTATTTTCCTCCATCCTCTTTACATGTCCAAACCACCTTAGTTTATTCTTCTCAATTTTCTCATTTAGTTTTCTCATCCCAACTTCCTTCCTAACATCTTCATTCCTCACTCTGTCTTTCCTTGTCTTTCCTATCATACTTCGTAGGAATTTCATTTCACTGGCTTGGATTCTACTCTCTTGCCTGCTTGTCAGGGTCCAAGTCTCAGCTGCATAAGTTAATATGGGTACATAGTACATTTTATACATTACCTCCTTGCTTTTCCTTGGTACTTCCTTATCCCAAACAAGTTTTCTTACACTTTGATAGAATGCATTGCTCTGCTGTACCCTCCTGCCAATCTCCATGTCCAACCTACCAGTTTGCATCAATTCACTTCCTAGGTATTTGAACGTGTCCACAATTTCCAAACTCTGACTTCCAATTTTCACAGTGCCCTTTCCTTGTCTTTCCCCTCTTGTCATCACCATGGTCTTGCTTTTCTCTATACTGATTTTCAGGCCATACTTCTGAATATTTTCGTTTAGTGCATCTAGTTGTTTTTGCACTTCTTCGGTGTTCCTTCCCCAGACCACAATATCATCTGCAAATAATAGTAACTTCATTTCTTTATGTCCATATGCTTCCTTTGTTTCCTTTACAATTTCATCCATTACCATTATGAATAAAAGAGGTGACAGCACACTCCCCTGTCTTAGTCCAGTCTTGTTCCTAAACCAGTCTGTCTTTCCAACTGGGGTCAGTACCCTGCTAACACAGTTGTTGTACATTGCTTGCACCATTTCCAACATTTCTCTTCCCAGTCTCTTCTTAACCATGGTTTCCCATACCTTTTCTCTGGGGACACTATCATATGCCTTTTCCAGATCTATGAAAGTCATGATCAAATCCTCTCCATATTCCCAGTTCTTTTCCATCACCTGCCTCAAGCTAAAGATTGGGTCCACTGTGGATCTTCCACTCCTGAAGCCATACTGTTCCTCTTGCAACTCTCCTTCCACCTTTCTTCTCATTCTTCTTTCTAATATCCTTTCCAGTATTTTTACTGTCTGTGATATGAGGGTGATCCCTCTATAGTTATCACACACTTTCTTGTCCCCTTTCTTAAACACTGGTATTATTAGCCCTTTCTCCCAGTCTTCTGGTACGCATTTCCGTTTCCACACACACTTTAGCAGTCGATACAGCCATTGCATACCAACAGGTCCAGCAGCCTTTATCATTTCTACACTGATTTCATCCACCCCTGTTGCTTTTCCCATCTTCATTTTCTGTACTGCTAATTCCACCTCCAGCATTGTTATATCATCTTCTGTTATAGAGTCGTCAGGCTGTGTCACTTCGATCTCACCAGTACAATTGCTCACATTCAATAGCTTATCGAAATACTCCTTCCATCGTCCCTTTATCTCTTCTGGGTGTGTTAACAACTCTCCATCTTCCTTTTTCACCAGCTTTGTAGTAACTCTTTCTTTCCTCTTACTTCTTAGAAGCCCGTACAGCATCCTTTTACCGCCACTTACATCTGTTTCCATTCTTCGTGTAAATTCTTCCCAACATTTCTTCTTTTCTTCTCCTACCACTTTCTTACACCTCCGTTTGCTGTCGTGATACTTCCTTTTGCTTTCTTCTGTTTGATCTCGGTTCCATTCTTTCCATGCAGACTTCTTTTCTTTCACTGCTTTCCTCACTTCCTCATTCCACCACGGTGTCTCCTTCTCATTCACTCTTGTTGACGTCCTACCTCAAGCACTCTCTGCTGCACCAGCAAATGCCTTTTTAAAGTGGGGCCATTCCTTTTCTACATTTTCCACTTCAGTAACTGGGATTTTTTGCTTCAATCTCTCCTGAAAATCTTCCTGTACAGCTTTGTCTTTCAATTTCCATACTTTTATTTTACTTTCTCTGATCTCCTTTAGGTTTTCCAATTTTCCCCATCTAAATTTTGCCACCACAGCTCTATGGTCCCCATCAAATGCTTCTCCTGGTAAAGCTGTCACATCCATCAGCTTTCTGCGATTTGTCCTTTCCACCAGGAAGTAGTCAATTACTGATTTTGTTCTTCTATCACCCCACCCATATCTCGTAATTTTCCTGCTGTTTTTCTTCCGAAACCATGAATTACCCACTATCAGTCCATTCCTTTCACAAAAGTTTACAAGTTCCTCTCCTTCCCGGTTCTTTTTCCCATATCCATATGGTCCAACGACTTCTTCCTTTCCTTGTCTCTCAATTCCGACTTGTGCATTCATGTCTCCCATGATCACCACTTCTACATCTGAGATTACTCTTTCTAGGTCCTCCAGGAATACTGCAATATCTTCTTCTCTGTTTCCAGTCTGTGGTGCATACACTTGTATGAAGTCCATCAAGTCATTCTTCATCTTCATTCTAATTTTCATTATTCTGTCACTCACACACTCTACCACTTCAACATACTCCTCCAGTTGTTTCGAGGTTATCAGTCCCACGCCATTTTTTGCCTCTTGGCCACCACTCCAGTATAATGTATATCCTTTCCTCAATTTCTTCCTTCCTTTACCTTTCCATTTCACTTCACTCAGCCCCATCATTCCAACCTTCTCCCTCTCCATGAAGTCTACCACCTCCTCCACCTTGCCTGTCAGGGTCATGACATTCATGATTCCCACTTTCATTTCGGTTACTGGTCGCCCATTTCTCACAGTTCCCCCAGTACCAAAGGAACTGCGCGTCGCCTGCAGGGTATGCCCTAGCCTTTTCCGAATCATTGGAAGTGCCATTTCCATTTTAGGCTATTATTACGATGGGGTCGCCACTCCCAAAGGCATTTTATGAAGCTACTGCCAGCTATTATTCAGGCCGCCCCTAACATGGAGAACAGACGCCCTTGCAGCCGCCCCTAACCTGGGAAACAGACGCTGCCGATTGATGCTGTACTCATACTATTCCCTGAGTACTGGGTTGCCTCTTCCGCAATCTCCACCGTTCTGAAGTCCATCTTCTTCGCTGTAGATTCCGTTGAGGACTTCGCACGTAACCCTGTGCACGGGGCCTATGTTATACCCCATAGGACTGGGTCCTCACCAGAACTTAGCCGGTACTGTAGTTCCATGGTATATTACAGTACCGTTGCCCACCCCCGCGACGTGGACGCGCCTGGCAAGAATTATCCATGTAGCCAATTAGGATTGACTCATGGACCGGGTTAAGGAGCTGTCTAAATCCAGCCTCCAAGGCTTAAAAAAAATCAACATTTATTATTCTTTTTCTTATTATTATTATTGTTCATTAAGAGTAGTGTAAAGTTGTCTTTGTGACGTAACGGTTATAATAGTTAGCTGGCACTCTAAAGCTCTTGAGTTCAATTTGAGCTTTAACATAAAATTTTAAAAGTATATTAGGACTCAAACAGGTCTACTCAGTCTCGGGTGATCCAAATAAGTAGATGTGGTTTGATTCACACTTTAACGATAGAACACGACGGTTTTTTATTTTTTTTAAATAATGATAGCCATTTGTTCATTTTTTATTCATTTTCACATTTCACACATTGCCATTTGTCAATTTTTCATGTACACGATTTGAAAATGTCAGTTTAAAGTTCTTGGATTTCATGATATGGAAACAAGAATTTTCCATTTTGTTGTTTACACATTTGTCAATTTCCCATTTCCATTTTTTAAATGTCAGTTTTAAGTTTTTAAATTGTGCTGATATGGAAACATGGATTTCCTATTTTTTTCATATCACAGACGACACGTTTATGATTTAGTCCATGCTGAAAGTTTAGTTTTGTAAAACACACAATTGCTGATTTAAATTTTCATGAAATCACCTCAATGGAAGTGCTTGGCCATGGTAATAGTGCATTCTCATTCTGTTTGTTTCCAAAAACATATAGGCCTACTAAGACTGTAGGTAAGACTGCTGCATTAAAAAAACACAAGTGTTAAAAAAATACAGTATACTATTTACCATTTGCTATATACATTAATTACCCCACCATCCTACCTTGCCGTGTTTGCTTTGGTTAAAAAATCAATGCTACACACACACACACACAAGCTTTCTCTCTCTCTCTACCATTCTATCTATAGTCATACATTCACACAACTATACCTGTCTTTGAAAACAAATACAACCACGCTATTTATCCTTGACATGCACACTTATCCCCAATAACTTTTAGTTATACATTTAACATTTACTATTACAAAAAAAATGTTTCCACTATTTACAATTACAAAAATGAATATTTACAAAATACTAAATCTAAAGGTTACAAAAAAGCCATGTCTCTAAACAATAAAATATAGAAGTCACACCTCCACCTCGTGGTTATAACCCTATGGTAGGCTAATGCATAGGTCATTCATCTGCACTCATTTGCTATCCATCAAGGTAAAAGTGCATATTCTCTGTTCCACAAGATACAAATTTGATTGCTGGATTGTATCCTGCACTGTTTATGCGATATAGCTTTGCCAGTTCATAAAACCGCTAGGTAGTTCTCTACATATAGCAATTTTACCACTGCTCTACCTACGCCTTTTGTTATTTGGCTTTCTTACAGTCTAGTGTGTGATAGACAGCATTAACTGTATATCAAACCCAGTTCACCTTTGTATTTGTAATCCAAGTAATAATTTGAAAAGACACAAATGTAATCAGTTTTACGTTATCTCTGTTTTGTTTTGTTTAATATGTTTATGACATGCATATTAACCTGAAATCGAACCCTGGTGAAAAGGCTAACAGTTTAACCACTACACCACCATGCCCTTGTTTCTTAGTTTGATTCGTTCTAGGCCTCAGACCTGGAAATCGAGTTAAGACCACCAGTACAAGAGCTAAAAAGCATAACACTACAACACAAAATGGATAGCTGGTAACATTATACAACCGGAAATGATTATATTTCTGTTAGCAATGCATTTTGTCATCAGCCTACTGTCTGAGCACTGACAGCAACACAGTTTAGTTTAGAACAAGCGAGTGTGTGTGTATAGATTATTAGCCTCAAGTATTTAAAGCTTGTTGTGTGTAGCGACCATCTTGTCCCGGTAACCACTGAGCATTTTTTTTCTGTTTTAGCTATCCTCTTTAACCAATCAATTAAAGATAGTCTACTCTTAATTCTTGAATCGATAAATCAGAGTTTGTGTGTACACCGTTCATCATTTATTAACCCATACCTACAACCTATACTCTCTCTATATAGCAGTTTGATCTGAAAAACAAGTTTCAATGGTAAAAGACTTGTCAGTCACCATACATGTAGCCTACACTAATTCTTTCTCTACCTAGCTATGTTTCAACACACATGGTAAACATCACACATGTTCGTATGCGATTATTAGTTTATAAAATCTCAGGTCGATGACCTTGATGAATTGGGTATTTTGGGTAAATTCATTGGCCATAGGAAAGGGTTGACCATTCTAAGTCCTATGCCACCTCACATGTTGATATTCGATTATTAGTTTATAAAATATTAGGTCAACGACCTTGCTGTTTTGAATCTTTTGGGTAAATTCGTTGGTCATGGAAAAGGGTTGACCATCCTGAGTCCCATGACACCTCACTTGACCCTCTCTGATTATTAATTAGCGAGATATTAACAAAAGTGCAGTTAGGCCCTTTTGACATAAATAAATAATATATTCAAAAACAGAATGTCACCTCAAGTCCGACGACCTCTCATACAGGTCCCTAGCCTTATTGATTCATGAGATATTAAAAAGCTAATGACCTTAGATCTTTTGGGTGAATTCGTTGGTCATGGAAAAGGGTTGACCATCCTGATTCCTATGACACCTCACTTGACCCTCTCTGATTATTAGTTAGCGAGATATCAACAAAAGTGCAGTTAGGCCCTCTTGACATAAATAAATAATATATTCAAAAACAGAATGTCACCTCAAGTCCAACGACCTCTCATACAGGTCCCTAGCCTTATTGATTCATGAGATATTAAAAAGCTAATGACCTTAGATCTTTTGGGTAAATTCGTTGGTCATGGAAAAGGGTTGACCATCCTGAGTCCTATGACACCTCACTTGACCCTCTCTGATTATTAGTTAGCAAGATATTAACAAAGGTGCTGTTAGGCCCTTTTGACATAAAATAATAATATATTCAAAAACAGAATGTCACCTCAAGTCCAACGACCTCTCATACAGGTCCCTAGCCTTATTGATTCATGAGATATTAAAAAGCTAATGACCTTAGATCTTTTGAGTGAATTCGTTGGTCATGGAAAAGGGTTGACCATCCTGAGTCCTCTGACACCTCACTTGACCCTCTCTGATTATTAGTTAGCGAGATATCAACAAAAGTGCAGTTAGGCCCTCTTGACATAAATAAATAATATATTCAAAAACAGAATGTCACCTCAAGTCCAACGACCTCTCATACAGGTCCCTAGCCTTATTGATTCATGAGATATTAAAAAGCTAATGACCTTAGATCTTTTGGGTAAATTCGTTGGTCATGGAAAAGGGTTGACCATCCTGAGTCCTATGACACCTCACTTGACCCTCTCTGATTATTAGTTAGCAAGATATTAACAAAGGTGCTGTTAGGCCCTTTTGACATAAAATAATAATATATTCAAAAACAGAATGTCACCTCAAGTCCAACGACCTCTCATACAGGTCCCTAGCCTTATTGATTCATGAGATATTAAAAAGCTAATGACCTTAGATCTTTTGAGTGAATTCGTTGGTCATGGAAAAGGGTTGACCATCCTGAGTCCTCTGACATCTCACTTGACCCTCTCTGATTATTAGTTAGCAAGATATTAACAAAAGTGCAGTTTGGCCCCTTTGACATAAATAAATAATATATTCAAAAACAGAATGTCACCTCAAGCCCAACGACCTCTCATACAGGTCCCTAGCCTTATTGATTCATGAGATATTAAAAAGCTAATGACCTATTAGTTTTGGATCTTTTGGTAATTTTTAAAAAAATAACTCATCTATAAATCATTATTCAAAAACCCCGCCTGCTTACAAAAACCTCAAGTGCGCATGCGTAAAAAACAAAAAAAAACAATCATGTTAATTCATAGTAGCAATCGGCTCTTCACATGCGTTTCATGTGGAACAACGTTTAATTTCATCATAGCATTAGGGACCATGGGCCAGTCCATAGGGACCAGTCCAAAGGGACCGGTCTAAAGGGATCGGTCTAAAGGGACTCATCAACAAGGACTCGTCCACAAGGACCCGTCCACAATGACCTGTCCACAAGGACCCGTTTGGTTGGGTTAGGTTACACTACAGCCACCATCTTTTAAAAAGCCCGCCCTCTTACCAAACCTATGAGTGGACATGTGTAAAAACAAAAAACTAGCATGTTAATTCATAGTGGCTATCCACCAAACACATGCACTTTATGTGGAACAACGTTTAAATCCGTATTAGCATTCAAACTCTCACATGTTGCAATTGGAAAGAGAGATTCTCTAAAAAATTACAATTCCACCCCCTAGTAGGGGTAGGTTTAATTTTTGGGGTTGAAATA
Source organism: Meconema thalassinum (assembly GCA_946902985.2). Taxonomy (NCBI): domain Eukaryota; kingdom Metazoa; phylum Arthropoda; class Insecta; order Orthoptera; family Tettigoniidae; genus Meconema; species Meconema thalassinum. Next base: position 1,076,061,348 of record OX336389.2, read on the forward strand.
TGTTGTCCATTGGAAAGGGGATGTCAGCCGGAGTTCAACGACACCTCATTTGCTCAAATCCAACCAGGGGTTCGAGAGATATCGCGTCGCCGTCATCTTGTGAGGAGGGTGAGGAGGAGGAGGGTATAGAACTGTCCAAAACACACTACTCATACGCTTCCATCATTACTGCTGACTTTCAAAGGAAGTTTAAATGTTGAATGTTCTGTTCTTCCCCCTCCCAAAAGAGTGGCTGCAATTCCAGATGATGTGATGGCAAGAGCAATATTACCACCAGGCCTCACTTTGGCAAGTAACAAATTAATCAAGAACGTTTTGCCTGTGCCTACCAGGGGCATCGAGAAAAACTATCTTACCTTCCTTCTTAGTGATACTAGATATGATGGTGTCATAAGCTTGTTTCTGATCGTGGTTCAGACGGTGTTCTTCTTGAGCAACGGTTTGAAAGAGCCGAGGATGAAATCTTTCTTTCTCATGTGACAATCGAGAAATTATTTGTTGCTCTGTTTCATTGTTACGTGATAAACGCTTTTTTCCGATGTCAGTGAACTATGACCTATATCCGTTTTACATCTCGGCATGATGGCTCAAAATCACTGACTGGACTATTAATAATAACGAATTCTTGTCAGACGTAATTTAAGAATGGCGAGGTGCATGAAACACAAATCCCCCTTCCGTCCAATCTTAAATTGACTGCGTATTTTGCAGAACGAAACGTTCACAGGTGAAATGAAGGAAAGCCGAGTTGCACTCCCAGGGGAATGGCGAGGTGCATGAAACACAAGTTCCCTTTCCGTCCAATCTTAACTTAACTGTGTATTTTGCGGAACGGAAAGTTCACAGGCGAAATGAAGAGTTGCACTTCCAGGGAATGGCGAGTTGCATGAAACACAAATCTCCCTTCAGTCCAATCTCAACTTGGCTGTGTATTTTGCGAAACGAAAAGTTCACAGGCGAAATGAAGATAAGCCGAGTTGCACTTTTAGGGAATGGCGAGGTGCATGAAACACAAATCCCCCTTCCGTCCAATCTTAACTTGACTGTGTATTTTGCGGAACGAAAAGTTCACAGGCGAAATGAAGAAAAGCTGATTTACACTTCCAGCTTAACTCAACACGACTCGGCGGTTTACTGCTAGCTGTATCTGGGTTAATAGGTTCGCCCGCTAGTTAGGCTGTAACAGAGGTGATAGACTCGCCCTTAGCTATCTCGTAAACTGTCGCCTCAGTTTTTGAATGGACATGGTTGGAAGAAATGAAACGTAAAACACTTATAGTGGGCGATGTATTGAAGATAGAGATATTCTCTCGCGGACTTCTTTGTAGAACTTTTCATGCTGAACAATTCTTCCACTTATAGTATTTAGATACTATATGTTTAACGGTTTGCCCAGCGTAAGCTTACAAAGCACTCGGACGCCAGGTTTTTTTTTCGACTTTTTCACGGAAATCGTTACTGCTCGGCATCCTTTGTTCATAAATAAATAATTTTCTAAAGAAATCATCCTCGAGATATCCTTTACAGAATGGTGAAAACAGCATCAAAATCCATCCAGAGGTTCTCGAGATTACCCGTGACGTCCAAGAATCGGGGACTTTGTTTTATACTAAGTAGAGATATTATACGGTAGAAGTGACCAGAGTTCTCAGGCCGAGCGGCCTTCCCGTGCCGTGCCGTGTCGTGACGTGACGTGACGTGACGTGTCGTGACGTAACGTGACGTGACGTGACGTGACGTGCACCGGGTACTTAAAATTCACTCATCAAAATGGCGACTATTGTTTGCAGACTGGTCCATATATCAGTAGCTCGAATTCATTTTATGGAATGCACTGAACGAAATAATATAAATTTAGTATGAAATGATAAATAATATAGATATAATACGGTGAAGAAATCGTTCATTCCAAGACATTATGTGCTAGGCAGTTATACCAAGGGTATTGATAACATCGTTTTAACAACGTCAGATTTGGGCAGACTGACACCCGTAGAACTGGAGATCTAAACGAAGTAGTGTCGATTGATATTACTTGATTTGTTTTATTTTTATTTTTATAATAACTCATTAAGCATATTAAGTGTATATTTTGCAATGGAAAATATTATATATACTCATAGCACCACATATTTCAACACGCCACCACAGCGATTTCTATTCGTTGTCCTTGATCCGCGGTAGAGTCTAATACAGCCAACATATATGCTGACACGTAAACAAAATAGTATTCTTTATATTACTAGAAGTTAATGTATTTTTGGCCAAGAGACGGATCTAGGAATCCTTCACCAATGAACTAGCCTCATTGTTGTGGAGGCTCGCAATAAAGCGTAATGTGTAATTTGTATGTATTCCCCATTAGAAAATACACACTATATGTACGGTAATTATACGGGTGGTTATAAGACATCAAATAAAACATAAATATAAAACCCAAGTTTTACAACAATAGCATTTATGAGTACTGGCTTGTATACATAACTGTGTAGTAGTTATTAGTTAATAATAGTTCAGCGGAAAAATACCATATTTTTTAGGGGGGAGAAAGCCGTAAAGTGTTCAATGGGCCCATGCTATGGTAATGTGTCAAGAGTATGAACTATGTAGCCTATCCTAGGATTAAAGGGAAAGGAGGAATTGATACTGGTCGGAAGAGTTGCAGGGTTAGTAGGACGCGGATGTTGAGGAGGGGAGAAGCAGTAAGCGACGTCGAGGAGATGGATGGTCCTCCTCTAGAACACGCTGTCACATGACGGATGGTGCAGGAGCATTACATCTGCGCCACAAGAGACAAACGGTTTCTCCCAGGAATCGGCAGCCCCGGGGTGGAGACTGACGGTAACGAATTGTTCAACATTTCAAGTAGGCTACACACTGTAGTCTACACGCTACGCATTGGCTGAATAATCGTCCACATTCCGGTGCGGATTTAATGAAATATCCCCAAACCGACTTCTTAAAATATTGTCCCTGTGGTTCTTTCAAATTGCATTTATCGTCATGTGGACAATTCGTTCTTAAGACTTCTGTTCCAAATAATTTGATCACATGACCGTTTTCTTCCCGATTCATGTCCCTATTACAAGTACGCACAGACACAAGGGTATGAAGCCGATAACTACTTTGTATCAATCCCTTGAAAATAAAAATCCACAGTCTACTTCCAGTCGACCGACCGGGTCAGGGAATGGAATGGATAAAGCCCCTACGTTGCGGCGAGGATATGAACTGTGTCGGCTGCCGAAGCCTGTCGCACTCCCTTGGGGCAATAATTAAATGAATGACAGATAAAATGAAACAAAGTCTAAGATCCCACACACCAAAGCACACAGGCTGATGACCTATATGTCCCAAACCCCTAAATGGAATACAATATCACAGTCGGGTGCACTGAAGTTTGCTCTGTGTGTCCAATGGAAAGCAACTGATTTCATCCTGAGAGTTGGTTCTTCTTCAGTTTCTATCTACACCTCCGTGACTAAATATAGTGGTTCATTCATTCACGTTCAGGCACATCCACTCAATCCTATCACAGAATAAATACAGTTGCATTCATTACAAGGGGCATCGTGCTAATTCAGGTTATTAGACAAGCTTCACACACTCAGACACACGTGGATAATTACTAGTTTGTACTATACCTTGTCCCCAAATGAACAAAACCAGAGTCAAATAGAAATAATATTGCACAAGGCATAACCTAATTGTATTTATTTCAATTTTCATTTACAACACAATATTAATCAACCAGAATTTCATAAAAAGCACAAAAAATCCTTAAAGATATCCGCATCAACCAAATAAAAAGAACGTGCAAGCTCTATTACAAACAAAACCCGTTTGTTGTTGTCAATTCATTGAAGGGGTTTGGGACACCTTGGCCATCAACCCTGTCTAGTTCGGTGTGTATTGAACATGTCTGACAACCCATAATTATGTGATGACTGTAGTATGTGTGTAACATTATTAGGGACAATGTTGAGGTATGTGCCCCAGGACTTGAAGTAAGGTACTCTCCCGGTATTTGCCTGGGGGGAGTGTAGAAAAATTCCAGGGAAAACCACACTCGGGCTAGCCGCTGTCAGCACCGGAATTTGGACCCATGATTTCAGGACTTGCTGAAGCTGCCATCGCGGCCGTGGGACACGATTCCACGAGCACGGGTACGCCGCGGAGTTACAAAGAAACAATCCAGAAATAAGAACAGAATTCACAGAACCGAACAGGAACAATCTAACCAACAAGAATCCACAAAAGTATTGTAGAGCTACCAATCCTACATAAGGCGCAAACTGAGTAGGAAACCCGCAATACATTCTCGCAAACCAATGATCGGAGATCGTCACGTGAGGTGTTAAATTACTCGGGATGACGCCCCCTTTCTTATGATCTACTTATTTCCATCCCAAGATAAAAACTACCCTTACCCGGGGGTGAAATAGTGATTCCTTTTGTACGCATGCGCACTTGCGACTTTTGTAAGATGGCGGGCTTTTAAATGATTATTTATCGATTATTTACTCTATATTTACCCAAAAGACCCCAAAAGAGTAGGTCATCAGCCCGTTATATTTCGCAAACCTGTAAACGTACCGACTTGTGCGAGGTGTCGAATGAATTGGCATGATATCCCCTTTACTGTAGACCACTGATTCCCCCAATTTTACCCAAAGGGCCTAACTGCATGGTAGGGACCCATTTGTTTTGGAACCTGACTATACCTCACTGTGGGCATGTGACTAGTGGGGCGATCTGGCGGGCTTTTTAAATGATTAATTATGGATTATATTGACTATGAATTAAATATTATTTATTTATTGTTTATTTAATTATTATTATTTATTATTATTATTACTATTTGTATATTTATTTAATTTCTTTAATTTAATTATTTAATGTTTTAATTAATTATTTATTTAATTTTTATTTACCATTTTGTTTCTATTTTTTGACTTCGCCAAAGGTAATAATAAGTGTCATGGCACTGCGCGCACGTGACTAGTGGTGGGCCCCTGGCGGTAGGCAACCCGATATTTCGCGAACCAATAATGCTAGAGACTTGTGTGTGGTGTCATATGACTCAGGATAAAGCCCCCTTTGCCATGGCCCATTCGTTTACCCAAATACCCAGAACTAATAGGATTTTTTTAATCCCCCGATATCTTTGGAACCCGTAATGTCAGAAAGGCGTGCCATAGCTCGAATTACTCGCGATGAACCCCTGATAACCATGGCTATATAGGTAGCGGCACGTAGGGATGGCTCAAAGTCATCATGAGGTTGATAAAACAAGATTAATCCTGTTAGAGACCGTGGGAACCTGCCCAGAGGCTGTGAGATAGTAGGGGTGTTAGGTTACAGACTGGCTAAGTTTTTTTTACTGTGAGTAATTGAAAAAGGATTATTGCCGACTATAATTATTTTACTTGCAAGTTTGTTTTTTTTTTTAAATTTTTTTCGGGCTTGGGAGGGATACAGGCCACGGCCGATTTCTTTCTAATATTGAGATTATGGGTTACAGGTTTTGAGTTTAGGGCCTAAGTGCAAATCCTCCCATTACAAATACTCTTCCCGTCATTCTTCCCGCCTAAATAAAATATCTCTGCCTCGCTACCAATCAATCAATCATTAACTAATAATAAAAATAATCCGTTGTGCCCTTTTGGAATGAATCTAAAAAAGACAACTAATTCGTGGTAAAAAAAGGGGGTTCATCGCGAGTAACTCGAGCTATAACACTCCTTTCTAACATTACGGGTTCCAAAGATATCAGAAGGGGGGGGGGGGGTAAAAAATCAACATGGGCCATGAGTCATATGACACCTCACACAAGTCTCTAGCATTATTGGTTCGCGAAATATCGGGTTGCCGACCGCCAGGGGCCCACCACTAGGCACGTGCACGCAGTACCATGACACTCGTTATTACCTTTGGCAAATTCAAAAACAAAATGGTAAATACATTTAAATAAATGATAAATTAAAATATTAAATAAAATTAAAAAGACAATAATTCGAAATTTTCAAAATGTGTGGTTAGGCCTTTTGGCAAAATCAAAAAACTATAGACAAAATTGTAAATAAAAATTATGTAAATAATACATTAAAACATTAAATAAATATATAAATAATAATAATAATAATAATAATAATTAAATAAATAATAAATAAATAATAAATAAATAATAAATCATTCATAGTCAATAATAGTAGGGGGATGGTGGCGCTTCTAAATAGTTACACGAGCCACTCGGCTACGCTGACTTCTCATGTGGATTACTCGCGACCCCATGATCCGATTTTGACATGCGACATATCGTTGGACTCGGGCTGACGCCCTCTTTTCAATGGACCACTCATTTCAACCCCTAAATAAAACCTACCCCTACTAGGGGATGAAATTTAATTTTTTAGTGAAAGTCTCTTTTCATATGCGACATGTATAAGGTGCGCTGCTAAAATGAACTTAAAAGTAGTTGCTCATATAACGCATGCGTTTTGCTGGATGCCGATATGGATCAACATTTTTGTTTTTGTTTTTTTTTACGCATGCGCACTTGGGATTTTTTAAGAGGGCGAGCTCTTTGAAAAAAAGATGATTGATAAGAAGGGGTTTTGGTGGTGAGAAGAGAGCCAGATAGTCGCCTTCATTCCTACGAAGTTTGCCGATATCTCTCGAACGCAAGGTCGGATTTGGACGTGTGACGTGTCAAATCGCTTGTCTCGAAGCCCTATATATGTTATTAATAGGTTAAAGTTTTGAGAATGAGGGAAACAGGCTTTTTGGGGGTAAAACCATGATTTTAGACTTTTTCCGATATCTCACGAATGCATGGTCGGATTTGGTCCTGTGACGTGTCAAATGGCTTATCTCGAAACCCTTTTTATTTTGGTAATAGGTTAAAGTCTTTGAGAATGAGGGGAACAGATTTTTTTGGTGTAAAACCGTGATTTTAAACTTTTTGCTATATTTCGCGAACCAATGATGCCAGAGGCGTGTACGACGGGTTCAAGGACTCGGGATGACGTCCTCGTTGCTATGGACCACTCGTTATAATTTTTATAAAAATTTGGAAACTCGATTTTGGGGTAAACACGTGTTTTTTGTGATTTTTGCTGATATATCACCAACCAATAAGCCTAGAGACGAGTGCGAGGTGCCATTTTTTTCATTGCGTTGCCCTCTTCCCGAGGATGTTCGTGTTGAGCAGGAATAAAAAACCATGTTGAGGTAAAACCATGATTTTAGACTTTCTGCGTTATCTCGCAAACCCATAACGCTAGAGACGTGTACGAGGTGTCCTAGGACTCGGGCTAACGCCCCCTGTTTGAAACTATGTTTGAAATTTTGACAAAGGTCCTAACGCCATACATGTAGAAAAAAAATTCTTTACCGATACCTGTTTATAATGTTCATGAAGCGTGGTGGTTGAGAGAGACGATACGGCTGGGTGTGTGTGTTTCAACGAACCTGTCGCTAACCACAAGGACCATGCTTAATAGAACAATCGCTATTTCGACGGGTCGGTTTATGACAGAGCGAGGGTGCGTTTTTTCTTATACTTTACCCCCGAAGATGATCTTTAACGTGTAAACGGTGATGAGAACTTGGTTCTATGTTGGTCGAAGCGAGTACAGAAAACAAACTTACAGAGGAGCAGACGAGCAGGAGGTGAATGTCATTTGAGCTTATTGGAAGGCGCTGATCTGACTTGACAACAGGTGCAATGGAAAATGACAAAGACGCTTGAAGGTGAAATAATCTGACCATCGTGGTGGCAGGGGAGTGCGAAATGCATGCACACACGTGTGAGATGACATGTACGCTAAACAAGTTACATCCTGTTGGCTTCGTACGTGACAAAATGCAAGTTCATGTGAAATTTGATCTGCCACAGTTGTTCAACTTGGGCTTTGGCTGTTCTCGTGTTTGAGAACAGGATGTTCAAAACGTGGGAAATAATGATTATACATGCAACGTAGCATATATAAAGAAATGTCGTTATCATTTCCTCTCTCACTTAGGTGACTACCTTTGAACACATTCCGTTGCGTGAAACCCCTGGTCTTGTTTAACAGTTTTGGTGTTGGTGGAAAATACTTAACCTTGTTGTGAGGTAGGTATATATTTATTCATTTATATATTTATTGATTTATATATATTTACAAGCAATTATTCACTGATTAGGTAATTAACGATTTTATTTATATATTTGTTTGCAGATAACCGGTATACCTTACACGACTGAGAGAGGAAACCATTGCACTTTTGAGCCCACTAGAAGGAAACACCAAGAAGCCACTGCAAGTGAAGGTGGGATTATTTTTTTAAACTAACTTGTTTCATTTTTTTGTTTCATATTTTATTTTATGAAATGCATGTATTAACCTGAATTTAGGTATTTATAACGGTTTATTTTATTTATTTTTAGAAACTTGGAAAGAAAAGCCTGACCGCCGTAGCAGTCGCTGAAAACCCGAGACGCAGTAAAGTGCAACCATTGTTTCCAGGCAGTGAACTATTTAAAACTTAAGTAAGCCTAACATAAAATGCAATTCCATTTTACCACTACTGAAAACTCGTAGACAGAAAATTCATTACCTGTACATGACTAGGACGATGATTGCTTTCTTGATTAATGACTATGTATTGGCAACCGGTACAAGTCCATATTGGTTGTTTACCGGGAAAGTACAAGGCCATATTGGATTTTGTAAAAACAAAAATTTTAATTTAACTGACATGTCGTATCCTATAATAATAATAATAATAATAATATAATATTAATAATAATATTAATATCGTATGGCCTCGGGTGCCGAGTGCATGCTTTGTTATTTGACACACAGAGGGTAGCTTGCATGTCGAATTTAGTTGTTCCTTGACTATGAAAGTCAAGGAGGTTAGATGATAGATATCTAATCTCCTTAAACTCTATAGCGCTTTCTAGTAGAAAAATGAGGAACTTTGTACCCTATGAACTCAACGAATATTCACAGGTTTGAACATGATAATCTGAACAAAATGACATGACATTATTATTTTTTGTTTATGTATTGGTTAAAGAGGAATGTAAATGTCTGCAGCTTTATAAAAAGAAAATAAGTACATGGGTTACTGTTAGTGCCAACATACAGTTTATTATAATTTTTATGGTGTTTTGATATATTAATGCCAATTACCGTTAAAGGTTTATTTACAAGTATTGGTTGATTGATTGAGTGATTGGTTATTTTGGTTGATTATAGGTGTCGTCATGCGCCATTAACGTAGTTAACAGACAGTGAACAAGCATACATTGTGCTTTAAAGTACTCTGTGCAACGTTAATAACTTACAATAAGAAAAAGTTTTATTATAACACATGGCGTTAGTACCAAATACAACAAGTGAGCAAGTTGGTTTACCACGTGGGTTAAATTTAAAATCAGAACATGACCGTTGGTAAACATTTGAATCCTGGCCTGTAGGATTTTTGTCGACACATGAATTTGCAAAAGCCGTTTTTTTTACTTGAACCGAGAAGATGTGGTGCTCTGTGTGTTGTGTCGTATTGAACTTTCACACTGGGAAGAAGGGGATGATCCCTTTAGAGACCATTTGCGATGGTCTCCTCATTGTCCTTACATGCTTGGAAAACAAGTGGGTAACCTACCTGTGTATTCATTTTACCGAACCACAAGGCCATTGGCCGCTACTTACGTTGCTGAATCACAAATAAATAATAATAATAATGTTGCATTACCAGCCAACAACGGTAGTGTCGATATATGTGGTCCATATGCCATAGACAGTGTTGAATTGGCATGTGCTTTTGAAAAATTGGGAGTTTGCAAAACTAAAGCAATAGCACACCCAGAGTACAGCTCTGTTGAAAAACGTTTAGAATCTTATAAAATTATTTGGCCATTAATATTATAACACCTTACCAAACAACTAAGTGAAGCTGGATTTTTTTTATACTGGCGAAGGGGATAAAACAATATGTTTTATTGTGGATTTGCTTTAAAGGATTGGCAAATGACTGATGACCCTTTCGTGCAACACGCTCGTTGGTTACCTAACTGCAAATACATGGTGTTGCTTAAAGGTCAGGAATTTGTGAACACTATTCGTAAAGAAAACATGATTGCAGCACAAGACATAAAAGTGCCTTTAGAGTTAGAACACGCGGAGCAAATACATGAGGCTGAATGAAAAGACTTGTCTTACGAACAGATACAAAAGTGTGACCAACAATTATGTAAAATATGTTATCAAGATGAACTAGGTGTTGTATTTTTGCCTTGTGGACACATGATAGCCTGTGTCAAGTGTGCATTAGAACTCAACACTTGTGCTATATGCAGTTCCATTTTTATTTGGCGTTGTTCAAAGCAACGTTCCAAACATTGTCGTGGTGATCTAAAAAGTAAAAACAGTGAGGTTTTAAGTGTCAGTGATCATCAATGTAGTGTACTGCATGAAACACAGTTGCCGTCGACAAAAAATCAAGAAAACCATATTGCTACTCAAAATAGTGCAATGTTTAATGAGCAACGTTTAACCCCTGTTCTAAAAGTTATTTTTAATCCATCTACCACGTCGCCAGAGCCATCAACATCACAAACTATGCAAGAGGTAGTGTTGTTGTTATCGTTTTAAAGAGTGGAACAACTAGGTCATCTGCTCTTGATATGCAAGAGGATAAAAATGACTAAATAGTAATAACAATAAGGATTTTATGCCTATAAAACCATTGCGGCTTCCCCAGTTTTCGAAAACAACAGTGAATGGACATTGCTATAAAATGATCTACAACAAGCCTTGTGTTTAAAACTATAACAGACTATTGTAAAGAGAGAAAGGCTTGTATTCAGTGTGCATCTATTGTCATAATCATGTATACTCTGCAATGTTAAATATACTAACTTTGTATAAAATAAAACAACATTGTAACATCATTTTGCATTTATTTACAAACTTTATATACATGTTTTTGGTTTCATGATAATATGTTTTAAGACAATACTAAAAACTAAAAAATTATTATTCTATACACATATTTTTCTTTCTGTCCATTGTCATGACATATATCTTCCATTATTATTATTTGATATTTGTTTTTTTTATTTAATTAAAACGAACCATGCACCTATTGTTTTTAAAACCTTCATAAATCAAATGTACAGGTTGCACAGCATTATTGACTTCATCAAAAACACTCTCCGACATATCATTAAACCGTATAGGCAGAAATGTCTCAAAGTTTTCACATACACAAAGTACACGATCACCATATGCTGTTTTCAATTTCCGAATCTTGATAATGCGGAATGGAATATGCGTTGGCAATTCGCTGAGCTTCTTTGTCTCTAAGCCACATGCTTGACCCACAGCATTCAAAACATTCAATGTAGTAGTCTATAAACAAAACAAAAGCATATCTATTACACTTTAAAACAGCTTTAATAATATTGTGCAATTAGGGATCTTGCACTATGCATGGCTAATAAATTTTACTAGTTATGTAAGAAATGCCCTAACTGTAGCAGATACTACTTTTCTGCATATAGCACAAGAGTTGAGTTCTAATGCACACTTGACACAGGCTATCATGTGTCCACAAGGCAAAAATACAACACCTAGTTCATCTTGATAACAAATTTTACATAATTGTTGGTCACACTTTTGTATCTGTTCGTAACACAAGTCTTTTCTTCAGCCTCATGTATTTGCTCCGCGTGTTCTAACTCAACAGGCACTTTTATGTCTTGTGCTGCAATCATGTTTTCTTTATGAATAGTGTTCACAAATTCCTGACCTTTAAGCAACACCATGTATTTGCAGTTAGGTAACCAACGAGCGTGTTGCACAAAAGGGTCATCAGTCATTTGCCAATCCTTTAAAGCAAATCCACAATAAAAACATATTGTTTTATCCCCTTTGCCAGTATAAAAAATCCACATTTCTTTATGTATGCTACGTTGCATGTATAATCATTTTTTCCCACGCTTTGAACATCCTGTTATCAAACATATGGACAGCCAAAGCCCAAGGTGAACACCTGTGGCAGATCAAATTTCACATGAACTTGCATTTTGTCACGTACGAAGCAAACAGGATGTAACTTGTTTAACGTACATGTCATCTCACACGTGTGTGCATGCATTTCGCACTCCCCTACCACCACGATGGTCAGATTATTTCACCTTCAAGCGTCTTTGTCATTTTCCATTGCACCTGTTGTCAAGTCAGATCAGCGCCTTCCAATAAGCTCAAATGACATTCACCTCCTGCTCGTCTGCTCCTCTGTAAGTTTGTTTTCTGTACTCGCTTCGACCAACATAGAACCAAGTTCTCATCACCGTTTACACGTTAAAGATCATCTTCGGGGGTAAAGTATAAGAAAAAACGCACCCTCGCTCTGTCATAAACCGACCCGTCGAAATAGCGATTGTTCTATTAAGCATGGTCCTTGTGGTTAGCGACAGGTTCGTTGAAACACACACACCCAGCCGTATCGTCTCTCTCAACCACCACGCTTCATGAACATTATAAACAGGTATCGGTAAAGAATTTTTTTCTACATGTATGGCGTTAGGCCCTTTGTCAAAATTTCAAACATAGTTTCAAACAGGGGGCGTTAGCCCGAGTCCTAGGACACCTCGTACACGTCTCTAGCGTTATGGGTTTGCGAGATAAAGCAAAAAGTCTAAAATCATGGTTTTACCTCAACATGGTTTTTATTCCTGCTCAACACGAACATCCTCGGGAAGAGGGCCACGCAATGAAAAAAATGACACCTCGCACTCGTCTCTAGGCTTATTGGTTGGTGATATATCAGCAAAAATCACAAAAAACACGTGTTTACCCCAAAATCGAGTTTCCAAATTTTTAAAAAAATTATAACGAGTGGTCAATAGCAAAGAGGACGTCACCCCGAGTCCTTGGACCCGTCGTACACGCCTCTGGCATCATTGGTTCGCGAAATATAGCAAAAAGTTTAAAATCACGGTTTTACACCAAAAAATTCTGTTTCCCTCATTCTCAAAAACTTTAACCTATTACCAAAATAAAGAGGGTTTTGAGACAAGCCATTTGACACGTCACAGGACCAAATCCGACCATGCATTCGTGAGATATCGGAAAAAGTCTAAAATCATGGTTTTACCCCCCAAAAGCCTGTTTCCCTCATTTTCAAAACTTTAACCTATTAATAACATATATAGGGCTTCGAGACAAGCGATTTGACACGTCACACGTCCAAATCTGACCTTGCGTTCGAGAGATATCGGCAAACTTCGTAGGAAAGTAGGCGACTATCTGGTTCTTTCCTCACCACCAAAACCCCTTCTTATCAATCATTTTTTTTTTCAAAGAGCTCACCCTCTTACAAAAATCCCAAGTGCGCATGCGTAACAAAACAAAAACAAAAATGTTGATCCATATCGGCATCCAGCAAAACGCATGCGCTATATGAGCAACAACGTTTAAGTTCATTTTAGCAGCGCACCTTATACATGTCGCATTTAAAAAGAGACTTTCACTAAAAAATTAAATTTCACCCCCTACTAGGGGTAGGTTTTATTTAGGGGTTGAAATCAGTGGTCCATTGAAAAGAGGGCGTCAGCCCGAGTCCAACGATATGTCGCATGTCAAAATCGGATCATGGGGTCGCAAGTAATCCACATGAGAGTTCAGCGTAGCCGAGTGGCTCGTGTCACTATTTAGAAGCGCCACCATCCCCCTAGTAATAATCCATAATTAATCATTTCAAAAGCCCGCCAGTTCGCCCCACTAGTCACGTGCCCACAGTAAGATACAGTCAGGTTCCAAAACAAATGAGTCTCTCCCATGCAGTTAGGCCCTTTGTGTAAAATTTGGGGGAATAAGTGGTCTACAGTAAAGGGGATAAAATGCCAATTCATTCAACACCTCGCACAAGTTTGTACGTTTACAGGTTTGCGAAATATAACGGGCTGATGACCTACTCATTTAGGTCTTTTGGTTAAATCTAGAGTAAATAATCGATAAGTAATCATTTAAAAAGCCCGCCATCTTACAAAAGTCGCAATTGCGCATGCGTGCAAAGGAATCACTATTTCACACCCGGGTAAGGATAGTTTTTATCATGGGGTCGAAATATGTAGATCATAAGAAAGGGGGCGTCATCCCGAGTAATTTGACACCTCGCGTGACGATCTCCGATAATTGGTTTGCGAGATATGACGGCCTTGCCCCGGAATGTATTGCGGGTTGCCTATTCAGCTTGCGCCTTAAGTAGGATTGGTAGCTCTACACTTCTCACAAAGACAAAAATATCACAGAACACCTGCTGAAAACGTCAAAAGCTCATCCACACGTAAATGAAAAATATACATTACAGAATTGTTCCCTATCGAATTCATAAGATTCCAGCAATACCCTCAAGAAAACATAAATGAAAAAAAGAACTAGATGCAAGCGTGTTATGATATGACGTCACTAACATGCACAGCTTGTATTATAAGAATTTATTGCAGCCGAAAGGCCAAAAGAAGAGAATTTACATCTTACTGTACTCAGTCAATGATAATATTCTTTTGGAGCACTTTGATAGGTGGTACCTGTCACATTTCTGGTTACACAGCTCACATACAAAGCTTTCGCTTGGGTTATGGTACGATTTTGTTGCACACACTCTGTGATGAAAACCGTGGATGGCGTGTCTCGTCACGACATGTCTCAGTTCCTGGTAGGTTCCTTCGTCCAGTTCCCGTCCACCATGGCGCTTGTAGCGTAGAAGTCCGGATCTATATCTTCGCTTTTGGCTTTCCTCCTCTCCAGATGTTTAGAATAATGTTCTGTAGCTGGTAGAAGCAGTTGGTTCCTTAGGTCTTCTGCGTAGTAGGTCTCCTTTGTTAGTCTATATACCATTCTTGTTGGTGCTGCTTTTCCCACTCTCAGTACATTTTTGAGGAAGCGGGCTTTGACTCGTTCTATTTTTTTCAAAGTCACTGAGTTTTAGAAGTTCACAGATCAGTTCTAATCCGTACGTTACTACAGGGGATATGGCGGCGTTAAAAAGTATCATTGCTGTAACTAGGGACAGAGCTGGAAGGTTCTTTATGCTGAGATTACTCTTGTGGCTGCTGCAGTTCTCTCCTGAATATGGCATCTAAACGACTGTGTAGTAGTTTGCAAGGTAATTCCAAGATACCTAAATTGATTGACAATTTTCAGATATTCTCCATTAAGAGTAAGGGAGTCACTACCTGCAATTTTTCCTCCTTTCCGATATGTCATTTGGACTGTCTTCTCCAAATTAATGGTGAGGCGGTTTTCCAGTACCCATTTCTCCAGCTCTATTAGGGCTCGATGCGCGCTGAAGGATGTCTGTAATGTCTGCTGTGGCGATGTTCAACAACAAGGGGCTCATTGGATCTCTCTGCAGGACTCCATTTGTTTGTTCGAACGTGTCTGATACGTCGACTGTATCCTCAATCTGTAAATTGACTTTTAAAATGTTTTCAATTTCTCTGACAAGAGGATGTGTTATCCCAATCATGTCTATCAACTTTGTCATCAGTATTTCCCTGTTTAGGAGGTTGAACGCCTTTGTATAGTCAATAAAGACAGCGTAGTATTTTCCGTTCGGATGTCTCAAAGCTTCTTCTATTTCTTCCAGGAGGTATCTGACTGCTTGTGTTGTGTTTCTACCTCGTATGAAACCAAAACTGGCATTCAGGAATATTTGCTAATGTTTCCAGTTTTGACGCTAGGATTCTTGAATATATCTTAAAGATATTATTTTCCAGTGCGATTCCCCTGTATGAGTTAGGGTCGTTCGTATCTCCTTTCCCTTTGTATAGAGTCCTCATGGATGATATTCTCCAACAGTCCGGGATCGTTCCAGACTTTAGGCCAGGGCTGGCATGCGAAACGAAATGTATTATCAATTTAATTTAGCGTCGCGAAATTAAATTGTTCAATGGAATAACATTTCGCTCCTGGCGCGAAATAAAATTCCTTACAAACTTTTAATTTCGCTCCTGGCGCGAAATTAAATTCATTACTGACTTTTAATTTAGCTCCCGGCGCGAAATGAAATTCATTACAGTCTTTTAATTTTGCTCCTGGCGCGAAATAAAATTCGTTACTGACTTATAATTTCACTCCTGGTGCGAAATTAAATTCATTACAGACTTTTAATTTCGCTCCTGGCGCGAAATAAAATTCGTTACTGACTTTTAATTTCGCTCCTGGTACAAAATAAAATTCGTTTGACTTTTAATTTCACTCCTGGCACGAAATGAAATTCTTTACAGACTTTTAATTTCGCTCCTGGCGCGAAAAAAAACTCGTTACAGACTTTTTTTTTTCGCTCCTGGCGCGAAATACAATTTGTTAACGACTATCAATTTCTTTCCCGGCATTTAGTCCCTCCCCGACCTGAAATTAAAATGCATGGAGCATTTCATTTCGAGTCTGAAATGAAATCTGTCTCTTTTCTTCCCCCGAAAACCTTTTTGCTTCGTCTATTTCTCCTGCCGCGTCCTACACCTAGCCACCATCTACATTCGTCCCTACCACCCCATCCCCAAAGATTTCCTTGCGCACGTGGCTGAAGTCTTCCTCCATTTCATTCTAATGGGCCACCTCAACCTTCATTCCCGTTTGGCCCTAGAACTTCGTAGCCTAGACATCTACTTACCTCACTTGGACGTCACCCTCGTCCCTCTCCCAAAACCTACCCATCCTTCCTCCAATACCACCCCCGACGCAGTCATTGCTCATAACTCCCTCCTCCATCTGTTTGACGTGTCTGTCCTGTCCCTCATAGGTGATCACGCTCCCGCTTTACTCACCTTCCCCCTTCCCCCTCGCAATACTCCACTATCACCTCCCAGGATGGTCCAGAATTTCTTCACAGTAAACTGGCAACAATACCGCGCCCACATCAACGATCACCGCCGTACGGACCATCTCCCACTTGATGAACAGACGACGGTCGATGCATATACTGCACACATAGAAACTGCACTAAAACAAGCCTCCCAGCTAGCCATCACCCTCATCCCAACGACTCCGTTCCGTCCCACTATCCTCCCCAAGGCACGTCGTCTCTTCACTTTATCCCACTCCTACTACACTTCATATCTACGGACCCGTGACCGCTATTTCCTACAGCGCCACTGACAGTCACTTTGGGAGTCAAATCCCACATCGAGGCCCACAAGCGCCTTTCGTGGCACACCATCTACTCCCGACTAAACCGAGTTTTTTCTTCTGCCTCTACCTACTGGCGACTTCTAAACCGGTTAACCGGCAAGACCTCCTCTCCACACTACCCCCATTCTACCTACAGGGCGATTCACAATTCCTATTGCAAACTTCTGGGGGTTGTAGAGGGAACTAACTAGATCACAGTTTGAATAGGAACCCTTGTCCGGACATTTATCGCTTCGATACCAAATCGGTTTGAAGATCACTTTCATTTTACATCGCCCGCTTCACGGAACGCAAATAACATTGGCTGAGGGCAACCTCTGCAGTCCCCTTATGTCATACAGTAGGCTACGTATGTCATCTGTTTAAAAAACCGTAGTGACAGTGAGTCCGATTTGACAGCAGTTGTGATTCAGTCAGGACGCAGTACAGGACGAGACCACAGTCCAATGATATCGTGTCGTCTGTTCGTTTACAAACGGTAGTGACAGTGAGTCCGCTTTGACAGCAGTTGTGATCCAGTCATTCAACGACACAGGATGGCGGCATACACTTTTGATGAGTACACCGAGATGTTACTAATGTACGGTGAAGCTGGACGTAATGGTCGAGCTGCACAATACATGTATCATGAACGTTTTCCGTATCGCCCCACCCCATCACATACATTTTTGTGAAACTACAATAAAGGCTGCGAGAAACTTGTACATTCCAACCGAGGAGGGCGGATTGTGGTGCTCCACAGACGCGTCGCACTGTCGACTTTGAAGAGGACGTCCTTCATCACGGAGAAGAGGACCCGTCGACGAGTACGCGAAACATTGCCGATGCCGTGAATGGGTCCCAATCGAGCGTCTGACGTGTTTTGCTCGACCACAACTGCACCCTTTCCACCCACAGAAAGTTCAAGCAATGGGCCCGGCAGATTTCGTGCCACCTGCCAACTTCTGTGCTTGGTTTCTACACCAGTATATTAACACACCCCACTTTCCGCGTTACGTTATTTTCACCGATGAGGCTCAATTCACCAGGGAAGCTGTTTTTAACTGTCGAAACTGTCACATTTGGGCTGAAGAAAATCCGCATGCCCACAGCCACGTGGATTTCAGCAACGGTTCGGCATCAATGTATGGGCTGGCCATCTGATTGGGTCGTACCTTCTTCCGTACCGCCTAACGGGTCCTCTTCCTGCAAGAGGTACTGGTTGAGTTCTGTGAAGATTTGCCATTGGCACTGCGTCAGCAAATGTGGTACCAACATGATGGCACACCAGCGCACTTTGCACGTGCAGTCCGAGAACATCTCGACCAAACATTCGGGGAAAGATAGATAGTTCAAGGTGGTCCAATTTCGTGGCCACCACGATTGCCAGATTTAACTCCCCTCGACATTTTTCTGTGGAGCCACATGAAGAACCTTGTTTATGAGACTCCTTTCGAGTCGTAAGAAGATCTTGATGCACGCGTTCTTCCGGCAGTGCACATTATTGAACACACACCAGGTCTCGTGGGACGTATGTATGACAACATACTGCGTAGGTATACGTTATGTAATGAACAGCAGGGTTACCATGTGGAACAACTCTTGTAGTGTATACTGTACGTGTCTGTAGTGAAGTCGGATATATGCAATCGAGTCAAACTGATTTGGTATTAAAACGATACATGTCCGGACATGGGTTCCTAATCAAAATGTGATCTACTTAGTCCCCTCTACAACCCCCAAACGTTTGTAATAGGAATTACTCGTATGAATCACCTGTATAATGGGGCGGCACCCCCAGACGACGCAGCCAAATGGGATATATGCAAGTTGTTCACTTACCTTCAATGTCTGTCCGCAAGGCACATTAGTTTTCTTGTACGCTATGGAAAAGGTACAACAAAGTACCGCGATATGAACGTCAGGAAGGGCTGACCCCGAGTCCGAGGTTCAGTCAAAGACGATGGTGATGTTGATGCCACAGCACTGATTTTCTCCTACACTGGAGTGATGACCATTGAATGACTCACGTTGCTGTTGCGGCCCAGCATTTTGTGCAGGTAGTCTGCGCTAATAATACTATTGCCAATGTCGGGACTTTGAACATCGTACCGAACATAATTTAATTCGAAACGAATATATTTTAATTTCAACAACGAAATGAAATGTTTCATGCATTTCATATTCACGTCAGGGGACGAAATTAAATACCGTTTGGAAATTTCATTTCGCCTCGGGAATGAAATTAAATGTCCGTATCGATTTTTATTTCGCGCCGGGAGCGAAATTAAAAGTCAGGAACGAAATTAATTTCGCGCCAGGAGCGAAATTAAAAGTCTGGAACGAAATTAATTTCGCGCCGGGAGTGAAATTAAAAATCAGGAACGAAATTAATTTCGCTTCGAATTAAGTTTCGCTTTGATTTAATTACGCGCCGACAATCATTATAATTTCGCTCCCGAATATCGCGCTCACGGCGAAATTAAATTATTTTCGCCCCCACGGCCATGAATTTAATTTCGCATGCCAGCCCTGCTTTAGGCATTCATTGAATAATTTTGTCCAAATTGGTACCAAGGTCTCTCGTGATTGTTTTAGGTGTTCCATGTGTATTTGATCTTGGCCTGA
Organism: Meconema thalassinum; assembly: GCA_946902985.2. Classification (NCBI taxonomy): domain Eukaryota; kingdom Metazoa; phylum Arthropoda; class Insecta; order Orthoptera; family Tettigoniidae; genus Meconema; species Meconema thalassinum. The sequence goes on from OX336389.2 coordinate 1,076,081,150, forward strand.
GACCTTTTTGTTTTTCGTTTGATGTATCGCCTGTGTTGTCATGGCGTCAGAACTGGTGTTATTTGCATGGTTTGCACCGTTTGTTCCTGGCTGTCTTGTTTTTCTTGCTCTTTTGAGGATATCGCGTCCACTTTGAAGGCGCTTGTTTTGTTCTTATGTTTCAGTAGTTTTTGAAGTGTGTCTCCCACCTGTCCATTGGAATTTATTTCGGTCTGGTTGCGATTTTCCTTCTGAGGGTCAGTAAGGGGTCTGATTTCGCGTCCTCCGCTAATTTTTATGCCTTCGTTTCCATATAGTTGGATCTTTTCAGTATCAATAGTTTTTTATAGTCTTTCCTGTGCTTGGCGTATTCTTGTAGCTCACTTTTCGTGTCCTTTGACCTTGCCTCGTGTAACAACTCTAAGGTTTCCTTTCTTTTGTCGTAGCATTCACTGTCGAACCATGGCTGTGATTTTCTCTCCTTTGTTGGCATGACCGCCTCCCTAATTAGATCAGTAGCGATTTGAGTTGTTTCGTTTAATTGTCCTTCTTGTATTAGTTGTTCTGTTAAGGTGATCATTTCTTTTTGCTGTAATTTTCCAGTGTCCAATATTCTTGATATTTTCTTCTCTCCGTATGTATGCTTGACATTTGATATGGCTGTCATAACTGTGAAGTTGGTCGCCACCGGTATGTGTTTCCTTATTGGAGCTGCACCTGAGTTCCAGAGGGCTTCCTGCTTCTGTATGGTAATTGCTGTTCCTCTATAGAAGATTAGATCTATAGTACTAGATCCGTTGCCTGGAAAGTACGTTTTGTCTTCTTTCTTATTTACTAGGGTGAAGCCCTCTTCTGCTAGCATCTCTAGGATCAATTTTGACTTTTGGTTAGGTTTGTCAATGCTGCAATTGATGTCTCCTGCAATAATGACATTCGCATAATTGCTTACTTTCTCGATGGCTTTAAATAACAACTCTATCACGTCTTCTGTCGAATTGTCTGTTTTTCTATATAGGCAGATTAGTGTTATTAATGACGTAGTAGCTATTACCATATTTATTTCTTTGTATGTTGCTTTCAACTTGCCTGCTGTTGCTTTCAGGAAGCATGAAACTCCTCCCTCCGGTCGTCCCGATGTGGGTGTTGCGTATGTATGAATGCCATAGTATCCTGGTAGATCGAAGTCTTCAAGTATAAACGTTTCTGTTGCTATCAATATATCTGTTTCTTTCATGATCGTTTGAGGAATGTGAGGAAGCGCATTTTTCATTCCTTCTGTGTTCCATAATAGTATCTTAATCGAGCTGGTTTTACTCGAGAGATGCTCCTTCGTGTCTTCTTTGTGAGAAGCAAAATCGAAATCTTCTCACTAGGACGTCTTTGGGCCAGAATTCTGGGTCCGCTGTAATCGTGAGGTATTTGTAAGGGATTCCTATTTTGAATGCCTTTCCTTGCCCTCTCGTTGAGAGTTCCTCTCACTCTGTTGTATTATACGTATAGCGTAGATAAGGGAACATTACTGGTTAGCGAGGCTAGCAATTCAACCAGGAGAACTTGAAACTACAGAATAACTCAGCAAGCATAACGCCAATGAATTCATGACATATTATTTAACAAAACTATTTCAGTTCAACGTAATTTCTCTTTACAAACTAATCAACTGACTCATTGTGGGAAATCCGATATCAGATTTGATAGCAGACATATATCACAATTCTATAAACAAAGTGCCCACCACACCAAGCAGTGACATTTTATATGGTTATTGATTAGACTGGTAGAAACCCAGAAACGTTCCGCACAACTCCCTCCAGGTAAATGGCGGGATAGTGCCTCGCTTCAAGACCCGGCACCTACCTCATCCCTGTCCCTAATACAGTTACACACATTACTACAGTCATCAGATAAATGTAGGTTATCGGACAATTTCAACACACACCCAACTACACGGGGCTGATGACCAACATATTCCAAGCCCCTAAAATGAATTAACAACAAATCTTTCGCACAATACTTAATTATGTCAGCAAAGATGTCACGTAGCCATTGAAAAGGAAGATAACAGCAAAATTTACTTCCCAGTTTTGTCGATGTTCAGAAATGACAATAAACGTGAATTCAGTATATACCAAAATCGATAGACACATGGTAATTAACGAAACTCCAAATCAATTCGTTTCACACACGGCTATATCATATAATACATGATGCATGTGTGCGAACCATTCCACTGAATAATGATGTCAGGAATAAAGAGGAACAAATAATACTACCGACAACATTGCGCAACGGCTAACACACTCGCTAATTAAAAAGTAATGTGAAAGTAACTTCAACAACGCAGTCTACACAGAAGGACTAAAAATGTGAGCTACTCATACTTAAACTATTGTATTCATGGAATAATGAAGATATTTAAAGATTTGGCTTAAACATCGCTTTTAAAACATAGCCTACGTAGGCCTATAATGGCGATGGAGATATACCTCTTATTAGGGCAAATGGGTGTGAGTCAAAAGAATACTAAAACAAAGTTATCACAATTCCCCACCAAACAATGGTATAATCTCAGATTTGTCATTTGTAGCTCTTCAGTTGGTCAACACGATTGTGCCCAATGAATGGGCGGGGTTCAAGATATAAATATGTAAACAACACTCCTGGAAAAATTAAATGTATTAATTAAAGTATCACCATTAAATGGGGAAATTTAGGATTATATTGTGAAAATTTAATTAATACATGTATTTTTCCAGGAGTGCTGTATACATATTTATACAGTATCTTGTACCCCGCCCTTTCATTGGCCACAGACTTGTTGACCGACTGAAGAGCTACAAATGACAATTTTGTATAGGCAACACTGACAAATAATGGCTTCACGCCTCTACAAATCTCAGTTTTGGTATTCTTTTAACTTAAACCCATTTGCCCTATAATTCTGATATGAAGTCGGAAGTTAATAAGTTAACTTAGTACGAATGTAAGATTAGGGATAAATGGACAGGACTTTCACCACGAGATCCCTTTAATACAGTTGAGCTGCGCAAACAATCAGATCTCACTCAAGCTCGTTTAAGGGGGATGTATGCGATGTATGCACAAGAAAGCGATTTTCTTAAAATAGTTTTATAATTTAGTTTGGAATCTTGAAAATGTATTTCCAAAATTTCATGGTCAAATTCAGTCTGCAAATCTGACAAAAATTACATTTTGTTTTAGCCAGAGTCGGTGAGGAAAACACCACCAAGTTTAAAATAACCCAATAGTGGTGGTCTTGTCATCAGGTTCTTTTCCAAATTGTACACAAAAGCATTGGTGCGTGAAAATGTGAGCAACCATCCAAGGCCTCAGCTTTTGGGATCATAGCTTTGAGCTTTCATTTATTGGGACCACATGCCCAAACCTAACTGTTAATTTATATTTTCGTAAAGAATGACAGCTTTTGTTTATTCTATTAAGAAGGAGTATATATTGCCTGACCTAGGAAAATGGAGCCCCGGAAAGAATGTGAGTTAGCACGGTGACATAAGTGCACTGCACGAATGGCTAGTGATGGAATGTAAAGGAAACAGTAATTCATGAACAAGCTCAGGGTGGTATTTCCAGTGTTGTTAAGTTTTGTGACTAAGAGAAGATAGGTGGTATGAAAATGCGTGTTACAAATGATATTGAATGTGTTACAGCCTGTACCGGCTATAGTAAAAAAACAATATAAAAGATACGCAAGGAGGACCAACTTGAAGAAAGTAAAACGAGCAAAATTAAGCCACTTCGTAAAAAGGGCAAACAGACATCAAATAAGATTTTACTGTACGATATGGATAAGTGTATTATTCATAGAAAATTTCAGAAATATTTTGAGTTAAAAAAAAGTTCCAACACTGTGAAAACTATTAAAATTCTGCAAGCAAGGAATTCATTGAATATACTGTAACCTTTCAGTTCTATAAAAACTCCTTGAAGTCAATCGTGTTCGGTCGGATGGGATTTAATAAATTAGCATATATTAGGGGTCTATTTGGAGGTACCAAGGATCAAAATAATATGGCACATACCCATGGGCAAGATTAACAATAGTTTAACACTATGCACAAAAACATCCCTTTTACCAAATTAAAAAACCTACGCCGGAAAAGGCTTGAAACATTATTAGCAAAAGAATTAATCTATGACCCAATAATATTGCTAGGAGACTAATTAAAATTCTCATAAAATGAAATGTGAGTCAAAAACGATAAATCCTGTCGTGTGTCAATTTTAATAATCCATCTGAACTTAAACAAAACTCACATACGAAATAACTCCTTTCATACAATGAACTAGACCATTTCAATCCATAAACTCTGAATGCTTCTAATTCAATTTAATCATACGCTTTTTTCCATGCTGATATTTGATATACATTTTATTCACTGTATTGTTCAGTTTACCTTGATATGATGAGTACTGGTATCAATCTGATAATACTAGATAGATGGTATAGATATATTGTATGATCCCTGTCTCTGTTCTATCAAACAACTCGCAACACAATGCGATAAAAGCAAAATAAATTATCGAAACAAATAAATGACCATTAATTGAACTCAATTATTGTACACTAGAACGAGGATTTGTTCCTGGTTATATCGGAATTCAATCAAACTCACCCGTTTAGTGCATTATGAACTTTATTATTCTAATGATCATTCATCGTTGCTCTAAAATACCACAATTATGTACATGCATAGTATTTATTTAATTCATTACTTAAACAACATCATGAATGATAAATTTTCAGGAAAGTAGGGGTCAATGCCTTCTATCAAAGTCGACGATGGGCACGTCGACACAAGGAAATCTTCCAAGGATAAGTTACGCCTGACTATCTTTAAATCTGCCATCATACTTTAATCGAAACGAGAAAAATATTTCCTCAACTTGTTAGTTATTTCTGCAACCGAATTTATTTTATTATTAATATTATAATTATTCTTATTCTTATTATCATGCATTGTAGATTCAAGCAGAATGCCACTGCGTTAATTGTATATTTATCCTCCGCCAATGTATCTGTAAATTCTCGAACATAATTCTGAGCACTGCCAAGTGTTTGGCTGTATCATAGCTGCCTATAACGAGGCCTCGGCCAGACTGAATTGCAACACCACCTCGCCAGCTTCATACGTCCGAGTCCGGCTGAGCGCCTAGCATATCACTTAATATTCTAATTTGATTTGGATTCTTGGAAAGGAGTTCAATTGTGTATGGACGGGGGTAGGTGCGTATAGGTGACAAAAGGAGATTTTGATGTAAGTCATTTAACAATTAATCAAACAAAACGATAAAACTGATAGAATTATCTCACATTAAGTTAACTAATAATAAAATACAAGAACATGGCAAGAAACAAATAAATAACCCATACAAGTGTTAACCACGTTTCCTAATTTCATTTGAAGTATTCAATGGGTCTGTCATCATTTCAGAGTAATTGCTAAGAGGAATGTTTGATGCAATTGCAACTGTTAGCTTCTCTGCCACAGATACACGTATCTTCAACGACGTGACGCATAACTGCGTCAGAGAACACTACATTCTGACTAAGTAATAAAACAATGATATTGGTTTTACGTTGCTTTTAACTACACTGGCTTTTAGAGACGCTGGGGTGCCGGAATTTTTCCCCGAAGAGGATCTTAAACGTGCCAGTAAATATACTGACACGGCTCCCTCGCATTTGCGCACCCTCAAATGCCAGCTGACTGTGCCAGGATACGAAGCTGCAACCTTGGGCCCAGCAAGCGAGAACTTTACCGCTGAGACACGCTGCCAGCCACTAAGTAATCACAAAGCATCCTTCTGTTCTTTTACAGTAGCATCAGTGTCACATTTAATAAGGTTGTTCTTTCCACTTGTGCTTGTAACTTCCTCATGCAATAAATCTATTTTTACTGACCAATTGGTACGCCCATGTTAATTATTTATGTGTATCTTTTTAGCCTACTTTTCACATTTTGCCAAAATGAGGAAAAAGTAGACTAATGAGATCGGGCAAATGTGTGTCTGTCTGTCTGTCTGTCTGGCTGGCTGTGTGTCTGCCCCCCCCCTATCAACTCCTAAACGGCTGCAGCAATCGAAACAAAATTTGGTAGGAGTAAAGATCTATACCTGAATATCTCACGGCCATATTTGAAAATGATGTCAGTGTCACCAAGTGATGAAAAATCGCAATTGAAATTTGAGCTCCATGTTGGATATCTTGGAAGGTATGAATGGGAGTTATTTCAAAATTGGCACACGTATAGATAATAATGTTTCAGTTTAATTTCCAGGAGGCCATACATGGCAGTGTTACCAAAATGATTATAAGCCTGCTGATAGGTCCAAATTTTAAATGCATATAACTTCTACACTATCAATTGGATTTCAACTTAATTTCGTATGTGCTACGTGTACATAAACAGATATGACTGAGCGTATTCTTAAGAGCCACCAGGGCTGCCAACTGTTAATAAATGCTCTCATTTTTTAAAATCCAAATACCCATATATCATAAAATATGCATGCCGACAGCTTTAAACTATGCACACGTATAGTACCTGACATTCTATATTAATTTGGAGTACCTTATATACGTCAGTGCTACCAACTTGATTCTAAGCCTGCTGAGAGGTCCAACTTTAGATACATGTAACATCTATACTATCACTTGGATTTCAACCAAATTTCTTGTGTGCTATGTGTACCATAACAGATATGACTATGCCGATTCTTAAGAGTAACCAGGGCTGCCAACTGTTAATAAATACTGTCTCTATTTTTGTTACCCTAATATCAATATATCATAAGTATGCCAGCCAATAGCTCTAAACTTTGCACACGTATAGTACCTGGCATTCTAGATTAATTTGGAGTAACTAATATAGGCCTACGCCAGTGCTGCCAACATGATTCTAAGCCTGCTGATAGGTACAATTTTAAAAAGCATGTAATTTCTATTCTGACTATCTTAATGGATTTCATTCAAAATTGACACAACAATAGATCATATTATTTCAGATTATTTCTGACCAATACATGTATGTCATTGTTGCCAACATGATTTTTCGCGCGCTGTTAGATCCAATGTTTAACTGCATGAAACGTCCATGCTATCCATTGGACTTCAACCAAATTTTGTATTCTGTGCCTTAAGAGATGAAACTAAGACTATATTCAGTCACCAGGGCTGCCAAATATAGTTCTCTCCTAGGCTACATTATGCCAGGTATACAGTATTTCGAACTAATTAGAAATTTCGATATTACCAACTTAATTCCGTCATTATTCTAGATAGATCCATATAGATTAATCATTGGCATGAATCTTAAATTTTAAGAAAAGTATGCTCTTTAGTTCGTCACGGAACTTCTTGTTTACTTTTAAATGCCAAAGTAGACATTAGGAAAGTAGCTATCGTAGTTTATGATCGATCGAAATTACTAAATATTGACTATGATTGTCAGCAGTGGTGTAACTACTGTTTGCGTCTGGAGGGGAATAGCAGAGTATAAATAACATTGAGGGGTGAGGACTTGGACATAAGAGTTAATCCATGAAAGCAAGCATATGATCCTGAAGTTTCAAAACCTCCTAGCTACATTTTTCCTAAATAAATATTTGAATTCATTAGCATTTGATACGTTGTATTATCAGTATACAAATGCTCGAAAGTTATCAATTTTGTTGATATTAAATTATAAAATCATGTTTTCTTTGTGAAACCATCTGGCTCTTTATAATCTCCAACATTGAATAAATATTGATAAACTGCAGTTTCCAACTAAAGTTTAACATAAGACAGCAATCCAAGTAAACACGATATTATTCACTTTCCAAAATTACACTTCCACTCAGCTACTAACAGGGAAACAACTGACAAGTGATGTATTTTTTGGCAAGGGATGAAGAAAAATACTGCCACACCCACCTCACTGCTTCCTCTCTGGTTAACTGAACAGCTGAGTATTTTGCTCAATCAGTAAATGTTAAGCTAGGGTAACGCTAAAAATGTTACAAGAGTGAAATGAAATGCTTTAAAATTAGTAAGTATTAACTTACATCTTCCAATCATTAGTCATCAATCCGAAGATTGGTTGTATTCAAAATTAAGAACTTCGACTAATTGTATGTTGTTATTATTTGGCTCTGGGGGAGAGATTGATCCCCCTGATCAGCCCCCGTAGTTTCGCCACTGATTGTCAGACCTCACTAGTATTAACGTACGATTGTTGTTACAGGGTCAAGTTACTACAATAAACAACACATTTAAATTTTAACAAGTGTCTGAAGCTTACACATCATAATGCAAGAAGCTTTAGAACAATGCAGAAGAGCAACCAATTGCGGTAAGATTCGAGAGCTTACCACCATTTAATGAAAATCCACAGCCTGCTTCCAGTCTCCGACCGGGTCTGGAATGGAATGAATGAAGCCCCCATCTAGCGGCGAGGATATGGACTGTGCCGGCTGCCGAGGCCTGACGCACTCCTCACCACCATTTAATATTATACCTAAATAACGACGTTGAGTTTGCGAGATGATTAGTCTTCCCTCTTGGGTCTACTTTGAGCACTATTGTAAAAATTGCGAGTGTTGAAAGAATATATTCAATTTTGAGCGGAGTCGCACGTTCGGCACCAATCATCACCATGCTTAACGCTCACCACACATAGACGAGTGTGCGGCGTTGCCGCTCTTCTGTGGGCAGGGCCTTGCGTAAAGGTAGCTATGGCTGTATCCTGTGCCACTCGTGTTTTCAGCTGAGACCTGTGTAACTCTGCCACGTACCTTGTATTCTGGACCATCTCTTCTGTACTCCCATTAAGTGTGTCAACATAATTCATATCGTGTACATTAATTATTCATACACCTCCAGCCTTTAACCTCTCCTTGGCACGTAGACTCATTTATCACATACTGACCTCAGGGCATTACACTTCCCTGGCATATTCAATTATCATCACGTAGGCTCATATTTACCACTTTAATATTTCTTCGAAGACATTCTAGTAGCAAACTACACACTATAATCATTTTACGATTTACCTACTCTACATACGCTACATTTCTTTCCATAATCGATATTTACTGACACACACCCTCTACTGCATGTACTCACATTTGAGTGCAATACGTCGTATTGTACAATGCCGCATTTCTCCATCCGATATTAGTTACACAAGACCAAGCTTTTGTGCTCACAAAACACAGCCACTACATTCTCATTCCTCATTTACTCCAAATCCATGCAATGATTATCTCTCTGTCCTCATAATCAAACTTATACTGCACGTCATTTTCTCACTTAAAGTTGACCAACTACTACCATCATAACTAATTATTATAGATAATGTATCGTTATCAATATTGTTTATTAATATCATCATTATCATGGTCTCTTGGTGCCATTATATCTGACATTGCATTTATCATTATCCTGTCATAACTGTTATTATTATAATTTTCTTTTTTTTAATCGTTTCGGTCGTCTATGGACCACGTTATTTCAACTGCCTTTTCCCTCGTTCTTTCACATTGGCCCAGTATTCGCGCATTCTTCTTCGGTGAGCTTCCCTTCGTTCTTCGGTCCACTTCTTGCCAGTTTTCAATATAGGTTTTGGCTGAAAACTCCGTATCTCCCCAAGTTTCTTCTTCAAAGAGTCACGTTCCAAGATGTCCTCATGTGATATCCCCAGTTCTTGTAGGTCTTTTTCCACCTCTGTAAACCAGATCCCTTTGGTTTTCTTTCCCACAAAGTAGGCACAGATTCGATTGGACAATCTTCCGGAGTTCATTCGTGTTAAATGGCCATAAAAGGAGAGTCTTCTTTTGCGAATGGTGTCCGTTATTTTCTCCACATGTAGATAGAGTTCATCGTTGTGTCGTCTTCTATACTCTCCTCGTTCCTTGACCGGGCCCAAGAACTTTCTCAGAATCTTCCTCTCTTTGGCTTCGAGTTGTTCTGCCAGGCCTTTCTTATTCATCGCCAGGCATTCTGATTCATATAACGCCTCCGGGCGAATAACGGTAACGAAGTGCCTCAGTTTGGCCTTGAAGGACATTGATCGTGATTTGTAAATGTCTTTGGTTAAATGGTAAGCCATTTCCATTTTGTTAATCCGTGCCACTAAGGCTTCCTTTTCACGAATGTTGGGCTCAATCCATTCACCCAGGTATTTGAATTTCTCTACCTGTTTTATTTGTCCTCCATTCACCGTAAGTTCTCTGGGTTCCGACTTGATGTTCGTTATAAACTGCGTTTTCTCAAACGAAATCTGAAGACCTGCCTTTGCTGCTTGCACCTGTAATTGATTGATTTGTTGTGTGGCTGTGTCAAGAGAATTAGAGAAAATTGCAACATCATCTGCGAAAGCTAAACAGTCGATTGTCAGGTTTTTGTTCTTACAACCTAGTCTGACCCCATTCTCTATACCATCCTTACACAATTCTTTACGCCATTCTCGAATAACTTTCTCAAGAACACAGTTGAATAAAAGAGGCGAGAGCTCATCTCCCTGTCTCACCCCTGTCCGTATTGCGAAGGATTCAGAAATCTCTCCCCTGAATTTCACTTTGGAAGCCGTATCCAATAGGGATTGGTGAATGATTGCTCTTGTCTTATTATCTAAACCAAATTCTCTTAAAACCTGGATCAGGGTACTTCGATCCAGCGAGTCGTAAGCCTTCTTGAAATCAACAAATGTCACAACAAATTTCTTACTTCTCAGATTCATGTACGATAGAATTGATTTTAGATTCATGATTTGCTCAACACAAGAGCGCCCCTTTCGAAATCCACCTTGGTATTCGCCCAGGTGTTGATCGAGCTGTGCTTCCGCTCTCGTTTGAAGCGCTTTCGCGAGAATCTTGTATGTTATCGAGAGGAGTGATATGCCACGATAGTTGTTTACGTCCGCTTTATCACCTTTCTTGTGCAGGGGATGAATTAGGGCCGATGTCCAATCACTGGGCAGTTTCTCTGTTTCCCAAATCTCCCGGATGATATCCGTTAGCTTGTCGATTGGTTTTTCACCTGCGTATTTCCAGAGTTCGGCAACTATTGAATCCTCACCTGGTGCTTTATTTTTCTTAAGTGAGTGAATGATCTGCTTGATTTCTTCCCTAGTTGGTGGACTTGAGTCTGGATTGACGAGCACATTACTGTGAAAGGAAAATTTCGATGTTGGAGCCTCACAATTGAGAAGGGACTCAAAGTATTTCGCCAGGATCTGGCAGTTGTTTTTGTCATTGTAAGCAACTTTCCCATCGGGATTCCTAAAGTGAAGACTGGGTGGTGTGTATTTACTGAGATTTTGCTTGAAGGTTTTATAGAAATCACGGGTGTTGTTCTTTCTGAAATCTTGGTCTATCTGTGTCAACTGATTTTTTTGAATTGCTCGTTTTATCCCGCGTATGGTTTTATCAGCCTGCTTTCTCACGACCAGGAATCTCTCTCTGTTTTCTTCATTCTTCTGTTTGTTCCATCGCAACCAGGCAAGCCGCCTTTGGTGAATGGCATCGTCACATTCATTAGTCCACCAAGGATGCCTCCTCAACTTTGTCAGTGGGATGGTTTCCTGTGCCATTTCAAGAATTGCTTCTTTGAGTTGTTCCCAATTCTGTGGCTCAAGTGTTTCAAGTTTATGACTGAATTCGCTTTGTGTTTTCAGTTTTTCCACATCAAACCTGTTGATCTTTCTTCCCTGAAATCTCTTGGTGGATCTTGGAAGAAGTTTTAATTTTATCTTTGAAAGATAGTGATCAGAGTCAAGATTCGCGCTTCTTAAGACTTTTACATTCTGGATTTCTCTACGAGATTTACGAGAAATAGCAACGTGGTCAATTTGGAATTCGCCGAGATGGGGATTTGGGGATGTCCATGTTTTCTGTTTTGCAGGAAGTCGTTTGAAAGCGGTTGACTTCATCACTAGGTTGAACGCCTTGCACAACTCCACTAACCTTTCTCCATTGCGGTTTGTTCTTCTGTGGGCCGGGTATTCTCCGATAATATTCTTGAATTTCTTTTCCTTACCGAGCTGAGCATTGAAGTCCCCAAGAAGGACGATGATGTGTTCCTTGGGAATCTTGGATAGAATATCTTCAAGCTCTTCCCAGAATATTTCCGTCCCTTGTGGATCGATTCTGTTAGCTTGATTAATTGGGGCATGGACGTTCACCATGGTGTAGATCTTATTTGTGCTCCGAAACGAAAGGATAGAGACTCGACTGTTGGGGGACGTGAAGTTGGTGATGGACTCTAAAATCTTCTTACTGACCACAAATCCTGTGCCAAGTTGGGGGATGGATTTTACTACACGTTTTCCGACTTTACCTTTGAAGATTCTATACCCCTGGGAGTCAAAAGCTTCAGCATCAACAAACCTTGTTTCCTGAATTGCTGCGATCAGGATTTGATGATGTTGTAGGGTGTCAATCAGTTGTTTCATTTTACCGACCTTCATAAGGGAGTTCACGTTGAATGTTGCGAAGAAGTTGCGTCGTTTGTGTCTGATCTTGTTTGTAGGAGTCTCCGATACCTCCAAGCATGTCGTTGCAGGCTCCCCAGAGTCCGAAGGCCTGCATGCGTCGTGCAAGACGACGGTGGATTGGTTACCACCTGGGGTAGTTGCTTCAGCAGACGTTTCCTCCATGCTTTTCACAGTTGAAAAAACTGTAGATAGGGGGCCAGTGATATTGCACACTTACCAATGTACTGCCAAGGTTGTGAGCCTTGGAGTCCCCAGCACTGATCGGCTCGCCGACCCAGCTTCCCGCTGGGATTGGTTACCCAACCTTCCACTGGGTTGCTCGGCTTAACAGGGGGCACCTCTTGTAGGTTACATGCTGGAGTTGGAGTGAAAGAGGCTAAGTTGGATTCTCTTGCTGAATCCAATATGTTTAAGTCGCAGCTGACATGCAACAACGCATTTCACTCCCATTAGCCCAGAGCCGTAAGGACTCCTCCCAGGTTGATTCCTGGGACCCATTATAATTATTATTATTATTATTATTATTATTATAGTAATTCATCATTATGATTGAATTCCTTTTACCGTTGCACTTAAACATTTATCTTTATTTATCACTTCTCATTAAATGTATCCTTGTTCATCATTTATCAATTAATAATTGTCATTTTCCATTTATTATTTATCAGTTCATTATTTATCATTTAATACGTATTAACGTTTATTATTATACACTTTTCTCAAAATGTATTCATGACTCCAATAACGTGTTACTCGTCTATTACATTATTCATCTCAAATCAGCATTATTCTGACAATTTAATACAACAACAAAAAATCCGGCTCCATCTTATCTTATACTCATTTCATAACTCATTTTATCAAGAAATTCATACAATTAAGCCATTTACACTAAGAATTTCCCCCTATCCAGTAGCACAAATTGACACTGTAAGTATCTTAAGATTGTATTCATGTGCGTTTCCATGACTGGTAATGATGTCTGAAGTTTCGTTCCCATGAAACAATTTAGGGATCTGCCATCTGATCTTTGGTCTTGATCACCGCCAGCTTCGTGTGGATCCGGTCACATCTCGTTGTAGCTTCACCCGTAGATCTGATGGACACATATCACTCCATACTAATATTTACCACTGATTTTTTATTTATGTATTTATTTTATTTATCGTATGGCTTTTAGTGCCGGGAGTGTCCAAGGACATGTTCGGCTCACCTGAGTCTGTAGTTGCTTCCAGCGGACACCCTTACGGTGAGCTACAGGTTCTGTTCAATTTCAAGTAGTTCCAACGTTCGCTACCAAATACCAATGATACCTAGTGGTGAACGTTGGAACTTTGATAGAGCGTTCCGACGAAACCTAACCTAACAATTTAGCTTCACACAAGTTATGTCTGTGGAAGGATCTTTTACATGCCATATATCTATGACATGGGACCACCGGCTTTACTTCCCCTCCGAAGGAAGACATACTGAAGGATTTTTAACGCTCTTAAAACATCCGACGACTTCGGCCGGGTTTGAACCCGCTATCTTGGACACAGCAGTTCAGCATGCTACCAACTGGTCCCTGCTTCGCAAAAGTTGTCTATCAAGGGCGTATACCGCGCGAGCCCTATGATGTACCGAATGTCCCGAATTCTAATCACGTTCTCACGAACGCGGCGGATTGTACTTGTACACGTTCGTGTACATTCGACAACGTACTGATTATACTTTACTGTTCATATTATCTTTGTAAAGGGATTTGAGCATTCGTCATTGACCCTGATTGCGCTTTGCAGTACTTTCATTAGCACTGTCTGTGCAATAATGTGGGAGCCGGATGAGGATCAAGACGGCCGAGTTTGGGATCTAGGGGGCGCAGAAGTAAGCTCAGCGCCATTGTCTGAGAATAAAAAGAAGAGAAGCAATATTTCGTGTTCCGATGAGCCACGAAACACATTCCCTTAATTCTATATATTGTATTCTAATAAGTTTCTTTGTTTAAATAAATAATTCAGTCCTATATTCGATGCTTGTGGGTGTCATGATCTGCAAACCGTTTCCCACAAATGGGGGCTCGTCCGGGATGAACTGAAATAACGAGTCACGACGCAATCCACGACACGAAGTACGACGCAAAATACGACGCTATTTTCGACGAAGTGGACGGCTAATCATATTTGTTGCTGTTGCCTACGACGCTGATGACAAGACGACGTGCAGTTTAAAGAGCCCACGACGTGCGAGTCTACGACGAGGATTCATAGGCTAGCAATATTCGTTCTTAAGTTTAAGTGACAATTAGTGGTGCCGTGACGACGACGAGGGTCGGTATCTAAAAGACGACAGAGGATTGTGGATGTGGTAAGAGGATAGCGACTTGTCAGAGAGAAACGACGGGAAGCGGTATTCAACGATATCACCTACAAATATCACCGGTTTGGTGAATTAGGTTAAACAGGTTTGTTTGCGAGGCTATGAGGAAGCGATATTGACGGAAAACTACTTGACAGACGTGAGTAAACAAATGAGATGACTGCACTCGGTGTAATAGAGAAAATATATAATAACATAAGTGATGCTCCGGTTAAAGCAATCATTTTTTTACATAACCTTATTTTCGAGCATATAGGCTACCAGACGACAGGAAGAATCGAAAGCGACTGCGAGAGTTTCCTGGATTCGATTTTGACGAAAATTCCATTGAAGAGGAAGCTAAGAAGAAATTTATCGAAGAAACATTTTCCAAGGCTGATCTGTTGCCTGTTTCTGAGATTCTTAATACCGAGATCGGGACAAAGGAGGTAATGATTAACACCATTTGTCATTACTTGAGAAAATTGGACGAACTCGCAACTAATATAGACGATGATGACGAAGATGAAGAAGACGAAGAGAGCGAAGAGGAAGACCAGCACAGAAGGTATAGAGAACAACATAAGTTTTAATTGTCGTTCCGCGCCGTAGAGGGCGCTATGAAAACATTTAACGGTAAGGATGGTTACCCAGTGAAGAAATGGATCAGAGAGTTTGAGGAGACGTCAATCTCGATGGGATGGAGTGAGCTGCAAAAGTTTATTTTCGCTAAGAAATCACTCGACGGTTTAGCTAAGCTTTTTATTCAAGTTGAGAAAGGACTGACGTCCTGGACTGCACTGAAGAAGGCCTTGAATGAGGAGTTTGACGTGGCGGCAAGCAGTGCAGAAATCCATAAGTTGTTAACCCAGCGACGAAAAAAGCGCGACGAATCTCTACAGGAGTACTTTCTTGTGATGAAGGAAATCGCAAGTAGAGGTGATGTTGAGCAAGTTTCTCTGTGTCAGTACGTGATTGATGGGATCGAAGACGATTCAGAATCAATACTTCTTCTCTATGGAGCAAAACATTCCAAGGATTTCAAGGAGAAAATGAGAAGTTATGAGATGGCGGTGAAGTCTTTGCCAAAGAAAAGCACAAAGTAAAATAACAGTAATTTTCAAGGAAGTGCCAAGAGTGCCAACGAGAAGGACGGAAAGTGCTGGGGCAGTACAAAGAAGAAAGAGGCGAGTAGTGGAGATAGATGTTATAATTGCGGTGGATCTGGTCATAGTTCAAAGTAATGTGAGCACAAGGATAAAGGCAAGAGATGTTTCAACTGCAACGAGTTTGTCCACATTTCATCCGAGTGCAAAAAAGAGAGGAAGAACGATAAGAGGAATAATCAAGGTATCAATCTTATTGATGAAAGGAAAAGCTGCCTCAAGTTCAAAGAGGTTAGTTTGGGTCAGCAGAAACTTCAGGCACTTATCGACTGTGGCAGTCCTTATAACCTACTGCGACAAAAACCGACAGAAGTGGCTACGCGGGCTAAAGCAAAGCAAGCTTGTAGTTTAACGTGACCGTTAATCTCGAGATCATGAGCCACGGGACCTCCTTTTTACGTGGAATCCGAACCACAGGACATGGCGTTAGGTCAAGGGGCCAAGCTCTCTGCTGACTCGGTAGACGCGTGGGTTCGATCCCCACCGTCGGCTGTCCTTGAAATGGTTTTCCGTGGTTTCCCATTTTCAACACCAGGCAAATGCTGGGACAGTACCTTCTGACAGGCCACGGCCGCTTCCTTCCACATCCTTGCCCAGTTTCATTCATCTTCATCCATTCCATCTCTCATCCCGACGCGCAGGTCGCCCACGGGCGTCGACTAGAAAGACCTGCATTCGGCCTCTCAGGAGGCTACACGACAAAAAAAAACTGCGACAAAACATTCATAAGACCATGGGTTCCCCAGGATTGAAGAGCACGGATCTTGTTTTGAAAGGATTCGGTAATGGTTTTGTTGCTCCTCAAGGTTACTTCACAACAGTCGTTGAGGTAGACGAGCTGGAGTTCCAAATCAACGTCTATGTTGTTTCTGATGATACTATGGAGTGGGACATGGTTATTGGTAACGATCTATTGGATCAGGGTGAGGTCATCCTGAGCAAGCAAGGAGTTACCATCAAGAAACTAGGGGTCCCAATGATGTTGATCAGGGTAGCCGACGAACAGGAATTGGATATCGAGAACTGCGTTGATGAGGAGAAAAGGGAACAGATCCAGGATTTGGTAGCGAGATATGTACCATGGAAGACGAAATCTACTGATGTCAAGATGAAGATCACATTTAAAGAAGAAAAACCGATATTTAGCAGGCCCAGACGAGTGACACTGCTTGAGAACGAGTTTGTCGATGAGCAAGTCGAGGCGTGGCTGGAGGAAGATATCATAGAACCGAGTCAATCAGAATATACATGCCAAGTGGTGGTAGTCAAAAAGAAAAATGGAAAAAAAGCGACTTTGTACTGATTTTCGTCCAGTGAACTCAATCGTGGTTAGGGATCTATTTCCCATGCCAGTTATAGAGGATCTTCTGGACAAGTTACAGGATGCTACGGTGTTCTGCACCTTGGATCTCAGGAACGGATTCTTTCACTTGGAAGTCGAAGAAGGAAGTCGACGATATCCATCATTCGTAAAGCGTTCTGGGCAGTACCAGTACAAAAACGTCCCATTTGGATTTACCAACTCACCTGCAGTCTTCCAACGCTTTATTAAAGCTGTGCTCTGGGAGTTAATCCGAGAGAACATAGTGTTTACCTATATGGATGACTTAATCATCCCAGCGAAGGATGACGACGAGGCAATCCGACGATTGAGACGAGTGTTGGAATTAGCTGCAGAGTACGGGCTGGAAATCAACTTTGAGAAGTGCCAGTTTCTGAAGAGGAGGGTACAGTTCCTTGGATACACTATTCAACGTGGACAGATTCAACCCGCCACTGAGAAGGACCTTGCTGTACAAACCTTCCCGGAGCCAAAGACGATTGCTGCGCTGCAGAGCTTTCTCGGATTGGCTGGCTATTTTAGAAAATGTATCCCAAATTTCTCGATTGTAGCCAAACCACTGAGCGATCTGTTGAGAGGCAAGCCGGAGTTCAAGTTTGGCGAGGAACAACGACGTGCGTTTGTTGAGCTCAAACGTCTTCTCGCTTCAGAACCTGTGTTGAAGATATACAACCTGAAATACGAGACGGAGCTGCACAATGACGCCAGCAAGAGCGGGTATGGTGCTGTGTTGTTGCAAAAGTACCCAGAGGACAACAAACTGCATCCAGTCTCATACATGAGTAAAAAGACGACGATACAGAAAGAAAAATACAGCAGTTACGAGCTCGAGATCTTAGCTGTGGTGAATGCATTAAACAAATATAGGGTGTACTTGCTTGGAATTCCGTTCAAGATCGTGACTGACTGTATGGCATTCCAAAAGACAATGCACAAAAGGGACCTGGTCCCACGAGTAGCTAGATGGGCTATGGCCTTGGAGGAGTTTGACTATACCATCGAACACCGAAATGCAACCAGGATGAAACATGTCGACGCCCTGAGCCGATGTCCAGCAGTGATGTTTGGATTCCCTGATGGCCTTGCAGCGAGGATCAAAATCGCCCAGAGAAAAGACGAAGGATTGACAGCGATAAGCGACACTGGAGAAAGGGCCTTACGAAAACTTCATCGTCAGAGATGGAATGCTGTTTAAATTTGTTGACGGGCGAGAGACGTTGGTGGTCCCGCGGGCAATGCACTATGAAATCATCAGAGCTCCACATGAAAAGGGACACTACGCTGTTAAAAGGACTGAAGAAGACGTGAAGTAGGAATATTGTATTCCAGACTTGGCCAACAAGGTGAAACGAGTCATAGCCAACTGTGTGAAGTGTCTGGTGGTTAACAGGAAGGCAAGCAAGAAAGAAGGTTGGTTACATCCGATGTTCAAGGAGAGTGTGCCATTGCACACCTACCACATGGATCACATTGAACCACTTAAGTCTACACATAAAGGATATGAACACATCTTGTGTGTGATGGACGCCTTCATGAAGTTCACCTGGCTGTATCCTGTGAAAACTACCAAATCGGCCGAGACGATTGAAAAGATGGAGTTTCAGAGGACGAACTTTGGAAACCCAGTTCAATTGGTCACCGACAGGGGGCCATCGTTCACCTCCCATGAGTTCCAGGACTACTGCAAATCGCAGGGTATCAAGCACGTCTTGATCACAGCCGGACTGCCAAGAGCCAATGGTCAAATCGAGAGAGTCAACTCAACTGTGACCAAGATCATCGCTAAACTTAGCATTGACGATCCGACAAAATGGTACAAGGTTGTACCATCCGTCCAACGAGCTATCAACTCTACGGTCCAGAGGAGCAACGGAATGTCACCTTTCGAGCTGCTGACAGGAGTCAGAATGCACAACCAAAATGATCTACGTATAGTGCAACTCATCGAAGAGGAGCTGATCGATTCGTTCAACGAAAAACGTGATCAGATGAGAGAAGATGCAAAAAAGCAGATAGAAAAGGTACAATCTGAAAATCGTGCTGAATTCAACTGACGACGTAAGGAGCCTAAGAAATATCAGGTCGATAACCTGGTTGCCATCAAACGCACTCAGATCGGTCCACATCCGAAACTAAAAACCAAAAGTCTAGGTCCTTATCGAGTGACTCGAGTTAAACTCAACGACACATATGACGTCAGCAGAGAAGGAGACCATGCTGGACCAAGAATCACATCGTCCTGTGCGGAGTTCATGAGGCCCTGGCCGGGCGGATCTTCTTCATCCGGATCGGACGAGGATCAGGACGGCCGAATGTGGGAGCCGGATGAGGATCAAGACGGCCGAGTATGTGATCTAGGGGGCGCAGGAGTAAGCTCAGCGCGATTGTCTGAGAATAAAAAGAAGAGAAGCAATATTCCGAGTTCCGATGAGCCGCCAAACACATTCCCTTGATTATATATACTGTATTATAATAAGTTTCTTTGTTTAAATAAATAATTCAGTCCTATATTCGATGCTTGTGAGTGTCATGATCTGGAAACCGTTTCCCACAATAATAATAGTTATTAATTTGGGCCCCTAAGCTGGGACATGTCAGAGCTCTGCTTACCGTATATTATTTAATGTTCAGATGGTTTCTTTGTACTATTGACCCAGTAAACGCCGCAAAATATCACTGAACTCTCTTTGCAAAACTGTGTTTATCAATATAATTAACCAGTCGTTTTGTCCTTCCATGCCGCTGTGCTAATACGACAGTAAAATCGTAACTATTCTAGTTTCAAACAATGCGCACATTGGCGACAGCGGAAGGCATAGTTTCGCCCTATGGCTGTATCAAGGAACTGTGCAAAATTCTCACTATTTAATGAACAATGGCAAGCAATCTCGCGATTTAGAGTGACGCAGCCTTACCCTTTTATGGTGACAAGAAACTGTGTTATGGGTACTCAGCCCTACTCATTTTATACGATTGAGGTGAAATAGTCCGTCCGCGATGAGGTGTGAATTGTTTTTTCTGTCGCAGATATGTTTCCCAAGCCAGACCCATGCATGTTGTAAATCTGTACTTGTCTCCAAAATCCGATCATGCAAATTTCCTTAATTGTCCTGGCGCCATTTAGCCCTACTCTTCGACTTGGGGATTCACCGTGGTGATGTCTCCTCATTGGCCTTGTATTTGGTGGAATGCTACGACATTCAGAGGTCACGTCGTCGTAATTAATTTCAGTTCCACTTTATAAAACAATTGGTGATATGTTTATTTTCCACTTAATTTTCAGGTGTTAATGATCTTAAAATTAGGTTATGATTCCTCAATATTTCCGGAAAGGGCGTGGTTACCAGCTGATTCTTCCTTTTAAACGCCGTACTGCCTGTCTAAACAACGGAATTGTAGTTCCCCACGGCGAGAATGATTTTCCTTCTTGGTCACCCGAGCCTGGCCCCTTTGTTTATACACGTGTGCTTATCTGGCTCCTGGAAGATCATCGTTCTGTACAGAACAAATCCTCCTTACTGCGTACTTATTCCTGATTGCTGCATAAAACGTATTTATATTCAATGCAGTATCCCATTTCAATTTAATTGGACGGCCGCAATACCAAGAAATTGTATCATGTTAAACATGTTACGATTTTACGTAATATCAATGTTCGTGGACCCACGCAGAAGACGTTTAACGCTTCAGTTGTTCTCCTCGGCTGACGTCATGTTCGATAGTAATGGTACCATGCTATGTAGGACTCCATTCACCTCGCTTGGGTAAAAATAACAAAGATAATAATAATAATAATAATAATAATAATAATAATAATAATAATAATAATAATAATAGGATGTGACAGTGCAGCGGTCATTCATTCATTAATTCATTCATTTATTTGCAATTGGGGGTGTGTCCCCCGGTGGCAAATTGGATATACATAAAAATAAATAATTATACATAACAATTCTCTAACAAATAAACTGGAGTATTTACACAAATAGTCAGTCTTTTCTTAAACTCACCTATATGCTTGGGAAAAGGCTCTAAGACTGCGGCAGGTAGAGAGTTCCAGTTATCAATGGCACGGTTTACAAAAGAATATTTACCATAATTTGTTCGCTGTGGTCGGCCCTTAACTTTGAAAGGATGATCGCTCCTACCTAAGTAAGTGAGCTTTCCCATACGTTTGCTAAGCTCACCCCATGCTGGTTGATTTGTACACGTGTTGTTCATAGCGCAGAGTCTAGATTTCATCCTCCTAGCCTCCAGTGATTCCCACCCAAGTTTCTTTAACATACGGCTCACACTGCTCCTGGGATTAAAGTCACTGAGCACAAATCTAGCGGCCTTTCTTTGTACCATTTCCAACTCATTTATGAGCCCTACTTGATATGTATCCCAAACCGCCGAGGCGTATTCCAGGATAGGTCTTACAAGTGACAAATATCCTAATTCTTTAGCAGAGGTACTAGTTCCTTTTAATACCCTCATTACAATGTGCAGGGATTTGTAAGCTTTAGAAACTACACATCCTGCTTGCCTCCCATCAAGGCAGACCGGGTTCGATTTTCGATCAGTGCATGTGAGACTTTGAAGGAGGAATATCACGTCTGGTGGTTAGGATTCCATTTCTTCCATTTCTTCATACATTCATTCATGTAGTTTCATTCTGACACCTTCTGTGATCTCGGGGGAACAGTACGTATTGAGCTTCCGGATCCGAAGGTCCTGCGTTCCATTTCCGGCTCTGCTAACAAAGGTAATTCTGGTCTGATGGTTTGAGCGGGGTAAACTCAGCTTCTTGAGGCAAAACTGAGAAGAGTCGGGTTTGATTGCCAGGGTCTCAGATGTCATAAAAATAGTTTTTCACTTCGATTCCAGGAAAATGCCGGGATGGTTCATAACTTAAGGCCACGGCCGCCTCCTTCCTAATCCTAGTCTCAATTACAGATACAAACACTACTACAGATATCACAATAACACATGTTATCAGACAATTTCTAAACACTCCCGAAGCACACGGGGCTGAAATGGTCAATGAAACAACAACTAAATCATTTTATACAGACCAACTGCAGTGCCGCAGTTCATTACAATACAAAATAACGTGTATCAACAATTCGTTCTCTAATTTATATAGTATATTATCAATCAGGGTGGAATCCTCGGTGGTAAATTATGCATACTGAGCGCTCAATTACGAGGTTTAACTGAGATGAAATTGTAATATATTAAAAGCGAGTCAGGACTTGCATTTGTTTGGATTTATTTTACGACACGAGTCCTTTGATGGAAAATGCTATCTCAGGCAAGCAAGAATGATTGACCGCTCAACGAAGATAAGTTATTTTATTGTATCTTTTTTATGCAATTGAGTGAGCCAAGAACAGAGGCACTGGAGAAGTAAAATGAAAAAAGTTGAAAGCGGCGAGAAACAACAAATAGAAAATATTATATTGATTCGTAGAGAGAAAAAAAAATGTTGATACGCGTTTGATCTTTGGTTTAAGAATGGTAGCCACGTGACCACTACTGGCCAATTACAAAATACGATGTTACCGCTAATTTAACCTACTTACATAATCATAATCACAAGTAATGAAAATATTTAGCACATCTGCAAGAATAAATTATGAAACAAATTTACATATTTTCCTAGCATTTCAAGATGGTCGAATTACAGCGCAATTTCTGAAAATGGTGAAGACGGGAACTTTACCTCCAAGAAATTTGACAAAGACGCCAATAAAATTGCAAAATAATTTTAAGTGAGAATTGACGAAGACTACGATGTTGACTGCCGTGGAAGAAGGTCCGCACCCCGCGAGTCCAGAACGAGTGCGGGAGTGAAGCGCAAAATTGACGGGCGAAACCTTAGACGTGTCTGCTAGAAATATGTCAAAGCCCAGTGATTAAATAGAACAGCGAAGTTGGAGTTAGTAAAAGTTTGATAGAACAAAGCGCGGGGTCGTGAGAATTACGCTACGGCGGACTGGTTATTTTCCGCCAAACATTATTGAGATCCGCGGCGATGTAAACTTTGAATTCTTAAATGAGATGTAAGACAACTTAGTACACGCACAGTAAAGCATCGTAGTTTGACTTGTAATATTTTCTTCGAATTAGCAACGAGTTATAAACGTGATTGAATACGAGAGTAGACTTATGATTGGGGTTACAGTACGGCCCTTACTATACAAGGAGAGGAATGGAAGTGGGGCGTAATTCCAGGATTGCAGGAATACTCTCCAATGAAGGAGTTTTAAAAAGTTAACGTCCAGTTTATATAGTATGGACGCCTCGTCGCGTAGCAACTAGCATTCTTGGCTGTCACCGCGGAGGACCAGTTTGATTCCCCGCTGTGCCAAGGAATTTAATTCTGGCCTGAGGGCTGGAACGGGGTAAATTCAACCTTGAGATGCAAAACTGAGAAGTGGCAGGTTCGATTTCTACCTCAACCAGCCTGGTTCTTAGATAAATTCCACATACACCCAATTACACGGGGCTACATGATCACGAAGTCACAAAGCCCCTGAATAAATCAACAACAAGAATAATGGAATGAAATTAACACGAATTAACCTAACTCCCGGGCATGAAAAACTCGGCAAACCCAAAGTTACCACACAAATGATATAAGACAGTAAGATCAGATAAACGTGGATACCATAAGAATCACAGAGGAGTAGCCTATTAACACAAAATTTCAGTCTTTTTTAAAACATGCCTATGCTCTAAGAATTCAGTAGGTAATGCACTCTAATTATCAGTAGTTGGATTTATGAAAATATTTTCCATTAGTTGTGAGCTGTGGCCGGCAACCGTATAAGAACGATCCACCCTGATCATGTAAGTTTGCTTTCCAAGATGCATGCTAAGCTCTCACCATGCTGGTTGATTAGCGCAAGTGTTGTAAATGACGCAGAGCCTCGATTTTTTCTTTCTAACTTCCAATAATTCCCAACCAAGTTTCTCTAAAATTCGGGTTACACTGTTCCTAGGTTTAAAATTATTTAGCACAAACCTAACATACTTCCTCTATACCATCTCTAATTCATTGATGATCCATACACTATTGGGGTCCCAAACCACCGATCCGTATTCCACAATCGGACTTTTTTTTTAGCGTATGGCTTTTAGTGCCGGGAGTGTCCGAGGACATGTTCGGCTCGCCAGTTTTGTAGCTGCTTCGAGACGGACACCCAATGGGTGAGCTACAAGTACCGTTGGGGAGGGAAGGAGGGAAGTTGGAATGTAAGGACGAGGAGTTGGAAGGTAGCGGCTGTGGCCTATAGTTAGGGACCAACCCCGGCATGTGCCTGGAAGGAAGATGGGAAACCACAGAAGACCATCTTCAAGGTTGCCGGCGGGGGGATTCGAACCTCCTCGCCTCCCGGATGTGAGCGACTGCCATCAGTCATGCCGTAACCACCACGGCTAACTCACCCGGTACAATCGGACTAACACGAGGCAAGTATCCTGTTCGTTTGCCACTAACACAGTCATCACATAAACACAGGTTATCAGACACATTTAACACACACCCAAATGCACGGGGCAGATGATCAACATGTTCTAATATGACTACAATGCTTGGATATTGAGTTTTGAATTTGAAATTGTTGCTCTATGCTTTATAACAAGTAGTTCCATGAAGAACAAATTACCTATTTTCATATATCCTACTGGCCTTTGTGATGCATTGAATGGGACACGTAAATAAAGAAAGAAAGTTTTAAAAACTTCGAACTGATGTCATCTTGAATTTTTGAAAATAATTGAACATGGGACGTCTTTATACCAAGCTACATTTCTATAGCTTGACTAGGACATGAGAAATAAAAACGAGATTTTAAAAAATAACACAGCAGCCATTTTTTAAGTTCTCATGTTGTTGTTTGAGTCTTCAGTCTTTTGACTGGTTTGATGCAGCTCTCCATGCCTCCCTGTCCTGAGCTAATCGTTTCATCTCTACATAGCTCCGACACCCTACATCGGAGGCAATCTGTTTAACATATTCTAACCTTGGTCTACCCCTACAGTTTTTGTCCTCGACCCTTCCTTCCATAACTAAGCTTGCTATTCTCATAAAATTCCATTTAACTAGACGTCAGTATACTAAGGCTTGTATGAAGATATACCGTGCCTAGTTTCACAGCGCTCGGATGAAAAATCGCAAGAAGTGTCCATTTAAACATTCAAATGTTGCGTCACCGCCATGTTGGATTTGTGCTCATCAGGTTATTAAAAGTCTCAGAGGAGAACTTATGATAATAGCCTCGACCAACATACTAAATTTCAGTTTGATTGTTGTACTGAAATAGATTCGTAGATATTGAGAACCGCCTAAATATTTCGGATGGCCGTCATATTATATTTATGTATATATATATACATGCCATAGAGATATGAACCATTAGATGAGGGTTATATCATACATTCATTAATCAAACGTTGATTTCGATCGCATGGCTAGGACACAAGAAATAAAAACGAAATTTTAAACTTTTGCACTGCCGCCATCTTGACGTTATGAAAACAATTGAATTATATTAGATGCCAGTTGATAAACATTTGTATAAACAAATATCGTACCAAGTTTCATTGCGTTCGGATGGTTAAATCGCGAGAAAGGTCAACTTAAATATTTCAAATTCGCTTGGCCATCATGTTGGTTTCGAACTCAACAGGTTTTTGAAAGTCACATAGGTGAAACTATAGTAGTGCCCTTTATCACAGTACAAAATTTCAGGGTGATATCGGCAACTGTTGCGGAGATAAAGAATGCCAGTGAAACATTTCGCGCGGTCACCATGTTGGATATGTGAAACGTATTAAAATTTGAAAGGTGCGGTCGAGGTTGGACGAGGTAGTGGTATGTATTTACCGAGTTTCATTGTAATCGCTTTGGCCGTTTAGATTTTATTAGGGGGACACACAAACACATACGCACACACACGTGCGGAAGAAAGGTGATCTCATAAACCTATTTTTTCAAAAATGAAAATAGGCTAAATATGTAGGCCATGTACTTAAAGTTACTTGGTCCATGGCATGGGAAATCCATTTTAATTGGCGTGAAAATTTTGTAATATAACGATCGGTATAATACATGAAAATAGGATACTTAGTTCTTCACGGAACTACTTGATGATTTACAGACCAGAAACAGCTGATTAAGAACATCTCATAGACCAAAGAGTCTAAAGCTTGTCAAGTATTTAAAATCGGAAAGCAACAACAGAATAAAAATCCTCAGTTTTGCGTAAAAACTCTACAGACACTTCCTTCACTTTGTACTTGAGTATTTGGTTAGCTCACGACAATACGTGAACTGACTAGTCTATAGTGGATTCTATCACCACACAAAATTTCCAATTGATCACAGCAATAGTTCGCGGATATTGAATTACAGTGAAATATATCGCCCGGCGCCATGCTGGGTTGGTGACACTTGAAATGTGAAAGTCCGGGAAGTAGTAGGTCCTTACCAAGTTTCATTGGAATCGACCTAGCCGTTTATCCAGCCAGAATGTATTAGAATACACCCACACAGACAAAAAGTTGTGTCATAAGTCTATTTCTCATAAAATTAAAACAGGCTAAAAATGCTCTTCAGTTGATCATCACGCATTGAAAAAAAAAAGCCCCGTGGTTGCCGATCGCTTCCTGTACTTGGGGTAGAGCCCTCTATGCCCATTGAACCTCCATCTGTGATTACATATACACTCAGCAATAGGTACATCACAATAACACAGCTTATCAGACATATTTTGGCAACAAAGTAATTAAATGTGGATGATGGTTTATATATCCCAATAAAACAAACTTTATCAGATGAATCCAAGTGCATCACTCAAAATGGGCTTGGGATGTTATTCTTGTTGCCATAGCAACCATCTGGGAACCCGAGAGATAAAGGGCAGGTCGTGGAATGCCAGATCGATACGAGAGGTATGTTATCGTCTTGATCGAAGAATTGGTCGGCAGAAGCGTTTGAATGGCTCAAAGCGTATTGCATTTCAAGCACTGAGCCAATAGCTGTATAGGCCTAGAGGTCTCAATCGGCCAAGTCTTGACAAGTACCATCGTATTCTAAATAGGTGAGCTTTTCACGCTTTCTCATAGCAGGAATTAAAAAGGAGGAGGTTCTTACGCTGGCAAATAGTTCAGTGGGGTGAAGAAGTGGTAGTCAAACTGGGTAACATGAAACGTTTTAGATAAATAATATTTCAAAAAAAAAAACATCTGTTGCATGAGAATCAATACCACCCCTTGGTGCAGTGGCTAGCATTGTTGGCTGCCACCCATGACATCCGGGGCTCGATTCCCGGCTCCCCCAAGAATTTAAAAGTCTTGGTATGGTCTGGTACGGAGTCTCCCAGCCTCGTGATACTGAATGGAAACCTGCCGGGTGTTGTGGCAGGAGGAGGAGTGAAAAGGAACTGGCCACCTACCATTCGTAAACTCTGGCTTAGGACGCCTGGTTAGTGATCCATTGACTCAGCCAGGGACACTAATCAGGTCGCCTACATCCCTTGTGGATATGGCACTCTTTGATCTTTTGATGAAAAGGTCCATCCGTCTGAAAACTGGGTATTATGCAAGACAGATACTGATCACCGTAAGGAATTAGAAATGTGGTGCTTCCGTAGAATTATAAAAGTCTGCTGGAGGGATCAGCTGTCAAATTGCAAGGTCCTGGAGAAAATATGCCAAAGAAGAGCATTGGTACAGTCACATATATTTATACCTGGCCCAAACATGTGATATGTTGTTGTTGGCGGGATAGCTCACAGAATGCAAAGCAAAAGAATCTTGTAGTTTTACGTGACCGTTAGTCGTGCGAACATGAGCAACGGGACCTCCTTTTTACGTGGTATCCGAACCAAATGACATGGCGTTTTACTTCAAAAAACTCGCATGCATTGACCGGGAATCGAAACCGGTCCACTTGGGTGAGAGGCAAATAGCTTGACCGCTGAGCCACCTCGCCCCCCGTTCACTGAATGTAAGGATTAGGAATAAATGATAATGTCTGTAAAACTCATACGGAAGCGTTGTATGTATTAGGTGGTGGAGACCTGCGATGCAGACAATAGCCTGTCTGTCTGCTAGGTAGTCAGCCTGGAGGCTGGTTGGATCCTCAAAAAGCACCACCATAGGTTATGTGGTAAAAACCCACAAAACCAAGGCAGCAATATAATGAGGTATACTAGGCAAGGTGAGAAATGAGGTAGTTTGCCATTTCTTTCCTCACTGAGTCGATAAAGCTGTACTTACTCTATGAGCAGAATCTTTCACAACACCCACAGGCACTAGCTGTGCCCTGAGTCCATTAATCAGCAAAAACAGTAGAAAAAGGTTTAATTGAAAGAAAAACACCATGGACCGAGGTATAACTTTACTAACAAATTGTCAATGGCACAGGGGTGGACAGCTATGTAACAGTCAAGACTAATTCGAGGGATCACAGAACATGACCAACTTCCTGTCATTTTTTTAGCGTATGGCTTTTAGTGTCGGGAGCGTCCGAGGACATGTTCGGCTTCTAGGCGGACACCCATGGGGTGAGATACAAGTACCGTCACGTGAGGAGTGTTGTCTGGGGAGGAAAGTTTTTGAATGTAAGGACGAGGAGTTGGAAGGTAGCGGCTGTGGCCTATAGTTAGGGACCAACCCCGGCATTTGCCTGGAAGGAAGATGGGAAACCACAGAAGACCATCTTCAAGGTTGCCGGCGGGGGGATTCGAACCACCTTGCCTCCCGGATGTGAGCGACTGCCAGCAGCCACGTCGTAACGACCTCGGCTGACTCACCCGATTCCTGTTAATTGACCTATGAATGAATAAAGTTTATCTGTACATCACAAATTCTTTTAGCATGTTATGTGTCTCAGCTTGCAGTTAACCTGTAACACTGTATGTGGGAAATGAGTACCCACTTTTAGCCGACATAACAGTATCATCTGATTCTGTAGTTACCACCTTGAAATCATGTATCGAACCTAACCATGACCACCTAGGACTTCTGTTACCTTCTACGTCTAAGTCCATTGGTCTCGAAGGCAATTCCTGTTCAACCATTCGTATCGCACGTCCCCCACTGCCTAAGCCAAAGCAAATGTTGTTGTTAATAATTAATTTTAGGGGCTTGGGACTTGTTGATCCTCAGCCCCATGTAATTGGATATTTGTTGAACTTTTCTTATAACCTGTATTTATGTGATGACAGTAGTAGTGTATTCAGGACAAGGTGCCCTGGGACTTGAAGTAAGGTACTATCCCAGCATTTGTCTGGATGGAGTGTGTGTGTGGGGGGGGGGGGGGGGGGGAACAATACTCAAGATAGCCGCTGTCAGCGTCGGATTCGAACTACCTATCTCTGGACTTCCTTCGGCTTCAATCGCACGAATAAACAAACAAGGTTATACCGCGGGGTGTCGTGATTTGAGAGTGGATATAGGTACAGTGCTTGAAGAAAATGTTGACAAAATGTGAAGCCAATATGCTACAATTATGAAAAATATTATAAAACGCTTAATATATATAGCCTATATATACAGGGTCTTTCATATAAAGTAAGAACGCCAACCGGCAGTTTTGTTACCCGATGCTGCGGTGGCCTTGGCCGAGCTTTTGGCGCGCCACAGCCCCCCTGCTTTAAGCGTGTGTACAATCCTATAAGAAATATTACCTTATAAAAGATGCTAGAAGTGCTGTCCTTCCTGGGTCATACAGGCATTGTATCTGGTTACCACATTCTGGCTGACGCGAGTGAGTTCTGCCACTGTATTGTTTCTGATCTTTTATTTTATGTATTTTATGGAGCACTGAGCCAGTAGTGTCAAACTGATTTCCAATTACGTGAATCTGTGCTAGTGACGGTGGCACTTCATCAGGAAATTGCTGAACAAATGCATCACGTACCCGTCGAGCAGACTCGTACACTAAATAAGTTATACATACAAAAATACGATGTTGTAATGATAACTGTCTCACCATGTTAGCATCTGAGGTTCAGACTGGCGACTGAACACCTGCACGCTTATTGCAAGGTCAAGTATATACTATGCGCGCGCCTTCAATACTACAGCAGGGGGCCGTGGCACGCCACAATCTCGGCCAAGGCCACTTGAGCAACGAATTACAAATCCACCGCTCGCCGTTCTTACTTTATATGAAAGACCCTGGTACATAGCTTGTTGGTGCACTCAAATAGCGTCACAGGTGTAGTCTGTTTCAAAACAAAATGAATATCCTGTAATCAGAATCGTAGTCGTTATTATCGGACTTTGGTATTTTGGGAAATGTAGATAAGTGATGAAAAGAAATAGAAAAATGAAGTTCCATTATTTGTTGTCTAATAAATTCTTCCGTCACTTGATGTTCGGAATAATGGGACGATTTAACAGATAATGGCGTACATTGTTTTTAATTTCTTATAACATGTAGAATAAATAGGGTTATTCACCTAAGATGTTACATGGAAATAACGTCCAAACTATTGAATGAAGGAAGGAAGATTGTAGTTTTACGTGATCGTGAATCTTGCGATTATGAGCCACGGGACCTCCTTTTTACGTGGAATCCGAACCACAGGACATGGCATTTCACTTCGATAATCTCACATGCATTGACCGGGAATTGAACTCAGTCCACCATGGTGAGAGGCCAACAGCTTGACCACTTGATCGAGGCAGAGCCAGGAATCGAACCTCGGACCTCCGGGGTGGCAGCTAAGCACGCTGACCACTACACTAAGGAGGCGACCTCTCCAGACATACACTGGAAGGGGTACAGAGAATAGTTGTTATTTCATTTCCGGGGCTTGGACATCGTGGTCATGTAGCCCCATGTGCTTGGGGGTGTGTGTGTACTGTATTTATGTTAGAAAGTGTCTGATAACCTATGTTATTGTGGTATCTGTAGTGGTGTGCTGTATTCCTAATTTAGGTGAGGAATTGGGACGGAGGTGGCCGTTGTCGTCAGTTAGGAACCCTCCCGACATTTGCCTGAAGTAGCAGTGGGAAACAACGGAACACTACCAGGATATCTGAGATGTGTATCGAACCCACCTCTTCTCAGTTTCCCTAACGAGGTGGAGTGTACCACGTTCCAGCCCTCTGACCAGAATTAAATTGCTTATCAAAGCCGGGAATTGAACTCGGACCACCACAGCGACAGCTAAGAATCCAAGCCGCTACACGTGATTAAGAAAGTCGACGGGGTACGGAGAAGAGTGACTGTTTGTTGTTACAGTATTTCATTTCCGGGGCTTTGATAGCGTGGTTAGGTAGCCCCATTTGCTTGGGTGTGTGAGGTGAGCTCGCCAGTCATACAATAACGTTGCACACCCATGGTATGTTACGGTACATCACATTATGAGTACGATAGTTTACAGTACATGCCTGGTATCCATCCACGCAGGAACCTGCTTGCCCGACTGCACGCCGTCTGATGCGGCATGCACAACAGCTTATGTTGTTGTTATTGATATCTCAAAAAGTAACTGTCCGATTTTGAAAATACTTACATACTTAAACTTGTACGCAGTTGAACTTTTAGACCAGCCGTATGAATTCCTGCCGTTCCATTCAAAATATGGAGATAGTATCAATATCTCGGTTATTACTTACCCATTACAACAAGTAGCACATTATTTCTCATCCCCTGGGTATCATTAACGCATATGAAAACAAAATACCGATATCTGTAATGGTTTAGACGTTATTTCCGTGTAACATCTTAGGTGAATAACCCTATTTATTCTACATGTTATAGGAAATTGAAAACAATGTACCTTGGGCCGATAACCTAGATGTTAGGCCCCTTAAAACAACAATTATCATCATTATTATTATTATTATTATTATTATTAAAACAATGTACGCCATCATCCGTTAAATCGTCCCATTATTCCGAACATGAAGTGACGGAAGAATTTATTAGACAACCAATAATGAAACTTCATTTTTCTATTTCATTTCATCACTTATCTACATTTCCCAAAATACCAAAGTCCTATAATAACGACTACGATTCTGATTACAGGATATTCATTTTGTTTTCAAACAGACTACACCTGTGACACTATTTGAGTGCACCAACAAGCTATGTACCAGCCATTCGCTCTCACACAACGCGTCACCGAAAGAAGGCGGGGCCTAGCACAATTTTTAAATCCTCGATTTCTCAAAAAGTACTCGTCCGATTTGGGAAATAATAACACAGTTGAATATGTCTCAGTGAAATCATTTACCATGTATGCAAAAAATAGCATAGTTCCATTAAGAAAAACGAAGTTGGTACCAATATCTCAGCTATTCACACGGAAAGGAAATAAGAGTATAAGTTAATGTATGAGCCCCTTAGCACCATTCCCAAAAGTGAAAACATATCTTCAACGGTTTAGAAGATATTGGCGAGTAACATCTTAGGTGAATAACCCTGTATGTATATATATATATATGTATATACATGTGAAATAGGTAAAGTATGAAAGTATATAAAATTATCTTAAGTTAGCCTACATGAAAATTATACTTGAATTCTAATTCAATAGTTTGGGACTCGAGTCGGGAGAAATCGATCGCAGCGTGGATAGCCTAAACCAGAGTTGGGTCAAAAAACGTTGCACGCGTGCAAGGGTATGCCAGAATGCCGCACAATTCCCCCCCCCCCTCCCCCCTATCTTCGTAGAAAATATGTTAGCACTCCACCTCATTCAGTCTTGAACGAGAAACGTAGCCAATATCATATGACATGGAGTGTTGAGGATAATCGGGCAACGCCAAGCATGCAGTTTGTAGCTCGCACGAGAGCAGATCGCTAGGCAAACGTCAAACTTGGCACTGTGTTGCCATATGTGGCCTCAATTACGGTTCTCCAACTAACTGCCCACTGGCCAACTCGGGACTGACCAGCTGTGTGAGAGCCAAACGAATGTCCAGAACGAAAGGGTGGATTGAAAGGGGACACGGGCTCTCACGCCGTACACCAATCAGAGCAAGCTACGCTAACCAGACGAGGCAGAGTGCGATGAAGTGCGGACAGCTCAGGTCGAAAATTGAGCTCTCACCAGGCGCCCTCGCCCGATAGGTACTGATGGAGAGGTATGGTCTAAATGGCCCCAGCTCAAAAGGTCCACGTCACGGTAATAGTGGTCATATGATTATTGTTAATATTTATCTCGTGTGAGAAATAATTCCTTCCTGCGCCATAAGCCATAGTAAAGGCATACTTGCTTCTCGAACATCGTTATAATATACCTATTTCAGCGTACGTTGCCTCAAAGATCTAACCAG
The DNA here is from genome assembly GCA_946902985.2 of Meconema thalassinum. Taxonomy (NCBI): domain Eukaryota; kingdom Metazoa; phylum Arthropoda; class Insecta; order Orthoptera; family Tettigoniidae; genus Meconema; species Meconema thalassinum. Next base: position 1,076,114,782 of record OX336389.2, read on the forward strand.
GTTGTGTCCAAATTACTATTGATGATGCCCTCCTCCCCATGGCACCACAGCCCATGAAGAGCCCTGGCCAACCAAGTGACCGCTGCCAAGCCGTTCGGCCTACAGATGCGGAGTTGTGAGCGGACAGTGCGTCAGGTCCCCGCCAGCCGTTAATCTTGGTTTCCTTCACCGGGGCTCTGCCTCACAGCCAGACAGCTACCCAATTGTCCTCAGTACAGCTGTACTAACCCTATGAGCAGAATCTTTCACAACACCCACAGGCACTAGCTGTGCCCTGAGTCCATTAATCAGCAAAAGCAGTAGCTCTCATGTCACTTCCTAAAATCCCCGACATAGCAGGAAATTGAACCCAGGGCCTCCGAGTGAGAGGCAGGTGCGATACCGTAATACCACGGGGCTGGCTGATGATGTTCTATTTAAAGATATTCCGTATAAGGTAGAGTCTGAACTCCAAGAATATGAAATGATCATGTTAAATCCATTAAAAATGAGAAAATGAGCCTAGCTGGCTGCGTGGCTTAGTGGTAACGTTCCCGTTTGCTGTGTCCAAGAAGGCAGGATCGAAACCTGGCGCAGTCAGCTGGCATTTGAGGGTGCGCAAGTGAGAGGGAGCCATGTCAGTAGATTTACTGGCACGTTAAAGATCCCATTCGGGGCAAAATTCCGGCACCCTGGCGTCTCTAAAATCCGCAAAGATTAAATGGGACGTAAAACCAATAACATTATTATGAGTACGTTCTTAAGCCTGATAGTGTAGGAAAGAGAAAGGAGGCAAAACGAGGAATATGAAGGAGAGAAATCTGTCACAATGTATTGGATCAACTCTGTGTGGGGAACAACAAAAACCTCCCCGATGAGTTCACTGGGACATCCCCAGGGCAACAGGATCGAGTTGGGAATACAGGCAAACCTTTCCTTACATGGGGACAAGAAGAGAGCAGTACTTGGGCGTCCAGTATGGTAGGCAACGATATACTGGCTATTCATTCTCTTCCCCCAGGAGCTCACAAGTAGTGAAACGTGGGTTGGCATCATCGGGGTCCCAGCTGAACTACTTTCCTTCTTAGTTCCTGTCGGCCTCTCTTGGTCAATTCTTATTTTCTTCCGACCCCAATGGTATTGGCTCGTTCCTTGTCCTTTCTGATATCCCCAATTTTTGATGGTGTCAGGCCTTTACTTTTTCTTCTTCTTTCCCTCTGGCATTTACGACTGGCCAAATAGGGAAATAGCAACCCCAAAACTTTTTTCTGGGTCCATATTTATCTTTCTCCAGTGACTTTCGGATGGTTCAATTGCTTTTTGGACTTTCCTTTTTGCCTCGCATGGACCTACTTTCTTCCAAGCCCTCATTTCACATTGTTAAAGTGTTGAGGGTATTTCTTATCTTCTGTCCCTTAGTCTGTCCTTCCTTCATTATAATAAATATAGGCTTGTGATATCACATTTCGTGTACGTGTATGCGCGCGAATATGTGTTAACCCCTAATAAAAACTCATCGTCTGAAGTAATTTCAATAAATCTTGATAAGGACTTACTCCTACTTACCGTAGTCCGTACCCGATCGTGCTTATCAAATTTCAATAATCTGCGTGAAATATTTCACCGGTTCTCATTATCTCCGAATCTATTCCAGCAATCGACCTTCAATTTTGTGTGATAACAGAAGACTAAGATCACATATGTTACCTTAATAAACATGATAAGTACAAAACCCACTGTACTTAGATGGGTTTTCCGGCGTTTTAAGCATTCGAGTGCAGCGCAACTTGGCAAAGTAAATCTTTATTTGGTCTCAATATACTAGCGTCTATTCAAATATTTTGGAAAATTCAAGATGGTGGCTGTGCGAATTTTTAAATACTCGTTTTCATATATTGTACCCTAATCAAGCGATAAAATTGAAGGTTTGTACTGTATAACAAACGACCATAATACTCTTTATTTATTGCTTCATAACTTTATGACATACATTTGATCAAATCAAACATGGTGGTATCACGAAATATGTCACTAGTACTCTGTCAATGAACGTTGCCAATCATTGTCATCAATCAGCAAACCTCGCTCTATTGTACCCTTCTAATGAAGGAAAATATATGGTCACAATTCACTTAGCTCAGTCGGATCGGGGTGCGTTACGTTCCTTCCCCAAAGTGTAACCACTTATTCAGGATCTGAGCAAAAAGGTAAACAATCTGCATTAACTTGCTACACAAATTTCCCAAGAACCACAAATTTATTAATCAAAACTAAACATATCTACAAAAACAAAATGAAACTCTGTTAACATCAATGACACACCTTCACATGTAATTTAAAGCAACCAATGAAATTTCCCAACACTATTCCTTCATTAATTTATCTTTTAGTTATTATAACTCCCAAAATTCTAAATTAATTATCTGACACTAATTAATCCTAGTTATGACGTTTTGCATCTGTCATTTTAACTGACGATTTGCAAACACAGCATTATTTGAATTAACTCTACATGGTTCTATCCATATAACCACTTACATCGTTAAATCCACACTTACTCCACATAAAAATCAATCTTCACAAACTCTATTCAAGGAACAATCATCTCAACCTGACTACTCAAAATTTAATTTCACACTTCACACTCATTCTACATGCCTTATCGAGTAAACACATTTAGACTCTTGCATCACTTGGCCAGGATTTACAATCATCATTGTATACTATATCGCATACACGTTTTCAATTTACAATTTATAATTATTATTTATTAGGGTCAAATATTCATCTGTTTTATCGTTCAGGACTGGTCCGTGATACGAAGTCAGATCCTGTTATTTATGAGTGTAAATCTATTTATAGCTCAATCTTATCTCATTTGAAAGGAATTTCACCTTCTTAAAACTATCTGGGTTAGTTTCTTTTTATCGAGCACATTTACCCATGCTAAGCTGAGAGCTGTCAGTTTCTTTTCACGCAAACTAAATTTATGGAGGTCTGGTGGGGTGAGAAATACGTATTTCGATGGTCACCAGCTCGCCCTTAGAGAAGGAGATGCTCGGTCGACTCATTAATGTTTACCACAAGCCAGCATCTTCAACTAGATGACAATAACTTCTCTGGTACTTCAATTCCCAACTTTATTTTTAACTTAATTGCATGGATTATGATAATGATTCCCCTGGAATCAAGTGCCTTTACAAATCTAATATCCCATTATGATGATCTTGTTACAAATGTCCTCGGTTCGGGCTATAGACCATGTTTCCACGCGGGACTGAATGGATGCCAATTATTATGCCAATTATGCCTTAAATGCCCACGGCATTAAGTAATACCTCCAGTCAACGCGCAACCTGGGATCTTCACTTCTGGGTCTGCCTGCCCAACTACATTGCCGACTCAAACACTGGCATCGGATCCAGTGCACACTAGCATGATCCACCTAATACCTCCAGTCGCCATTGATCTGGGAACTTCAACTTTGGATCCAACAACCCACATCACAACCTGATGCTCCACTTGGCATCGATCAGTGCACGCTAGCACGATTCACTTCCATACACAACTCAGTTCAGTCCCTACGGGATGTCTACTCTCAAAACCCATCTTATTTATCTTTCATTAATAAGTCCCCTACTTATTTTATCCGGCCCAATTCACCTGTGCTATTCAATCAACTATCTCAATGTATCTTAATCCATAATCAAACTACCAATAGGGGCAGATGACCTCGTGGTTCCGCCCCTTAAAACAACAATAACTAACTAACAAACTACCAATCTTTCAATATTCATAATGCGTCTTCTTCCTTCCAGGCACTCGGTCCCTAGTTAATTTTTACTTGAATTAGCCGTCATCTCCCTTTTCCACCTGACCTCATATACTTATCTTGGCAAATTCATTCTACCTCTCGGCAAACTTTATTTATTTGCATTATTATTCATATCAGAGGGCTTTCATTTCCCACAATATACCTTATTATACATCAAACTGCTGTAGTAATTTCTCCTTGAATCTACTGTTATTTTAACATTTTATTCTGTCCTAACCCAGCTATTCTCATTCTTAATTCTCCTTTCTTATAATTTTTACACTCATTATTTATTTTTATACTCATATTTGAACGAATTATTGGCCCTGTTCCTTTGAACTTAAAATCATTCTGCCTTGGGTACCTTCCTGCCATTTCATTACACATTTTAAAATTGATGCAAGGTCATTACGATCACACGCTTTAATCAAATGCTGGTACTCACCGATCTGGTGGCAAGAAATGGCTCCATACGGGCCCGCCCATCCTGTTGCGTTTACCCTTCCATTATTACACTGATGATGCACATAACAATTACTGCCGAGCCGTATTCAAGCTCCATACTGACACACATTGCCATTTCTCATAACACTTCAATTTAACACGTATGACACCTTATGAAACATTTGAATCATTTGAAAAACACTTAATACGCTTCATTTATATACACTTCACTTGTTTCAACTTCCTGTCTCCTCATAACCGTGCACGTGAAGGTTCCTGCTAATGTCACGGTCCTATAGGATCGCTTTATCATCATCCCCGTACTGTCCTGGATTAATAAAGAATTCCCCTCTCGTTCATGCTCATTCCACTTTCAAAAATGAAATCCTGATGAATTCTGGCGTTCTCAGTGTTTATTATGCACTTCAATAGTTTGCCAAATAATTGGCTTCTCGGTAGCACAAATGTCATTAATTGTCGCTACATCCCTGAACGCCTATCGTTCCATTACTGATTCACGGAGTGAAATGCCCTTCTGGACCACTAATCTACGTAAACGTACTTAATAGTGTACCCGGTTTATTGTACCTATGACGTTAACTTGTGGTTTATTACTCCGTATTTACCGTGTGTACACTTTATTTGTTGGTTCACTATTATGCTTGTACTATATGAGCGTTCCCTTTAGAACTCAAAGTGTCGTGGATCTGCCCTCACGGTGGTCTGAAAACTTGTGAGTGGACATCCCGCCACAGGCTTATATATTTTGAGACCAAAAATTAGTCCCTAACTTCCCCTCAGGTACTTAAATTCCTAATTAATACCAATCCTGACCTTTAAAACCCATTTTCGCATGTAGAATTTATTGCAGATCACGATTATTTTCTTCGGAGATCAACTCGATCGGCCAATTAATTATTATCTCAACTTTTATCATAAAGCGTGGGGACGCGGTAAAGCGGTGATTCCCTGCTAGCATCCCCAAAATCTACGCGGGCAGAGCACCTATGTGTACATCCATGGTGACACCCGATTTGCTTTAATCAAAACATTTTTAGGTTTCTTAATTGCACGCTTAATTTTCTCTTCAGAATGAAGTCTTCTATAAAATTTTATATTTGTTACATCATCTCGAAAAATTGATGCGAGGGGGGGCGTGTTTTTCCCTTCCATACACTCCTGTCTTTATCTCAAGAACATTCCCACGTCACGGTTAAAAGTCCCCTCCGTGGATATAGTTCGACTTGAGTGGCATTAACGACTTTTGGCGACTGTCTGCTCCTCCCACAAATCTGGACCGATTTGTTACCTGTCATTCTGCCAGATTCTTCGAGTTTCTGGGAACGTTTAAGCCTTAAGCTGGTCTAAAATGTACTGCATATGCATTATATTCGCCCATATTATGCCTCTTTAATATTATAATTTTCTTTCAAATTTCGAAAAGTGCTCATCTCTTGAACTTTCTTGATTATATCTTGCCTTACAAGTTAAGGTCCTAGCCTCCTTTAATCAAAGGTCTGGGTTCGAGTTTTATCACCTGAACCCTGAAGGGTGCACATAGTGGTTTCTTTAAAAGAAGAAAATACAACGGTTTTATATGTTCGTAGATCCTGGAAGCTGCTAGCATCTGTGATGTGAAGGAATAACAGACATAAATGATACTTTCTGCTTCTGCTGGTGAAACATTATAGGCAACTAACTCAGCACGATCTCCATGAATTCCATTCAAAGACATATAAACTTTATAATCATCGCTCGTATTGATAGCAATTTCATACGTATCGCTGTTGCCAATAATAAGAGGAGAATAATTATACCAGCTATCCCTAACATGTTTAACAAATCATTTTCTAAACTGAGTAAATAAACCCTGTTTGTTGTTCACCCAATATTCCAATGACCTGAACGGGCAATTACCGTCGCCTTTCATATATATAATAATTGTAATTGAGGTTCGCCTCCAACTCGTCGTATGAATCACCGTGTTGATTACGAACACAACCTCCATGAACGAATGTTGAAACAAAATGTTTGTGATGGGCGTGATTGATGCCAGGAACCGGGAGAATCGATTCAGGCGACTTTCGGCGCTGGAATCGGTTCTCAAGCGAGGAACCGGTGCCACAATACGCTACACGCTCGTAGCACTGCCAGGGTTCCAGGTACTGCGGGTTTCGAAATTAGGCAGTTTAACAACTTTAGGAGCCTTCCCCATTCCACACCATAGAAACATTGATGAAATTACAATCCATGAATTCATTAATACACCTAACGTATGTGGCTGGTAGATTTGCACGCAGCAGTACCGTAGCGGTAGATCAAGCCAATTATGTCGTTGTTAATTCGTTTTATGGGCTTTGGACACAGTCATCAGTCCCGTGCATTTGGGTGTATGTTCAATTTTGTCTGATTACCCGTTTCTGTGGTAACTGCAGTAGTGTGTGTAAATGTGGGTAGTTGCCCCGGTACTATCCAAGCATTTTCCTAGAGGGAGAGTGGAAAAAACAGGGGGAAACCACACTCAGGGTAGCCAGTGTCAGTGCCGGGATTAGAACCCCCTGACGTTCTGCCATCGGAATGAATTGAAAACATAGGTGTACGCACAGCACTTTTTTATTTAATTCGGGGCTGGCTGCGTGGCTCAGCGGTAACGTTCTCGCTTGCTGAGCCCAAGGTTGCAGGTTCGTATCCTGGCGCAGTCAGTTGGCATTTGAGGGTGCGCAAATGCGAGGAAGCCGTGTCAGTAGATTCACTGGCACGTTAAAGATCCCCTTCAGGGCACAATTCCGGCACCCCGGCGTCTCTAAAAGCCAGAATAGTTAAAAGAGACGTAAAACCATTATTATTATTATTATTATTATTATTATTTAATTCGGGTATATAGTACTGCTGGACAGAACTGTACGTAGCTAACTCAAACGACGAAAATCAAAACCATTATTTGCAGTATTGTACATGTCCTTTGTTGAGACTAGAAACTCTATTATTATTATTATTATTATTATTATTATTATTATTATTATTATTATTATTATTATTATTTAATACTACCGGCCACCTGGTGTTGAGATAGCGCGCCTGACTCGCACTCGGAGGCCCCGGGTTCGATTCCCGGCTCCGTCAGGGATTTTAGATACTGAAGTGAGGGCTGGAACGGGGTGTACTCAACCTCGTGAGAACAGTTTTGAGTAGCTGCCTGACAGTGAAGAAGCGCCCCAGTAATGGAGACCACGGTGACGTGCTGATCATGCGTCACCCCATAATCTGCAGGTCAAATGGCTGGGCAGCGGTCGCTTGGTAGGCCCAGGCCCTTCATGGGCTGTAGCGCCACAGTGTTTGGTTTATTATCATTATAATTATTACTATTATTATTTCCCAACCACTTGATAGCAGTGAAGAGCTTTAGTCACTTCGCAATTAACAGCACCGTGCAGTACGCGCTGGAACATCAGTATGTGCAACTGATACGCGTTTCGTCAATCACGAGCGTCAACTTCACGTTACAATTTCTGGGAATGTAATTAACCTATCACGATGCAACGAACGTCATTCATAATATCAGGTTCCATGTTATCGATTGCGCAATAAATAATACAGGGTGTCCATTTAAAACACATACATTTATGTTGAAAATCATATTTCTTTACGTTTTTGAATGACCCACATTATTTATTAAGCCCCTTCCCTGCCTTAATGCTTTGAAAATCGTTTTCCATTAGCTATTATTGTTTCAGATACATTTACAGTGAAGGTATTAAGTGAGCCATCCTGTAAACACGTAGTAGTGTTTAGTGGCTTTGGACGTGGTGGCGCAGCGGTCAAGCTGTTGGACTCTCACCAAGGCGGACCAGGTTCGATTCCCGGTCAATGCATGTGAGATTTTCAAAATGAAATGCCATGTCCTGTGGTTCGGATTCCACGTAAAAAGGAGGTCCCGTGGCTCATGATCGCGTGATTAACGGTCACGTGAAACATCAAGCTTCCTTCTAGTCTACGGGCATCCTGTCCTGTGATCCTGTCCGAGCTCCAAGGTACACGTAATCCACTATTGTAGTCACAGATAGAGATACACGTACAGTACGTATGGAACCGGTTCAAGAAATGCGAGAATCGAATCTCAGTGCCCAGGAATAGGTCCTACCGATTCCATCGCTGGCTTGGCCCACTTTGGTTAGAGATAATAATAGCGTTATGGGTTTTAAGTCCCTTTTAACTATTGAGGCATTCAGAGACGCCGGGGTGCCGAAATTTTGCCCCGAAGGGGATCATAAACGTGCCTGTAAATCTACTGACACGCCTTCCTCGCATTCATGCACCCTCAAATGTCAACTGGCTGCGCCGACATTCGATCCCTTTATCTTGTGTTCAGCAGAACGTTACCACTGAGCCACGCATCCAGCCCTTGGTTAGAGGCAAGCAGCTGGACAGCTACACCATGATGTCCCCGTGAGTTGGAAAGCAAATTGGCATTGGCCGCTTATGACTAGCACACGAATCATTCTTTAACTTTAGTAAATGTGTGCAAAATGTATAAAATTGAACTGATAACCACCTTATCGAACTGCCTACAGCATAACTAAACTGATAAAGTGGGGTAAATATCCACACATACCTTCTCCTCCGGCACATGAGATGAAAGCAGTGTGATAAGCAAGTTACCTTCACCGGCCTTAACCGTTTATAGAGCAGAATAGTACAGTGTAAATACATTTTATTTGTATTTACATTTAATTATTTTAGCCTAATTATAATTATTATTAATTTTAATTGTTGTTCTCTTGAACATTTTAATGCTCATAATTACTTTTGTAATTTTATAATTAAGATGGTAAAATCATTAGAAGTTTCATTTTATAAGCTTTTTTATTTTCAAAATCTATAGGCATATTAAGCATTATTAAACAATTAAAAATAATAAACAATTAAACATAAAAATTAAAGAAAACTAGAACAATAAAAATTAAAATTAAAAATGCATTATTTTTATTTCCTTTTTTTACTTTTTATTTTAATTGTTTTTATTAAAACATTTATCTAACACCCTAGGTCAAGGTGATAAACTAATAATATTTGGTTTACAGAAATATTTACACTTCCACAAGAATTAGTTGAAATATGAGTGAAAGATTCAACCATATGCGCCATTGACCATATAAATTGTCCTTTTGGTAGGTGGTTAATATACTGACAAATAATTATTATGGGGTTTGAAGCCATTTTTCAATGTTGCCTTAGTAAACAAAAGATTGGTGCTTTTCAGTCGGTCAACACGAATGTATCAAAAGAGTTGGGTAATACCCTAATCCTGAAAAAAATTACATTAAATTATTGAATACACTAGGATGACCAGTTTCGATCGTCAAGCGATCATCATCAGATCCATTACACTTAGGCTATAAAATCTAGGTTTGAAAATACAGGTGAAAATATTCACAATATGTACAATTATTTGGTTGCAGTATTGGTAATTCAACTTTTCAGTGTATGCTAATTGTAGTATATATATGATGTTAGGTGAAATGCTAAAATGGTGATTGAAATCCGGAGTTAGTCTGTTTGGGGTGACTATATGGTTGTAAAAGGTTAATTATGGTTGTACTGTATAGTACAGACTACTTATCTGGATGGATGTCTTTCTCGCTGGAACTACGAGCAGTTTCAACTTCTCTCTTACAACAGTTGCGGTCGACTGACCTGGAATGTTATTCCTGAACTGGTTTTTCCCTCCTCCCTCCCAGTATGCCTGTGTATTGTCTGAGGTCAGTGCATGGGTGTTTATGGGGTGTTGCCTATAAACCTATAAAGGGTTATCCACAAGAGGTAGAGGAAATCTCTGCAATACGCAAATTTTACTGCTCGTTTAATCGCCTGGGAAACGTCCTAAAGCTCAAGGTCCATCGAGTCCCTACCACATCCGGTCATCGAGGCTCGTCCTTCCAGTTAAAAAGAAAATTCAAACTGGCAACTAGTGGCTTGTATATGATCCATTCTTGAGTTGTAGTTTTTGTTAATTTATTTTAAGGGCTTGGGACATCTTGACCATCAGCCCCATGTAGTTGGGTGAATGTTGAACTTGCCCAATAGCCTGTATTTATGATGACTGTAGTAGTGTGTGTAACTGTATTAGGGACAGGGATGAGGTTGGTGCTCGGGGACCTCACGTAAGGTACTATCCCGGCATTTACCTGGTTGATGATGATAACTCTTGATTTAACGGGCCTAACAATTAGGTTATTGGCCCCTTCTGGTTTGGGTGATCGTGAAAATGATCCTATAAATAAATCTAACTACTGTACCCATCTGTGTGGGACAAGGATCGAACCCGTGGTCTTTTAAGAAACGAAAGGAAGAGAAGCTAAAGGATTTCAAGCCTGCTGGATGGTTAGATGAGATCATCTATGCGTGACTCAGGGACGATAAGGCGCTATCTGAGTTACTACACGCAACCCGTGCTTGAGTTCATCCAGCCTACGTGATCAAAGTTGCATTCTGAACTCGAATTCAGTTCGACTTAAGGCATTGTCAGAGCCGAGGATCGAACCGACTTGCGCACCAAAATGATGCAAGAATTGGAAATTAGGAATGGAACAATATTTTATTCACATAATTATTTTGTGAGGTGAATGGAAAATATCGATCAGTTTTTGGAAATATTTGGAGCATTTTTGGAGAATTATATTTGGAAATATTTCAGTGAATATTATTTTAAACAAGGGAGAGTCCAATCTTCAGACACTGGAATATGACCAAGGGTTCAAGTTAGCAAGCCTAGGACCGGTTTTTGTTGGCCGAGTCGACAATAACAAAAAAGGGCACACGACACTCTGATAAGAGGCTAGAACAGTGAGTTTTTCTTGATAACTCACGAGCCAATCAGAATGAACCACAAAATATTGAGGGAATCGCTATTATATTAAATTTCATTATATAAAGCGAAATAAGCACTTTTACAGTTAGCGAAGACAAAATGAAATTTTCTTATCAAAACAGAATTATATAATTACGTATAGAAGAGAAGATATGAGCGAATTACAATAAATAGGGACTGTGTATGAGGCTAAACCGCCATTTCAGACAGCCACAAGTGCGGCTATGAAGAGCGCAGAATTCATTCCTTCACTGCGACAAGTAGAGAGCAGACCTATGTCACTGAACGTCTGAGAAGAGCTCGCATGTATAAGCGAAGTACGGCAAGGAGATCAAGACTTGACCGGAGGGAGACGCCACGCCAGCCGATGAAGAATAGGAGATGCCAGCAATAAATGGAAAGCTTTCATTATTAAAACAATACTACTACTACTACAGCATTACAAGTAGTTCACTATACATCGACTGCTACTTAGAACAATTTATTATAAAACATATTTATCAAGCTAAACGATGATGAAGACTACAAGTCAGGGGGGAAGTTCCCAATTCGACATTGTTAAGAAGATTGTAATGCAGCACTAAAGAACCATGGAGGGAAGCTAATCTACATTTACGGAGTGGAAATCCAGAGTGGACCAGACAGCATTGAGTTCATGATTCTACGACTGCACTTCCATCACGCAGTAATCTGAATTTACCAACAATGATACTACACAGATTGCCATTACCAACTTGGGAGATAGCAACAATGAACATTCGATCCATGATGATGAAGAGATACTACCAGAGGCCAACAGGGAGAAGAGTTCATTCGTCCCGGTTACGAGTTTCCAGATTTTATATCGAGAAGACTGAAGACCCGTTAGCGAGGTGCGAGTCCGCAGAGCCAGGTGTTCACGGAGGAGTGAGGGCCGCACAGCTGATTTCCCGCCAGCAAGCAGGAACCCGTTCCCAAGCGCACGATGGACGCGTGCCAGACCAGGGGAGGAACATCTTGAATATCAGGCCAGGTATCGCTTCAGCTGATCAACACGAAAGGTAGACGAATGATTGTTCTAATATTTCAGTAGTTTGTGGTATTTTGGAGGGTATCTCAGATGTGACCAACTTATATGTAGATTTTTCTTTACTCATAACTAGACCTGGGATTTTAGGCTCTAAAAAATTAGTTTTAGGCGCCTAAAATAGGCTTTTAAAACAAGTAAATAGGCTTTTAAAAGAGAAATTAGGCACTTAAAATATGTTTTCAAAATGTGTGGATAGGCAGGAAATAGACTTTAAAATATTACAATATACACTTAAACTGTAACGTGATACTTTATTTCTTTAACGAACGTGGTATCCCTATTCTTAACCGAAATAACTGCAAAATTAAGACAGAATAAAAAAGACATTTATGAAAAACAATATAAAAAGTAATGTGTCAAAAAATGTTTTGGATTATATGATATATCATTATCAGTACTGATCTAAAACCTTAATACTAAAATCACTGTACACAATTACAGCACTGTAGGCATCCAATAACGGTGGAAACGCGAATGGAGTATGTGTTTATTTATTTGTGAGGAACATTCCTACAGTACTTTCATTCGTAGTTTGCTCTACAGTACATAACAATTATCTTCTCCAAATTTTCCACAGTCAGGCTGTGTCTTTTGTGTGTTAAATTCATTTTGAAAGCAGAAAAAGAGCGCTCCACACTCACAGATGTTAGAGGGGCATAGGAAAATTTACCTACATTTTTCAATTCAATTTCACTTGGTAAGTCTACCTTTTCCCCATCCATTACCTGATGTACCCTTTTCAGCATTGAATAACCTGGGTTCTTCAGCAGTACACTAGACCACTTGTCTCTTATTTTATCTCCTACCTTGCCCCTAGTACTTTGTATGTTATTCTCAGCTTCTTCAATTACAGAAAATTGCTGTTTGAGACTGTTTCCTTTCTCCTCAATTTTGTAATGGTGACTGGAAGAAATGAAAAATTTGCCTGAATATACGCAATGTCTCTCTGAACACTGGAACAATCATTTAACAGTTCTTTGACAGACGACACACATGCAGAGTTGTCCGTTAAAGGCACATTGTCTATCACAGTCATGATTTCCTCAAGATGTTCTGCATTATACAGGGCAGCTTCCATCCAGGAATCCCAATGGGTGATGATTGGCTGTGGTGGAAGGGGATTAGAGGGGAGTTTCTCTCGAAAGATGGCTATTCTTGATGGAGCCTTACAGAACACTTTCTTCATTGTTGAAATGAGAGTATTTACTGCAGGAAACTCGGCCCTAACTGTTTCTGCGAGTCTATGCAAGGCATGGGCCATGCAAGTAACATGAATTAAAGAAGGATAGAAAGTTTTGAGGAGAGGTGCAGTGGCAATCATGTAGGAAGCAGCATCGGAGACAAGGAGAAAGACTTTAGAATCATCAACACCCCCAGGATAGAACAATTGCAACCCCTTGTTGATGAAGTATGCAATGCTTCGACTATTGACTTTCTCAAGCTGTTTAGAGCAAAGAAGGTGAGTGGTAGATGCCTGATTGGGTTCCAGTTTTCCTACTATAAGGTTAGCAATGTACCTGCCCACAGAGTCGGTGGTTTCGTCCACACACAACCATATGCAAGACTCCCCAATATCCTCCCTGATTGACAAAATGACCTCATTGTAACACATATCTAAGTAGTTTTTCTTTAATGTAGATGCTGATGGGATGTGCTGCTTGGTGTATTTCTGTAAAAAATCTTTGAAAACCGGATTATGCACAGCATTCCAGGGGATATTTGCTGCAACTAGGGCTCTACACATATCAGCATAGAAACCATTATGAGTTGTAGGAGATATAGCTTGTGTGAGCAGAGTCTGTCTAATGTTACTTTTCATGGCTGCTTTCGCTTTGTGACTGGCACTATCTGCATGCTGCTGAAGGTGGCATTTTTTCTCATGTGAAATCTAAAACACAATAAAGTGATGTCAATTAGAGACTAAGATGAGGAATAGAAAAGGTGAGCTATTGAATAAAATTTGTAATTTTGAACTATTTAAATTAAGCCATTATTACTCTAAAGTTAATTAAGAACAAGAACACTACAGTCCCCGAAGGGCCTTGGCTTTCAATAACGGTTGCTGCCCAGCTCATGGCCTGCAGATATTTGGTGGCGTGTGGTCAGCACGATACATCCCTCAGCCGTATTGCCTTGTCTCCGTGACCCCTGCCCACCGTAGTTTCTCAATTATCCTCACGATGCTGGGTCAACACCCTTCCATACCTCATAGATTTCTAAATTACTGCCGGTACTGGAAATCGAACCCAGGTCGCCTGGACTACTGTCGGCGCAGAAAGTATCTGCAGTCGAGTTTAAACGCTAATAAAATTTTAAACAGTCCACCAATCTAAAATGCAATCACTCCATCGTAAAGCTTGTTTTATTCTGCATTCTTTGCTGGTACATGCATGTTTTTATTATGTTTCCTGTGAAAGTTATGTTAGGTGGAATGCAAAAAGTACCTATTTTCTTGCCCGTTTTTTGTAAACAACAATTTTGTAGTACCGTTACATGAAAATGTACTGTTCGACTTTCATGAAATTTAGGTGGATTATGGAATGCACTATTATAAATATATTTATGAAGTTTAATTACTCTACACACGTTGGAAAAAAGTTATTGTTTTTGTAAAAGACTGTCCGTTTGATACTGGGTGGTCTTCCGAAATCGAGACTGAGTTCATCAAAGGTCTGAAGGTTTTTGTTTCAAATCGTTGTATACCGAAAACTTACAATGATTTCTGTATTTTATACCGATTTTTATTTGAAATCGAGCGACAGGCTCTCCGTTTTCATGTAATTAAACTACAAAGTTGTTGTTTACAAAAAACGGACAAGAAAATAGGTATTTTTTTGCATTCCGCCTAATATATCTTTCACCAGAAACACAATAGAAATATGCATGTAACAGGAGATAACGCAGAATAACACACGCTTTACGATGGTGTATTTATATTTTAGATTGGTGGACTGGTTCAAATTGTATTAGCGTTTAAACTCGACTGCACATACTTTCTGCGCCGACAGTAGGTCCCTACAATTAATTAGAGAAGCCAATATCAAAACCTCAATTTTAGATTAATATGAAATTTAAGATATAGGCACATACCTGTTTATTGCAGTACTGGCAGAAAATAATCTTGCCATCAAAAGTCATCCCTGGAAATTGTACAAGCCATTGTTGTATAAGCGCACTCTTAGATGATTTCGTTTCAGGCATGATGAACTGTATTCACTTAATCAGATGTTCTTTCACTGGCGACTTGACACAGTATGTCGCTTCTTACTACCTGCTCCTTGTTCTTCCTAGATAATCCTCCCCCTCACCCCGTCACTCGACACAGTACGTCCTTGACTACCTGCTCGTTGTTCTTCTGAGCTAATCCTCCACATCCACCCTTCACTCAGCATTCCTTTGGTGACAGTTGTCTGGGAAGAGCACATTTCTGTGAAAAACCCACCCTCTGCTGTTCTGCTCATTCCAGGGATGTCCATTGTGTGATTGTAAAAATTACAGAAGTTGAATTTTATTTTAAATGTAGAAAATAGGCATTTTTAGGCACTAAAATAGTAAAATAGGCTCTAAAGGTCCAAATAGGCATTTTAGGGCACTATAAAACTCTATTAATGTAAGGGATTTATCATGAAACGTCAAGATATTTAAAAAAATCATGTTATTTCGCAAGGAACGAAATAGGCATTTGCCTTAAAATCCCAGGTCTACTCATAACCTATGTTATTATGTTGTCATTTTTATAAATGTAACTGTTTGTTTTATGTTACGTCAGCGTGTGTCGTTTTTGACGTATTTTTACTATCGTTTGGATTTTAGATATTTTATATTCGAATTTTGCTGATAAGTTTTTATTATACTCACTTTGAAACGAAACTGTTTTATAAATGGAATGCTTCGATAACAAAAGCGTAACTCACTACAGTATGTGTCAATATTGCTAAATCGCATCGTGTTATCGAGAAAGCATAAATGAAATATGATAATGTATTTGTTATTAACAATAATATGTCATGAGATAACTATAATATTTTTGAAATACTCTTTGAAGTATAACAATTCAAATAGCGGAATATTGTTGATACATAATGTTGTTATAGTCATTGGTGACTAACATAACGCAGAAATAAAGGAAAATAGGATCATAACGTTGACAGATAGAGTCAAGATGATGCCTAAAGTTGTAAACAATTGTATTAAAGTAACTGAAGATTACGAAACAATAGACCAAGTGATTTGTAGATCAACCTGAGGTTTATTTGGAAACGAAACACATTTGTAAATGAATAATTGATTCATTAAGGAACACTAGTATGGGAGGAAATGTTTTATTTTGGTTAAATACGAAGACAAGCGGACTACAATCTATTAATGTTGAAATTATTATTGTAACGTGGATAATATTATATAATGAAGGTTTTTAACGGAATTTTGGCAGTTAAAGCGCAGTGAAATGTATTGCAAGAATGTAACAAAGTGAACAGAGATAGTGTTGAAGTTTAAGGAAGCACGAAGGTAATTAGATTGTGGAGAAGAGTTGGTAGAGTGCACCATGAAAGGTATTTCACAGGTTAGTGATTATCTAGTAGGGTCACTGATTCTTATACATGTTTGGAATGTATTAAGATGGGTTTTTATGAAAGAATGCCGTGAAATATTATCGTCGAAAGGAAAGTAATATGTGGAGAAAAGTTTGCGTGTAGTTAACGCACTATTGTAAAGATGTTCACCGTACAGGAAGATTTATAAGTGTATTGCCTATGAGAGCAAAGTGTTTGATACAGTATGACGAAGAAGTTAACTGACATTTGAGTTGTTATTTGTGTTGTATATGTCAGTAAAGTGTAACTCCGAGATCCACGCAATTAATTAAGGTAACAGATTGGTCCCGCATCGTTCTTCAAGTATCGCAATTATTTATTGATGTTGACATTTCAGAACCGTAATTAGCTTAACTGTTTGTTACGAAGGTTCTATTGATATTCACAGAACCCATTAGAGGAAGGTAAAAACATTGTCTGTGAACAGTATTTAAAGAAATATATTTGTAGCCGGAAACGCAGTAAGATTGTCAGATCACGCTAGATCTTGTATATAGTTTGTTAGAATATCGTGCTGGACATGATAATTCAACCTTTGTAAATAATTAAATAATTAATCATTCTCATTTATATAATGTTAATGTTTCTTCAGACGATAGATGTATAATTAAGGGTGTTATTTGTTGTAAATTACGATTTTATGATAACAGCTGATTATATCAGGCTGTTGATTGAAACCGAGTCACAGGGTGACTGTTAAAAGAAATGTTTGGTAATTATTATTTGCGAATAATTTTTGTTCAACAAATGCTTTCACTTGGAAAGTAATTTCTAGATAGAAGGACTATCTACTTATGTTATTTTATTTTATTTTGATCTTAAATATTTTTCTTGGTGTTAGGAAATTTTTATAGCATGTAAATTATTTTATTAATAAATTTACAGGCACTGGTTAGTTTGCCTGCCTTTCTTTTATAGAAACTGATCATCTTTTCATTTCGCAATCGACATGCGGTAATACTGCTGGTTAGTTACTAGAACTCACTTAGTCTCAACTTCACCGTTCACGCTCGAGATCCGAGATTCTAGTCCTACTATCATGTTTAAGATGTTTGTTTGATAGTAAATGTGTAACTAATTAGTAGTGCTATTACATGACCGATATGTGCCGAGAGCTTCCTAGCTATCTAATAAGTAGGGAGGTGTTGATTTATCTGGCTGGGTATCAACGTCCTTTACAATCCTTTCCATCTTAGCGGATATAGGTGGTGGCTATGCGAGATTCTGGCACAATACGTTTGATGGTGCAATATTACAGAGAAAAGTTTCATCGCTACACATAGAAAGGGGAACCACTTGGAAGTCCTGATTCAACGATAAAATGGCAACATTGGTTGAGAGGAGGGGCCATAAATTGTGGTGTAATACCGGAATTGGCAAGAACCACGCAAAAATCTTGAAAAGTCTCATCGGAAATATTAATCATTCTGGAATTACGAATTTTAAGAGGTATAAAAATCTGTAATAAGTGAACAGAATAGAAACGCTGAGTGTGCACTACGTAATGGTAGGTGGAGTTAGCCAGCGGGTCAGAGAGTGGGTCAAAAAGACCTTCCGCCTACATATTACAGGAGCACCTTTTAATTTTCATAAGTACTTTGTCACGATCGTTTTTTGAAAATTTAAGTAGCATTGAAACGTTTAGATCGTGAGGAACATGTAGATATTTTTTTTTACAAACGTACGACGTTTAGTTTAGAAATTAGTTTTGAGAAGGAGCAAAACTAGTCTATTTTTAGTAGAATTGAATAAATAGACCGCCCGCCCAAGGGTAATCATGCAGTTTTCATCAGACCTCGCAAGGTCGTGCTGCGTCACAGTACATTCAGTCTTCGTGATCCTCGGTGGGAGGAACTTATCGTCGTGCTAGGAACATTAATAACCAGTCTTTGGGACATTGGCAAAGTATTTTACTTTGACCAAGAAATATATTCAGCCGACGAAGGCCTTGTATAGCCTTAGAAAACGAACAGTAATAGAATCAGTTAACGGAGACAGTATCGAAATATCTCCACAGTGAACGAGACATCAAAATAGCATTGAAGTGCTAAATTATCCAAGTGCGTTAAAGAACCGTGCCAGGGTCGAAACGTAGGATAACAGCCTAATCTTCCTGTGCTTAGGAGATTAGTGCCCAAATGACGATAGGTCAGAGAAATCTGAAGTAAGGGCAGTAACTGCCAAGTGAAATAGGGAAAGACTTGGAAATTGTCCCACGATTAGAATACTATAGTATTCTAGGAACAAAGTCCAAACGTGGACGAGAGCAAAAAAACATTATTAGAGCGCGTTAGTAAAATAAACAGCGACTCTAGGACTGATGTCAAGCATAGAAATTCTGCAAGACAGGAACTTGCCAATCGAACGAGAATGGTATCGTGCAAATGCTCACGTGGTGCCGATTACTAAAGGAAGCCGGAGTAGGATATAATTATCCATTACCAGTTGAGGGAGGCTTCGAACGAGACTTTCAAACAACCCAGCTAGGAGTTAGATCTAGGGGAGGCGACGCTAGTATCTACACCCTCGGAGGAGGAAAGAAGGAAAACGTGTAACACGAGTGGATTTGGGAATATAATCACACTGTGTGTGAAAGGCATTATTTCATGCCAAAAGTGAAAATTTGTGTATGAAAATATTTTTCAAGTGTTACAAATATTTTTTCAAGTGTTTTTAGAAATATTATAGTGCCTTAGTGTTAAATATAGTCATGGTTTTTATACCTCAAGTAGAGGTTAAAAGTGTATTGAAAATGGCTAAAATTAAGGAAGAATCAGTGTATATATCGTGTGTTATGATGTGTACGATGAAGGCTTAAGCCCAAATATGTGGGTGAAAGTGTTGATTCATTGGAATCCAGGGGTGAGCAGCTCTGGAAGTCATGTAAGTAACATATTTTGATTATGTGTTGTTTCTTGGGAGAATTCGTGCAACAAATATAAGGAGAAAGTATTCTCCTTATAGAAATTCTCCTTATACGCAGCTAATTAAGAAGGATTGACATTAAATACCCTCGTGTGGACCCAATGAAATGGTAATTGTTATTATGATTATAAACAATTAGCACAATAATGTAATATCTTGTTCTAGTTAAAGAAATTTCAAGGATTAAATTATAAATTGCTCCGTCATAGTAAAATCCCTTTTGTTGGATAAACAACGGAAATATTGTCGCTAATTAAGAAGGATTGACATTAAATTCCCTCGCTCCGTCATAGGGTCCTTAGTCCTCCCAAAATGGAATTGCCTAGGAGGCCGGCCAGATATGAACTCAGGTTAAGTTACTTCGAAAGCCCCTGATGATGGTTCGGAGATAATAATCTTACTCGAAAGGCATCACGTAAATACTATTGTAACTAACGCTATTATAGCGTACCGGTATATATTTAATTTTTCACGTTTTCACTCCGCAATTATTGTTCTCACCTGAGCCAAATGAGCGGACGATATAGCCTAATTTCAAAAACTCCAGGGGAGCACAAATTCTTCCCAGTCAATGCAAAAGTAGTCGAGTTGTATGAAGAGAGGTGATAACGTAAAACTCGTGTGGACCCAATGAAATGGTAATTGTTATTATGATTATAAACAATTAGCACAATAATGTAATATCTTGTTCTAGTTAAAGAAATTTCAAGGATTAAATTATAAATTGCTCCGTCATAGTAAAATCCCTTTTGTTGGATAAACAACGGAAATATTGTTCCCAAGTTATGGAAATCTTAAGACAACCTGGGGAATTTGTCTTAATTTGATGAAATATACGGGTTTCTGAACGATAGCTTAACTATGAAATTAACCAGATAATTGTGTTAAATAAATACTCAATGGAGTTGTGTTCTTTTAGAATAACATTAAATGAAATGATGTCAAATATTTCAAGAGCAAGAATAGAAGGTAAAAACTTCATGAATGAATTAATTGTTAAATGAATATTCAGTAATAATGAAATATGGAAGCCGTTAGGTTCCTGGAATAAATAATAAATGATTGTTGAACTATC
The DNA here is from genome assembly GCA_946902985.2 of Meconema thalassinum. Lineage (NCBI taxonomy): Eukaryota > Metazoa > Arthropoda > Insecta > Orthoptera > Tettigoniidae > Meconema > Meconema thalassinum. Next base: position 1,076,135,551 of record OX336389.2, read on the forward strand.
TTGTTCTAGTTAAAGAAATTTCAAGGATTAAATTATAAATTGTCAGTGTAAGGCACATTATAAAGGCAAATAATGTTAAATGGACGGAGATTAAATGATGGTTCGGAGATAATAATCTTACTCGAAAGGCATCACGTAAATACTATTGTAACTAACGCTATTATAGCGTACCGGTATATATTTAATTTTTCACGTTTGGATTGCTGTGATCTTATGCCAGGAAGAAATTAATTGTTGGGTGTAGTTGCGCGCGGTACTGAAGAAATGTGTGTATTTGCTAGATGCAAATTTTGAAAGGGTGCGGAATTTATATTGTGTTACGCTCAGGGGACTGTGCTGTATGCCGCCCGGGAGTCGCTAATTAAGAAGGATTGACATTAAATGCCCTCGCTCCGTCATAGGGTCCTTAGTCCTCCTAAAATGGAATTGCCTAGGAGGCCGGCCAGATATGAACTCAGGTTAAGTTACTTCGAAAGCCCCTTTATTATATTTGATTGTATTAATCTCATACCCACCAACGTGGATACTCCGCAATTATTGTTCTCACCTGAGCCAAATGAGCGGACGATATAGCCTCATAATGTAGTTGAAAGAAACTATTGTGTTGCTTTTCGAGTTTAAGGAAGGAATATACTTATAGCCAGTCGGCTGTGTAAGAGGATACCGTCAGAGTGAGGAGACCGCCCGGCTCCCCCCATCCCCCAAATAAACTTGAGTGCCTTGACAAGAGAGAAGGGTCGCTTCTAAATGATTGATGTAGGTCAAGAATAGCCCCATGTGTTCATGCGGTCTGCAGAGGTGTATAAACATTTGAGATGATCCGGTAATTAGCGCCGAGATCCATTTATATTAACTATTCTTGCTAAGTATCGTTCAGGACCGTACCAATAATGATATAATCGTTATGGAGATTATAGTAAAATCCCTTTTGTTGGATAAACAACGGAAATATTGTTCCCAAGTTATGGAAATCTTAAGACAACCTGGGGAATTTGTCTTAATTTGATATATTCAGTAGTTTCAAAAACTCCAGGGGAGCACAAATTCTTCCCAGTCAATGCAAAAGTAGTCGAGTTGTATGAAGAGAGGTGATAACGTAAAACTCGTGTGGACCCAATGAAATGGTAATTGTTATTATGATTATAAACAATTAGCACAATAATGTAATACTCCAATAAGGGAGTAAAGAGTGTGTTTTTGACCATGTATAATCTTATAAATGTTAACACAGAGCCAGAAGGAGCTCGTATGTGAAGTTTAAGGGAAGTGCTTTATGGAAGTGACAGTCATTTTTTAATTTTGTCAGGTTCAGTGGAACCTCAACCATTGATTTTAAGGATAAGTTCCTATGATTCCTTGTTCATTTAGGGGCAAGTGTGAAATATATTATTGTAAAGTTTTATTTTGTAGCGCCATATTTGAATTATATTAAATAGTTTTTATATTTTGATTTTGATGTTTATTTGAGTGTTATCCTTATGCTTTGATCCAAGATACGTTAATCATGCCCCGAAAAACCATTGAGCTAGCGGACTATGATCACGTATTTATTGCTTGCAAGGGCACACTGCCTACTTACATACTAGAAAAAGAAAGTGAAAACAAAAGCAGAATAACGGAATTAAAAGACAGATAAAAATAAGTTCAGTGAAGAACTATACAGCCTATTTTCATATATCCTACTCATGGTAATTGCCTCTATCAACATACAAAATTTCAGTTTGATTGTTGTATTAGATTCGTAGATATTGAGAACTGTATAAATATTTTAGTTGGTCGCTATGTTGGATTTCTATTTATGTACTATTACATGAAGATAATTGTGTGCCTGTAGTATTCAAACTTCAATCGCATGATTAGAACACAAGAAGTAAAAAACAAGATTTTAAAATTTCGCACAGCTGCCATCTTGTGGTTATGAAAGCAATTGAAATAAATTAGATGCTAGTGGATTAACATTTGTATATACATTTAACGTACCAAATTTCACTGCACTCGGATGGTTAAATCACGAGAAACGTCCATTTAAATATTTATACTTCGCGTCACCGCCTTGTTGGATTTGTGCTCACCAGGTTACTGAAATTCCTATAGGTGAACTTATGTTCATAGCCTCTATGAACATAAAAAGAATTCAGTTTGATTGCTGTAAATGATTCGTAGATATTGAGAACCGTCTAAATATTTCGGATGGTCACCATTTTGGATTGTTATGTGTATAGGCCATAGAGTTATTCAAACTTTCACTTCGATTGCATGATTACGACACAAAAAATGAAAACTTAATTTTGAAATTTCACACAGCCGCCATCTTGAGGATGTAAACAATTGAACTGAGTTAGATGCCAGTGCATTACAATATGTATAATAACTTACTGTACCACATTTCACTGCGCTCAGATGGTTAAATAGCGAGAAAAGTCTATGGAAATGTTTAAAATTCACTTGGCTGCAATGTTCGTTTTGTACTTTACAGGTTTCTGAAAGTTACGTAGATAAACTTGTAGCAGTGCTCTTTATCACAGTACAAAATTTCAGGGTGATATCAGTAATAGTTTCGGAGATATAGAATGCCGGTGAAATATTTCGCACAGCCACCAATTTTAGGTTATGTAAACAATTGACCTAAATTAGACGCCAGTGCATTACATTGTGTATGAACATTTCCTGTACCAATTTTCATTGTTTCGATGGTTAAATCGCGAGAAAAGTCTATTTCAATGCCTCAACTTCGCTTGGCTACCATGTAGGTTTCGTAGTTACCAGGTTTTTGAAAGTCTCATAGGTGAACTTCAAGTAGTGCCCTTTATTAGCGTACAAAATTTCAGGGTGATATCGGCAATAGTTTCGGAGATATTGAATGCTGGTGAAATATTTCGCACAGCCAGGAGATACCAAGAAAAGAAAAAGAAGACGTCTGACCCCTCGAAGAAGAAGGGATCTGGAAACATGAGACAATGGCCAATTAAGGCGGGAAATTGAAAGACTCCCTAGGCCTTGGATACCTTAATACCTTCGGGGTTGGTAGAGTACAAGAGATGACCAAGGAAGGTCGACAGGAAAGAAGACAGAAAGAAGTCCGATACAAGTAAATGGAAGCAACGCTGGACTCAGCTGTAGTCCCGTGGTCTCCAACCTACCTACGTCCCACTAGGTGTGAGCCCCTGGGGTGGGGGTGCCTGGAGGGAGTGAGGAATTAACCGGGGAAAACCACGCTAAGGATAACCATTCTCAGCGCGCGAATTCAAACCTGCGATTTCCAGACTAGCTGCAGCTGCCCTCACGGCCGAGGTGCACGATTTAACGAGCACCGTTACGCCACGGGACTTAAGTGGTAGTAACTGTGGACGAAATTGCCAGAGAAGTTGACGATTTTCCTTGCTAGTGAGAAAAATTAGATCCTTGGTGACATGGAACTCGTCAGTCTCGTGAACTTGATTGTGTGTTCAATTTTTCCGATAACCTCTGTTTCTGTGGTGACAATAGTAGTGAACACTTCGTTGTGTAGCAGCTAGCATACTTGGCTGTCACCCCAGAGGTTTGCTTTTGATTCCCAGGTCTGCCAAGGAATTTAATTCTGGTCTGGTGGCTGGAGCGGGCTACACTCAGCCTCGTAAGGCGAAATTGAGATTCCCACCTCAGCTGTCTTGGAAGTGGTTGTCTGTGGTTTACCACTTCTACTCCAGGCAAACGCCGGGATGGTTCTTAACTGAAGGCAACGGGTGCCTCCTTCCCAATCCTCGGGGCGTGGTCAAACTGTCAGCCTCTCACCAAGGCAGTCCAGATTCGATTCCATGTCAATGCATGTGAGATTTTCGAAGTGAAATGCCATGTCCTGTGCTAGGGATTCCACGTAAAAAGGACGTCCCGTGGCGCATAATCGCGAGAATAACGGACACGTGTTAAACTACAAGCTTCTTTCTTTCCTTCTTCCCAATCCTCATCTGAAATACAAATACACATACTAATACGGCCATCACATTAAAAACAATACGTTCCGTAAAGAACTATACAACCTATTTTCATATATCCTACTTATGTTAATTGCCTCTATCAACATACAAAATTTCAGTTTGATTGCTGTAATAGATTCGTAGATATTGAGAACCGTCTAAATATTTCGGATGGTCGCCATATTAGAAGTTTATATATGTAAGGCTTAAGAGATATGTACTATCACATGAAAATGATTGTGTAGGTGTAGTATTCAAACTTCAATCGCATGATTAGGATACAAGAAATAAAAACGAGATTTTATAATTTCGCACAGCTGTCATCTTGTGGTTATGAAAACAGTTGAATTAATGTAGAAGCCAGTGGATTCAAATTTGTATAAGCATTTACCGTACCATGTTTCACTGCGCTCGGATGGTTAAATCGCGAGAATCGTCCATTTAAATATTTATATTTCGCGTCGCCGCCATGTTGGATTTGTGCTCACCAGGTTATTGAAAGTCCCATAGGTGAAACTTATGTTCATAACCTCTATCAACACACAACATTTCAGTTCGATTTCTTTCATAGATTAATAGATATTGAGAACCGTCTAAATATTTCGGATGGTCGCCGTGTTGGATTTATATATATATATATATATATATATATATATATATATATATAGGCCATAGAGGTATGTACTATAAGATGACTATTATTGCGTAGGTTCATTATTCAAACGTTCACTTCGATCGCATGATTAATACACAAGAAATAAAAACTTAATTTCAAAATGTTGCACAGCCGCTATCTTGAGGTTATGAACAATTGGCCTAAATTAGATGCCAGAGCATTACAGTGTGAATAAACATTTACTGTACCATATTTCACTGCGCTCAGATGGTAAAATTGCGAGAAAAGTCTATTAAAATGTTTAAATTTCGTTTGATCGCCATGTTTGTTTCGTACTATAGGCTTTTGAAAGTTACATAGATGAACTTGCTGTACTGCCCTTTATCACCGTACAACATTTCAGGGTGATATCAGTAATAGTTTCGGAGATATAGAATGCCAGTGAAATATTTCGCACAGCCGCCATCTAGAGGTTATGTAAACAATAGAACTAAATTAGATGCCAGTGCATTACAATGTGTGTACACATTTGCTGTACCAAATTTAATTGCGTTTAAATGGTTAAATCGCGATAAAGGTCTATTTAAAAGTTTCAAATTTGCTTGGTCGCCATGTTCGTTTTGTAGTTAACAGGTTTTTGAAGGTCTCATAGATCAACTTCTAATTGTACCCTATATCACCACACAAAATTTCAGGATGATATCAGCAATAGTTTCGGAGATATAGAATGCCGGTGAAATATTTCTCACAGCCGCCATGTTGGATTGGTGAGAGTTAATAAAATTTGAAGGGCAACGTCGGGGTAAGCCAATATGGTGCTATGACCTTACCGAGTTTCATTGAAATCGCTCCAGCCGTTTAGAAGTCATTACAGGGGACACACACACATACGCACACACATACTCACTCACGGGCAAAAGGTGATCTCATAAGCCTATTTTTTTTAATTAAAAAAGGCTAAATAAGGTTATCTAAACAATTACATACACACCAGTACACGATATTACCTGACCACGATGTTGCGAAGCCCCTAAATAAAGCAACAACGACAGTAGTAGTGTGTGTAACTGTATTGCTAGAGTAGAGTATGGGGAGTGAAATGAGGTACTATCCCGATATTTGCCTGGAGGGAATGTGCAAGAATCAGAGGAAAACCACATTCAGGGTAGCCACTGTCAGCACCGGGATGCAAACCTCCGATATCAGGACGTGCTACAGGTCCCCATCACGATCGTGTAACTCGCACGGCTACGCCCCGGAGTTTCAAAAACCGAAAACAATATGGTAAACACCACACCTTGACCGGCCTTATTCACCAATGGAAATCTGCGTTGGGCCAACGCTGTTCAATGACAAATTAATTTCATCGAAGATACCAAAGAGAGCAGAGTGAGGATTCTCGATTGCTTCCATTCCATTTTGGTCAGTATCAATCCAAAACGCTTTGGTTTATGTTCATCCTGCACTCCAGAGAGCGTGAGAGGGGAATCAGGGTAGGAGACGGGACGCATAACAGAAATCCCTGGGCCACCACATGATAGCCAGCAAAAAATCGATAGTTACGACGTGCTGGGAGGTCTGGCAAGGTGAAGTGAGACTGTCAGTCAGATACAGAGCTACAGGATCGAGACCCAATCCATCTTCCATCTGCCAAAATCAATATCCCAATCTCAAGATACATCGCACTGACAATTTGTCTCCGCATCCTTTTATAGGAAAATCGTATCAATATCAATGAAACTTGAAAGAGAGCTGTGTTTTATCACTTGAACTACTCGGAGGAGTGACGGGGAGATGAGGAAGAAGCAAACCCGGACGAAAAGCTGAGAATGGATTTGCATCAGAGCTCTTGTTATGGATTTATTTGGGGGGATTTGCGACATCGTGAACCGTGTAATTGAGTGCCTGTCTGATAACCTGTGTCATTGTGAATGCTCTTTAGTGCATGTATTTGAAACTAGCGCTATAATGTGCGTAGGAGGCGGCCGTGGCTTTAATGTAGGCACTGTACCCTTATATCTCGATCATCCACCAAAGTCAAAGGCTGGAAAAATAATGGATTGTAGCATCTTGAAGTCCCGGCTAAAAACAACACAGTGCTACTTGACTAAAACACTCAGAATAAGGAACAGGGATTTATCAAACAGAATGTGCTATAGTAACTAACTAGAGAACAATAGGGTTCTCTATCTACTCAGGAAAGACGAAAATCCATGAAAACCTTGGGCGTAAGGATGCGGATAAAGTCCCTCGGGAACTTCCACCCTACAGCACATTCCACTACCATTTAACTACAAAGACAATGCCAAATTTCTATAAAAGATCAGGGAATCGTTAAAACGTGCCGGTCATATTTATTGGCATTAACAAATACACGATTTCTAACACTTTCATTCCTAATATGCATTATTAACGTTCAATTAAATCAAATGATGAAATGTCATTACTCTGTTACATTAAACTCTTATTTGTTTCTTCTAGAAACCGATACAATTATTTATGGAAGTTTTCATAAGCTCAAATACAATAATGAATTAAATCGCAGCAAACAACTGCTGTGTCCTAGGTAACGGGAGTTTTATAACAAGTTAAAAGTTAAAAAATATCCCCAAAATAAAATGAATTCACCCCTGACGTAGATCTCCGTCATTACAAAAACTATTCATTACTCTATACAATTTATCTCCCGTCTCCTATCACTTAAATACTTCTCATAGAAGCGATAAAAATCTCTATTAAAATTTAAACTACAAATTAAAAATTACAATACGCATAAATATAACTATTAACCTTTCTTTAAATTCTAAATATTATTTATATACAACACAAATATCGGCGCTGTGGTTCAGCAACTACTCAATTTAAAATATAATATACACCACGGGCAAACTGCCTTCTTTATAGACAATATAGACATAAATTGTCTTTCTAATTCTTCACTCATATTTCAACGGACTTGAGAAAATTATCATTCACCATACTATGTCTTATTTGGGAATCTGTTACAATTCGGGATTCTACAATCCACACAATTAAGTAAAGACATAGTTCATAGACCTCCTACAACTGTCCTGTCATTAAAATAAAAATACTTAATAAAAATACAATCTTCCAATTCGTTGAATAATTATCGTAAATTCAATATCTGATTAAGAACAATTTAAATAGAGCTCAGTTTACTCTCAGTTTCAACAAAGATCCATTGATCCTATAATTTCTTTCAGATTCAACTTAATCTAGGATTCGCTGTTCTAATGCTTTCAAGGAGTTTCAACTCTATGAGACTATTGCAATAACTTCAAATATTAATAAACACCAACAATACTGATTCTTCTTAAAACATCCTATTTTCCAACATTAAAATATGCGCAAGTCTGTCACTACAGACATTCCTTCAACAATTGACCAATGGCTTCACAATGCTCATTGTCATACGAAAAATACCTCCGTCATCACGGGAATAAATAAATCTCTCTCTCTCTCTTAGAGATACTTCGCAGTTTCTTCCAATAACTCTCTTAACTAACTTCTCGTTAACAAATTCTTTTTGTAGTTTCAACGTCCTTAATAAAAAGTATGTAATAAAAATACTGGTTCTATCGATGAATTAATTTAACACGTAAGAAAAAAATACTAGTCTTCTAATAACAATATTATTTATTTTATATCACTTACATTTCCACGAAGCTTTCTATTAGCTGAGATATTTCTTTCAAATCTTTCTTCAAAAATGTTATAATTTCAAAAATACGCTGTAATTCGTATTTACTAACTTCACATCACATTATCTTATAAATTCTTTCTTAAATATATTTCTCATACACTTTTATTCTTTATGCTAGTTAATTATGTCACCAAATATTTATAACCAAATCTGTCTAATAAGTTATCAGATCGTGACTTTATATGGATCTTCCAAATAAGATCTTTAAGAATTGCATTCTCTAAAATATACCTCTGTATAACATTCTTGGAATAAATTTCCATAGTTATCATCGTTGTCAAAGAACGATATAAAACAATTAACAAGAAGTTCCGTGACGAACTGAAGAGCCTACTTTTCTTAACATTTAAGACTCATGCCAATGATTAATCGATATGGATCTATCTAGAATAATGACGAAATTAAGTTGGTAATATCGAAATTTCTAATTAGTTCGAAATACTGTATATCTGGCATAATGTAGCCTAATAGAGCACTACAGTTGGCAGCCCTGGTGACTGAATATATTCTTAGTTCCATCTCTTAAGGTACAGAATACAACATTTGGTTGAAGTCCAATGAATAGCATGGACGTTACATGCAGTTAAACATTGGATCTAACAGCGCGCGTAAAATCATGTTGGCAACAGTGTCATGCATGTATTGGTCAGAAATAATCTGAAATAATATGATCTATTGTTGTGCCAATTTTGAATGAAATCCATTAGTTAGTATAGAAGTTACATGCATTTTAAAATTGGACCTATCAGCAGGCTTAGAATCATGTTGGCAGCACTGACGTATATTAGTTACTCCAAAGTAATCTAGAATGCCAGGTACTATACGTGTGCAAAGTTTAGAGCTATTGGCTTGCATTCTTTCTGATATATTGATATTAGGGTAACAAAAATAGAGACAGCATTTATTAACAGTTGGCAGCCCTGGTTGCTCTTAGGAATACGCATAGTCATAGCTGTTGTGATACACATAGCACATACGAAATTTGGTTGAAATCCAAATGATAGTATGGAAGTTACATGTATTTAAAGTTGGACCTCTCAGCAGGCTTAGAATCATGTTGGTAGCACTGACGTATATAAGTTACTCCAAATTAATATAGAATGTCATGTACTATACGTGTGCATAGTTTAAAGCTGTCGGCTTGCATACTATCTCATATATATTGGTATTTGGATAAAAGAAATTAAGAGCATTTTTTAACAGTTGGCAGCACTGGTGGTTCATAAGAATACGTTCAGTCATATCTGGTTATGTACACATACAACATACGAAATTTGGTTGAATTTCAATTGATAGTGTAGAAGTTATATGCATTTAAATATTGGACCTATCAGTAGGCTTATAATCATTTTGGCAACACTGCCATGTATGGCCTTCTGGAAATTAAACTGCAATATTATTATCTATATGTGTGCCGATTTTTAAATAGCTCCCATTCATACCTTCCAAGATATCCAACATGGAGCTCAAATTTCAATTGCGATTTTTCAGCAGTTGGTAGCACTGACATCATTTTCAAATATGGCCGTGAGATATTCAGGTATAGATCTTTACTCCTACCAAATTTTATTTCGATTGCTCCAGACAGACAGACAGACAGACAGACAGAAGGACAGACAGACAGACAGACAGACACACATTTTCCCGAATCGATCTCATAAGACTACTTTTTCCTCATTTTTGCAAAATGTGAAAAGTAGGCTAAAAACTGACAAAATGTGATCTAAACACATTTAAATTTGACCATAAAATATTCTGAATTAAACTGTAAAATCTCCTCATTCAAGTTTCGAAAGTCCCAAAATTCCAAAAATTTTAATAACAATTCTAAATTGTCAACATCGACGAAAATTGAGAATAAACTTCCTCATGACGTTGTTATGAAAATATAACATCGAAAAACTATAACAATATTATGAAAACGTAGAAAAATGACATTAATAAAATGTTGTCGGTTTTTCTCAAAAGTTTCTACAGTTCTACATAATGGGATATATCGTTGGTCATGAGACTATCTTCTGTTGCGTTATATATGACTAGAAGTGGGCTTTCTTCGCTATCCCTCAGAAACGGATTGTTCCTGATAGCTCGAAACTCCATGATGTCGTATGGGCTTCTACGGTCTCCTACAGAAGTCCCCATGCGGTCAGGTACGGGATTCGAACTCTAACATCTTCGTGTGGTCGTCCTTTCTGCTAGGCAATCTTCTTGTGTGAGATGGGTTACCCTTTCTCTCTTGATGGCACTGGGATCAACCCTAGCTGCCCTCGCTCGTGAATATATTTGGTCTTCTTTCGCCAAGTTCAGATATAAGCATTCGTCATTTTAGTTGGTGAAATGACTTTGTAGATGTAGAATATTTTACGTAGGAGAGACGAGATGTCAATCTTCCCCACGAGAATGATGTTATGTCATTTCGAATACTCTCGTTGTCGTCATAGTTCTGTTCCCATTAATATTTTAGTTCGTCATTACTTCTTCTGTAGATTCAGTCGTATATTACTCCCTCAACTTCAGTATTTTCGACATGGTAGAAATATGTAGAATAATTTCAATAAATTTTTTAATATACTTGTATGTCGACTTGATATATATATGCACAAACTAAGTGCATTCGTTCTCGTTACTAATTGCGTGTCCCATTCGTCTTCTTCAAATATATAGTAATTTCTATCAACTTTGTTCGATTGTCGAGTATTTGGTTGACACGTCCTCTTCTCATGAAATCGTAATATTATTCAGAGCCTCAATTCTTTTCTCTCCTTCCCAACGTCAATACTCAAAGTAGCGTCCCCTTTCAGAACATGGATCTGATTAGTTGCTTAATAGCGATGATGATAATAATCCTTAATTAAACATATAATTAGCTGCAATGTTAATAAATAGTTCTTATTTATTATTTAATATCTTCCATGATATTACAATGTGTTGAAATCATGCTGGTAATTAGCTATGCCAATTACATTGTTTGCTCTTATCTGAGTAAGGTCGCTTCTTATTGGCTGTCCGCCACGCGCCAAGAACGAGTTACCCCTTCTTCGATCATTTCGTCTCACTTACTGCACGTGTGGTCTTCGGCTCGTCTCGGGAGTCCTCGATTATCTCCGTGCAAGATAGTTCCATCATTCTTTTAGCACTGTGCAGCATAGTGCCAAGTCGTTCACGTAACTGCGTATAGTTTCCTCATTGGTCGACTCGGTTAACTGACTAACTCGGCGAGGTGTACAAACCGGTTTGGTGGCCTGATTCCAGTGTCGCTATAATTTATCATTGGAGCGTTTGAAAACTTTTGAAACGATGAATGTTTCCAAGCTCATTTACATATACGAGTACAGTACCATCTGGGAATTTGTCTTGAGTAAAGTGGAAAACCACAAAAAAACACTTCTATGATAGCTGATAGATAACCTGTGTCATTGTAATGGCTGTACTGGTGCGTATATTTGTAAATGGCGCTATGTTTGGGGTAGGAGGTGGCCGTGACCTTAATGTAGGTGCCATCCTAGCATTTGTATGGAGTAGAAGTGGAAACCCACAATAAACCACGTATATGAAAGTTCAGGTAGGGTAAGAATCGAATCCACTTCTCTCCAGTTCTGACTCCCAAGGATGAGTGAGTACCGTTCCAACCCTCACACCAGGATTAAATCTATAGGCAGAACCGAGAATCAAACCCCGACCTCTATGATGACAGCCAAGAATGCGACAGAGAACCCACCATGCCAGTGCCACAGTACAGTATCTCTATTCGACAGTGGTCTGTTGCTGTGTTAACAATTAAAGTTGTCAATACTACTAACCCATTTTTGTTTCGTTTCTTTAGCTTTGCCTATAAAGGTGCCGTAGGCTTTGTACATTATTTTTGTATAAATGTTGAGGGCAAGAATGCAATCCAGTCAGCCAAACCAGGTGCGTTTTTTAAGTTTATTTAAATGCTACAAAGGTTTTCTCCAATTAAAGATTGATTGACGGAAACAAAATGCCCGCGTCAATAACGTAGTCTGTCATAATACTTCGTATTGCCAATTCTTATTGTGCTTACTTATCTCAGCTTTTTAACAGCAGCGCTTTTGAGTCTTTAGTCTTCTTCAGATCTTCATACCTCCCTGCCCTGAGCTAATCGTTTCATCTCTACATAACTCTCACGCCCTACATCTGAGACAATCAGTTTAACATATTCTAACCTTGGTCTAACCCTACAGCTCGTGTCCTCGACCCTTTCTTCCATAACTAAGTTTGCTATTCCTGGGTGTCTTAGTATGTGTCCTACCAACCTATATCTTCCCTTCATTAACATTTGCCAGAAACATATCTCCTCTCCCACTCGTCTTAATACATTATCATTTGTTACACTATCTATCAATCTGGTCTCCACCATACTCCTGTAACACCACATTTCAAATGCTGCTTTTCTGCTGCGCCAACAGTCCAAGTTTCACTTCCATAGAGCGCCACGCTCCAGACGAAGACTTTAAAAAATGACCTCGTAATACCTAAATCTATATTCGATGTCAACAGATTCCTTTTCTGCAAAATCGCTTTCCTTGCCTCAGCCAACCTACTTCTTATATCCTCTTTGCTTCGTCCATCACTGGTTATCTTGCTTCCTAAATAACAGAAGTCTCCTAATTCCTTTATATTTTCACCCGCCAAGTTGAAGTCAATAGGGGTTTCCGATTGATTTAGGTTGCATTACATTATTTTTGCTTTACATTTGTTAATTTTCATTATGAATTCTTTCCTAAGACGGAGTCCATATCATTTAAAAACTCATTAAAATCCTTTGGTGAATCATCTAAGATGACAATGTCATCAGCAAATCTCAGAGTTGAATTTATTTCTCCTTTTAACAGTTTGGCCTCTAGAAAGTGCCCTATCTCCAATAAATTGCTGCTTCTCGAAGAATGATTGATCCGAATTGTGTTGTGTAGTTGAATAGCAGGCAAAAAAAAGTTAAAAGGACAGTTAGCTGTGCCACTTGATAACTCGCTTTAGCAAGTAGTTAAAGTTGTTCCAGTAACAGAAGCAGTGAAGGAGTGTGTGGCAAAGCTGAGTATTAATTCCCGCTTTGTCCGCATGGCGTCATAGTCAAACTTTAGTTACTACACAACGAGGTGGACGATGCACATAAAAAAACGGTGTGTCTTATTATTATGTGAATATATTTGTTTCTGTCGTTCAATACGTAGATGAGTGTCCAATTATCTTCGGTGGTTAATATTAATATAGCCTAATTCGCTCAAATACATGCAAATTTCAAAATTGACTAGATTCTTGTGCCCGTAATTGACGAGTTTGTGCCGCAGGCGTAACAAGAACCAGTTAATTCATTGACTTCAACGCTCGCGATAGCCTTGCATACTGTATCATGCTGATCCGCTCTTCATTCAAGGCATGCTTGCTGGAGAATGCGCAATGCGATGAGCAGTACGGCGTGCACAACAAATAGCCTACACTAGTAGTTGTACAAGAGATCTGTCCTTGAGCGAATAATGCTAAACTTCTTGTTAAAAATGAAGATTAATACCGAATAATCCTCTGTTTAGGAATTGTTTGCAAAAGTAGGCATCACTCGTCGCATCACTCATCTAATTCCTCCGGCTAATACGACAGATATAGTCATTTTTTAATAGGTTTAAATAAAGCAGAGAGAGCAAATAAGCCGTTACTAAAGTAAATATTTGCAAATTACGTAACGAAAGCATTCGATTGCCACGAGAATCATTTAACTCAGTCCGCTAGAACGTCAGAAATAGTCGCTGTACATTTTTAAAGACCTCACTATTTTAAATACCGTATATAGATTTTTTAATCCTCCCAGCTTGGCTTCACCCACGGAATCTGTGAGGGATCAATCCTATGCCGTGATAAGGTCGGTGTCTGGGAGCTGAACACACATTGTCAGCAGATACAACTTGGGATGAAGCAAGGCCGATCACCCAGACGACCGCTAACGTGGGTCTAAATAAGAAAGGGTCAGGGAAGGAATTTTGGCATTTGCCCCGTGGTGAAAATGGGAAACCACGAAAACCATTTTCAGGATGGCCGAGGTAGAATTCGAACCCACGCTCTCCCAATGCCAGCGAGGCACTACATAAAATATTTATTTTAATTAATGCTTTATTATATGTGCCGGCCCCGTGGTGTTGGAGTAGCTGTCTGACATTGTGGCAGCGCCCCTGTCATGAAAACCATGATGAACGGCCGAGGGGACCCAATGCACTAACCACGCATCACCCCATTATCTACAGGCCAAATGGCTGGGCAGCGGTCGCTTGGTAGGCCTAGGACCTTCATGGGCTGTAGTGCCCGGGGGTTATTATTATTATTTATTAAATGTAGCACAAACAAACCCCATGGCATCACAGCACACCAAGCAGAATGTGGTTTGACGCATGGTCAGCGCATATGGTCCCCTCGGCCGTTAATCTTGGTTGTCGTGACCAGAGCGCTTCCTCACTGTCAGACAGCTACTCAATTGTCCTTACGAAGCTGAGTGCACCCCATTTCAGGCCTCACGTCAGTTTCTCATCCCTGACGGAACCGGGAATCGAACCCGGGGCTTCCTGGTGAGAGACAGGCTCGCTACCCTAACACCACGGGGCCGGCCATTTTATGTAGTTCAAAATTTATAATTACATAATTTGTGTAACTTTAAGGTGAGTAGATATCTTAATTTTACTACCCAAAGGATTTAGCTCCCTTATGCATGATTACCGTCCGGCTCCGCGGCTAAATGGTTAGCGCGCTAGGATTTGGTCCGAAGTGCCCCGGGTTCGATTCCCGGCCGAGCCATCAGGGATTTTAATCTCCTGGGGTTAATTCCCGTGGCTCGGGGACTAGGTGTATGTGACGTTGTCATCATCACTTCATCCTCATTACGACGCGCAGGTCGCCAACGGGCGTCAACTAGAAAGACCTGCACTCGGCCTCTCCGGAGGCCACACGATCATTCTATTATTATGCATGTTTACCGACTGAAAACGTATATTTTACAAACAAGGCAACACTGAACACATGGCAGACAATAGATATATCCATTTTCGCATTGCTCACGTACAAAGGTCTTCCAGCTACCTGCCGCACACTTCTCCCTCTACATTCACTGCGAGGCTGTTGTAACTCCGAGGGGGCGTGGGGGCGTGGTGGCGCAGCGGTCAAGCTGTTGGCCTCTCATCAAGGTGGACTGGGATCGATTCCCGGTCAATGCATGTGAGGTTTTCGAAGTGAAATGCCGTGTCTTGTGGTTCGTATTCCACGTAAAACGATGTCCCGTGGCTCATAATCTCAAGATTCACGGTCACGTAAAACTACAAGCTTCCTTTTTGTTTTAACTCCACTTCTGTAAAATAACAAGCCGGTTAGGAACGAGAAGCTTGGCTCAGATCACATGGGAGCGTGATGGCGTGCTAATCGGATACGCCTAACAAGTCATTTCTCTCCCCGCCCGCGAGCAACATACTCCGCCGACGTGAACTTTACACAGCGTGACCATCAGCAAAATAAACACCGTAGAGCACAATCCTTCACATTTATTTTAATACATTATTGATAGTGCCTCATCATCTGACTTCGGACACATGTCTTTCCTGGCAGAAGTGGAATTTAACTGACCACTGTTACAAATACCAATTAAACCGTTAACTTTATTAAAAGTAATGCTCTTGATTCTGAGCTAACTTGTGCTTACAGTGTGAGTGCATTCGGCTAGAATGGTCTATTGTCTTAAATGATTGAAGTGTCTGGAAATCGAGTTACGAGTTTGAAATTGCTGCTCTAAGTTTTTATCACGATGTTGGTCATAAACTCAAAATCTCTTTAGTTTATAGCATTAAAACCTGTTTTTACTGATGAGAGAGTTCTCAGACAGAAGGAACCCGTATTAGATATGAAAAATGGGTGAACTACTTCTTCCCGGGACAACTAGCTTATTGGAAGCTTCAAAACGCATTATACCGTATCAATGATGGGAATACAAGACCAAGTAAGCCACAATACTGCTATTTTCCTTATGTCTAATTTAAAACATCTCGCTTTGAGTGGATTTACAATCCCGCCGAACGGGATTCAATTCAAATTCAACACCATCTGCGTCGTTGCGTAGTGGCTAGCTTCCCTAGCTGTCACCGTGGAGCCCGGGTTTGATTCCCAGCTCAGCCAAGAAACTTAATTATGTTCTGAGTTGGTCTAAGATCTGGAACGGGATACACTAAGTCTCGTGAGGCAAAACTGAGAAGAGTTGGGTTTGATTCCTACCTCAACCCTCCTGGAAGTGGTTTTCCGTTGTTTCCCTATTTCTATTCCTGGCAAATGCTGGGATGGTACCTAATGTAAGGCCACGGCCACTTCCTACCTAAATCCCTCCTCGATTACAAATACACATATTAATACAGACATAACAGTGACACAGGTTATCAGACAAATTCTACACACACCCAAGTACATAGGGCTACATGACCATGATGTCGCAAAGTCCCTAAAAATCAACAACAAATTCAATGTAATTTGCTCTTAGCCATAAGGAAACTCAACTCTAAATACGATGTACGGCAGGATTGTATATTAAAGAACGACTAGGCGTTCGTGACCAGCTACAGGGAACAGAATGAAATAATTGTGGATTGCGAGGTCTTGCATTTCCGTCGGCGACATTAAAATTTACAAGCATGTGCGTGTGTAGATAGAAGCCTTCTTTGGCTGGATCATACTTATCATTTGTTTCTGATTCCAGCACCCTGTCCACTGCCAGTATAAAGAGATAAACATTGTCATCATCCATTTCCATATTTTATTGCTACATGGCAGGTGTGCATCGGGCGGGTATGGTTCGGTTAGATTTATTTTTGCTAGGTGTTGGCAGCAACGACACTTAACAAGCTATGGCACAAAACGCTGCTTAAATTGCTATTGTTGTTCCTTTATTTCGGAGCTTGGGACATTTAGGTCATTAGCCTAAGTACTTTGGAGTGTACTGAATTCTTCTGATAGCCTGGGCTTCTGAGGTGACTGTTCAATCATTAGGGTCAAGGATTCGGGTAGTTGCAGCCACAAAACTTTAAATAAGGTTCCAACCCAGCACTTACCTTGAATGATAAGGGAAACACCCGGGGAAAATCCACGCTCAGAATGGTCACTGACAGCACCGATTTTCAATCCTTAGATATCCAGACTTCAGCTCCCCCACTGCAGTCATGCAGCGTGACCTAACACACTCAGCTACGCTGTTGGGCGAAGAAATCTGTCCACTTATACTTTCTCAGAAACAGTGTCACGATGCCAAGATATGTGACAATAAATTTCGATGAATAGTCCTACACTATCAACATAGATGAACAATACACGACAGTGACCCTATTGTCCTTCGAATTAGTCCCATCCCGTAACTATGCAATGCTGAGATCGGCGATACATGTCCTGGAAACTTTGCAAGAAGGCGACCTTTAGGATGGTGTTCAAAAGGCTCGTCACTTTGCGTTCGGTGAATAAAGTCAGAACGGTCGACCTGGCAACATTGGTGAGACACAACGGAACGTGTAAGACCTGTTTGGCACAGTGGGTGTTTGGAAGGATGAATTTATGCAACCTACCATGCACACCTGTTGGGCGGGTTGCAGTGAGAAGGCTGAATTTATGCAACCTACCTGTTTGGCGGGTGAATGATCTGTGGAATGGAATGGCTTATCTGAAAACCATCGTCACGGGCGACGAGACCTGGTGTCTGAGGTACGACCCCGAAGTCAAGCGTCAAAGTATGGAGTGGCGAGGTCCAGGTCCAGGGTCACCGAAAAGCCCTGAGGGCCAGAGGTTTTCAAACATTTCGGACATCCAACGTACTGTGACGACCTAACTGAAGGCTATCCCTAAAGAGTTTCCAGGACTTGTACAGATATTCACAGAAGTGCATAACCATTCACGGGGATTACTTCGAAGGACAGTAACTGCTGTTTCAGGTAAGCCAACAATCCGTTCGTAATATAGACCTATTCACCGAACTTTTCGGTCACGTAACGAGCCTTTTGAACACTATCCCAAAGGACGCCTTCTTGCAAAGTTTCCAGGACATGTATCGCCGATCTCAGCATTGCATGGATACGGGAGGGGACTCTTTTGAAGGGCAATAGGGTCACTGTCGTGCATTGTTCATGTATGTTGATAGTATAGGATTATTCGCCGAACTTTATTGTCACAGGTTGTATTTTATTCATAATAATTTGACTTCAATTTTGTTTTGTGTTGTTATCAGATCTCACACTCCATTATACAGTAGAGCATTTTGAGACTCTAAACCAGGGGTGGCCAGCCTTTGCACGCTCGGTATGCAACTTGCGCTGCGCCGCGATCCGGCAGGCTGGTTTCTGTCTCTCTTGGCTGGGCCGCCTGCCCTGACTGCCGGTGCGTTGGACCGAGTCAATTTGGGATCGCCTTCGCACGGGACGTAATGTAAACAAACAAACAAACAAACAAACAAACAAACAAACAAACTGTTCTTCCAATGTGTTGGTTGTCCGAAACATCTACATTTTGTTCGCGTGTTTCTCCGCCTACCGGTACATGAAGATTACGTGCTTAGCATTAAAACATTTTGTTGTTGTTGATTGATGTAGTGGTTTTGCGACATCGTGGACATGAAGCCCCGTGTACTTGGGTGTGCGTAAAGAATTTGTCTGATAAACTGTATAATTAAGGTGGCTGTATTAGTGTATGTATTCGTAATCCAGGTGAGGACTGGGAAGGAGGCAGCCGTGGCCTTAATTTAGGAGCCATACCGGTATTTGCCTGGAGTAGAAGTGGAAAACCACGTAAAACTGCTTCCAAGATGGCTGAGATGGGAATCGAACCCACCTCTTCTCGGTTTTGCCTCATAAGGCTGAGTGTACCTAGTTCCAGCCCTCAGAACAGAATTACATTTCTTGGCAGTGCCGGGATTCAAACCCGGACCTCCAGGGCAACATCCAAGAATGCTAGCCGCTACACCACGAGGTGGCCAGTATTAAAACAATCAGAAATATTGATAAGGTATAATGGGACTCATATTTTATGACAATGCAATTTTGGTCACATTTTTATTTTTCTTGTTTTCAATTTGTTTTAATATTTACAATATGCTCAATGTTCGGTACGATTGCTTGTGAGACAATCAACCGGAGGCTGTTTCGCAGTTTACCGTCAGACATCAGAACGCGATGCCGTGATAATGTTAGTTTCAATGCAGAGAAAAACGTTTCACAGACATATATTGCTCCAAACATTGATAACACCTGTGCAATTGTGGATATTCTTGCTGCGGTAATTTTGAGTAGAAATCAGGCAATTTTTTCACTGAGCTAAGAATATCCTTAAGTCTAGTGCTACATTGCATATTTATAAGCTCCATTTGAAACTCATGCGGTACCTCAGTTACAGAGATTGAAAGTGGCTTGACAACACACATAAAAAACAGGTTGAAGTTTTACAAGTTCTAGAAATCTTGTAGAAAACTCTTTCAATATATGGGACACCACACCACGACGGTTTGGCCTTCAACAAAGCAAATGTAGTACGGGAAGGAGTAAGACGAGAAAGCGAGCGAGAGAGAGGCAGACATATAGTCTTCCCCCACCATCACTGCAAGGCCGTCCGCGCCAGAGGCACGCTGGAGTACAGCCAGTATGCCAGCGCGCCTGGAGTGCTGTTTAGCCACCTCTGCCCTAAACTCTTATCATTATAGAGGGATATCTAAAACGGAAGGACATCTTTAGTTTAACGTAACTGTTGATTTTGCGTTTATAGGTCATGGGACCTCATTCTTATGTGGCATCGGAACCACTGGACGTGACATTTCCCCCCTCGGAAACCTCACACGAATCAACCAGGATTCGAACCTGGTCCTCCGTGGTAAGAGACAAGCAGCTTGGCCGCTGCGCCTTCATGCCCCCTAGGGCTATATGGCTCAGTCATTCTTGGCTGGTCGTAAGCACGTGAGAATTCTTCTTAAAGCCCGAGTAGAACACAGAGACTACTGGATATGCACATTGCGCTCTTTATTTACATTGATACCGCTAAAGCGCAGCGTTAGGCCAAGCTCTCTGCCAACTCGGTAGATGCGTGGGTTCGAGCCCCACCGTCGGCCGTCCTTGAAATGGTTTTCCGTGATTTCCCATTTTCAACAACAAGCAAATGCTGAGACGGTACCTTCCGATAGGCCAAGACCGGTTCCTTCCACATCCTTGTCCACTTTCATCCATTCATCTCATCTCTCATTCCAACGCGCAGGTCACCTATGGGCGTCGACTAGAAAGACCTGCATTCGGCCTCTCAGGAGGCCACACGGAAAAAACTTACATTGATAACAAAGGTATAAAGCCACTGTGCGTGGTGACGCCACTGCGAACGTAATATGTACCGGTCAAGCAGGCTCGGTCCACTTATAAGAGCCAACGTCTTACTACCAAGGAGTAATTGAAGGTCTTCCTTCAGATCGAACACAATGGATGTATTATCTTTGCTCCCTGAAGACCTACATTACTTTAATAATTGCCACCGACTAATTGGACCGGTTCATGTTCTAAAGGTTGAATCTCCGTAGAATATATTGCCATTTGAGGGTGTTAAACGAGAAAAAGAGAGAGATCCTAGTACCTTGATGTGTCTAAATCCAGTATATTGGCAGACAGTGGAAGGCTCTTAACGTGGTTAAATAGATCGGCAGACAGAGGATAGTGCGCAACGTAGTTAAATCAATAGACAGAGGATGGTGCGTAACATAATTAAATAGATCAGCAGACAGAGGAAGGTGCGTAACGTAGTAAATTAGATCGGCAGACAGAGGAGGGCGTGTAACGTAATTAAATTGATCGGCAGACAGAGGAGGGTGATTAAAGTAATTAATAGATCAGCAGACAGAGTATCGCGCGTCACGTAGTTAAATAGATCGACTTACAGAGGATGGCGCGTAACGTAGTTAAATATATCGGCAGACAGAGGATAGCGCGTAACGTAATTGAACAGATCGACAGAGAGAGGATGGCACGTATCGCAGTTAAATATATCGGCAGGCAACTGAAACGAATATATTGGCATACAGAGGATTGCTTGTAACCTAAGCAAATGGATCGGTAGACAGAGCATATGACGTATAATTAATTAAATGGACCGACAGACAGAGGATGACGAGTAAACAAATTAAGTATATCTACAAACTGAGGATTGGATGTAACCTAACCTAATTGATCAACAGAGGATGGCATGTAATCGTCGACAGACGATAGCATGTAACTTATTTTAAACTTTCGGCAGACAGAGCATGGCGCGTAAAATAATTAATTAAATCTTCTGACAAGGGATGGCGTTTTGCCTAATTAAATATAGCGGCAGACAGAGGATGGCATGTAGCGTAACAAAATCAATCGCCAGACAGGCGATGGGCATGTAACGTAACAAAATCAATCGCCAGACAGACGATGGGCGTGTAACGTAACAAAGTCAATCGGAAGACCGGCGATGGGCGTGCAACGTAACAAAATCAATCGCCAGACGGACGATGGGCGTGTAACGTAACCAAATCCATCCGAAGACAGACGATGGGCGTGTAACGTAACAAAATCAATCGGAAGACAGACAATGGCGTGTAACGTAGCAAAATCAATCGCAAGACAGATGATGGGCGTGTGACGTAACAAAATCAATCAAAAGATAGATGATGAGCGTGTTACGGAACAAAATCAATTGAAAGACAGATGACGGCGTATAACGTACAATATCAATCGGAAGACAGATGATGGGCGTGTATAAAACAAAATCAATCGGAAGACAGACGATGGGCGTGTAACGTAACAACATCAATCGGAAGACAGACGATAGCGTGTAACCTAACAAAATCAATCGCCAGACAGACGATGACGTGTAACCTTATCAAATTAATTCGGCTGTGTGAAGGCCAGCAAGCAACGCATTTTAAAGAGGCAAATGGTTTAAAATGAGAAGAATAACTTCGTGATAATATATGGTTGGTTGTAATTATTCATTCGTTTTAGGGGATGAGGATATTTTGGTCATCAGCTCCATGTAGTCGGGTGAGTATTGAACTTGTCTGATAACCTGTATTTCTGTGGTTACTGTATTGGTGACAGGGATGGGGTAGGCTACTATCACGACATTTGCCTGGAGATACAGTAGTGTGGATAAACCCGGGAGAAAACATAATAAGGATGGCTGCTGTCAGCGCCGGGATTTGAACCTGTGATCTCCGGACTTGCTGCAGCTGATCTCGCGGCCATGGTGCACGATTTAACGAGCACGGTTACGCCTCGGGGCTGGGTAGGGGTTATTGTAGTTTTAAAGAGCTTATATGCCCTTTATGATACTGGTGAAAATGAAAATGAAAGAACGTGAAATGAATACTAGTACTAATACCAACTAACAACATAGAAGAAGAAAGAAATGTGGACAAAGAAAGAAATTGGGAAATTATACAGAGGCATAAGAAATACACTCAACCTTCGAAGGATGAGGTTTGAGGGACTTGGAATTTATTAGGGGCATGAGATGCAGATAGGAAAGGTGAAGAGGATAGTACGCCCCAAAGCTGCTGGAAAAGAGGCGCAGCATGGCTGGTGAGGATACATACTCTGACTAATTTAGGACACCTTACAGAAGGCAAGAGACGAACCGACAGTGGTAGCTACGCTCGCTTAAGTGCAGTGCTAGGCCATGGGGCTAAACTTTCTCCAGACTTGATAGACGTGGGTTCAAGCCCCACCGTCAGCCGTCCTTGAAATGGTGTTCAATGGTTTCTCATTTTCTACTCCAGGAAAACGCTTGGACGGTACCTCCTGACAGGCCACGGCCGCTTCCTTCAACATCCTTGCCAAGTTACATTCGTCTTCATTCATTTCATCTCCCATTAACTCCTCTCATGAGGTTAGCGTCAGGAAGGGCATCTGGCAATATAAATCATCCGCCACATAGTATTTCATCGCATCTCATCCCCGACCCTGTTGCAAAACGGGAATAATACGGGGTAGACATACAGAAGGCAAGAGACGCCGTGAAAAATATGGGTAACAGTCCCAGCCTAGGAATCTCTCGGCGTCGGCAACTCCCGAGCTTATCAACCGCGAGTCGTTGAGAGTGTAGCACTATGGAAGGTGCACCATGGATGGTGAGAATACATACTCTGTCTCATTTAGGACCCCTTACAGAAGGTAAGAGACGCCGTGATAAAAGTCGGTAACGCTCCCAGCTCAGGAATACCTCGGCGTCGGCAACACCCAAGCCTACCAACCGTGAGCCGTTGAGAGTGTAAGACTATGGAAGGTGCACCACGGATGGTGAGAATACATACTCTGTCTCATTTTGGACCCCATACAGAAGGTAGGAGACGCCGTGATAAAAGTCGGTAACGCTCCCAGCTCAGGAATACCTCGGGGTCGGCAACTCCCAAGCCTATCAACCGTGAGTCGTTGAGGGTGTAGCACTATTGAAGGTGCACCATGGCTGGTGAGAATATGCACTCTGCCTCCTTTCAAGCCTCATACAGAAGGCAGGAGATGCCGTGAAAAGAAAAGAAGTCGAACATCACGAAAAATGAATTATCCAGAAATATGGGACAAGGGTATTTAAGGCGGGGAAATGGCAGACTCCCTACGTCTCGGATGCCCTGATATCGTCGGGGGTATTAAAAAATAAGAGTAGACCAAGGCAGGTCAACAAGAAAGATGAAAGAGAGGAGCGCGGCACAGGTAAGTGAAAGCAATGCCGAATATGCCTGGGGTCCCATGGTCACCAACCCACGTCTCCCTAGTCGTGAGCCCCTGGGGTGTTCGTGACAAGAAAGAAGGGAATTAATTCATTTACTTTCGACCACCTCGTGCTGTAGTGGCTAGCATTCTTCGCTGTCACCTGTGAGCTCCGGGTTCGATTCCGGGCTATGCTAAAAAATGAATTCTGATTTGAAGGCTGGATCGGAGTACAATCAGCCTCATGAAGCAAGACTGAAAAGAGGTGAGTTATATTTTCACCTCAGCCATTCTGGAAGTGGTATTCCTTGGTTTCCCACTTCTACTCCAGGCAAATGCCGGGATAGTACTGCCCCCGAAAATTGAATTATTCTGGGACAAAATGAGAGTATTTTCTGTCCCCATGATAAAATTTAACCAGCAAATATAGATTCTGGAAGTGTGACACAGGTGGGTAGTGTTACAAGCTCGAGGCCGTGGTGGGAGAGTCCGATCACGTGACATATTGCACAATAGACGCTTCTAGAAGGCTGAAATTGGCATAGCAACAGTGAGTTTGGAAATAAATATTATAAATATTGTTATAAATTATGCTATTGGATCCCAGCCCAGAGCCAATGAGAAGAGGTCTTATTGAAGACGGGATCAACTTCAACTACATAATTTGGTGAAATTATGCATTTAGGCCCTTATAAAAAGATTTTCTTATTTGGTAATGAAGAAAATAGTAAAAGAAATCATGTCTGATACTTTAAAAACCACAGACCGGTTAATCTACACAGTAATAAGCATTAGTAATCGACGCTAAAATTATGGCGGGAGATTGATATGGCCGCCAAAATTTCGACTTGGAGGGGGAGATCCAAGGATCGAGGTTCTTATTCCAGCAGTCTTTGAAGAGTGAGGAAGTGTTTTTACTGGGTTAACGGAGATCACAAAGCTTTGTCCGAGTGCGACGACTGTCGACTTGTGGAGACGCTAGGATAGCTAAGTAGAACGTTGGAGATTACCGCACTTCGATTTTAAGTGAAGTTGTGAGGAACATTGAAATTAGTACGTATATATCTTATATAATTGAAATTTGAGTTCAACTAAGTGAATATATATAAAGAACAGGTCGAATACTACATTCTGCTGAAAGTCGAGAGTTCTAAAATTTACCGTTTCGACAATATAAGCCTGTTAAGACAGATTTTCAAATGTGTTGGAAATAAAGCTGAATATCATTTTAGATTGCAACATAAAGTTCGCGAACGCAGTTCAAGTGAACAGTAGCGAAGAACTTTTAACATTGGCGCAGCAAATAAACATTATCATAATGACTATCATTATTCTTCAAGTGGTTTCATTTAACATAATTAACACTGTTGATTTGATGAACTAAATAGTCATGCGCCAGAGACATATTCGATAACAGAAGTTAAGATACAACGATGGAAGTTCGTTAGACGACGTATTCTTGAATACAGACGTAGTGTACATTTTCGTCAGTCTACGAACATTAATGTAACATTAATTAGCAATAGAAATATTTCATTCACCATCCATATGGATATTTCTATAAATTATTTTCCAATGATGAGGCTGATACATATTTGCGACGGAGAATGAAGATTCTACAGAAGAGATTTGTCAAGATGCTAGGGGAAGCCCAGCAACAATAGAAGAATTTGCCAGAAGGATGTCGTTCGAGCCCAAGCGAATGTTGGTGAATTCCGGAGAGGGAACGCATTTCCTATATCTGAGGTCGCAGATCCGAAGTTAGAATGCAGATCCATCTCAGTATCTTCTACTGAGGAAACATCTAAAGTATTGTGTGAATACTTACATAGATCTTCAAGTTTTCGTCCAATATAAGGTAGCTGTGTCTCTTATTTTTAGTATAGAGCTTGATTAGTGACATCCTTAGCCATCGATCTTACTCCATATTCTCACATTTTATGTATTTCAGTATTCTCATGTATTTTACACTTCAGATGTGTGCTAGGATTTTTATGCTTCAAGATTATTTAGGAGATGATTGCCTTTCATCTATTTTTCAATTTTATTCTACGGATCAGTTGTTGAACTGATATTAAAAAAATTTGTTTGAGGAATCATATTGCCTCATAGAAGACTAGTCGTTTCGACTCTCGAATTTTAATAATTTGATTTAAACCAAGTATTCTGACATTGTGTCACAGCTTCAAATTAAATTCTTTTTAAATTTAATTTGAGCACTTTAATGTAACAACATCTAACTCTAAGAACAGAAGAAACATCGAATGATATTGTTATATCATTATTGTACATAGACTTTCGACGATCTAGGAAATACTAGTCGCTTGATAAGACCGAAGTCTTAATCCCTATAAACATTCTTTCTGTAGAGTGGAAAAACATTACGATATTTACAAACTTTATTATTATTTGTGAAGCTGAAAGCTTTATTCATTTAATATGTTAGAGAAAATATCTTTTGATAAAAGATTGTTCAAATCTTTGGCTAGGAATTCAAAGCTAGTTTATCCCGGTCAAGATTGAATTCTATTTGACACTATAAATAACATGTGTGTTATTTTACACTATTTGTGTAATATCACGTCATTATGTAGACCTGATATTACAACGATATACAATTTAAAGCTTGATAAGTGAGATGAGACAGGAGTATTATTTTTATTACATGTATTTGCGACAGACGAGTTGACAATTATTTATATTTTGTGGAGTAAACTTTAGGAGGTCAATCACGACAGTCTAATATCGTTCATTACGATTGGAAGTTTCGTTTGAAGAACTTAAGTACGGTATGTATAATTGTAGATCATTAGTCATGCGAAACGATACTGAGGGTCATGCCTTTATTTGAGAAAAGTTCCTACAGAAGAAATGTTAATAACAATTAATCTGTTTTGGTTATTGTTTAACATAGTGGATGATAATTGTTTATACCATATATATTGTTATATGAGGATTTGTAGAGCTATGGAGTGCTCGCGCGAAGGAAGTTCCGCATTTTAAGGGAAGTCAATGAAATTATTGTTCTTTGATAAGAAAGGCATTGGATCATGATAAGAGTTGTTGTATACAAGTAGTCCAGTTCATGTGAAGTAACGTTTTAGCTGTGTTGACAGAAGGGATTTAGCGGAAATACAATTTGAGAACAATTGTCTACTCATGTCAATGATACCATTATTAAATGTTATTAAACCTGAAGTTATGTAATTACGTACAGTTAGCCTTTATCAGTCGACTGTATTAGACCGACAATGTAATGAAACCTATATAAGACGATGTGTGAGCAGTATATGAAAACTACGGAGTGTTAGAAAATGATTATGTGTAAAACAGTGTAAATAATTTATTGAGAGTTGTGTTGTAACCGAGAATCCAGAATCTCGAAAGTAACGTGTTAGCAACGTTAAATAGTGTCAATTATTATGAATAAATTACATGTAAATATTTTTCTGAAATGATTTAATTAGTTAAATAATTTTGGGTAGGATTTATTAATCGAATGTTTTGGAATAGCGTGTGTTTCGTGAGTGGATGTTTTTGTATGAATGATTGCCCACTGTGGTAATTAATGAACCGAATTGGTCTAGAACAATTTCGGCGTGCGAATGAAAGATTGTATGAAAATTCCAGAATGATTGTTACAGGAACATAGAAGTTATGAGCATTTTTGTAAGATCTGAATGATAATTTTACGCGTATTTTAAACGCACACATGGCAGTCTCAATGTAGGCCAGACAGAATGATTCACCGTTAAAAGCGAAGAGCTTGGTGTGACATAATGTGAACAGATGGCGATTCACAGCCTTGTATAAAATGTAAATAGTTCCGAGCTCAACGCTGTGCTATCGCTCATTCATGGAGCAAGCCATGGCACGTGCGTTTTCAGACGCGTGCCAATGAAGGTATCCTGTTCCCAGGAATGCCATGAATGTAAGAGCATCCCTTAAACGTTTTTCTTTTTTACGTAGTGTAGGCCTAAACCTACCAAGGCTTTTAAGCTGATATTTTTGCACGGCATTGTAATAAGATGTGTTGTAGAAAAGAAGTGTGTATGATTGTGGGGTTTTATTTTTTTGTTGTTAGGTTAGTTTATTGTTATTTTGTTTATATTAGGTTAGTTTACCATTGTTAATAAATTTATTCAGTTCGTTATCTTTCGCTGTTGACGTGTGATTTATTTTAAATATAAGGATTAGAGTATTGTGGATGTATTGTAGTTGAAGCCGAGTTCCCAGCCCCCGAGAACGTAAGTAAAGGTAAGTGTGCCCCGTGAAGTTTGTTGTTGATCCACAATATTCTTGTAACTGCTGTATCTAAATCCCTAAAGACCATGTTGGAGCGATTTCTAAGGTAGTAATTGGTCGGTGCTGTTAGAAATAGGCGATCCAGCTGGGGCAATGGATATTCCAACATGCTACCTTCCGGATTTACGGGTACATTACCTAACGTAAGACCATGGCCGCTTCCTTCCCGGTCCTATTTGAATTACTATTACACTACAGGTATCACAATTACATAGGTTATCAAACATCCTCTTAATTTATTATACACACTCAAATACACGGAGCTAAATTATTACTACTTTGCAAGCCTCTAAATGAAACAAACATTTAATTTCAAACATAATGTTTCACCGAGATGATTTATATATATATATATAGAATCTACCCTCAAAAATAACCTTTGAACATTAAGACCCTCCAAAGTGGTTTCAGTTTGAGAAGACCTTTGTGAATCTATACTAATATAATAAACCTGAAGAGTTTGTGTGTTTGTTTGTGTGTTTTTGTGTTTAAACGCGCTAATCTCTGGAACTACCAGTCGGATTCAAAACATTTTTTTAATATGATAGACAAATTCAAGAGGATTAGTTTAGGGTATGTTAAATTCCGGACGGACCACTCCATTCCCTGCATTTAGGCCCTTTGGCACAAATCTACACCGTTTCACCGATCTGAACCAAAATTTGTATACTTACCCTTTGCAACACTGCGAGTAACACTGGCTGCATGCAATTTATGACAGACCGGTCCATTCCCTGCATTTAGGCCCTTTGGCATAAATCTACACCTTTTCACCTATCTGAACAAAAATGTGTATACTTAGCCTTTGGAACCCTGCGAGAAACACCGTTTACATGAAATTTTGGACAGACCACTCCATTCCCTGCATTTATGCACTTTGGCAGAAATCTACACCGTTTCACTGATCTAAACAAAAATGTGTATACATACCCTTTGGAACCCTGCGAGTAACACAGTCTGCATGAAATATCGGACAGACCACCCCATTTCCTGCATTTAGTCCCTTTGGCACAAATCTACACCGTTTCACCGATCTCAACTAAAATTTGTGTACATATCCTTTTGGACACTGCGGGTAACACTGTCCACTTTAAATTTCGGTCAGACCATTCCTTTCCCTGCATTTAGGCCATTTGACACAAATCTACACCGTTTCACCGATCTGAACAAAAATGTGTATACTTACCCTTTGGAACCCTGCGAGTAACACTGTTTACATGAAATTCCGGACAGACCACTCCATTTCCTGCATTAATGCCCTTCGGAAAAAATCTACACCGTTTCACCAATATGAACCAAAATTTGTATACTTACCCTTTGGAACCCTGCGAGTAACACTGTCTGCATGACATTTCGGACAGACCTCTCCATTCCCTGCATTTAGGCCCTTTGGCACAAACCTACACCGTTTCACCGATCTGAACCAAATTTCACACACTTACACTTTGGAACCCGACGAGTAACACTGTCAGCTTGAAATTTCGGACAGACCACTCCACTCCCTGCATTTAGGTCCATTGGCACAAATCTAAACCGTTTCACCGATCTGAACCACATTTTGTACACTTACCCTTTGGAACCCGGTGACACTGCCCACTTAAAATTTCGGACACACCACTCCATTTCCTGCAATTAGGCTCTTTATCACAAATCTACACCGTTCCTCCTAATTGCACCAAATTATACATATACTTTGAAACCCTGCTGGTAACACTGTCCTCTCGATATTTTGGACAACGCTCTCCATTCCCTACATTTAGAATAACAAACAAACTGAACTTGAATCATTCATGTCCGTAGTAGTGTAACTGTAAGAGTATTTTAGTAAGTCTATTGTTGACTGGCAATTCGGGCTGCATCACGTCGCCCCTACCAGTGTTCCGGTGCAGAATTGCGAAGATATATAATTAAATCTTGCGCTGCTTATAAATTGCAGTCACAGGGAGTAATTAGTGCAAAAAGATTTATTTTGCCCCTTAGAACACTTATCATCATGAACATATTATGCATCTGTATAAGTGCAATGGTGTTGGTGCAATACATTGAGGTTATCAGCTGCAATAAGCGTTGGTGCTTTCAAATTTACCTTAATGTATTCCGAAACTTATCGTTGAGGGCTATGTGGCCATAAATGATACTATTGCTACCTCAGAAGCTCGGGACAGCCGAAGTTTTCCAAAGTGTTCTGATTATTTTCCTACGGCATTATGCGACAAAAGACGACACTATTGGTCTCTACATTTCTAACAGACAATGAGATATAGGC
This sequence comes from Meconema thalassinum, assembly GCA_946902985.2. NCBI lineage: Eukaryota > Metazoa > Arthropoda > Insecta > Orthoptera > Tettigoniidae > Meconema > Meconema thalassinum. The sequence continues at coordinate 1,076,166,131 of OX336389.2, forward strand.
CCTAGGCAGTGTCTTTTATTTCACTCACTCCTCTTTCTAATCATTTTTAGAAATTTGTTTGTATATTACAAGTGTCAGTGCTGTAGTTAGTAAATAGCCGTTTCCCAATTCATTATTATCATTATTATCATTAGGAGAAAAGGACCTAAATGTTACGTCCATTATACTGTACTGCTTATCACCCTCACTACAACCACCACCACCACCACCATAAAAAGTTATGTATATTTTTTTCTGCTAGTTTAAGTATCATGTGCCAGTTCTGTAGTAGTATTCATTATCAACCATAAAACAAATCAATCCACCGGGCGAAGCCGGGCACTACTGCTAGTTCATAATATACGTGGTACAGTTCTGAGACTTGACGCCTGGAGGATAGGCCACCACACGACCCTGTAGGTTGCACACGCTGCCACATTACCCGGCGTACACCTACACAGAACCACATCCACACTCAAAATAGTCGCTGTTGGCCGTTATGCACATTTGCCAACGTCGGTATAGTTGCTGGAAGCACCGCTGAAAGCAGTCGGCAGGAAGGCCCAGTATGGCTTCTCTTGTGGCCGTCTTGACCTCTTCGGACGACCGAAATCTGCGCTCACGTAGGAGTGCTTTCAGGCGAGGAAAGAGAAAAAATCGCATGGTGCGAGATCAGGTGAGTACGGAGTGTTGGGCAAAACTGTCACCTGTTGCCTTGCAAGTTCTTATTGGACAAGGACTGAGTGATGTGCAGGGGTATTGTCGTGTAGCAATAGCCAATTCTTTTTACTCCAAAGCCCAGGTCGCTTACGGCTAATTTCATCGCGTAAACGGCCAAGGATCTCCTTGTAGCGGGTTTTGTTTACTTTTGCACCGTCTGGTCGGAATTCCGTGTGAACGATTCCATTTTAATCAAAAAACAGTTCCAGTATCACCTTGGCCTTTGACCTGTCTTGTCGTGGGTTTTTCTGCCGTGGTGATGATGGCGTCTTCCAGGTGGCTGATTGTCGTTTCAGTTGCGGATCGTAAAGGATACACCATGTTTCGTCATTGATCGTAGTCTGTGGTTCAGAACGTCAGATCATCGTCTGGTCTGACTGGAGCATTCAAATCACCGTCACAACAACGACCATTCGTCTGCTGCCAGTGCATGCACTCAACTGTCTCTTGCAGGGACGAGAGACTAACTGATATGGTACCACGGTGCCACCTATGAGCTATAGTGCCCCACAACGCGGTCATGCGGTCAGTCTCAGAACTTCATGACTGTACCACGTATAACGTATATATTGTATACCAGGTGAATCAGCTGCCCGTAATAATATTGTTTTATGCACCCCAAGTATCGAGTGTTGTCGGGAAGGTCGATATTTCTCTGCTTGCATCCCGTATGGTAGCAATGAACTGCAACCATATCCTGCAAACTGAACATTATTATTTTTCCCTCGTATTAGTCTGTAGTCACATCGTGGAAACGTAATAGTGTTCAGTATCGTGTGCAGGATATGCCTGCACTGTGTTAGTACCATACGGGATGCAAGCAGAGAAGTATCGACCTTCCTGATAACAACGTTAGTCGGGCTGCATAAAACAATATTATTAAGGGCTGCTGATTTACCTGGTATATACATATTTCCGAAAATTAATGTCGGACTTCGTACCATTACCTCGTAAGAACCTAAGTCATTGATCGTAGTCTGTGATTTAGAACACCGTTAATTAATCTGAATTAAAAAGTCTCCTTAAAATTCGCTCTGTTTTATGTAAACAAAGACGATCAAAAGAAACAATGCTAAGCCGTTTATATAGAGTATACCTTGGAACGCGTTTGAAAAGTAAACGAACCAATTATAATTGCTTTTATCGACGCGGACCCGGCCTTTGATAGCTCTAAGTAGAACATAAGTACAACGAGTGAAGAACCAACTACCTTTCACGTTAATTGGAAGGCAGACAGGAGAAAAAAAAAAAAAAAACGAGTAAGACTGTGATGCTCGTAGTAGCGCTGTATTTCCGAGGAAGAAGCAACTTCATAGCTGAGGGCACTCAACTCACAATGCGAGAGACCTGGGAAACCTAAATTCAATGGTTTGATCCGGAACACAGGTGACTTTTGATGGCCATCCTGAGCGTGTATTTTTAGTAAGAAGATTGGGGCACGTGATTATTCCACCCCATATAGTTGAGTGAACGTAGAATTTCCCCGATAACTTGTGTTATTAGGGTGTCTGTAGGAGTGTGTGTATATCTGTAATTGAGGCTAGGATTGGGACTGAGACAGCTATAGCTTTAAGTTAGGATCATTCCCAGCATTTGTCAAGAGTACAAGCGGGAAACCACGGAAAACCACTTCCAGGATGGTTGAGGAGGATTTTGCTCCCGAAGCTGTTTGAATGATTGTGCCCCGTTCCAACCTTCATAATGGAATTAAATTTCTTGGCAGAGCCGGAAATCGAAGGTGAACTCCTGGGGTGATACCCTAGAATGTTAGTCATTACACCAAGAAGTGGTCATCTGGTATATTAGACCCATATTCCAGACAAATGTTAGTACAGTGCCTTATTTCCATTATTAGCACATTTCTCATTCTTAGCCCCAGTTGATAATAATAATAATATTTATAATAATATCATTATAATTATTTTATTATTATTAGTGTTTTACGTCCCATTTCACTACTGAGGCGTTTAGAGACGCCAGGATGCCGGAATTGTGTCTCGAAGGGGTTATTTAACATGCCAGTTAATCTACTGACACAGCTCCTTCGAATTTGCACACCCTCAAATGCAAACCGACTGCGCCAGAATTCTATCCTGCATACAAGAGTACAGCAGGCCACACAGCCAGTCTGCCCCAGATGAAGTAAATACACGTAGTACAACTATACAGGTTACCAGACATGTGTATAGTACTCACTGAAATATTCTACATGAGGTTGGTGATGGAAATGACTCCAACCCCTAAATGATGGCATCACAACTACGAAAATTCCAGAGCAGAGGGTGCATATAGTGTGTGAACAGCCTATAGTTCTCTCACTTTCCTTGTTAATAATCGGCGCCTCAAATGTTAGGCAGTAGCACGCACCGACAATAACAATCTTCGCTGTTGAACAATAGCTGATGGTTCATGGCCAATAGCATGCTTTCCCAGTCCCTCCGCGTGGAGCCCAGAGCCCAGTCCTGGCTGCCGACTGGTTTGTCGGACCTCCAATTTTGCACAGTTGCACGCAATTACGAGGGTAATTCCAAAAGTAAGGTCCGATTCGCCGTAAATATTTGAAAGCGGCGCCAAGGGCAAAACACGCAAGTGTGCCCACTCCTGACATGCCTTGCGCGGCAAAAGCCGCCAGTAGCGTTGTTACTGTTGCTGTGTGCTGTTGATAGTGTCAGTTCACAATGTTTAAGACATTGAATCAGCCCGCCGATCGTGAAGTAAGGGCAGTGATACGGTTTCTGTCTGCAAGAAACATTTCTGCGGCAGAAATTCATCGGCAGATTACTGAAGTGTACGGTCCTAACAAAATGAGTGACAGTAAAGTGCGCAAGTGGGTGCGAGCCTTTATTGAAGGATGGGAAAATGTGCACGATGAACCCCGCTCTGGCAGACCATCAGTGATTTCAGACGAGTTGGTTCATGCGGTTGACGACAAAATTCGTGAAGATCGACGATTCACTATTTCAGGGGCAACGATCAATAAAGCCGCCTACTGCGCTACCCTGACTTAACTTCGACGTGCAATCCAGAATAAGCGACGTGGTCTTTTGTCGTCTGGAGTGTTGTTGTTGCATGACAATGCCAGACCCCATACTGCGAATGACACGCAAACTCTAATCAAGAAATTTGGATGGGAACAGATTGACCACCCACCGTACAGTCCGGACTTGGTGCCAAGTGATTTCCACCCGTTCCGCTACCTAAAGCAGTTTCTTGGCGGCAAGCGCTTCGACACAGATGATGAAGTGAAAGAAGCTGTTAAAAGACTGGTTAGCTTCGCAGGCGAACGAGTTCTACGACTTAGGCATTCAAAAGCTTGTGGAACGATGTGACAAATGTGTAAATAAGTATGGAAATTATGTAGAAAAATAGAGAAAGGCGTAAGGAATGTCAATAAAACAATTGTTTTGGAACCGATTTTGATTTTGGATGTCTTTTATTTTAACGGACCTTGGTTTTGGAATAGCCCTCGTATGTCGAGTCTCACTACTTGCTCTCAGTGGCTACGACGAAGAGATGACAACGGTGTGCATTGGGCTGGGAAAGCCCTAGCTCCACGCATACATGGAATGTAAATATAGCCACCCAGTTAGGTTTCAAAAAAGAATAATTTTTAATGTTGTTGGTTTTACGTCTTTTTAAACTACTGTGGATTGTAGAGACGTCAATGTGAAGGAATTTGTACCACAATTACACTATCACATGTACCTAAATACCTCCAGTGGGTCAATTATTACCTTCAGCATTAATGTTAAAAATAGTATGGAAAACAAACATATATACTGTCACGCCACTACTGAATGAACCTTACCACGAAACGTGCATAGCAAATAACTTGCCTCGTTCGATAAAAGTTCCCTTCCCTCGCCGGCTAATCGTACATTAAAAACCTACTTTTTAGATGATGATATTGTTGCATCCGAGGGATGCATCCCCATCCCTTCCTTATAACTATAAATTATAAACCTAACTTTACACGGATGCCTGCGACATACTTCGCATAAGCTTGTACCAAGGCCACGCCCAGTGCCTAGTAAGGACCTCCGGTGACCCAGGACAAGCACCTCACTTCCTAAAGAATCCGCAACTATGCAAACTCGGCAGGCGGGTTCTATAAAGCACCAGAGTAGAGGTGAAGGGAGGTCAGTTTTCCACAAGTGCAACCAGGTGCTGAGACGCTGCCCTAAGCCGCTACATCCAGATCGGTGAGTGTCAAGCGAGTCTACACACTATCACACTAACACTTAAAACATCCCCATAATTATTGTAAAAGGTCACAAGTATCTGCTCTGCGTAGTTTCATTGTACTCCACATTGGGAGTACGAATTAAACATTAGAGTCTATAAGTTCACTGGTCTTTTGGTTCATTTATTTAATTAGTTGATAAGATCCTACCCCTTAAATCACTTCCCGGTAGGATCCTAAATTAATATTTAGTTAATTGCTTATTGGCTACTGTAGTCAGCCACGCGAGTCACATTACATTTCCTACGTGCGCGATACACATTAGGAGCACGGCCAGTCAGTCAGCATCAGCAGGAATCCGAGCGGCCACTTAGATGCTCCTGCCATCACTTAATAAATTGCCCCTTGTAACCATCCCTTAAGAACCACCCAAGTAGACTGTACAATTGGGTGTTCTCCCTTCGAGCTGCGTTCACGCCCGAACCACTCATACCCCCACCTTTTTACACCAGAGCCCTCAGCAGCCTTCAGCTACTCTCCCTTCATCCCCCTATTAAATACACTTTGTAGAGGCTACCCTCACAGGAACCCTACAAATGGTGGAGCCGCTGATTACCGTGACGTTGTCATAAGACAACGCCTAAGGGGTACAGACAACGTACCTCTGCGGAAAAGATCCCTAAATTTAACCTCTTACTAGCCAAGCGAACGCCACCCAAAATTGGGAAAATTTTTTGAAGTACAGGTCCAATAATATTTTTGTACCCACTTAAACCCGCCCCAATCACTAACACATTTTGAACGCCAACTTTAACTAGCAATAAGCCATCTACGACCCCCAAATTAGCTACGCCCACCCCACACAGTACATAGGGGCCACATTATTTAGTTGCCCACCCAGTTCGTTCCCCGGTACCTTAAATAGCTTACAAACAGTAATATTTCACTCACCACCCCCTTAGAATTGAAGGGGATTCCATACACATAGGCAAAATACCTCCATAGTGCCGGTCGCCTGCATACGTTTATAACATTACCCTTTAAGAAGCCTTAGCATACCATAATGATTACCGTACGCTGCAGTCCCCTTAAGCAAACCAGGGGAGTACCCAAGCTTCCAGCAATTCTGTGCATTATATTATTGATCACTAACAGCGGCATAAGTATGCAGGCTGATGATCCGTCGCCAGAAGGCCCCAGGGTTAAGATTACAACAGGGGTTCATTTGAAGCAACTGCACGGCCAAACCATATACCAGGGTAGTATCCCTCTCACATACAATGTGCCCATAGCACAACAACACATCCCCTACCGCCCGTTGTGGGAGCCAACGACCTTAGATCCCAGTTGCACCACATCTGGGAGGCCATTGACCACTCCCTACACACTGACGAATATAACACCGAGGTTGACGAAATTTCTAATCAAACACAGCCCCCGACGCGGAGAGAGAAAAGAGAGTTGAAATTCATTGGCAATTTCCTGCAATATTGTTGCGGGGTCGCTACCAGTGAAGATACAAAGACCCTACATATGACGGAGCAACAGATGGCAACTTACGTTAATAGGCTTAGCGATATGATTCACGCTAACCACCGGGATTTAACGTCGACAACAGTTAAACTTAATAACTGGACGCATACGATGCACACAGCTATCGGTGCCATGACACAGCAAATTGCCATCCTAGCCAATTTTACACAGAACACTGAGGACGCACAAAAAGTTTTATTCGCCTCTACGGCCCATATGGCCATAGGCAATGCCATCGCTATATATAATACAATGATGTACAATCAGCGACAACATGACAAAATCCTATGTAAACAGCGGCGCATTCCTGCGAACACCATACATACAGACACCCTTCGAGGGGATTTATTAACACTGGCCGCCAAATTACGCCAACACGACCACCAACTGGCCACTCCCGTGGACCACATTAGTTGGTATTATACCAAACCCATATGCACGTGTATCTACTACGCCAATAATATACACATCAAAATCAACATCCCCATCATTGACAATCATGCCCAATGGGAACTATTTCAGTACATACCCATACCACACAAATGGCTAGATAGTACTTGTACGTTGACACACGAGCCCACGTCGATAGCCGTCAACGATCGGGATATCCGTGTCCTCACGGGCAATACACTACAGGATTGCATAGCACCCATCAATGCATTATGTTATATCCCACGGTTTCAGGAAATGGCCACTATTCAGCCCGCCTGTGCCGTTCACTTATATCGTAATGCACCTACCAATCAAATTCTCGAATCATGCGCTTACAAATGCGATAAGGGGCTACAACGAGCGCTCATTACCCAAATTGACATCGACGCGTTTATTATTACCAATCCTACCCCACAAATGAATATCCAGTGTAATAACAAGCAAACAAACTTATTACACCCACTCACGGCTGCGCCACCAGGAGCTATCGAAATCAAACTACCCTGCGATTGCCAGCTCATGGAAAAAGGGGATATGCTCATCCCACGCACTTTTCCATGCGATGTAAAAATCACGCAAGAGCTTGCGATTACGCATACTTTGCCCGCTACGTGGACACAGCAAATACCCCTACAAGTTCACAACTTCGGCCACCTCCATGAACAGACGGCCCTATATGATAATATCACGGCCATATTAAATGCCAATTGGTCGGCAATTATCCCCACGTTTACGGTTACAGACACCCCGTTTAGACACCATGACCGTCCCCTACAGAGCCCACAGGCGCCCGTATCTTGGTACAATATAGACGCCTCTACGACAGCTACCGTGGCATGGGACGGCGCCATTACAATAATAATAATTTACATGTTAGCAAAAAAAATTGCTCTCGCTAGGGCGATCCAGCAAATGGCCACTAATAGACTACCTCCCTAAGACACTGTCCATGTAGCCAACGAACAACGTTACTCTATCCCCCTGAATTCCCGTACCGTTAAACCACCCCCACACATCGACCCTCCGTGGCTCAGTAACGAAGGCGTTAGGTCACCCGCATTCGGCATTAAAGTATATTTATACCACACACATATCAAACCCAGGACCATACGAGTCGAACAAGCGCCCTACACGCTATGGCATCCGGTAGCCATGCTCACGGCTATAGGTCACCGACAGTTCCCCACAGTGCCTAGACACGGGTCCTAGTTATAAGAGTGCATGCTTAGTTATAACCAATATAGTACTATGTACCAGATTATTTTTATTATGTCTTATGTCTTTCTATGATAATGAATTCTGATAGCTAACACTAGTTTAAGAAATGTCGGAACAATGTAACACATGTCTCCGTATCAGCTGACAACATAGGTCAATCACACTCAACCGGACACTCCTTGCCGGCACAGCACATTGCTTCTGCAAGTAACACGTCCATAGCGACAGACATACCAGGCACTACACGTGCCACCATCCATGCTTGCATAGCCAGGCGTGCTCCAACACATTCACATGAAGGCCACGCGTAAGAACACGGCAAGACTTACTTATAGTCAGTGCCTACACATATCATACTAATCACATTTTAGTTAGACAAGGAGCATGGCCAACGAACATTTTTACACTAAACGGCGTACCCAGTCTAGGTCCTTTCATTGACCGACGATAGATTCAATCCCTTACAGTAGGATACATGGAGTACACATACTTCCTCACAATGCCTCTATACTATGAAATTACATGACTAAGCATGGTCTATACACTCGTGAGTTGACCGATTGCAGATTACGTTACCCTAGGATCACAATTACTGACACACCACTGTATCACCACAGACATTTCTTATTTTATTCCGATTGGCGTACAATAGAATTCATACGAGAAAAGGATAGGATGCATAGACATTCTATCCACACAAGCCCACGGGTTCCCAAATTGTGAACGCCACCTCTATCTTAGAGGAGGTTGCGACCTCCTTTAACACCACTTTCGCCAATTACCATAATCTTCTGATAAGATTTATGCCATACATAATTTACCATACGCAGTTTACAATTCACTACGTGGACACCACAATCACACAGGTTAGCGGCCTTCCGCACAGGCCGAGGTATAGTATCTACACTAACACAGGTTAGTTGCCTTCCGCTCATGCAAAGGCGTACTCATACAAATAACACAATGTAGCGACATTCTATACAATTCCGCACACGTTCTCACAATAGCACAGGTTACCTGCCTCCACCACAGCCAGCCACGTGCTAATACCATTATGCAGGTTATCATACCATCCGAACATCAAATTCTACAGGTCATCTGAACCAAACAATTAGGAGAAACTTGCAATAAGGATATACTCACGTAGATTACATTTTCCATACAAAATAAATCCAGGCTACATTCTTTATTACATCTCAATAACTTCCAACACTCAGAACTGCACACTGGTTATAGACAGTGATGCGCGCTCCACACACAATGCCGGAAGCGAGGATTGCACATTCAGCATCTCGGCTTACGAGAAGCAGGGAAGCCCACACTGGTAGGCCACGTACGGCGCTATTGCAGTTCTCATACACTCCATTTATTTTTTTTCTCCTCACAGGGGATCTTTAACTTTTCTTGTAATTCAACGGTGGTATTGACCACGCCATACCGTCATAGGGACAGACATGATAAACAGTTCTCCAACGAGGCATCTACATCATTAGCCGACGACTCAGGGAAATTCATTAACATTTTAATTCTATCATCATCCTAGCCGACGAACTGATTGGACTCACGATACATTCGTGGGGTTGGGGCGTACTCCTCTAACAATCGACCCAGGGACCCATTTTATCATCCTTATGCTGAATTATGAACTGCTCGTCATAGTCTACCATATGCCGAAATAATAATATTCAATAAAATTAAATAATGAAATAATTTAAGAAGAGCCACAAGGCTACTATAGGACCACAAGTCCTTTTATAGATCCCCCTCATTACTTTCCACCCCTTAGTCACACAAACTTATAGCTACAATCATTAGTTGGCCAAATTTTACTTCGCATTTCTCTATTAAACGCTCATTCCATCCTATGTGCATATCACTCTATGTATATATGCGTTGCAGTTACGTTCTGGCTCATAAGTATTTTACATCTTGTGGGGTTAAAGCACTGTCAATTTTTACATTAAAACAATCTTGCCCCCAAACGAGATTGTGGATAAATATCCAGCCAGAAATATATATATTTAGGCAGCAACTATGTCCATGGTCCATAAATATCCTATGTTATGTGGAATAGTATCGTGTTACACGTTAAAGAGTCTTTTCCCAAACACAATATAGGATAAATATTCACCATGGACGCAGAAAACGCCCAGTTTTTAAACAGGAAACGGTAAATGAAGGCCCAATGATTTTATTCCTTCAAAACACTAAGTATGTACTTGGATACACGAACAATTTATAAACATTAGAAATACATAATATCTACATCGACACATTGAAGTACAGGTCTACACATTGCAGCTCGAACTTCCATAACGCACGTTATCCGATTGCCTTAGCCCATTGTGATACTATACAGACGGTAGGGAAGAAGCGGCATACAGTACACGCCACGAAAGGAATTGTTACCCAGCCAAATAACATTTTTACATTTTCCCGACGTATGTGGGATTAGACCACGGGAGCACGTTTCCTACATACTGCATACAACGTGTCACCCACGCATAGAGACGAGACGGGCTTCAACACGTTCTCAAACGCATTTTCTGTACTCTACCAATACAATACAGTCGGTAGACAGAATTTTACATAGTATTTACCCCATGTAAACACGAGGTGATGACAGCGCAATCCCGATTATATTCCCCCTGAGTACGACTTGCTTTGCTTTCCCACTACCCAGACGAGAATTCGTTGACGCACACCCTCGTCATGTATCCCACAGGTTTTCTTTGATGGGCAGTCAGTACATGAATCCCATTCCAAGTCGGCGATCGCCACGTGCAGATGACATTTCAATAACCGCATGGCCACACCACACCGTGGTCTACACTCATTCACACAGCTCTTGACCAATCAGTATTGCGTGCGGGCAGACACTGCCTCCAAGGCACGCAGCCACCAATCAGCGACGCGTACCTAGCTACTACACCGCCCACCGATAAGCGTTATCTCACACACCGCACTTCCGTCTTATCTCAGACGTCACTCCTCCTCGGGGATACTCGACTCGAGCAGCCATTAAATTTCCACACACCGTCCGATCACATCCACGCGCGAGATTCAAATGCCATTGAGCCCCAGACACATGTTTAACTCACCCCGCAATGCCTATTGGGGTGAACCCAACCCTTGTAATGGAACTCATCTCCTCACACACCCCTTACCAGACACAGTGAGTGTCTTTTTCACGACAAACTGCCATTGTTTTCCATGCCACACTCTGAGCGCCTACGTCCGCTATTCCCCTTATATTTTTGATCATTTCTCCGACAATAATTGATCTTTCCTACACCATTGTACAGGACACGCCTTCCGATATAGGAAACCACGCGCGTTCCCCTGTCCACGCCCCTAGATAGAAATCCGCGCCAGTTATTATTTTTTTCCGAAGAATACCTACATTTTAATACCGATCTATTACGGTCAGGATCGAGCAGAATCGGTCAATACAATGATACAGCCATGTGTCCCGATACAATCCCCTTATCACCCCACCGATAATTGGATTACACAATTACATTTAGGGGATTTTTCTTTCCCATTGCGAAAGAGGGCGCATTTATATTCACCCCCCATATTGAGGTGATCAAACACGCTTGTATTCCCCCCACGTATCCACACAGCGACGGATAATCGTTTTAAACACTATCTACCCCCCCCCCCCCCCTCCATAGTGAATATAGCCCACGGAGAGCGGTACTCAATCGAGCCCGCAGAGATGACAATTTAGGTGCCTTATACATAGGTGTTACGATTTGTTAAGAGCGACCCGGCACACATTAGTATAGCATACGATCCCCCATAAATGTCTTTCAACACACAAAGACAGTCGGCAGCGCCGATAACGATAGGACATCCTCAAGCGCGAATGTTCACACTACACGCACTATATTTTGTCTCGGGATTGGTTGCATATAGATAGAGCCAGCCTTTATAATATTCGTTGTTATACACACATCAAAAAAAGTTTTGCATCACCTCGGTTCCAAGAGTTCCGGAACCTTTAAATACAAAGGGAATAGAGATCAACACAAACAACATTTCAGCTCGTTTTATTGCTCATGAGACCCACACATTGCATGTTGTACCATCATACAGCTAGACTTTCAGCATTTGTGGTCCAGATTGCAGTACACACCACTACCTCTAATACCCAGTAGCACGTCCTCTTGCATTGATGCATGCCTGTATTCGTCGTGGCATACTATCCACAAGTTCATCAAGACACTGTTGGTCCAAATTGTCCCACTCCTCAACGACAATTCGGCGTAAATCTCTCAGAGTGGTTGGTGGGTCAAGACGTCCATAAACAGACCTTTTCAACATATCCCAGGCATGTTCGATAGGGTTCATGTCTGGCGAACATGCTGGCCACTGTAGTCGAACGATGTCGTTATCTTGAAGGAACGCATTCACAAGATGTGCACGATGAGGTCGAGAATTGTCGTCCATGAAGACAAATGCCTCTCCAATATTCTGCCGATATGGGTGCACTATGGGTCGGAGGATGTCATTCAGGTATCGTAAAGCCGTTTCGGAGCCTTCCATGACCACCAGTGGCGTACGTCGGCCCCACATAATGCCACCCCAAAACATAAGGGAACCACCACCTTGCTGCACTCGCTGGACAGTGTGTCTAAGACGTTCAGCCTGACCAGGGTGCCTCCAAACACGTCTCCGACGATTGTCTGGTTGAAGGCATATGCGACACTCATCGGTGAAGAGAACGTGATGCCAATTCTGTGGGGTCCATTCAGCATGTTGTTGGGCCCATCTGTACCGCGCTGCATGGTGTCGGGGTTGCAAAGCTGGACCTCGCCATGGACGTCGGGAGTGAAGTTGCGCATCATGCAGCCTATTGCGCACAGTTTGGGTTGAAACACGACGTCCTGTGGCTGAACGAAACGCATTATTCAACATGGTGGCATTGCTGTCAGGGTTCCTCCGAGCGGCAATCCGTAAGTAGCGGTCATCCACTACAGTAGTAGCCCTTGGGCGGCCTGAGCGAGGCCTGTCATCGACAGTTCCTGTATCTCTGTACCTCCTCCATGTCCGAACAACATCGCTTTGGTTCACTCTGAGACGCCTGGAAACTTCCCTTGTTGAGAGCCCTTCTTGACACAAAGTAACAATGCGGACGCGATCGAACTGCGGTATTGACCTTCTAGGCATGGTAGAACTACAGACAACATGAGCAGCGTACCTTCGTCCTGGTGGAATGACTGGAACTGATCGGCTGTCGTACCCCCTCCGTCTAATAGGCCCTGCTCATGCATGGTTGTTTACATCTTTGAGCAGTTTTAGTGACATCTATGAACAGTCAAAGGGACTGTATCTTGGATACAATATACACAGTCAACGTCTATATGCCGGAGATCTGGGAACCGAGGTGATGCAAAACTTTTTTTGATGTGTGTAGTTTGAAAGGACGCTGACGGCAATATGCCACTAGTAGATTATATCGATCAATTCCTAACTCCTCGTGACATTCCCCGGTAGTAATAATAAGGTGTTTATAGCATAGGAAATTACTTAATTATTGATAATAAACTGACCAGTTGTAGTGTATAAGTTTTAGTATATAAGTATAGGTGGTTTCGTGTATACCACCGACAGAATATGGTAGACGTGATCACACGTTGACACCAGGTAAACGTCCAACCCCCCCCCCCCCCCTTTTTTTTAACACAGATTACACACTTATACATTTTACACGTTTTACCCATTCCCCTGTTCATGCAAGGCACTTGGTATTAATGCCATACCAAAGGTGTGCACCATGCTAAATCGCTCATAGCTAAGTGTTGAGATGGAACACTGCGGAACTAAAAGCCAACAGTGGATTGTAGAATATATTCCCCTGCTAACAATGGTAATATCATTATATTTATTTACATTTTTTTCACCCGCATGTGATATTTTTTTCCTGCATGGAGATAACTAATACCCCTCCAGTAAAATATTCCTCACCCTTTAACTACTTCCTATATCCTACAAGCAACGCATGCACCCTCCGATTCTAGCCATCCTTTTACCCCGAAATAACTATTGATAACACACCAACATACCTCATAACATGGGATATACCTTCCTCATCCCCATTACACCTACTAACTGTGAACAAATATAAATAAAATGCACTGCATTGGCTGGGAGTCCGCCTGCTAGACGCAAGGTTTGCGCACTGTGCCACATCCCCCCCGACCCTTGTGAAACAGCACACATGGGTCCCCACACAAACACAGCTCGCTATACACTATACCCATTTGGTATAGGCATCTGGTGAATATTGTGAAAGGTGAACATACATTTTTTTCTCTCTCTGTTGAAAGATGGCCAAATGGTAAGACTTGCCACCGGTAAAGGGACAACATAGCCCTTGACCTGACATGACATGACATGGCCTAGAACGACGAACAACGGAAGGTCGAAGCAGCGTCGGGTTGGTGCGGGCAAGCGCCCGAGCTGACGGTGTACCTAGCCTGTCCCGGAAAGCGGAGGAGGCTACACCCATTTAGCACCAGCAACGACGAAGTTAGACCTGCTGGCGGAGTCTTGATAGTTCGGTGAGGGGATTGACCAACTCCCCATTGGACAGGATAGACCCTCCACCCAGAGACGACCCACTGTACTTGACATTAGTTAGTATGTAAGAATAAGAAATAGCTTCATCGCGGAAGCAAGTCCTGTTCACGAACACAGGTGGATAACGAATAAAGAATAAAGAAAAAAGAAGACAAAAGAAATAATGAATATATAATCTCCCGGGCTGAGGTATGGGCACCGATGTTCTCCTCTGTCCATGCCCCCGAGGACGATTCCCTGCGACTTGCGATTTGCGATTTATGATTTGCGACGAGCCTACGGTTCTCTCCCTGGCCAAGTTTACGGCCACCGTTGGTCATTCAGGTCGTGCCCCAGGGATGGGAACACATTGAGATTGCCTGAAGAGCGATATATGATTTGACGACTGCGGTCTTACGCACCAGCGTGAGCCCGAATATTACGGTCTAGACCGATCAGATGAAAACGAGAACGGATGATAACATGAGCATTATCCGTTGGATATGTATATCAGTTTGGGCAACAGGAGTACACTATCAAGTTGTTAGACAGGAGTAGACATACAAATGGCCAGGTTAATAATTCTATATGCTTACTTTACAGCCAGGAGCTCCTCCAGGCGACACCTAATCCAGCCACAGGGTGAATACCCTATCTACAAATATATGGACAATGTATTATTTTTCTTTACCCACAGGTGCATCATTGTATATAGCCCTTTGTAAATATTTTGCACACGCCCAAACACGTCTCCCTCCCCTACTCAAATACACAATTTCCCGTTTACACGATGCTATACATTTTACTTACAGCTAATCAATCCGCACCACGGGGGAGATATGCCTGTGGGATGGATCCCACCGCAGGTCGGATCTACATAATGGATTTTTACACCTGTAAATGAGAGGTGCAATCCGGCGGCGAGGGTTGTACTCAACCAGTGTAAGAGTCAACCTTCCCCGTTAAGATGGGCCGTCTTCCCACAGGGGGCGATCCATATATATATATATATATATATATATATATATATATTATTTATAATTTTGGCCATGGCATAGTATAGTTGGGTTTTAGAGATAATAGTTGTAGAGCAACCTAGATTTAATTATCAAATGTCCACATGAGTGGTGTTCCATTATAAGCTATAGTGTTTGTGCTACGGCACGGTGAGGTGACAGAGAGAGAGCGAAAGAGAGAGGGAGAGAGTGTGTGCGAGAGAGAGAGAGCAAGAGTAAGGATTCATTTTTTTGTTTTTTTTTGTTTTTTTTATTTTTTTATGTATTTATAGAGCCGCCATATACTTTTTTCCCTTTTTCCCTTCGGTCCTTCTAAATTCACAGTTGTACAGGTGCCTCCTCCCCCTCCCCCCGCACAATAAAAACATTTTTTCTTGCCCCCTTAACAAAAACACCGAGTTACTTATTTTTCTTTTATCCTATTCTTTCTGTTCTTTTCATTTATTTGTTTTTATATGTATTTTCGCCACTCAACGGCACTTTTTCAGCACGTCTAGTTAAAACGACGGAGGTTAAGCTAGGCCCTGCAGCTGTTTTTTCCCCTTGAGCTGGTCCATAATAATAGTTTTGTGACTGCTGTATAATAATGATGATAATGAGTAATGCTGCTGATGTTACTATTTAAGGATAATGATGATTACTGCAGACGATGCTTCATAATTCTTGTGTTCTTCGTGTTTAATATTGTACAGTGGATTACGCCACTATACGTTTTTGTTTTTGTTTTTGTATCACAAATTGATCACTATTTTCTTGCTGATGCACATGATATGTAAAAATATTGTTACACCCCCCTCACACCTCCACACATACACTAGCTCGCTGGGCACAAACCGGACGCTGACGTCTCTACGAGAAACTATACACTGGGCACTGCACGCTGGCATCCACCCACTCCTATATACTATAACACACACCACTCCACTTCCAAAATCTTCATTTCTATCAATCACCCCACACGGGGATCATCACTTACCCCCAACAACGACCCCACATTCAGGGCGAAACCATATTCTACACCAACAGAAGAACAGAAGAGAAACAAAGAAGAACCAAGATTTCAAGAACGAAGAAGATGTCCATATACCCCTACATATAACATAAACTACGCCTACGGTCTAGTCTCGTCCCGGCATCGAGGTCGATGACTAGCTCCGTCGAAGGTGTTGCATCCGAGGGATGCATCCCCATCCCTTCCTTATAACTATAAATTATACACCTAACTTTACACGGATGCCTGCGACATACTTCGCATAAGCTTGTACCAAGGCCAGGCCCAGTGCATAGTAACGACCTCCGGTGACCCAGGACAAGCACCTCACTTCCTAAAGAATCCGCAACTATGCAAATTCGGCAGGCGGGTTCTATAAAGCACCAGAGGAGAGGTGAAGGGAGGTCAGTTTTCCACAAGTGCAACCAGGTGCTGAGACGCTGCCCAAAGCCGCTACATCCTGATCGGTGAGTGTCAAGCGTGTCTACACACTATCACACTAACACTTAAAACATCCCCATAATTATTATAAAAGGTCACAAGTACCTGCTCTGCGTAGTTTCATTGTACTCCACATAGGGAGTACGAATTAAACATTAGAGTCTATAAGTTCACTGGTCTTTTGGTTCATTTATTTAATTAGTTGATAAGATCCTACCCCTTAAATCACTTCCCGGTAGGATCCTAAATTAATATTTAGTTAATTGCTTATTGGCTACTGTAGTCAGCCACGCGCGTCACATTACACTGCCTACGTGCGCGATACACATTAGGAGCACGGCCAGTCAGTCAGCATCAGCAGGAATCCGAGCGGCCGCTTAGCTGCTCCTGCTATCACTTATTAAATTGCCCCTTGTAGCCATCCCTTAAGAACCACCCAAGTAGACTGTACAATTGGGTGCTCACCCTTCGAGCTTCGTTCACGCCCGAACCACTCAAACCCTCACCTTTTTACACCAGAGCCTTGAGCAGCCTTCAGCTACTCTCCTTTCATCCCCCTTTTAAATACACTTTGTAGAGGCTACCCTCACAGGAACCCTACAATATTAACTGACTTCCCATTTCAAATTCATTCAAAGTAAGGCTGCAACTTATCACCCATACTTTTCAATCTATACATTGAACAAGAAATCAAGGATATTGGAGAAAATTTATAGTGGGAGTGAATATTCGAGGAAAAATAATTTCAACTCTGAGATTTGCTGATGACATCGTCATCTTGGCGGACACGCCAGAGGATTTGAACGAGTTTTTGAATGGTATGGACTCCGTCTTGAGGAAAGAATTCATGATGAAAATTAATAAATGTAAAACAAAGATATTGGAACGCAGCCGAAATAAATCAGAAACCTCTATGGGCATCAAATAGGCAAGTGAAAAGTTAAAGGACGTAGGAGACTTCTGTTACTAAGGAAGCAAAATGACCAGTGATGGACGAAGCAAAGAGTATATAAAAAGTAGGTTGGCTCGGGCAAGGAAAGCATTTCTACAAAAAAGGAATCTGTTGACATCGAATATAGATTTAGATATTAGGAAGTCATTTTTGAAAGACTTTGTCTGAAGCGTGGCACTCTATGAAAGTGAAACTTGGACTATTGGTGCAGCAGAAAAGTGGAGAATTGAAGCGTTTGAAATATGATGTTACAGGAGAATGATGAAGATCAGATGGGTAGATATGGTTACACACGAAGTGGTAATAAGTGGGACAGGAGAGATGTTTCTGGCGACTGCTAATGAGGAGAAGAGATAGGTTGTTGGGACACATACTAAGACACCCAGGAATAGGAAGCTTAGTTATGGGAGGAAGGGTCGAGGGCAAGAACTGTAGGGGTAGATCAAGGTTAGAATATGTTAAACAAATTGTTTCGGATATAGGGTCTGCTAGCTATCTAGAGATGAAACGATTATCTCATGACAGGTAGGCTGCATCAAACCAGTCAAAAGACTGAAGACTCAAACAACAACAACAACAACAACAACAACAACGAGTCCGTATAATTGATATGAAAAATCCTCATGATTTTCTAATTCCAGATGGCACGTTTATTTCATCGATCTCGAGACCTCTCAGATTAAAATCGTTATGTATCAACTTAGGCGAGAGCAAGCAGCAGTATATTGGGAGGACAGTGAGATTTTGAGCGAGCAATGTAATGTGTGAAATATCTCATTATTTCATTCCGGAGTGTGACATTGTAATTACGGCAGAAATAGCGAAGTCCCCCAGGTGGTCACATCTTATTGGACGTGTTGCCCCAGATAAGTCTGGTATGGCTCGTTTCATCCTTCCTATCCATCCTTTCTGGGTCAAGTTGTGTTCAGTTCCAATACAGACAGTATTAGAGCATTCCAGGCTTTTGGGAGTCATCTTCCATCGCCCTTTTCTCTCTTTTCCCAATTATCTCATTCTTCAGATTCCTTCGTCAGTACTCGCTATATATTACAAACTACAGATTAACTCAATGTTCTGCCCCTTAAAACAACAAACATAACCACCAGGAACAAGGGGTGGTTCCTTGAAAGGAAGGACGCTCTCCTCACAGAGCTTTCATTATTATAGAACGCTCAACACAAAATGGGGCCAATTACATTTGACTGAAAAACAACTATTTAAAACGCCTAACCTGAAATAAATATTACATAAGATATTTATCACAAAATAACACGTTATTATGTACATAAGTGGGGAAGTACTTAATTGGGTGACATTTTTCGTACTGTGCCCAAATCCAGTTGCCTAGATTGAAGGGTACAAGCCGTGAGCCTAGATTTGACGGAACAGGCCATGATTCTAAGTTCGGATATGGATGTTTGAATAGCGCGCTCCAAACCTTCTTAGAAGCCTTTCGAAGGAATTTACAGCCAAGAAGTGGGTAAGTGACGTAGGAGAAGAGCGTCATAGTCGAGGCTATATGTCACTAAATATTTCCCGTTGAGATGGAAACATGAAACCTATATCAGATTACTGGCAAGAATAAGAGAATAAGAATGAGCTATGTTTCAAAGAAATTGATCGAACAGAAGCCGAGTTATGAGCTGTTTTAGTTCCAGCGTTTTAGCTGCAGTGACCTCGAGCCAGCAAGCGGATGGGTATATAAGGCGAGCCTTGCAGGCAGAGGGAGGTTCACTTCGTCACAAGCACTCCGTTGACTTGGTCGTGCTACGCTACGTAAGCGCTCTAGCCGCTTGACTATCACCGAACTTCGAACATCGTTATTATCGCCAAGCACATGGTTGCATTTAAACTTCAACTTACAGCACAAGCTGTGGACTTAGAATTTTCGACAGTACATGGTTACTGAAAGTGTTAAACTATTTCGAGTGAGTTTAGAACTTTTCTTCGATTTCACAGAAGTGAAATAAGTCTATGGCACTTGGTAATTTTTACCGCTACAACATGGACATATGGTAGACTATGTCTACAACTTTTTCTTCAGTCCACATTTACTTATAGCTGGATTATTTATATCCAATAGTTGGACCAGCCAAGATAAGTCAGTAACTTCAAAACCAGTCTTGCATATTACAATTCGAAAGCCGAATGGGAATACAGGTTTAGCCTTGTGCGATCTGAAAAGTGAGAAGCTTTGCCCAGCCAACTCGACAGAATTTGTAATTGTGCTGAATAGATTGTAAGAGTATTGGAATACTGATTGTATCACAGTGGGTCTTGGTAATTATTTCATCATGGATCGCTCAGATCAGAGCCCTGTCAACTACACTTCAGCTCTTGAAGTTGCCAACATTTTTCTGCAAGACATTATAATCGCCACTATGTCTGCGTAAACAGCTTGTGGGTATAACATGGAAGCTGATACGAGAATATAAGTACGCGTCCTAATGGGACAGACAACAAGAAGACTGAGTAGTCTGGTTCAGTCCAGATTTCTACCATCAAGACCTACAAGAATGTAAGCTGCAATTTACATTATTTCTATGCGTAGTTAGTTGGATTTTCTCGTATTTTCTACAGTCTTGCCAACACATATCGTTATGTTTATTTGCTTTTGCAAATATTTTCTTTCGAAACCTGAGCTAGGACCTGAGTTGATTTTTACTCAGATTTATACGATTCGATATTTATGGACGAGCAGAACGAGCATTTATTTCTTTTCAATATTGTTTCCTTATTGCTGTCATTAGCCGTCATAATTTGAGATTTAAGAATTAATCTAAGTAGAGGAATGGATAGTTATCCATCATTTTGAAGTCGAGGGTGATATTCCCCGAACAGTTTGAT
The DNA here is from genome assembly GCA_946902985.2 of Meconema thalassinum. NCBI lineage: Eukaryota > Metazoa > Arthropoda > Insecta > Orthoptera > Tettigoniidae > Meconema > Meconema thalassinum. Next base: position 1,076,187,010 of record OX336389.2, read on the forward strand.
AACTTTAAACCTAGTTTTGAACATAATACTAATAATATTAATAATGGGATTTAATAATAATAATTACTTTTATATTTTTCTGGAATAATAATAATAAACATTTGTGGTTTATAATAATCATTTTCTGATTGTATGATAAATACAGTTGACATTTGAAGTCATACTCTAAATCGGATATTTGTTAATTCCGAAGGTTAGTGGTTAACACATGCCCACTTATAATGAACAGTTAAATTCAGTGAAATTGTTTCACGTTTGCATTTCATACTTAAAGCTTTGATAAAGACACGGAAAGAAGTGAAATGGGAAACTAAGCATGTATAAAGCAGGGTTTTTGCTAGAGTTTATATAAAGTAAAATCATTATGACGCAGCGTCTTTCACAACGTTTGCTAATATTAGCACTGTGTGGAATTTCTGATGGTGAAATTATATTGGATATTGTCGTAAACTCATTGGTGAGGTTTATTGATTTTTTGAATCTTCCATTTGTCATAAAAAGCAAAGGCTTTATTATTTTGTATAATTTGGAAAGATGTCATTGTGTGTGTGCAGATAATTATAAGCCATTCCGAGTGCGCAATTTACGTCGCAGGAATGAGGTTGTGTAAAATGGAGCACCAATCAAATTGTAGGTTGGATGTTTTTGATGTAGTAGGAGAGTCGTTTTTCGCCACACTTTCGTCGTAATATAACCATAGGTTATTTTGTGAACCATCATTATTAAATTACTGTTGATCCACGTGTTTGAAAATATTTCTAGTAATTGCTTACCCGGAAAATTATTATTCTACTAGTTCCTTTCATTCAGGAAAGCTTTACCGTTGTCTAAATGCTGATTTATAATTCTGTGATTTTTATCACGTGTCAATCATATGGGCCAATGCTGTTGTTTGAAATTGTTACTTATTAACAACCACTATAAGCTGAAAGGATTTTCAGATCCTATAAAAATAAATATACATTTTCTTTAATAAGTTGATGCTGAACATATTTGACATTTTTTCAAAATCACTTTGATAATAACAATAATAGTAATTTGTTTCATTATAAAACATGTTAAATGATATTTCAAATTTCCTAATTAATGTTTTCAAGGAATAATTAATTAATTTGTTGACTGAATCCATGTGGAATGGAAGTTATATTTGGGATAATTATATTTTTGATTAAGTCAAAATTATTTTGACAGACTTTGGATTGAGATCTATGTTTCAATAGATATTTTCTGTTTTCTTTTTGAATCCACAAAATCGCTCAAAGTCCATGTAAATCATAGTGTATTTCACTTATTATGAACAACTTTGTATTTGACAAATCCTAATATTACTATTGCCTAAGAAGTGTTAGTCGAAATGCTACGATAATAGTTTTGAGAAATGAACAGTGAAAGTGATTTTCCAACCAGTGATATATTTTCTTATTGATCTTCAACGTGTGAATGCTAAATAATTTAGGGATCAGTATGGACGATTGACTTTGCGCTAATAAAACCCTACCCCTGATCATAATTATGTTGAACGAAGTCAACAGGACTGATATTCTGACCTCTCGTTTCAACTTTGTTAGTGTTCATGTGTTGGCGATATTGTATATTGTGTAAATAATTTATTCTTTTCCAGTCATCTGTTATGCCATTTTGGGCATATTTTCTTCATGTCATTTTAAAGTTTTAATAAAAATGAGATAATTTTATGGTATGCAATCACAGTTTTCATGAATCTCCTTCTATCCTTATTGTTGCGTCGAGCCGAAAATCAGTTAAGCTTTTTTTTTTTGTTGGGTCTTCGCATTCGACTTTAATCCATCTGGCGCCCCGGGATATTTTGATTCTCGTGCTGACTGATTTTTGGTGAAATGCATATGTGGTCGTCCGGACTTAGGTCCAAATGGGCACATAAAATAAGGTAAAAGAGAGAAATGGCGCCCAACGTGGGTCTCGATTTTTATACGGTTGGTTGTACGCCGATTTGACTTTGCAATAGATATTTTGGGAAAAGGAAAATGTCAGGTTCGGAAAAATAAATTCATAGGAAACCCAATTAGTGGGGAAACTGAATTTAAATTAAATATTCAGATAGTTAGAGTGGGACTTGTTTTGTTGTATAATGGCTCATCCATTAGGGTGTCAAATAAAATTTTAGTATACGTCCGATGGTCAGAAAGATTGCATTACATTAGAATCCAGGTAGAGGATATTGACTTTGTATTTTTTTATATTGTTGTTTAAATCTAACTGTTAATAGTAGAGAATTTTGTTTCCATCAGGTCGATATTAGGGAATATTTCATTTTATTCCTAGAAATCCAAGTAGCTACGCATAATCCTTGTTTTAGATTTAAGTCTCCGTGTCTGCTTACATTTATACCCCTAATTTTGAATTGTATTCTGATAAATCATGGATGAGATCATGAGGATATGGAAACGTATGCAGGAAAGCTCCAAGAGAGCTGCACTGCAAATGGCAGAAATTATTGACAAAACTGATCAAACGCAGGTTAAGTTTAAAGAAAACTCTGATACTTTAAAGGAAAAATTAATGGAAAAATTCCGATCCCTAGAAGATAGGTTAACCGCTTCTTTAAAAATTAATCTAGAGAATTCAATGGAAAACAGACTTAAAGAAAACTCTGATTCTTTAGCAAAAAAACTTCAAGAAAATGCTGATTCTTTAAAATCTTCTTTAGAAAATAAACTCAAAGAACAATCTGATTCGTTAGAAACTAAACTAGAGGAAAACTCAGTAAATTTGAAAGCTAAAATGAGGGAAAATTCCGATGCATTAGGAGCATCTTTAGAAACCAAAATGTCTTAACTGTTCGAGAAAACTCATGGACTCGAAACTTCTTTAGCTTTAAACACTAGTAAGATGGAAGGTAAATTTCGCGATGCCGACCAAAAATCTCAGTCATTAGCTGATAGGATCGAGCGAGGTATCAGGAAAGTAGGAGAAGACATGGTAAACTTAGAAATTCGCGTTCAGAAAGAAAATACTGATATGGCAAATAACGTCATACAACGTTTAACTGAACAATTTCAAGAACTGGTAGTAGGAGAGATTCAGCAGAGTGTAGTCAAGGAGTTGACAACTGAGATCAAGACAACCGTTATCCAGGAGGTCAAGGATGCACATAAGACGGAAACTCAAGACGGAATCAAAGAGATTAGGGAAACTTTGACGTCACATGTCCAGGTCATTACGAAAGATATCCAGATAGCTCAAAAAGACATCGTGGATACGACAAGTTCACTGAAAAATCATGAAAAGATGATGAACCAAATTTCCAATAACTTGAAGGAGAATTGTAAGGAAACAGAAGGAATCAAAAGAGATACCGAAGAGATCAGAAAGAAGTCTGAAGAAAATCAGAAGGAGATCGAGGACATCAAGAATCAAGTTAAAGAGAAAAGTCAGGGTGATTATTTTCATAGCGAGGATGATAGCGAGGAGATAAAGAGATTAGTAGGTGAGGAGAATGCCGAACTTAAGGAAACCATAAAAGCCCTTAATGACAAATTTTTGAATTATCAAAAACAAGCGAAGAGCATTGTAGAACCTCAGAGTAAAACTACAGCTACAAGTAGAGATAAAGACATTGAGGAAATAAATAGAGTAGGAAATCACCATAGACCAGAGGAGGTTAGGACGATGATGCAATCCACACCGATATCCTTCTATAAAAATGTAGAAGATAAACCTTCAAAATTCTTTGGAACCCGAAGTATGACGCCTGTAGAATTTCTGAGAGAAGTAGGAGACTACCTTAAAGATTCCAAAATTGGGAAGGAAAGAGAGATTAGAGTGATAGGAAAATTTCTGGAAGGATCCGTCTTGACGTTGTTTAGAGCTTTTAGATCTACTCTAACCAATTTCGAAGAATTTTCTAGAGGATTATTAAAAAAATTCTGGTCCCCGGAAACCCAACAGCAAGTGAGAGCAGAGTTGTACTCGAAAAGATATTCCACTTCACAACCTACTCGTTACTCAACTTATTTCTCAGGACAGTTGTCCAAACTCGAACATATAGATCCGCCGATGACCGACAATGAACTGATTACTGCTTTGATCAGGCAATTTCCTGCAGATGTCCAGAGAACACTGATAGCAGCGGACATATACAGCTTGGAGCAATTCGACGAAGTTTTACAGAGACTGGATCACACGAACGCTCAATTCTTTCATCAGAAGGCTGGAAAGAACGACAACACGGTATTTACGGTGATGACCGACCGATATTCTCAGACACCTCGCAATGGAAGAGAAGAGAAAACGCCGAGGGATGATCCAGGACAAGAAAGATGGAACCAGAGCAATTCTAGGTCATACGAAAATAGACCTTATGCAAGACCTGGAAACAACTACCGAAATCATTGGGGAAGACAAAGAGGAAATCAAGGGCGATATCGAGAGAATAGATACTTTGGGAGAAGTAATGGATATTACCCAAGGAATGAAAATCCAAGAGAATCCAACGAAGAGTTCAAGCAGGAAGCGAGGAAGAACTTGGAAGAACGACATCAGGAAAACAAACCATACCTGGAACAATTGAGGCAGAGTGAACCCGGTACTTCAGGGACTTCACAAAATAAGGGTAAAGATAAAAAAACTCCAAATGTACAGTAGCAAATGGCTTCACTAAGACTTTCACTTATAGAATTACCAAATGGCAGGTAGAGGACGAGGATTTAATACAAAGTAATGATGAACGCTAGGAGATGGGAACAAGGATCAAATTGCCAATTATTGTATGTGAAGTATTCGGCAAGCCTGTCGATACACTGATTGACACTGGGGCGATGTTATGCTTGATAAGTGAGAAATTGTATGCCTTATGGAAACTCACTGAGAATCTTGAATAAATTCCTGTGTCCGGAATCAAGATGCAAGGAATCATTCCCAATAAGACATCCCTGTGTAAAACTCAGCTATACTTATGCATCAGGATAGGAGGATATGATTTTCGACATGTATTTGCGAATATGAAGGACATGGCTTTCGACATGATCTTAGGGGCAGATTTCATCCAGAAATATGAAGCTGTGATTGATATTAGTGCCGAAACGGTAAGATTCAAAATACAGAGGAAATAAACTTCGGGGGAAACGAAGAAGAAGAAGACATCGAGGGAGATGCCCAATGGTCCTTGATATTTCGCGAGTCCTCAGAAGATAGCAAGTCAGAGAGATTGTCAGAGTTAGAAAATGTTCTTGACGAGTTCAAGGATATATTTGATATTCGACCCGGGGAAATTAAGGATTTCGAATACCAGATTCGAGTCACTGATGATGCACCCTACCATGCAAAATTGTATCCAGTAGCCGAGAAGCATCGAGACAAGGTGAAGGTTCTGATCAAAGACATGGAAGATAACAAAGTTATTGAAAAATTCACAACTTCTTATGTGAATCCTTTGACAGTGGTGTCCAAACCAGATGGCAGTTTGCGGCTATGTTCAGACGAGCGGAATTTGAATTTGAGATTATTACCTGAATACGACAGACCACCTATTATTAGGGAATTACTCCGGAAATTCCAAGGCAAGAGTTGGTTCTCAAATATTGATCTCACTTCGTCCTACCATCATATTAGGCTTAGTGAAGACTCAAAAAAAATTACAGGGTTTATGTTTGACCAACAAACCTATGTTTTTCGACGTCTACCATTTGGAATCAAAACGTCTGGATCTGTTTTGATTAGAGCTCTTGAACAGAATTTGAGTCCGGCAGTAAAGGAAATAGCAGTCCGATATTTAGATGATATTCTCATTGCATCTGAGAGCAAAGAAGAACATTTATTACATCTCCGAATGTTGTTCTAAGACTTGAGGGAGGCAAATTTTAAGGTCAAACTTCGAAAGTGTCAGTTCTTTCAGAAAGAGATCACATTTCTGGGACACATATTGGATGGTGAGGGCTACCGCCCAAATGAGAGGAAAATCCAAGCTATTGCGAATTTGCCCAGACCTACTAGAGTGAAGCATGTTCGCAGTTTTCTAGGCACATGCCAATTCTTCGCTGGGCATTGTCCTAAGTACACTGAGACAGTCGCACCTCTCCAGGAATTGTTGAAAAAGGATAATAAATGGAAATGGAATGAAGATCGTGAGCAGTCGTTTCAAGATGCCAAGAGTCTATTAGTAAATAGCATCAAGTTAGAGTATCCTGATTTCACGAAGAATTTTATTATAGAATCTGATGCGTCCACCGTAGGGATTGGACCGATTCTTTTTCAAGAAGACGACGATCATAGAAGACATTATCTGGCTTTTATAAGTAGGAAACCCCGTCCCTCAGAGAGGAACTATTATACTACCGAGCTAGAAGCACTCGCAGTCATATTTGCTTTGGAAACATGGAAGAAGATTTTGATAGGACATTCGGTTATGTTAGGACCGATCACCATGCTCTAGAGTTTATTCTGAGAACAAACTTTGCAAGTGAAAGGATAAAGAGATGGTCGCTCTTCATACAGCAATTCAACTTAGTCATTGAACACACTCCAGGGAAGTTGAATATAGGAGCAGATTTACTGAGCAGAGCAGAGGAATCTACACCGAAAGTTTTGCAAGTGACTTTAACTTTGGAAGATTAAGAAACCTTGAGGAAGCTCAGACTTTTGCCATTATCTCAGAGGAGAAATAGAACACTTAGGAACATTTATCGTTTTCTTCATGGTGACATGGATCCAGCCGATGCTGATTTTGTTACAACGGAAATAATTTCCAGGGATTTTTTGGTATTGGATGGCCTGATTTATAAGTTTGTGGATCCAGACCATACCAAGTTGAGAGTTGTTGTACCCCCACGCATGCAAGTCCCCATCATCTGGATGGCACATCGCATGTCAGGTCACGCTGGAGTAGACAAAACCATTAAAGTGATTCAAGAAAGGTTTTCGTGGGAACTGATGAGAAAGTCTGTTACAAACACCATCCGTGAATGCGACTTATGCCAGAGAAGAAAGCATAATTCCAAATTGTTAAGGGAATCCCCGAGGCCTATTATTCCTACAAAGCCTTGTGAAATCTTTGCTACCGATATTTATGGTCCAATTCCAAAATCGAAGAGAGGAAATCGGTACATTCTTGTGACAATTGATGTTTTCACCATGTACACTATGTTGCATCCTATGCAGAAGGCGAATGCAAAACATTGTGCAAACAGGATCAGGAATAACGTAATCCCGGAAGCAGGCAAACCGGAATTCCTTTTGTCAGACCATGGATCCCAATTTACATCTTTGGAATTCAGGATCGCCATGGATAATTTAGGCATCAAACAACTTCTATGTTCAATTAGACATCCAGAGAGCAATCCTGCTGAACGCGTTATAGCTGAAATATCCAAATTTTGCCGATTGTATTGTCGAAACGAGCATTGGAAATGGATGGATGTGATTCTTTTAGCAACCGAATCCATAAATTCTACAGTCCATGAAAGTACTCGACAGATACCCATGTTGCTTCACCATGGAATGAAGCCAACGAGACTTTAGGATCGGATAATCTCAATTCCACCTGGGATCGAACCCAGTCGTCAAAGGAGGGAAATTCTAGCTTTAGACAGCTTGAGAAGCAGAAATTTAAAGAGAGAGCGCAGAATCAGAGGGAGACGATTCCGCAGACCCTTGCGTGTAGGAACTCTTGTTTTGGTGAGACGACCAGTACCCTCTGATGTCCAAAACCGCATCTTTTCCAAAGTTGCGAGTTTATACTCTGGACCCTACCGAATTCATGAGTGTAAAAACAACAGTAGTTACAAGATAGCCAATACACGAACTGGTATCATCGTGGGAACTTTTAATTCTGCAAGTTTGAAGATCTATCATTCAAGAACCAGATAGCTTGATGTGTGGAAAAAAAATCTTTCCCATTATTTTTTTTGGCTATGTGTGGGGTGGATGTGCCCAAATCCAGTTGCCTAGATTGAAGGGTACAAGCCGTGAGCCTAGATTTGAGGGAACAGGCCACGATTCTAAGTTCGGATATGGATGTTTGAATAGCGCGCTCCAAACCTTCTTAGAAGCTTTTCGAAGGAATTTACAGCCAAGAAGTGGGTAAGTGACGTAGGAGGAGAGCGTCATAGTCGAGGCTATATGTCACTAATTATTTCCCGTTGAGATGGAAACATGAAACCAATATCAGATTACTGGCAAGAACAAGAGAAGAAGAATGAGCTTTGTTTCAAAGAAATTGATCGTACAGAAGCCGAGTTATGAGCTGTTTTAGTTCCAGCGTTTTAGCCGCAGTGACCTCGAGCCAGCAAGCGGATGGGTATATAAGGCGAGCCTCGCAGGCAGAGGGAGGTTCACTTCGTCACAAGCTCTCCATTGACTCGGTCGTGCTACGCTACGTAAGCGCTCTAGCCGCTTGACTATCACCGAAATTCGAACATCGTTATTTTCGCCGAGCACATGGTTGCATTTAAACTTCAACTTACAGCACAAGCTGTGGACTTAGAATTTTCGACAGTACATGGTTACTGAAAGTGTTAAACTATTTCGAGTGAGTTTAGAACATTTCTTCGATTTCACAGAAGTGAAATAAGTCTGTGGCACTTGGTAATTTTTACCGCTACAACTTGGACACATGGTAGACTATGTCTACAACTTTTTCTTCAGTCCACATTCACTTATAGCTGGATTATTTATATCCAATAGTTGGACCAGCCATGATAAGTCAGTAATTTCAAAACCAGTCTTGCATATTACAATTCGAAAGCCGAATGGGAATACAGGTTTAGCCTTGTGCGATCTGAAAAGTGAGAAGCTTTGCCCAGCCAACTCGACAGAATTTGTAATTGTGCTGAAGATTGTAAGAGTATTGGAATACTGATTGTATCACAGTGGGTCTTGGTAATTATTTCATCATGGATCGCTTAGATCAGACCCCTGTCAACTACACTTCAGCTCTTGAAGTTGCCAACATTTTTCTGCAAGACATTATAATCGCCATTATGTTGTGGGTATAACATGGAAGCTGATACGAGAATATAAGTACGCGTCCTAATGGGACGGACAACAGGAAGACTGAGTAGTCTGGTTCAGTCCACATTTCTACCATCAAGACCTACAAGAATGTAAGCTGCAATTTACATTATTTCTATGCGTAGTTAATTGGATTTTCTCGAATTTTCTACAGTCTTGCCAACACATTTTTTTTCTCTATAGTCATCGATATGTTTATTTGCTTTTGCAAATATTTTCTTTCGAAACCTGAGCTAGGACCTGAGTTGATTTTTACTCAGATGTATACGATTCGATATTTATGGACGAGCAGAACAAGCATTTATTTTATTGCAATATTTTTTCCTTATTGCTGTCATTAGCCGTCATAATTTGAGATTTAAGAATTAATCTAAATTGAGGAATGGATAGTTATCCATCGTTTTGAAGTCGAGGGTGATATTCTCCGAACAGTTTGATAACTTTAAACCTAGTTTTGAACATAATACTAATAATAATAATAATGGGATTTAATAATAATTATTATTTTTCTACTTTCCTGGAATAATAATAATAAACATTTGTGGTTTATAATAATCATTTTCTGATTGTATGATAAATACAGTTGACATTTGAAGTCATACTCTAAATCGGATATTTGTTAATTCCGAAGGTTAGTGGTTAACACATGCCCACTTATAATGAACAGTTAAATTCAGTGAAATTGTTTCACGTTTGCATTTCATATTTAAAGCTTTGATAAAGACACGGAAAGAAGTGAAATGGGAAGCTAAGCATGTATAAAGCAGGGTTTTTTGCTAGAGTTTATATAAAATAAAATAATTATGACGCAGCGTCTTTCACAACGTGTGCTAATAATAACACTGTGTGGAATTTCTGATGGTGAGATTATATTGGATATTGTCGTAAACTCATTGGTGAGGTTTATTGATTTTTTGAATCTTCCATTTGTCATAACAAGCAAAGGCTTGATTATATTGTATAATTTGGGAAGATGTCATTGTGTGTGTGCAGATAATTATATGCCATTCTGAATGCGCAATTTAAGTCCCAGGAATGAGGTTGTGTAAAATGGAGCACCAATCAAATTGTAGGTTGGATGTTTTTGATGTAGTAGGAGAGTCGTTTTTCGCCACACTTTCGTCATAATATAACCATAGGTTATTTTGTGAACCATCATTATTAAATTACTGTTGATCCACGTGTTTGAAAATATTTCTAGTAATTGCTTACCCGGAAAATTATTATTCTACTAGTTCCTTTCATTCAGGAAAGCTTTACCGTTGTCTAAATGCTGATTTATAATTCTGTGATTTTTATCACGTGTCAATCTTATGGGCCAATGCTGTTGTTTGAAATTGTTACTTATTAACAACCACTATAAGCTGAAAGGATTTTCAGATCCTATAAAAATAAATATACATTTTCTTTAATAAGTTGATGCTGAACACATTTGACATTTTTTCAAAATCACTTTGATAATAACAATAATAGTAATTTGTTTCATTATAAAACATGTTAAATGATATTTCAAATTTCCTAATTAATGTTTTCAAGGAATAATTAATTAATTTGTTGACTGAATCCATGTGGAATGGAAGTTATATTTGGGATAATTATATTTTTGATTAAGTCAAAATTATTTTGACAGACTTTGGATTGAGATCTATGTTTCAATAGATATTTTCTGTTTTTTTTTTTTTGAATCCACAAAAATGCTCAAAAGTAAATCATAGTGTATTTCACTTATTATGAACAACTTTGTATTTGACAAATCCTAATAATACTATTGCCTAAGAAGTGTTAGTTGAAATGCTACGATAATAGTTTTGAGAAATGAACAGTGAAAGTGATTTTCCAACCAGTGATATATTTTCTTATTGATCTTCAACGTGTGAATGCTAAATAATTTAGGGATCAGTATGGACGATTGACTTTGCGCTAATAAAACCCTACCCCTGTACATAATTATGTTGAACGAAGTCAACAGGACTGATATTCTGACCTCTCGTTTCAACTTTGTTAGTGTTCATGTGTTGGCGATATTGTATATTGTGTAAACAATTTATTCTTTTCCAGTCATCTGTTATGCCATTTTGGGCATATTTTCTTCATGTCATTTTTAAGTTTTAATAAAAATGAGATAATTTTATGGTATGCAATCACTGTTTTCATGAATCTCCTTCTATCCTTATTGTTGCGTCGAGCCGAAAATCAGTTAAGCATTTTTTTTTTGTTGGGTCTTTGCATTCGACTTTAACCCATCTGGCGCCCCGGGATATTTTGATTCTCGTGCTGACTGATTTTTGGTGAAATGCATATGTGGTCGTCCGGACTTCGGTCCAAACGGGCACAGTACGTCACGCGATCATAATCATATCCTGCCCACTTAGGCTTAGATAAGGTACGGTATTCATGTATTTCACTTATGTGCCAATGTATGTACAATCTTTGGATTGCATAGGTTTGTAGAAACTTGTGTAACGTGCCAGCCTTATTTACAGATAGTGATTCTCATTTGGTCTGAAGCACTTCTATAATTCACCATCTAGGCTTACTGGATGGAGCAGCGTCGTGTATCGGTGATTGTTTCCCGACGAATTTCAGAGCACCTTCGAGACACAAAACAGATGAACTACAGATCTGCAATAGCTGAACATGCTGACGTCACGAGACACGCCAGCGAATTTGATGAGGCCGAAACTGTTGCTAAAATTCCAGGATATCAAAACAGGTTAATTAGAGGGGCAATAGAGGTCGTGAAGCATCCCAATTATTTAAATCGCGAAGATGGTTTCAGACATAGCAACACTTGGAATTATCTCCTAGCGCGCAACTGGCAGGGGCGCGGACCAATCAGGGAGCAGCGTGACGTCAATGCGGGGCAAGCAGGCACGTCTGGCTGGCAACAACCGTAAGTTTGGGTACGGACACCAACTTTAACCTACCCATGATTAAGGCTGCTGCAATGACAGCTGAAACGTCGGGAAACAATCACCTATACACGACGCGGCTCCACCCTGTAAGCCTAGATGATAAACTAGACACCGGCCACGAAAGCCTACGATCTAAATACTTCTATAATTGTTGCGTTATTATCAATGTAGGTAAAGTATGTTAACCTGTGATCTATTGTCTTATTATTGTGATGAACTTCGGGAATGATGTTGTCTACACTATTGCGTTATTTATGTTTCTATTTCAAACGTTCCAATTTAAACTGGTTGCTTATTGTAATGTTGTTAGCTTGTCAGTGTAGCGAATACACAAATGATACAATACTCTACTACCCGACCAGGGAATTGTTACCGCTAGACGTGGAGCGGGGCTGTTGTGTACATTACGTCACCTCGCCTCGTATAGGCAGCAGCGAGCGGCTACGAGGCAAGACGGAGAACGCATGTACAGGCATAGGCCTACAATGAGAACACACCGCACGACCCAGCACGAATCATGCACACAAATGACAAGCGATGAGTTTTCGCTACGCCTCTCGCAGGCGTGTGGCTGGGCGGAGCGCATTAGTTCCAATTTCCGCCACCGGTAACAATTCGCTGGTAGGGTAGTAGGCCTACACTAGAGTGGAGTAAGGTTATGTAAACTTAGCTGGTATTATAAATCCTGAGTCATATACGGCGTCCGTTAGCACTCACTACTCGCCTAGGACTGCAATACAATAGGCGACCAGTTCAAAGAAGGGGGGGGGGGGGGGGGGTTGGAGGGAGTAAAGTAGTAACGAGGTACTCACTGTACATAGAAATGGTGGTGGTATTTGATTTTTTAAGGGGCGAAGCATTTAGGTAATCTTCCCCTAGACCAGTGATGTTCAGGTTCGTGTAACGGACGTAGTTTGGTGGGAGGAACAAAAAGCGACCTGCCACAGTTTCACTGGCAAGCGAACCATTCGCTATTACGTCAGGGCTCAGAGAAAGTCGAGCGGCCACAGTTACCAGCGAGTCATCGCTGTGGCGGCCGGTAATATGGTTGCAGTGTTGCCCAACGACCAGATTTCTTTAAGAAACATAATTTAAACCGTAATAATATTTTTAGTAATAAAAGCTGTACGTTTCCTTTTATATGTATAGGAATTCAGAATTTTTTTCTTTAATAATTCAGGAAACCTTAGGAGGTAGTAAGTTACTGTGAACTGTCTGAGAAAGAGAAACGCGCCAACTGTCTAGGAGCGCTCGTCCGTTCGGTCGTTGCCAGCCCCAAGCACCGACCAATATCAATAGTGCAGGGTATGGCAGAGATGCTAGACCGAGTAAGTCCTATCCCAACAGTTAACTCGGCTGGTCGTTTCCGCCGATTGCAACAAGGGAGCCGAGGCGCGGACGGTGAAATCTGAGATGCTCCTTCAACAGCCTTGCCCGTACTTGTGACATTCGCGGTTCTTTCTCACCCTCGTATATAACTTACGTTGTTTTGTTGTCGTGAAGGTTTTCAAGAAAACTAACTTTAATCCGATGACAAGGTGATGTTCTATGAACTACGACATTCGTGATGAATTGGGTTCATTCCTTTTACCTCGCAATTGAATCCAGTTTTCTCTGATATCAAGCAGTCTTTTACCCTACCACCCCACCCCACCCCCCTTAATGAAAATAGTGCAACTCCCAGAACAATTATTCGCCAGCCGCCACTGGAGTCATGTCTCTTCATTTTATAGCAAACAAGCGCTAATGATTCCAAAACGGTAACTGATCCATATCATGACGTATAATTGTGAGCTCTGTAGTAGTGCGCATACTAGAGGCTAGGATTGGGAAGGAGTCAGTCATGGCCTTAAGTTACAAACCGTACCAACGTTTGCCTCGAGTATAAGTGGAGAAGCAAAGAAAATCACGTTTTGAATGGTTGAGGTAGGATTCTAACCACTACCCTATGCTGTGAATTGAACAAAATGGAGTGGGCACAGTTCCAGCCTTCAGGCTACTATTACATTTCATTGGAGAGTCGAGAATCTAATTCGAGATCTCAGTGATAGCAGCTAACAACGCTATTCCACCACAGGGTAGTACGGGGAAATTGTATTCTGGTTTGGGTGTTTGAAGAAAGTGCATAAAGCCTGTGAGGACTACTAAAAATTGAGGTGGGTTCAAATCCTACTGGCAGTAATTCAAGAAGTATTTACAATGAACTCCATGTGAATGCTGGGATGATACTCAATTCAATGCCATGCCTACTTTCCAGCCCTAACCCCAATTACAAGTTCACACACTAGTACAGACGCTACACTAAAACTGTTTCTCATACAGAGTCCGTTATTTTTGTTGATCCATTTTAGGGGCTTTGCGACATCGAAGTCAGGTAGTCCTGTAAGCTTAGATGTGTGTGTAATCTGCCTGATAAACTGTGTCATTGTGATGGCTGTACTAGTGGGTAGATTATTGGCAGGGGAATAACCTACCCACCAAGGGAAGATGATTAAAAAAAGGAGGAGGGTTTCGGACTGGAGAGAAAGGATAGAGAAATAGGATGAGAGTTCCACAAAAGTTATAAATTTAACCTTTAATGCACTTAGAGACGGTTGCAACTGCAAATCCGCTCTCTGATACCTAAAGTGGGTAACGGGCTTGGTCGAAGCTGACGGGAACCGCAGCTAAGACTTGGGCGGTTTGTCAGAGAAAGGCTTTAGTGTATTTCCTCCCGAGCATGCATAAGACTACTATGGGGAAGGGTGATAGTCTGGCAAGACAAATAGTAGCAGATTTGTTCTGTATTAACGATGGCATGAACTTGAGAAGAGTCAGGGAAGACAGGATCTTGCCTAACCGTTGTATTTGCGAAATGAGAAAGCGAAAAGAAACGCTTAATTTATTTAACAATTCAAAAGAAGTTGATAACTTTAACAAATATATATTTTCAATTTGGTTAACAATTTTTGGGTCACAGACCTCAGAAAACATTAAACGTTTGCTCCAGGCAATTGACAATTTATGAGGTTTCAAACCTTATATATGTTCTAAAATCTTTATAAGATTTAAAAAAGACAAATGAAGTAATTAAAGTTTAAACATTAAATTGAGTACAAGAAGTGTACTTTAAGAAATTTCTGAGAGAATATTCTAGAGAGAGTGACAACTTCAAAAATAACAATAAGAAAAACATGCAGAATAAGATAGAAGTTCCTAAAACTTCTTATATTTAAGCGGAATTACTTTGGGTCATTATACAAATAAGGGCAGGTCACCTACTGTGAAACCTGAAGAGAAAATCAAAAGGAAGGTTCTCGACCTCCTATGGTTAAGTAGGAATCACAAGCCAAATGGGGCAGTTTCCATTTCGTGAGACCTAGAAATAACTCACTCAAGAGTTGAAAGAATTGTTTTCCCTGATTATAGGGAAGAAACAATATAAGCATGAACCGTGTATAAAACACGTAGTTATACAGAGATTAATTAATGATAAACAAGCAAAAATGGAAGGGCACTTCGTTATAGTGACACCTTATAGAAAAGTTACAATTTTATTAATATGGTGTGTTAGTAGAAGGTTTAGGGAAGATCAATTGGGATTGAGGAGAAATGTTCATGGCCTTATTTAAAGTAAACGGACGATCGCGACGCGGTGGAAAGTGGAACAAGCACTAGTTATCACTATAGTCTGTTAAATAGATGAAAAGTTCACTGTAGAAACACGAAAGTTTATGAGAAAGAAAATTATTGCAATAATGAAAATAACTGGTTGCACTAGGTAGGCGAAAGTCTATTTCTTGAGAAGGTTGTGAATTACAATTAAATGCGCCATAGAATATTCCATCGGTGGAAGAAAATTCGCTATTGCAGTAATTTATAAGGAAGATTCCTCATTTTAAATAGTATTCCCACAAGTGAGTGAAAAATACATGACGGCAGGACTTGTAGATAAAGTACAGGATCTGGAAGGTTCCAGAACGATCTTAATAGAAGAATGGGGTCAAAGATAATCCAGCGGAGGAACTAGCTTGGTGAATTATAGACAGCGGGTATTAGATAATATCCCACGTAGTGAGAAGATTTCCCAATTAAATAGCTTAAGAAAGGCTACTTTCTATTAAGGTTGGCTTAGACAGACAGAAGCTCAACATAGCAAATCCCTCGAAGAATGATTTTTGCCCCAAATAAGTAATCTCACGCTGTCTATAAAATATCGTTAAAAGCATGTAGAAGTTAAAACTGATGAAGATGAAGTTAAAACTTGAAGTAGGTACTTATCTTTGTAGCATAGTGAAGGTGAAGTTCCCTTTGACGGATACTTAATGTGCCAACATGGCGTAGGACGTAGAGAGTGTCTCTTGGTTTGAGGAGACTGGCTCGAGTTGAGCCTTGACTGACCGAGTCAACTGCCGACTTAGAAGTGAGACCTGCTCAGCGAAGCGTGGAGGGTCCAAGGAAGGGAAAGAGTGGGGGTAGGAGACAAAAGGAATACATATCAGAATAGACAACTTATCAAAAATAAATGTTCTTCTTGATGAATGGTCTTCAAAGAGTTGATAGCAGGCGGTACTAGCACAGCATGGTGATTGAAAAAGTAGACGAAGGTCTCTTGCTCATGGAGATAATAGCTGGCGATGGTAGCAAGATCTGGTGGCCAGATGGAAAAGGAAGTCCTCTTGCACCAGGAAGAGTTGAAGAGCTTCAGAGATTCGCTGCTAGATGACGCTAGGTGGGTCATGGAAGATATATATCTAGAACAGACTCACAAAAGATATAAGCGACATGATCATCAAAGAGAAAATAGAAGATCACTGTTGGTGTTTGATGAAGAAGAAGGAATGAACAAGCAAAGAGCATTAAACATTATATTCTCTTGTACCGTGTATTCCAAGAATACACCATACTGGGAGGG
Organism: Meconema thalassinum; assembly: GCA_946902985.2. NCBI lineage: Eukaryota > Metazoa > Arthropoda > Insecta > Orthoptera > Tettigoniidae > Meconema > Meconema thalassinum. The sequence continues at coordinate 1,076,203,804 of OX336389.2, forward strand.
GAAAACACCAACAGAGAACAAATAAGCAGTTAAACATTTAAAGGTAATGGAGCGATCAAAGACAGTGGTCTTGTGATCGGACCATTAGTGGTCAAGATTTTGGCCATCCTGACTCTCCCATCCCTTCCAGGATAACACTCGGTCACTCTACCAGAGGTCCAGACTAGGGGAGGGGGGGTGAAACATCCCTAACCAAGACCAAGTCCCCCACTTTAATGTCGGGACTGGAAAGAAACCACTTCTGTCTCCGTTGCAAGGAAGTTAAATATTCCAAGTTCCACCTCTTCCAAAAAGAATTACGGAGGGCTTCAAGTTTACGCCAAACAATAGGTAGATTAAAATCCCTGTAAGAATTGGGAAGAGGAGGAGGGGCAGAAAGAGAAGTGCGTGTAAGGAAGTGACCAGGTGTGAGTGGAAGCAGGTCATCAGGGTCATTGGAAAGCGGAGTTAAAAAACGAGAATTAACAACACCTTCAATCACAAAATAGATAGAAACTGCGGGAAATAAGGCACTAGTAAAGATTGCGATAAGATGCGAAAGGAGAATTGACAAGTTTAAACAAAGCGTATAGAAACAAGTACATCTATTAAGGATAAGAATATACCAAATAAACAAAGTAACTATGCGAGTAGGAGGCAAGGACGCCATAGGTAACCATCTAGTAGCCATAAACAATGACCTTAAGTTATAATAAGTATCAAAAGGGTTACTCAGAAAAATACTTAAGTCAGCGAGAAACGTGACGTGGCAAGTATAAATACAAAAACACATTGAATGTAACGACGAGAAAAAACAAGTTTGTTCATCAATGAACAATAAAAGTGCAAAATATGTAAGCAGAGTGCAATACATGAGCGCGTAAAGGATATGCATCGATGTTATGAAACAAGAATCGAAGCAGTTGTAAGATACGAGTCTGAACAAGTGGGAGACATAAGCAAGCGCGGCCTTGACCCACATAGTACAGCGAGATAAGGAATATAAATATCTGAAAGAGTCCTTGACCGGAACAAGTTTATTTTGGTGATGAGTTGAGCAGCTTCTGAACTTACGGAAGCGACTCGCCAGACAATGGTAGGCAATCAGCCAGAGTTGAGATAAGGGAAGCTTGCTCTGACCTTTGGCAAGCATACAGGAAATAAACGATAACTTGGCCTTACCCAAACTTGCATACAAACAAGATTGAAAAACAAGCAGTTCGAAATAAACAAACAACAATAGTTGAAACAGCTTTGACTTAAAGCGGAACGAGTAACACGACATGCAGTCATCCGTAGCTTGGACGTGAACAAACAATTTAGAGACATATGAAATAGAGTAGGAAATCAATTTCGCATAATTTGGAGGATCACAGAATCCGACAATTTTCAACAGAAAAAAGCTTAATTCTTCCGAACAGAGAAGAAAAGCTGGGACATTGAGAAGGAGTTTATGCTTAGAATAGTTATTCTAGATGCTAGAGAATTCAGATTTTCAAGCGATTTCATGAGCGACTTCCAATTGTGAGGAAGGGGGGAGGAGCCGGCCGTGGCCATCCTTCTAATTAGCGAAAGAAGTGAAACATAGCTTACAGCGAAGTGATGGTGACTGATAGCCATGGTTTTACACAAGGGGAAGATAGTTTTCGATAGAGAGTTTAAGCAATTACCTGCTATAAAAATGACATGAGAAGGTAAACGAAGTAACCCAAGGCGAGGCGAACTTGAATTGCCATCTTGTGCGGGAAGAAGGCAAAATCATTTAAACATCTTACAAAGGTGGCGTAGTTGTTCACGATGAGACATCGTTTCGGCAAGTGTTTTTCAAAAGTATCGAGATCGAAAGCATGAGCGTTCTCTTTTTCAGAAATGGGATTTATGTCAGCTGTAACAAAATGACATTGCGCTTTGGTTTGAACACTGGGATGTTGGATTTCACCAGTAATAACCCAACCAAAATCGGTGTCTCTAGCGACCACGGTTGAAGATAACTTGCGAACCTGTTTACGGAGGCAATTCCAAAAAACATTGGCACTGAAAAGTGCATCAATGGGACCTTGAGCATTAAACTGAGGATCAGCTAACCTTAAGTGCGAAGGAATCTTTAAACCGGAAGTATTAATAGAGCTTCTAGGAGTGTCCTTGCCAATACTGGTAAGAATGAGACAGTTTAAGTTAAGATTGGTGTTTCTTTGGCAAACGTCTCTGATTTTCAATTTTGAAGACTGCAAGACTTGAGTTTTCAAATTGTCATTGCCAGATACATTGATGGAAATAGGCGATGACGAAAGATCTAGTTTTTTAATTAATGATTGCGAAACAATGTTATGAGTTGAAGCGGAATCAAGAAGACCACGGGTTCGAAACCAATTTCCAAATTTATCTTGGATTTCGAATTGTACAGTGGACAAAAGGGCTTGCGCACTGTGAGAAGTTTCGGCGTTAGAAATGCAGGAAGAAGCATTAGTTTGTTCGGAGCTGCTCTGCATGGAGTTTGAAGAAGCGGGTACTGATGGCCTCGATTTATCATGAACGTGCAATAAAGAATGGTGCGGTTGTTTGCAATGGAAACAGAGATTGGATGAAGTACAGTTTGAAGAAGAATGCTTAGGTGACAAGCAGTTGAAGCAATGTTTGCTATTGAAGACAAACTTCTTTCTGTCTTCAACAGACAATTCTTTAAAGGATTTGCACAAATACAATGTGTGAAGCTTTTTGCAGAGCATGCATTTTAAAGATTTGTTGAGCGGCCTGATATGTTCTCTTGGATGATTGAAAGAAGCAGAACGGATTTGCTTGTTCTCGACAGATGGGGGCTGATGACCCTTTGAAAAAGCAAGTTTTTTCTCAAAACTGTGACACTGATGACTCGTTTCGACATTTTCGCACTGAAATGCGAGTGCTGTAAGGACTTGTCATCGGCTGTTGAGAAACGAGATTAAGTGTTCGAACGAAAATTCCTCCTTGCGGGCGAGTTCGATCTCCCAAGCCTTTAAAGTCGAAAAATCGAATCTTGATGTAGCTAGATGAATAAGAATAGTGTCCCATGTTTGGACAGGCTGCTTAAGTTGATATAATGCTCTAATATTTAACTGCATAGAGTCTAACAAGTCTCTTAAAGAGGTGACGTCATTAGGTTTGACGGCTGGCAGGTTGAAGAGACAGCGGATGTGGCGAGCTACACTCAAACGTAAATTGCCATATCTCTCTTTAAGGAGATTAAAGGCGATGTGGTAGTTATCTGCGCTTAAAGGCAGCGACTGAACCAAGGCCAAGGCCTCGCTTCCAAAGACGTACGTAAGAAGTAGAATTTATGAATGTCGGGAATTCCCTTATTGTCATGAACGAGTGAGCAGTAAAGTTCATAAAAAGAATACCATTCACCTTCCTGGCCTGAGAAGTGAGGTAGGCTTATCTTAGGAAGTAACGGTTTCGGTTTGTTCTTGTGAAGTGAAGCGGGTGCGAACTGGGCCGGATTGATGACCCTAGTGTCCGGTTCTGAGATACTGCGGATCAGTTGGTGGGCCTTGGCAATCCCTTCAAAGTACAAGGGTTCGACCTCGTCCCGATCCGATTGAAGTTCTGGGCAAGCAGATTCAATCTCGGTTTGAATTTGATCCTAATAATCATAGGACCGTTCGTACAACTTAAGGCGTTGTGTCAAGATATCTAAATCACACTCGGAGGGATTTAATTTGTCGATAAAATTTCTGAATCTGGTGAGTTGCCCTTTATAGGAAGAACGTCTGGCAATGAGAGTTTCATCCTTTTCCTTTTCAGTAGGAGCCATGTTAAAGAAAATAGATTGAAATATAACTCACGAAACTGTGGAACCTTGGAAATGCTGTCAAACTGGCAGCAGCGAATAAGTAGAAAGAACGGGACACACCAAAGGAGACAGGAGCGGCCTCTTTCCCCTTCACAGGCTTTGCACGACGTGGTTATAGCTGAAAGATTCAAAGCAGATATTAATAATTTGCAAAGTATTGCCAAATGATCTTTTAAACAGAAAAATGACAAATGGACTCTCCCGGGTTTCGGCACCAAATTTTGGGTAGATTATTGGCTGGGGAATAACCTACCCACCAAGGGAAGATGATTAAAAAAAGGAGGAGGGTTTCGGACTGGAGAGAAAGGATAGAGAAATAGGATGAGAGTTCCACAAAAGTTATAAATTTAACCTTTAATGCACTTAGAGGCGGTTGCAACTGCAAATCCGCTCTCTGATACCTAAAGTGGGTACGGGCTTGGTCGAAGCTGACGGGAACCGCAGCTAAGACTTGGGCGGTTTGCCAGAGAAAGGCTTTAGTGTATTTCCTCCCGAGCATGCATAAGACTACTATGGGGAAGGGTGATAGTCTGGCAAGACAAATAGTAGCAGATTTGTTCTGTATTAACGATGGCATGAACTTGGGAAGAGTCAGGGAAGACAGGATCTTGCCTAACCGTTGTATTTGCGAAATGAGAAAGCGAAAAGAAACGCTTAATTTATTTAACAATTCAAAAGAAGTTGATAACTTTAACAAATATATATTTTCAATTTGGTTAACAATTTTTGGGTCACAGACCTCAGAAAACATTAAACGTTTGCTCCAGGCAATTGACAATTTATGAGGTTTCAAACCTTATATATGTTCTAAAATCTTTATAAGATTTAAAAAAGACAAATGAAGTAATTAAAGTTTAAACATTAAATTGAGTACAAGAAGTGTACTTTAAGAAATTTCTGAGAGAATATTCTAGAGAGAGTGACAACTTCAAAAATAACAATAAGAAAAACATGCAGAATAAGATAGAAGTTCCTAAAACTTCTTATATTTAAGCGGAATTACTTTGGGTCATTATACAAATAAGGGCAGGTCACCTACTGTGAAACCTGAAGAGAAAATCAAAAGGAAGGTTCTCGACCTCCTATGGTTAAGTAGGAATCACAAGCCAAATGGGGCAGTTTCCATTTCGTGAGACCTAGAAATAACTCACTCAAGAGTTGAAAGAATTGTTTTCCCTGATTATAGGGAAGAAACAATATAAGCATGAACCGTGTATAAAACACGTAGTTATACAGAGATTAATTAATGATAAACAAGCAAAAATGGAAGGGCACTTCGTTATAGTGACACCTTATAGAAAAGTTACAATTTTATTAATATGGTGTGTTAGTAGAAGGTTTAGGGAAGATCAATTGGGATTGAGGAGAAATGTTCATGGCCTTATTTAAAGTAAACGGACGATCGCGACGCGGTGGAAAGTGGAACAAGCACTAGTTATCACTATAGTCTGTTAAATAGATGAAAAGTTCACTGTAGAAACACGAAAGTTTATGAGAAAGAAAATTATTGCAATAATGAAAATAACTGGTTGCACTAGGTAGGCGAAAGTCTATTTCTTGAGAAGGTTGTGAATTACAATTAAATGCGCCATAGAACATTCCATCGGTGGAAGAAAATTCGCTATTGCAGTAATTTATAAGGAAGATTCCTCATTTTAAATAGTATTCCCACAAGTGAGTGAAAAATACATGACGGCAGGACTTGTAGATAAAGTACAGGATCTGGAAGGTTCCAGAACGATCTTAATAGAAGAATGGGGTCAAAGATAATCCAGCGGAGGAACTAGCTTGGTGAATTATAGACAGCGGGTATTAGATAATATCCCACGTAGTGAGAAGATTTCCCAATTAAATAGCTTAAGAAAGGCTACTTTCTATTAAGGTTGGCTTAGACAGACAAAAGCTCAACATGGCAAATCCCACGAAGAATGATTTTTGCCCCAAATAAGTAATCTCACGCTGTCTATAAAATATCGTTAAAAGCATGTAGAAGTTAAAACTGATGAAGATGAAGTTAAAACTTGAAGTAGGTACTTATCTTTGTTGCATAGCGAAGGTGAAGTTCCCTTTGACGGATACTTAATGTGCCAACATGGCGTAGGACGTAGAGAGTGTCTCTTGGTTTGAGGAGACTGGCTCGAGTTGAGCCTTGACTGACCGAGTCAACTGCCGACTTAGAAGTGAGACCTGCTCAGCGAAGCGCGGAGGGTCCAAGGAAGGGAAAGAGTGGGGGTAGGAGACAAAAGGAATACATATCAGAATAGACAACTTATCAAAAATAAATGTTCTTCTTGATGAATGGTCTTCAAAGAGTTGATAGCAGGCGGTACTAGCACAGCATGGTGAGTGAAAAAGTAGACGAAGGTCTCTTGCTCATGGAGATAATAGCTGGCGATGGTAGCAAGATCTGGTGGCCAGATGGAAAAGGAAGTCCTCTTGCACCAGGAAGAGTTGAAGAGCTTCAGAGATTCGCTGCTAGATGACGCTAGGTGGGTCATGGAAGATATATATCTAGAACAGACTCACAAAAGATATAAGCGACATGATCATCAAAGAGAAAATAGAAGATCACTGTTGGTGTTTGATGAAGAAGAAGGAATGAACAAGCAAAGAGCATTAAACTTTATATTCTCTTGTACCGTGTATTCCAAGAATACACCAACTAGTGTGTGTATTGGTAATTGGGGCTAAGATTTGGGTAGCAGGCGGCCGTGGCCTTAATTTAGGTACTATCCCAGCATTCACCTGGAGTTGAAGTGGGGTAAATCCGCGACAAACAACTCCTAAAATGGCTGAGGTGGGAATAGAACCCATCATTTCTCAGTTCTGCCTCACAGGGTTGAGAGAATCACGTTCCATCCCTCAGACCAGAATAAAATTTCTTGGCAGAGCATGAAATCTAATCAAGGGCTTATTTCGTGCTTCCAGTGCTTCCGATTGGCACGATAGTGAATTTTTTTGCACCATGAATTAGTAATTTACGTACAGAAGAACGCATGTAAAACCATGAATAGAGCTCTAAACACAAGTTTGCATTCAGTAGCCGCTTGATATGATCTGTAATATTTTGAAGAAAAATAAGTTGGATAAGTTTTGCATTGATGCCCGTAATGCATGTTGCTCATAACACCGGTAGGTTATATTGCCGTCAATCGATGTTCGGCTACCTCCTGGTCTTGGTTTATCAATTATCAGTCCCATTTTCGACCAAGATCTCTCTCTGCCTAATTATGTTTCTTTTCTGTGACCACTTGTTTTCTTTTTCAACCTTTCTAGCGTGCCACTTTTATTGTCATTCCTGTATGCGAAGTGTAAAATGCATTAAAAATCGGATTCAGGCATGCAAAGTGGTAAGTCCAAAATAATAAATCATTGGGTTCTGGCTACTACGGTCTCCCACATTAATTGTGTTCATGACTTTTGGAGTACTGCTGCAAATGCACGAAGAACCACCCGTCACAGAATTACATAATTTTCCATCAACCATTGTCAAACTTAACTTATAAAATAACCCCTGGCACTACAGCCCATGTGGGGCCTAGGCCTACCAAGCGACCGCTGCCCAGCAATTTGGCCTGAAGATATTGGGATGATGCGTGTTCAGCGCATCGGGTCCCCTCGGCCGTTAATCTTAGTTTTCGTGACCGGGGTGCTGCCACACTGTCAGACAGCTACTCAATTGTCCTCACGAGGCTGAATGTATCCAGATCCAGCCCTCACGTCAGTTTCCAAAATCACTGGCGAAGCCGGGAATCGAATCTGGGGCCTCCGGGTGAGAGGCAGGTGCGCTACCCCAACACCATCGGACCGGCATACATAACTTATGATCTACTTGAATTTCGTTGTCATTTACAACATATTTTGTTTGGGTGAGTTTCTATTTATATTTGTATCAAATTGAATTCTGTTCTAGTCAAGGAATCTGTTTAATTTTGCAGCAGTAACTTAATGGTCTACAAAGCCTACGTAAAGAAGGCATTACATTTTGCCATATAATTCTCTTGACATTGTTTCCTTGTGAAAAGAAGTATAATTGCAATGGCACTAAAGAGATGGCAAACATATCGGAATCACTGTGCATATGTGATATTTTCTGCTTATATTTGCTACATCCACTGTCAACGTCACAAACCCACTTGTAAATCATGCACATAGTTTGAGGTGTTTCAGTGATACTTCTTAACACTTCGTTCAGGACAGACACTAGACGCGCAATCGTATGATCTACCAATGACTGTAAGTCCTACCTCTGTAGAATAACCTATAATGGTGAAACTTTCATTCGGTGGGCAATACCTTAATTTTTCTCCCTTAACTATATAATACGATGGGTATATATAACTGTGATTCCGTTTAGCTCCTAAGCGTATATGGTTATACTGAACTTCAGATAAGTTATTTTCTACTATGAATGACAACGCCTCTTTTGGAAAATAGGGAACTTGTGATAAGTGTTGCGAATCAAATGTTCTTCTCTACTGTGACCGTCAGCCGGGTGGCAACGGCACATATTTGTGAGTGACCTTCTGAATTCCTCCGGTAAAGCTGTCGGGATGGCCAACAACCGCGATGACTCTCCTAACATCTCCCCCGTCGGACCTTTAAAAGTTTGCCGTGAGGATCAGGTGAACTTCCTAACAATAGGCCAATGCGGCACGAGGTTCTATAGTCCACGGGGAGCGTGGTACATGGTTGCGATGGTCAAAGACGGCCTAAGGAAAGGTTCACCTCAAAAACTAGACTGTGAAATTAAACATCCAGGCTTATGTAAAACACCGTGAAAATTTATTGTAGATTTCCACAAACCCCTATCCTAGTTCGGAGGGTTATATTCGGCTAATCCGCAAGCTAAAAGTTAATGATAATAAAAGTTCAAGTCCCTAACAATGAAGTTACATTAACCCTCGCGAAAGATCTAATACACAATAAGTAAGCAACAGCAACAACGCTGGGTAAATGGTACGACGCAAAATCCCTAATACAAGTTACATGATCAAGCTAATATGAAGTTACATTTAAGTGAAGGAGCAAAGCAAAGCTAAGTTATGGTGGTACCATTTCCACATTTACATTTAACGTTTCTAGCTAAGTCCTATCAGTTAACATTCAAAGTTACGGCGGTGACGTCCGTAATAGCAAAACAGTTACAATACAAAGCTAAGTGTACAGCCATTTAAAAACAATTAATCTAATCAACAATCATGTGCTAAATAGCACGCAATAAAGGTAACATGGGGAAAAATACAGTTTCATGACATCAATAATTATAGTACAACACAGTTTTTATTATAATGCCTTCCTGCCCCATGGTTAACTCTTTGTAAACCATTGTCATCTAGCTTGATAGTAATGTCGGTGATAGCGTAGTTAAAACCACGTCTGACAATCACATGGCCTGCGCTCCACACACTATGAACTAATGGTTCATGTGTGCGCCAGGTCACAACAAAAATGTCTACAGTCTTCGTCGTTTCCAATAAAGGAAATCCCTTCATCTGCACGGCCATGTCAGCAGGTTCAAATGTAAGAATGTCAAAGTTTAAATGGAAACAATATGTTAGTTAGATCTTGTTTAAAACAATTATGCGGATGATGTTTATTATGTCGGTTTATGTTCCTTCCGTAGGTTTATGGCGTATTCTGACAAAGGCCTGACAAGGAGTAGTCTTCTAAAGATCATTATCCCGCAGCAAAACATCGACTCAATAGTCGGAAAACTCAACGAGCAAACTCGGCTCGGACTCACAATAACACGAGTTATCAGCGGTAAATACCTCGCTTTCAACAACTCTCATAATAATGCCTCATAACAACAACAGATGCGCGACTTACAACAATGGCACGTCTTACTCACTCAAGGCACATAATATCATGGGTTACCTGCGGCAAACCTCGCATTTAATAACCAAATTGCCTTCATTATAATTTGTCTCTCTCAAGAGGATCGCCAACAATGCATAAAGAAACCTGACAACCCTGGACATGTCGAAATGACATTCCTCGCAGCAAAATATCTAACTAACAGTATGAAAATCCAAGAAAAACAAATGAACAAAAATACAGTAAGAAACACTGGGTTTCATGAGCAATAGCTGCATTGAAAGAAAGAGATGAATGAAATCAACATTCTGTCCTATGTTATCGTAGTTCTGTCTCGCTTTCAAGCATTTGTTTTCAAGGTTACTGGGTCAACAAACCAGTTTATTGGTGACAACTTCACAAATTGCAGTCCTTCACTGACCACATTTTTCAACAGGCAAGGCCGGCTAGTTTTAACATTATATAATACCGTAATATTTGGCCTTGTCATTCTTAGCATATGCTTGGTTCAAAAACCTTATAGAATCCGTGTGCTAAACACGTTACAATTTAACTGTACAATAAAGTATCGCAGTCCTTCATTTCAAAGAATAGTAAATCACAGACATAACAGCATGTCTCACGAGCTTCTTTGCTCATCAAAGATATAACACTTATTAAGTTCTCAGTATAACATTAACACCTGTGTCCTCATGACAGAAACAAAGTAGTAACAAATTGATAAATATGGCACAGATCTGCAACTCTAGACCTGCATAATGATGCGATAGTGCACTTAGTTCGATGCTTGACATCTACACTTTCTCCAAAATAATAAATCTGTCAGTATTTGACTATAAATTGGCTTCTGAGCGCTTTCAAAAATGAAAATACAGCATATTTTTATAAAACTGGAAACTACAGTTGGTTTCCTAACGATACGACCTATCTAACGAGGCCATAAGTCTCAACAGACTGGTTGCAAAGATTGCAGTTAAATAAAGTGACGATGACATCTGAATGAAACCACGGATAAATATCCTACACATGGCTGAGCAAAATAGCTGCAAATGATTACAGTCATGTTTGGCAGTGGGTCGGCTATAACGTGGTACGACGTCCATCAGGACGGCACCAGGGTTAACCAAAACTGGTCTACCCCACAGGGTGACTCACAATGACTGAAATAAACAACAATTATACTAATTACAACCCTACCTAGCAAATGGCTGACACATAAGTGCGGTTGATTCACAAAAAAAACTACGATATCTAAATATACCACCGCGGACTATTACAAAAGAAAGGGTGCCCAAACTCACGACTTTTGGTAGCTCTCACATCGGCTCAGACATTCATCGACCAGGGTCGCGAAAAACTCTGCTTGGCTCTCCAGCATGGTCCTGTCCTCCACGGATTCACCAATCTGGACCTCCCAAGCAACCAGGGTTCGTTCGCCTCCGGATGATGGTCTCCCAAAAAGGTCTGGAATGTGCCTGGAAGTCGGCATCCACGTTCCTTCGTCTGCGTCCTCGGCATCCTGACGTTCCATCAAGCTGGTGGTCTCCATCACGACGTCTCCCTCATACCGGAATGGTATTAGCCCATAATCGTCTTCTTCACCATGGCGTGGAAAAGTTCAATGTCTTGCATGATGTCGAAAATGTCGAAATATCTCGTTCCTCTCGGCGTTTTGGCGTGATTTTTGTGGACGATGCAAATAATAGTGTTCTCCACAGTATTTTGTAGTTTTCAGTCTGTTGATCCTCAAGATTCAACACGATGCGATGCTTTGCTTGTTAGCACGTGCAATTGTATCACGTTTTATCAATCACGTGGCATCCGCGATAAAATTGATATTTTCAATTCAGAATTTCCGTAGCAATAATGTTGTGATCGTTGGCAGTAATGATCACGTCGTCTTGGCACAATTATCAGACGATAACTCTTATATTTTCGGCGTGGCACTTTGCCCTTCCACTTACACGTGGGAAAAATATCTGGCGTATGGCACCAATTACAGTTTGTAGAAAATATTGCCTAATATGGCCTTTCGTAGAACAATAATATGTCCACAATGTGTGACAACGTTAGTATAGTTATTTTCAACACACGATGCAGTCGGATGCTCACTTGAGCACAAAAATATTTATAATGTCCATGTCGCGACGGACGGATACTCGAAACACGCCTGTCTGGCGTCAGATCTCCAGATGTAGTGTCGTCACTGACTTTCACTCGGAAGTAGGTCGCCAAAACGAAGTCATTGAGCGACTACTTTCATAGCTCCTTGCGTATCTGCAAGTGTTATACCTTACCAAAAACGTAATAATCATTCACCAAAATGATTCAATAATACAGAATGACGAATTAGAATATTCTGAGTCTTATGAATGGATAAAAGTGATTAACAAGACCTCCAAAGTCAAAAATGCAATTGAGCGCTACTTCAAAGAGTATAGCATGAGCTCTCTGCTCCACGTGGTATTCTGGGTATGTTCAAAAGTACTACATCCCATAATAATTATTCCGTCACAAAAATATCACATGAACCATAGCTCAGCGGGTTCACTACCTAGTGGCTCTGCAAGGAGTAGTTCGAGTTATGTCCTTAATTACTTTTAATGCATCCCTTTTGCCAGAATCTCGAAGTGATATTTGTTTAATTCATTTAATTCTTGTTGCAATCGCGCTTTATTTAAAGTTTGTAACCTCTTCTGTTTAGTTTTCAATCCGATATCCTCAAAGAGTTTTCTTGGTCTTTCAGCCTTTGGGATAGAAGGGACTGAACTGTGTGAATGAAAATTGTAGCTTTATATACTCCTTCGTGAAAATGCAATGCTTTTGATAACCAATGGGAAATGTTTAATAAAAACCTGTCTTTAATTCTATAACTTTGTTTCCGTCGCTCAAAGGCCGTTAAATACGCAGTGACACATTTGGAGAGCAGTCCTGTAATACATAACGCTGTCACTCAACACTTCGCGGTGGAAAGCACGCCTCTGTAAATAAAATAAAATTTCTCAGAAGAGAGCACGAACGAGCACAAACTGAATTTCAAGTCTTATTCGTAATGAATTTATCTACAATCTAGTAAATGCACGAGGACTGAGTATAAGTGGGAGAAATTTTATATGTTAACGTAATGTTAGAGGAGTAAAACTGTGGTACGCTGTTAACATGAGTTAATAAAACCCTACCATACTATTTAACCACCTTAGAGCCAAGCGTCGATCAGATTGGCTCTCGCACCAAGTGCTAAAATTGCCAAAGCCGATTGAATTGGCGCGGTGATTTTCTTATAGTTGAATATTTCTGCCTACACATGTATCTGATTATTACATACTGTTGAATATCTGCCTATGTGGGGTTTATTTTTATTTTATTTTTCCTTCCAAGTCCGTTAGGCGATGGGAGGGGGCTCATGTTTTGAGCTATCAGACACGCACTCCACAGCCGAGTGAATGGTGGTGCCGTTGCTTTTCTTCTGGTTTACAATTTTGGATTTTTGCCAACAGATGTGTCTATGTAGGCTACGTCATACTGCTTGAAAGCTGATGCTTCAAGTTTGCTTTACAAGGTATTTCTTTTTCTTAAGACGTCCTTGACACGAAGGGAGGGGGGAAATGATTATATCTTCAAAAATGTTCTATTTATGACCTTTTTTTCAATATTCTGTTTGACCATTGAAAATGGCTTGGCATTCTTGGCAAGTATTTCAGGAAACTGCTTGGTACTAGGGGGGTTAATTATGAAAATAGATGATTTTACATTCTTTCTTCTCCATATTTAAGATATTCGCAATCACACACTGATAACAAACAAATTAAAGGGCCAAATTCACTGCTAAAACACCTCTGGCGTTGATACCGAGAGTCTCTTCAAGGAAAGAGCGATAAAGAGTGTTGTTTCCAGCACCATGTGTTTATAATGGGGTTTAAATTCGTAAGCTCTGGTTATCTGTTAGCAGTTTAGTAAGAGAAAATGGGCAAAACATTCAGTTGAATCTTTACATTCTTTCCTGCTAAACTCTTATCCTGGCCCACTGTGCGTTGATTAGATTCAGTGATGAACAATTGGAAAGTGAGAGGTGTAGAAGCAGAGGAGGCCGCAGTGTTAACTGCTAATAGGGGATCATGTAGGAGAATCGTTCACAAGCATGGGCTTGCAGACTTGACTGGACGCTTTAAGGCGAAATAATACTAAACGAAAATGGGAGTGTCTTCTACTTATAAACCTCGTGGTTTATACTTGGCTGTCAACCCCGAGGCTCAGGTTCAATTCCCGGCAGTCAAGAAATATAATTCTGGTTTAAGGGCTACACGGGGTATACTCTGTCTCGTGAAGCATAACTGAGGAGAGAAGGGTTCGTTTCCCACCTCAGCCATCCTCGAAGTGGCTTTCTGTGGTTTCCCAGTTCTATTCCAGACAAATGCCGGAATGGTTCCTAGCTTAAGGCCACGGCCACCTCCTTCCAAATCCTCACCTGAATTACAAATACACATACTACTAAAGACACCGCAATAACGCAGGTTGTCAAACTCTCTCTCTCTCTCTCTCTCTATATATATATATATATATATATATATATGTATATATATAATGTATACACACACCAAGTACACGAGGTTAAATGACCACGATGTTCAAGCCCCACAAAAGAAACAACTACATCTACTGTACTTACGAATTTTCAAGCCATTCTCTCCCGTAGCTTTGACGAACAATCGGACAAAAACAAGTTACACTGAATTTTTATTGGTCATTATACACATCATTCTGAATGAAGACAAAGTTTATTCCGAAAATTCGAAATGTGCGGACTGAAAGCTTACTTATTAGCCTACTTTTCACATTTTGCAAAAATGAGGAAAAAGTAGACTTATGAGATCGGACAAATGTGTGTCTGTCTGTCTGTCCTTCTGTCTGTCTGTCTGTCCTTCTGTCTGTCTGTCTGTCTGTCTGGCTGGCTGGCTGTGTGTGTGTTCCCCCCCCCCCCCCTCCTATCAACTCCTAAACGGCTACAGCAATCGAAACAAAATTTGGTAGGAATAAAGATATATACCTGAATATCTCACGGCCATATTTTAAAATGATGTCAGTGCTACCAACTGCTGAAAAATGGCAATTGAAATTTGAGCTCCATGTCGGATATCATAGAAGGTATGAATGGGAGCTATTTCAAAATTGACACACGTATAGATAATAATATTGCAGTTTAATTTCCAGGAGGCCATACATGGCAGTGTTGCCAAATTGATTATAAGCCTGCTGATAGGTCCAAAATTTAAATGCATATATCTTCTACACTATCAATTGGATTTCACCCAAATTTCGTATGTGCTATGTGTAAATAAACAGATATGACTGAGCGTATTCTTAAGAGCCAGCAGTGCTGCCAACTGTTAATAAATGCTCTCTTTTAAAAAAATCCAAATACCCAAATATCAGAAAGTATGCAAGCCGACAGCTTTAAACTATGCACACGTATAGTACCTGACATTCTATATTAATTTGGAGTAACTTATATACGTCAGTCCTACCAACATGATTCTAAGCCTGCTTAGAGATCCAACTTTAAATACATTTAACTTCTATACTATCATTTGGATTTCAACCAAATTTCGTGGGTGCTATGTGTACCATAACAGATATGAGTATGCCGATTCTTAAGAGTAACCAGGTTTACCAACTGATAATAAATACTGTCTCAATTTTTGTTACCCTAATATCAATATATAAGAAAGTATGCAAGCCAATAGCTCTAAACTTTGCACAAGTGTAGTACCTGGCATTCTAGATTAATTTGGATTAAATAATATAGGACTACGCCAGTGCTGCCAACATGATTCTAAGCCTGCTGATAGGTCAAATTTTAAAATGCATGTAACTTCTATACTAACTAATGGAATTCATTCAAAATTGATACAACAATAGATCATATTATTTCAGATTATTGCTGACCAATACATGTATGTCATTGTTGCCAACATGATTTACGCGCGCTGTTAGATCCAATGTCTAATTGCATGTAACGCCCATGCTATCCATTGGACTTCTACAAAATTTTGTATAGTTGTACCTTAAGAAATGGAACTAACAATATATTCAGTCACCAGAGCTGCGAACTGTAGTGCTCTATTAGGCTACATTATACCAGGTATATTTCGAACTAATTAGAAATTTCGATATTACCAACTTAATTTCGTCATTATTCTTGATAGGTCTATATAGATTGGCATGAATCTTAAATTTCAAGAAAAGTAGGCTCTTTAGTTCGTCACGGAACTTCTTGTTTATAACCTTGAGATAGTTTCCGAAAGCTCTTATTCTCAAATTTCAAATGTTGTTGTTGTTGTTGTTTCATTTGGGGAGCTTGGACATCATGGTCATTTAGTCCCGTGTACTTCAGTGTGTGTGTGTGTGTGTGTAGAATTTGTCTGTTAACCTGTGTTATTTTGGTGTCTATAGTTATGTGTGTATTTGTAATCCAGGTGAAGTTTGAGAAGGAGGCGGCCTACGCCTTAAGTTAGAATCCATCCTGGCATTTGACCGAATTGGAACTGGGAAACTACAGAAAACCATTTCCAGGATGGCTGAGGTGGGAGTCAAACCCACCTCTTCTCAATTTTGCCTCATGAGGCTGAGTGTACCTAGTTTCAGCCCTCAGACCAGAATTAAATGTCTTGGCAAAGCCGGAAATTGAACGCAGGCCACAGGGGTGACATCCAACAATGCTAGACTCGAAGCAGACCGTATTAATGTTGAAAGCAGAAATCACTAAGATAGTATAAGATAGCACTTACTGTATTAGTCAGTCATTGTAACTGACAGTATTTTGTAGAAAAAGTCTATTCCACAGTACTCTCATCACCCGAAATAACTTTTACCAGTCTGGATAAGTTAGCAGCACAGCTTCATTTCATATTATGTATACATTATCGTGTTGGAAGCCATTTTTCAGTGTTGCCTTAGTAATAGAATTGTAATGTTTTTCAGTCGGTCAACACAGCTGTATCCAATTATAATTGGTGTTTCCCTAATCCCAATTCTAGGACATTCTCAATAAACTGGGTGCGCTTAATTAGAGCTGATTCGCTTACGCGTGGCGAGCATGAAAACTGGCCTTAATTAGTTGAAGATGTTCAGAATACAGTAACATATATTAGGATGTTCTATTTTTGGCAGCACACATATGTTACATTGCTCGATGAACACAGACAGTTGGGAATGCGGAGAAAGGCCAAGGAGGATAATGGATAAAAGGACAACACAATATATTCCTCCCAGTTTAGTGCAGGCAGCAGTGAGAAGAGCTACACGGGACCGGAACACACATCACTCAAGCAACTAAGTTCAAAAGATCACACCAACGTGACAATTTAATAACAATCACATAACCACACTAAGCAAGCAAATTTGAAGGTCAATCACCACTATCAGTATCTTAACAAAAGAATCTCATATAGCTAATAAATCTTGACTAGTTGCACTAGTTTAACAACTACTGCAACTATATAAGTGTATATATTGTAAATACCATCACCTATACATGTACACATAGATTTAATAGCCTAAGTGTAAAGAATCTGATGATGATCGCTTGACGATCGCAATTTTTCATCCAAGTGTATTTATTAATTTCGTGTATCATTTAGTTTAGGGAAACACCCATTACAATTGGGTACAATCGTGTTGACCGACTGAAAAATATTAAATTTCGATTTCGTATCCATATCAAATGACAAGGAATTTTCAATAGAGCAATAATTGACAGCTGCCCTCTTTCAAGAAATGTACAGAAATTCTCAAAACCACGCAATACATCAGAAACATGTAATTACTCTGCTAAATAGTAAAATAGTGCTCATGTAACTCCACTGACAACAAGTAATTTTCACTTTGTTCACAGACAACAGTTTATCCGGATAATCTCCCTTTGTGGAAAATCCAGCGAATCTCTCTGTAAACATTCTAAAAATAACATGTCCATTTCTCTATCAAGAATCTCCTCAGCAAAGGTAAGCTCGACAATAATCTTCTTATCACTGTCTTTATCTATTCTGACAGCTATTTTACCTAACACAAAATAAGGATAATTCTCAAGGTGATTATGCTACTTACTGGTACACAACAGCGTGAGTGCATTTAAGAGATTATTAGCCATACATTTTCCTTCGAGCGCTGGATGTTGCATTAAGTGTAGTAATCTTCTTAACTTCGACTAAAAACGTTCACCCCCCCCCCCCCCCACCAGGGTTGCCAAATGTCTTTTCAGTGAAAATGAGGGAGACTTTAACACGACTCAAAACAACTGTACAGTAATATGTCTTAATTGTTTTCACATATTATACTACAAGTAAAACTTGCCTTCAATGGACACTTTATTGAACGGAAACTTGTCTTAAACGGAAATATTTGACGGTCCCATGAATTAAGGGGTGAAAAAAAAGTGTTAATTATCTTCATTAACCCTACAAGCACCAACCTATTTTGGGTCATATGGAGTACCAAGGGCTGCAAAATTTGCCCACCGAATTCTTTCACTTAACACGCATTCAATTGTTGATGATATTGATTTATTTACTGAAATTAGTATAATATAAACTATTGCACTTAATTCTAACCTCTGAAAGTACCGTACTTAGAAACCATGGTCTTTATTTTGAAAATCACAAAATCTCTTTGCAACACGTTTTGTTGACTCAATGCATGTCATCACTTTAATCCGACGAACTTCCAACATTCACAGTAGCATCTACCTCATCTTCACTTTCATTGTAAAGGTCTTCTGGTAAATCTGCCTCTAACTCATCAATAATATCACTCTCTTGTAAAGATCTTTTATAGAAAAATGAAAATCCACAGCCTGCTTCCGGTCTCCGACCGGGTCAGGAATGGAATGAATGAAGCCCCCATCTAGCGGCGAGGATATGGACTGTGCCGGCTGCCGAGGCCTGACGCACTCCTCTGGGGCGATGATTAAATGAATGACAGATGAAATGAAATGATAGTGGCGAGTGTTGCTGGAATGAAATTGTGACAGGGAAAACCGGAGTACCCGGAGAAAAACCTGTCTGCCTCCGTTTTGTCCAGCACAGATCTCACTTGGAGTGACCGGGATTTGAACCACGGACCCAGCGGTGAGAGGCCGGCGTGCTGCCGCCTAAGCCACGGAGGCTTTTATCTTTTATAGAAACAACCTTATTCACTTTCACACTCAGCATAACTAAACTGTTCCTTCTTATAACAGAAAATATAAGCTTTACAAACGACGAAACATAACAACAATGCTAAACACACTCATTTAAAATAAAATTCAACAATAGCATACTTTCAAACTGTTATAAACTCACAGGAATTATACAGAATTAATGTATCGTGGAATACCAAAAGGGTGCCCCTTTTGTTAAAGGAGACTTAAACACGACACAAGAACACTACACAGTAATATGTTTTAATTGTATTCACATATACTACAGGTAAAAACTACCTTCAGTGGACACCTTATTAAACGGAAACTCGTCTTAAACGGAAATATTTGACGGTACCGTCAAAAAAGAGAAAAATATGTGAAGAAAAATATATAAAATATGGCAGCAACTGAAGTCTGTGAAGCTATCTACAAATAGCTTAAATATTACTTATCTGTGAATTCAATTGAAACATGAATATTAATTAAATAAAAGACGGTGGCAATATTTGTGTTCCGCCCCCCATTGGTGCTTCTATGGTTAAAAAGAATCTGTGTTCCGCGGACAACAACTGAAATCAAAATACGCATTTTAAAGGAAAATTCCCAAGTTAAAAAAAAAATGCAGTACTTAGAATTGTTCAGGCATTCTGTGAAAGTCTACCTTGTCTGCTGTAACTGTTGATTCAGTAGCTAACAAGTATTGTGCAAATACTTCTTCCTTCCTTTGTTCTCCGAGTGACACGTCGTGTAAAGCTAATTGGCTGTTTCCTGTTCCCCAATCATTTCCCAATACTCGTTTTAATGAACTATCAATCAACAAATGCTTGTCATTGTCTCGGCCCTTGTCAATCAGCTTTTAACTGAGCACTTTTAACCTTATATTACTGACACAGTTCGGCAGCTGTCATTATGGCTTTGAAAGCAAGAGTTGTGCTTGATATTAGCATGAGAGTAAAAGTGATCCAGTACTGTGTTAATTCCTGGCAGACAATTGAAAATGCAACATTGAATAAGGTTTGTTCACCATTTTCATTTTATGTTTTCTCAGTATGTCCATTATATGCGTGTCAATTGTTAAATTAGTTTAGCATGTACCTACCTCCATTAACAAGAAACCTGTCTTTAACGGAAAAATTAGCGAGTTCCGTTCGATTCCGTTGAAGGCATGTTTTACTGTAGTAAATATACAAAACATTTACAGATATTTACATATTTACAAGAGGCTGGAAGTTGATTTTAATTTTCATCATTCAATTACATAATTGACACTAATTTTATTAGATCTGCATGGCAATGGACCTATCAACGGACCATCTATTATGTATTGGCAACCCGCCCCAGCTTCACCCGGTATCTTTAACGGTTTACCCAGTGTAAGCTTAAAAGGCGAACGGACGGCAGGTCTCAGACGCAATTCAGAAAAGCCGAGGTAAACAGCGTAACACCAAACACTATACTCTTCTCTGAAGTCCTAACTCGACACGACTCAACAGTTTGATGCTGACCGAAGCTGGGGTGATAGGCTCTTTCGCTAGCTCGTAAACACGCTCCAAGCTAGTAATTTAAATTGCCGCTGAATGGAGATTGTTGGAAGAAATGAAAACGTAAAAGCACTTATAGTGGGCGATGTATAAAAGATTGAGGTTTGCTGTCCTGGACTTTTTTGTAGAACATTTCATGCTGAACAATCCTTACACTCATAGTCTATAGCTATTTTTAACTGCTTACCCAGCGTAAGCTTAAAAGGTGAACGGCCGGCAGTTTTTTCTTCGACTCGATTCATTGAAATCGTTACTGTTCGGCTTTCTTTGGTCATAAGTGAATGTTTTACTACAGAAACTTTCCTCGGGAAATCATTTATACAATGGTAACAACCGCATCAAAATCCATCCAGTGGTTCTCGAGATTACCCGTCACATACAAGAATCGGGGACTTTGTTTTATACCATGTAGAGATTTACAAGAGGCCTCAAGTTGATTTTAATTGTCATCATTATTTACGTAATATACAAATTATTCACTTGTATAATTGACACTGATATCATTAGATCTGCATGGTAATGGGTCTATCAACGGACCATTTATTATTTATTAACGAAAGGATTCGTTCTCTGTGTGCATTGGATGCTGGGATACTGAACACAAAATCAAGACTTTCGTTCTTGTTCTGAATGTATTCCTTTATGTCTTGCCCCAGTAAATACATAGAGCCTAATATTTTTCCCTACAGTGTTACAATCAATGGAAATATTATAATGCATGACGTATTCATCATAATCATTATCCCCACACATACTATCAAGCTAAAGATCATTAAGAATCTCCCGAAAATATTCTAACGGAATCTCTTTCTTTAACAATAAATCGAGCACTGTTAAATTGTTTACAATGTCAAAGTGATGAATTTCGGAAAGAAGGGATTTAACGAACTTATTGATAACTCTTCAATCGGTCAACAAGCTTTTGCTCAATACTGGTCGGGGTGAATTCGTTAGTTTTAATCATAGAGATTTGAATCTTTTGGCTTCGCGATTTGCCTGACTGGCAGTGTTGCCTGTAAAAAATAACAAATTGATAACTCTCCAGACGGTCAACTTTGGAAATGCCAGTCAGGCAAATCGCGAAGCCAAAGGAATTTTTCAGGTTATTTGTCGCGTGTCCCAGTAATTGGGATTACATTGTGTAGACCGACTGAAAAGTAGTAATATCAGTATTCAGTAAGGTGACAATAAGGACACGGTCGTGGTCGGACAAAGTAGTACTATGTCCTTACCGAAGTCCATTGAAATCGCTCCAGCCGTAAAGATTGCATTAGGGACACACATTAACACACACACACGAACAAAAGGTGATCTCATAAACCTATTTTTTCATTAATTAAAATAGGCTGAAAATGGCTTCAAAGCTATCTAGGCCTATATGAATTATGTAGTGCATGTCGTGGAACAGCACAGCTGGTTCGGAGGTACGAAGGTATTACACAGCTGCACATATTCCTTCTAAACAAATAAAAAGGATAACAGCCTGTAGAAATGCTTGAATCCGTCTGAGCATATTGTTATGTCCTGGTGTCGGTTCAAGACGAAACCGTATCGGACATACTACCCCAGTCAACCTGGTAGCAAGAACCGTGCTGCCTTATTCCAAAATTGCGGACTCGGTTCAGAGAGGTCAGTCAGGCTCTGCAGAGACGGAAGTCTTACCGTGACAGAGGTCGATTGCCTGCCGATCAGAAGATCGGGCGAATTGGGTCGTTGGACGCTGGTTGACCAAGGGGCATGGAGCTGAGTCGGTACTTGGGAGAACCATAACTAGCGAAGCCGAGGGAACAGGTAGAACCAATATTTCTATTTAATTTCATGATAATCAGTTCAATCCATGGTGGCAGATTCCTTTACTCCTTTACTGAATAAACTGGGAGTTAAGCATTTCAATCTCTTTCATTGGAGAGTATTCCCTGAATCCTGGAATCACGGCCCACTCCCATTTCCTTGTATAGTAGAGACTGTACTGTATCCCCTACCAGAAACTATCGGTAAGGACACGATAACGATCCTGGTATATAATCTTGAAGAACCTCTGATCGGCCTATGGCTTAAATCCGTGACATCAGGCGGGGACACAACAATTGGTGGATGTGCAGCAATATCATCCTCAAAGTCCCCAAGCCAATTTTGGTCCGATTTCTCCATTTTCCCGATGACAATTCAGCGTAGGTCCTGCAGATTGTGAGTTCGATCTGGACGTACATGAAGACCTTGCTTCAATCAATCCAGACATGACCTTTGGAATTCATGTCAGGGAACAGGAAGGCTACTCCAATGGTCATCTCGAACTTCTTTAAGGATACTGGCCAACCGTTTCTAAACTTAATGCTAAAACAATCAGGAAAAAATGTTTAAATCACAATCAACTTGCTTCTTAGTGAGTACGATGGCACTCACTTGTTGCACTAATCCTGATTGATAGGGCAAATAAAATGACTCATGCTTAAGTAGCCTAATTGTCACTTAGGAATTCCTTTCATATTTCTTACTTTCTATTTAACGCGCTAACAGCTGCCTCCCTGGGCTGTGGCTTCCCCTCTGTGTCTCTACACTCCCTCCATGCAAATACCGGGATGGTACTTTATATGAAGTCTTATCCCATCCTATACCCAAATAATTACAGTTATACACACTATTTTTGATTTTTATTGTTATTGATTCATTGAGGGGCTTTAGCGACAGCGTTGTCTTGTAGCTCCGTGTAGTTGTGTGTGTGTGTGTGTAATTTGTATGATAACTTGTGTTATCATGATGGCTGTATTAGTGGGTATATTTGAAATTCGGATGAGGATTGGTAAAGAGGCGGCCATGTCCTTAATTTAGGAACCATACCGCAATTTGCCTGGAGTAAAAGTGGAAAACCATGGAGAACCACTTCCAGGATGGCTGAGATGGGAATCGAGTCCACCTCCTCTCAGTTATGCATCACCAGAATCACTTTTCTTGGCAGAGCGGGGAATCAAACCCAGGCTTCCACAGTGACAGCCACTGCGCAACAAGGCGGACAACACACACTATCACAGTCAACACAGAAGACAAACACATTAGTACCTAATAAAAGAATGTCCCTCTCTAGTGATGACCCAAAAATCGGGGATGAAATACAATGTTCCATGTTTGTATTCTGACCAACAAATATGGAAACTTTCAGTGCGATCGGGTATTCACGTTCGTGATGTTCCTATTAAGGTCTCCTCAGATCACTCATCATTATACGGCACATTCCATACTACAGCCAGAACTGTACTTGCAAATAAGATGAATTTCAAATTCGGGGTCATAGCCCACAAAGCGGTCATGATCTTATCTGAGGAAGTATAATTTGTTCTCCTAAGCTCCATTCCAACAGGAAGCAGGAATTATGTAGCCTGGAGCTCGAAGTAGGATTTGCAGTGGTGCCACCGCGGGAGCCTGCCCACAATACAGTACGGGGACCAGCAAACCTCTCGAGCCATGGCGCTACCTCCTAGTAATAGGCTACCACCACACGATTGAAATTTGATATGGATTTCGTGTTGAAAACCTTCAGTAATGTGTGGGACCAACAAAAGGTATACTTTGAATATCTCACAAAAGGATTCACCATACTTTCAAGAAACGAAGTGCACTTCAATGACACGCGTTTGATGATATTTCACATAGTTCCAGGACTTCCGTCCATATGTAATAGGTGCTATTCAATTTATAGCAATCTACGAAAATCCTTTAATGTATGAGCTCAATTTTATCCCAAATTAGCACAAATAAGGTTAATACTATCAAAAATGATATTCATGAAATCTTACGGGTTTACTTATAAGCGTAGTCTTTGCATTGTGCCAGCTTAACGGGTACAATTAAATAACATTTCATTTTCAAATTTGGAAGAAAAAATAACTCTTTATAGATGTGAAAAGTAGGCTATTTCGTTCTTAAAGGAACAACACGTTTATCATTCGTTAATTAATTTCCAATGCAGTAAAAAAGGAAACTAAATATTTAGTGGCTATTGCTAACCATGAGTCCACCTCCTAGTATAGCGGCTAGCGTTCTTGGCTGTCGTCCCGGAGGTCCTTGTTCGAACCCCGGCTCTGCCGAAAAATTGATTTCTGGTCTAAGGGCTGGAATGAGGCACCCTCAGCCTCGTGAGGCAAAACTGAGAAGAGGTGAGTTCGATTCCCAGCTCAGCTATCCTCCACTCGAGGCAAATGCTGGGATGTTTTCTTACTTAAGGCCGCAGTCGCCCACCTCGCAATCCTCACCTGAATTACAAATGCACACACAACTACAGACACCACTGTAACACCGGTTATTAGACTAAATCTACACACACCCAAGTACACGAGACTAAATGGTCACGATGTCCAGCCCCTCAAATAAAACAACAACAACAACAAACAACGTTAAGCTTGAGTGATGTAGAGTCCTGTACCTGCAACAAAAGTTTCTTGTTTGTATATTATTGATTCTTCAGTTCAATTTACATCTTCTGTTCCTTCGCCACCTTTTTAATGCTTTTAATCAGACTTCTTTTCATAAGAGAAAGTAAGGAACACAAAGGCTTACATCACTGAGGGAGATAAGTGTTAAAATAACATTCTGCAACCACATTTCGAAAAGAAAATTGTTTTATTCCACAGTTTCTGTATCATTATCAGAATCATTAAATCCTCATAGCTTCACTATTGAGCAAAATGAATTCAGTAAACTCCAACTACTGGCGTTTTGTAAAAGCCTCCTCGTTGCGTAGTGGCCAGCATTTTGGCTGTAACCGCGGAGGCCTGAGTTCGATTCCCGGCTCTGCCAAAAAAATAATTCTGGTCTGAGGGCTGGAACGGGATACACTCAGCCTCGTGAGGTAAACTGAGAAGACACGGGTTCTATTCCTACCTCAGGCATCCTGGAAGTGGTTTTCCGTGGTTTCCCACTTCTAACCAGGCAAATGCCGGGATGGTACCTAACTTAAGGCCACGGCCGCTTCCTACCCAAACCATACCTCAATTACATATACACACACTACTACAGACATCGCAGTTACACAGGTTTTAAGACAAATGCTACACACATTCAAGTACACAGGGTTACATGGCTACGTTGTCACAAACCCCCTGAAAGAATCAACAACAAGCCTTAACTTCCACCAACAACAGATGTCTGCAGAAAAATAAATGTGCCAATTCTGCTTTGCATTATGTTACTCAAATATATTTTATACATTCATACCTTCGCCTTTGGTAGGCAGACTTGAGTATTTTAATTTTTTAAACTTAAATGCAGCCGAAAGAAATCAGAAACACTTCTTGACGTCAAATTGGCAGGATAAAAACCTGAAGGAAGTAGCAGACTTCTGCTACTCAGAAAGCAAAATAACCAGTGATGGACGAAACAAAGAGGATATAAAAAGTAGGTTGACTCTGTCAACGAAATCATTTCTGCAGGAATGCAGAATCTGTTGACATCGAATATAGATTTAGGTAGCCTATTAGAAAGTGATTTTTGAAAGCCTTTGTCTGGGACGTGGCACTTCATGGAAATGGAACTTGGACTGTGTTGACGCAGCAGAAAAGGGGAGATTAGAAGCATTTGGAATGTGGTGTTACAGGAGAATGATGAATATCAGATGGGTAGATAGAGTAACATGTGAAGAACTATTACGGCGAGGTGAGATGTTTTTGCGACTGCTAATGAAGAGAATAGATAGGTTGGTAGGACACATACTAAGACACCCAGGAATAGCAAACTTAGTTATGGAAGGAAGGGTCGAGGATAAGAACTGTATGGGTAGACCAAGGTTTGAATATGTTAAACAGATTGTCTCGGATGTAAGGTGTGCTAGCTAAGTAGAGATGAAATAATTAGCTCAGGACAGGGAGGCATGGAGTGCTGCATCAATCCAGTCAAAATAATGAAGACTCAAACGACGACAACAGCAACAAACATAAATGTATCTTGTGTATGGTTTTCTAGCGAGAATGCTGAGGCTCTTCAAGCCTTCTGTAAGAACATGACAATAATATAGAATTAGAGTCATTACTGGATCAACTGGATGTGCAGCTTTAAAACAATTCCAGCGAATAATTTGTGAAGTAACATAAACTCCCAGTGCGGAGATTGCTCTAATGTCATGATAGCATGCGATATACCTAGTGCCATCTCCCACCATGAACCAAGGGACGCCAAGTTAAGTGACATGTAATTATCTACGAACAACTAAACCAGTGAAATGAGCTGATTGGAATGGGGGACAGGTGTATTCCAGCATGGGCAGAAGGTCGATTATTGCACAAGAATGGCATGTAGGATACAAAGCGGAAGGCATTACCACACACACACATGGTCTCTAAACACAATACCGCTTAGCAGCGACATGACAGATTGTGGTTGGGAATTTCAGCTCTTAGCATAACATACATGACGGAACTGTCTGAGTAATCCCCTGATTGGCAGCAAAATGGAAATCAACGGTTCATTACCCGAAACTCCAATCGTGTTAGAGATAATTTGAATCGCATTAATAAAGTAGTGAATCAATAGAGACCCCAAATTAAATTATTAGTCTACCATTGTTTGCTGTTGTTATCGTCGCATCAAAATAATTAAGATAGATATAGAGAGCGGCGTCTAGTTGTGCACTTGACCTTCAGAGCTCAGCAGTAGGAGCGGGTTATAGAGTGGTGCGGGGAGTGTGATGAATACTCCCCTACTGAAAACATTGACGCGCGAGACAGTAGGTTCTCACGAACAGACACAGACACTCTCAGCATAGCAAATGTTTAACGCTGCAGTATTATACCGGGGGCGTGGGATGGGGAAGTGCAGAGCTACGTGCCGGTAAGTGTACAGGGGTATCAATAAACGCACTGTTAGTTCTATTGACTGGAAAGCTCTCTATAATAGAACAAGGCAAGCCTGAAAAATGGTGTCTGTCACTTCAATTCAACACACTGTAAGCAGAATTTTGGCAGATGATACCCGTTATACAGTGAGAAACTTGTCATTAGAACGGAGCCTCGCTGGTGCCGTATGACCAGTGGTAATCAATTAGTCACCAACAGTTATCTAGCATATACCGTTACATAACAGCCAGTCGGGAAGTCTCGAATGCGGCCATAGCATTGATTACATTCCCAGCTGGCAAAATACCTTAGTTGAAAGAGTTAAGACTTGTGATGCAGAATTGTAGCCTATCCCGTATCCCGTGAACATGTTTAGGTACAGAACAAATCATTGATTTTTTCTAGTGAAAACGTATCTTATCAAGAAGAAGTCTTCCAGTAAATGTGTTCGTACGTTTCAAACCCGTGCGATTTTTACTTGTGGGAGAACCTCAAACACAAGGTATATACTGTATAAGCAATCCGCATACTCTGGAGGCTCTCGAGAACGAAATAACTGCACTGATACCAAATATCAATGAGTAAGAATTACAGCGAGTGTACAAAAACTTCCAATGTTGGTGCAATGTGTGTTTACAAAATGAAGGACAGCTTTTCCAGCAACTACTCTGAAATTCATGAAAGTAGTGATGATTATTAAATACGTTTAAAAGTGTAGATGTGTTGAACTAGTTGGGCGCTACGCTGCCGCTAGCTCCAGTGCCTTGCTCAACAGGCAGCTAGCCACAATGCACCCTGCTGTCACACGGCGCCTGCGAGGTTCCGATTTATAGAGAAGCCTCTCAATGTACAACCAGTACGTCTGACTCCATATAATATACAACACCTCCTGGTGTAGCGGCTAGCGTTTGATTCCCGGCTCTGCCAAGACATTTAATTCTGGTCTGAGGGCTGGAACGGGGTACACTCATTCTCGTGAGGCAAAACTGAGGAGAGGTATATTCGAATACCACCTCAGCCATCCTGGAAGAGGTTTTCCGTGGTTTCCCATTTCGACTCCAGGCAAATGCTGGGATGGTTCCTAATATAAGGCTACAGTCACCTCCTTCCAAATCCTCACCTGAGTTACAAATACACACACAACTACAAATACCACATTTACACAGGTTATCAGACACATTATATCTATTGAACGCTTGCAAGAAGCTTTTTTTGAGACACTTTTTCGGAGTAGTGTACGGTTCATAATGGAGTTGCTAAAATACGCTTCTTATCAGATGCAAGGTAGCATAGCCTAAATATATGGCGGAATGAAAAGAAAGTGAAGTCAAAATAAACAAAACATATTTAATTCCAGAACAAAAATATCAACAAACAAAGAAACAAGGAAAAACACTTCCTTAAACTTACACCCAATTAATAAATGAATAAACACAAAATAAATGGCCTCTCCCAGAGACTTCCAAAAGTTCAGGATCGGAGATTTGGCCTGATTATTCTTCAATTCATGTGCGTGCGTGGTGTGATAAGCATGCAATATGGTATGAGTTTAGATACGTGATTTGGTGCCATCATGCGGAAGCCGTCAGGCCACAAACTGGTATTTGAGATAAATTAGCGATGGGAACTAAACCCAACAAAATATAAATTTACACTACTGACACTCGCTAAATTTAATTAATTACAACAACGATTTCCGATGAAATCTGGATCAACTGTGCCCAAAGCACAACAAGATTGCCTCACCTCAGGACTTCAAAATATCAACAAAAGAATGATTAACGTGACCACGACTACAAAAGCAACAAAAATGTCCGCGTGTCATTTTACAACAAAAACACAACAAGGTGTCAACCGGAATCAAAGATCAAGAATAATATGAATGCACAAAAATGCACTTATTTACAACAACGAAACATTTTCATTTGAACGTGACAACATGAAAATACCGCGCAGGCGTGGAGAACTTTACTCTTTAAATTTATTTCAAGACTTTAAATGAACAAGCATGCTATATTTAACAGACTGGGTCAATGGCTGGGCCGTTCCCCCCTGCCCTAATTATGTCCAGAAATACCCAAGATCAGCGCTCAGTGTGGACTCTCATATCACCTGTCAAACCACCCTCGTGTCAACAACATCCCGGGCCAGCATTATGCCCAGCTCCAAGATACGACGAAAATACAGATGTCAAATCAGCTAACATGTGTGTGTCATAATGAACCCATATGCTATTGGTTCAAGAGTCGAATCCATAATTTATTGGCAAAAGAAGAAAGGAAATAATACAGTCTTTAGAATGACTTAGAAGGTTTCACGAAGAGAGCTGTTATAACGTGGCGCAAGAATAGGTGACCACTAGTCATGCGTACATGATATCATGCATGACGCATTGATAAGGAGCCGACTCATGATTATTAATAGAACGATAAAAACGTTCCGCTGCGTGTAAGAGAGAAGAGGTTTCGGAAATAGACCTTACGCAGCAATAAAATGACAACCTCGCAATTGCGCAAGAAGAGAAATAATTAGAATTAAGCCATTTGCGAGCATTTAATTAATAAAGGAAACACATCATTGTGGATCATTCTGGAATAGAGATTTTTGTGGGAGGAAAAAGTTTATAATATTTGCACAGGAAAGAAGTGCAAACGCAGCATTACTTAATTAGAAATTCCCCGAGACCAGAATTGGTAGGGATAGAAAAATAAACCGCAACACCCACGTATCTGAAGAGCAAAATTATTTAATATCTTGGAATTGTGCGATCGATTTTCATGATCAAAGAAACCAGTTTACGTTTAGAACAAGAGCGTTCCAGAGATATATTTTTCAAAATTATTCGACTATTACTTCAAAAGTTAGTG
The DNA here is from genome assembly GCA_946902985.2 of Meconema thalassinum. Classification (NCBI taxonomy): domain Eukaryota; kingdom Metazoa; phylum Arthropoda; class Insecta; order Orthoptera; family Tettigoniidae; genus Meconema; species Meconema thalassinum. The sequence goes on from OX336389.2 coordinate 1,076,233,836, forward strand.
CTGGAGAAGATGCGGATTTTATCTTTTTGTCACCGATTTGTATAAAAACCCTGGCAGAGCCAGGAGAGGCATGCAGTCTTCCGACAGCCCGAGGGGCGTCGCTGTATCACAACAATTCAGTTTACCAGAGACGCCGGAGAGCGTGGTACTGTTTCACCAACAATCAAGTTCCGTGAGCGCCGAGACGCTGTACGATGAAGCATCGACTACAAAATAAGCTACAAGTAAACTCCTAGTACAGGAGAGCTGCATCAAAGTATATTCAGTTATAAAAGACGCCCGAGAGCGTAATACTGTGTCGCAAAGTATTGTGCCCTTGACCTACGTCTTAGGCCAAGGACACATTATGTCATTGGAGTACTTATATAGGGCAATGTCATGATGTTAATGAGAATGAGATCATCATTATGTAATGATTATAATAATAACTAGGATCTTCCTGCCGTGTTGAGATCACATAAACTGTATGTGGCTTGGCAGTTCTGACAGGGAGAAATTTATGGTTTTCACACAATGGGCAGAGCAGGTGCGTCACAAGTCGCTTGCCTGCAAGTTTCAGAGCAGGAGCACTCCAGCGAATTCTGAGAATCTTGCCAAAACGCAGTAACTATCTCAAGTTAGCACGCAGTAGATGCTTGACTCCGCCCTTAAAGAGTACGCCTCAGTTAGTTACAAGAGATCAAGACATTACATGAATGATCTGAAACGCCCATGATGAATCTAATTATTATCAAGAATTTTGGGAATGCGGTAACGGATTAAATATCTCTGTGTTCATCGAATAGAAGTAGTCCCCGCGCAAGGAAATTTGACAACGTCGAGTGTGTGAGAGAGAGAACATAGCGTCCTTCAGCAAGAAATTAGTTCTACCCAAGCGCTGATGATATAAATTTAGCCTATGATCGAGTTTCGTCGTGAATCATATGATTAGCAAGGCCATATTTTTATGTATGAATTAAGGTACCTGATTACTGTAGCCTGTGATTGTGAAGGGAGCATTTGGTGTCGTATGTGCAAAACTGTGAATTGGCAACCATTTTGTCATATATGTGGGTGAAGTCTGTGACAGGGGCATTGTTCATCATTCAGCCAAAGTTAGTGGATGCTAGTCTATGTAGCACCAAGCATTAATGTACAAAACGCACAGTCTATTGTTCGGCTGATGCAAAATAATATTAAAAATGAATACTAAGTTGTGAATGTGTATAACAGAAAGGAAAGATGTGAAATTATATATATATAATTCAAGTGAAAAATATATAACAGAAAATGTGTCCGCGACAAGTGTGGAAATAGTGTGAGAATTTGTCATCTATGACACAAGTGTATAGTCCACTAATGTATATTTTTTTAGTGGTGCATAATCTAATTAAATAGGTGTGTGTGTGCATTTTAAAAGGGTGCTGGCTTATAGCAACCTAGTGATAATGGAGGATTGCAGTGATATTAGCGAGTGGTTTTACATCATCGTGATGGGATTCGAACTGGCCATGGAGGTCATGTGCTAAGTTATACTGTTGCGGGCCTCTGGTCCAACTCTTGCAAATGATGAAGGAAGTCTTCAATATGATAAGTACCTTTTGATTATATTTTAAAGTGTCAAATAATTCATGGATTTCATCGCCATAATGTTAGCATGTTATTTGTTTTCTTTTGATTTGTTTTATCTTGTGTGTACAATAACTGTGTCAATGGCGACCATAGTTTTGCATCTGACGGAGCTGGGTACGCTCATAATGATTAATGATCACAATAATTATTTTAATGAATTAAAAGTGCCTAATTTAACGTAAGGATGTTGCTAGGTAATCGTATCCGTACATAAAACACATGGTAGAACTACCTATTTTATTTATAAATGTGTGTTAGAAATATCCCCTGTGTTTTCCACCCAAATAGAACGAACGAAGCATGGTATTTCGATAGATGCCCTTTCCAGGCAAAATCTCATTATTTCGTATAAATGACCAGAGATAGCAATTTATGTATTTACATACCGGATGAATTAATAGCCGATGATTTTTTTTGGGACGATATTTAAAGGATCATGGTGTATTGTGATGGATAATGAAGGGATATTATGGTGTAAGCAATGAGTATAGTTTAGAGGACAGTTTACAATGGCGTGAGTTATTTAAAAAGTGACGGCTGAACCAGCCTCATTAATTGTTATATTAGTTTTTATTGAACGCGTGTGATATTTAAGGCCATACAGGTAAGATGTTGTAAGGAGGAATCTACGATGAAATAAGATAAAATAGATAATGATGCCAGGTAAATATAGACCTGAGGGAAGATGTCAGATGAGAGTTAGTATGATAAGTTTACAATGATATGAGTGAATTGTACGTGCAAGATAGGGGCCAATAAGCGCAGGTAAAATAACGCTATAATTAATCTATATCCAAATGAGAGCGCTCCGCTCCACATTTAGAATACAAAGATCTGGTCGCACAGCTGGTGAGGATACAATCATATGTTAGCCCGGGGGAAGGGGTGAAGACTTGCATCTCTACCTTTCCACGGTCAAGGTTAGCTAGCAGGCGCGGCCAACCTATTGTCATTCTCCACAAAAGGAGGGGTCCACTCTGGACTCGGGTGTTTGCCGCAGCGATTCATTTAAATTTTTCTTATGTTTGGTCCCAAGTTTAATATTCACGTAAGGGTATGTTAGGTTATTACCCTGATGCCTCCAATCGATAGTGTTTCTTTTACTGATCATTTTGATATAAGGGACGGTTTTGTCTGCTGATCATACAGTCCCGGGTTCGATATCCTTTTGTTGTGCCTGGTCCAGAAACTATTTTAAACGGGTGTTAGGTAGGCAGTAACCTTGCGGTCCCGTGTTCGAAATCCTTTTGTTTATGCCTGGTCGATCAGTCTTTTTAAATGGGTACTAGCTAGACAGTGACCTTAGAGTCCTGTGTTCATGAATAATTATTTTCGGTCCTGGAAAATAATTATTATTAGTTTTTTTATAGTTAATATTGGTTCAAAATTATCTTGAGATTTCTTTTTCTCAATAATTGTTGAACGGACCATGCGTTGTTCTATTGTAACCTCGTTCTGCAAGATAAGGCATTCAAGGTAAGAAATGTATAGGTAGCGAATACCCCTAAATACATATTGATCCTGTTGAATAGGCCACTTAGAACATGTTTGTGCCATGCCTATCTTTTTCAGGGGTCGCGGCTTCAAATACATTCACCGTTGTTTAACATAACACTGATACAAGGTATTTCTTCTGTGCCATGTCTATCTTTTTCAGGGGTCGCGGCTTCAAATACATTCACCGTTGCCTAACGTGACTCTGACACGATACGATTACTTTAATAATGTTTGGTTGGAATTATTAATTGTTTTTCATGTTTATCCAACCCAAGTTTGAAAGGCAAATGATTAGTCATCATTTTTTTTATGTTATTTTTGTTTGTTCTTAAGGCACTTTTCTTAGTTTGTTTATTAAATATCCATGAATTATTTGACAAGGCATCGGGTGCTTGGTTCGAGAATGTATCACGTCGAACGCAAGGGCCGAAGCCAGGCTTATCATATCGCTAATATGTTAAAGTAATGTGTGACAAATTGTAAGTGTGTTTCAAGGCTAAGGAAACTAAATGGCTTCATTGATTCAGCTATTTTGTTTTAAAGCTAAGACGTCCAAAGTAATGTCGGGATTGGACATTAAGATTCCGTACGGAAAGGCTTCCATAATTAATTTACAAGAGTATGTAAATAAGATGCATAAATCATATTCATGTTTGCAGATAGAAATACATAATTAATGCCATGAAGGTTAAGATTTGATATGAGGGTAAACTTTTATTTAACGGAGGGATTCTAGTAAATGTTAATTAAACGCCATTAATAATTAAATAAGCCAATGGCTAGGCTATAATGTATACTTCGGAATGGCCATGGATGTCTCTGATATTTGAACATACCATGTATCTGAAATGTAATTGGATGATATTAGACTCAATGATTATTATGTTTACTCAGATTAATGATTGATTAATTTCGTATAAATGGATTTTTCTTCTTAATCCATACTGTTGTTACAGTTGACCGGACCCTCTTGATCCATCATCTCTTAATAACTTAACTTTCTGATGATATCTTATCATTGTAATTAATAAATTTGATTATGGCAATTAATGCTAATTGGTGTTAACCAGATTTCATTTTTGATTCATTTTCTTTATTTTGCCATATGATTGGTTTTTATTTGTCAATAAATTTGATTGTAATCATACATCATAACTACTATGATAAGTATTAATTGATGCTGATTAGCATTTAATTGGTGGTTTTTGGACATTAATTAGTCCATTGTTTATATTTTTGATTTTGACTTAATTTTATTGATTCCGTATTTGATTTATTTTACCTTTGAGTTATTATTATTATTATTATTTTAAATTTCATTTCTACTATTTTGGTTTTATTTCATTTATTTGTTTTTGCTGTACTGGTGTTGGTGCATTAAATTTGTTTATTCTCATTCAGAATCTGTGTGTGATGAATTTTATTCAGCCCTAGTGATCTTCCTATAATATCCAGAACAGTTTCATATTCAAGCTAGTGTACCGTTCATGCCCCGACGACAGAGTCCTGTTCTGAAGGCCTTGTGCAAGGGTACAGTATAACAAGTTAATTTAGTGAGTGCGTAGACGCTGCACGCAGAAACAAGTATCGTCAAAGTTCACTAGTACAGTCAAAGTCAGGCTGTGGACTTGAAGAAAAAATAAGCGATAGGTACTCGAATAATAGTTCAGTTAAAGACACAAAGCATCAAAAGGTTTCGAAGTACCCAAGGAAGTGAAATAAACAGTTCTATCGATGTTAAGGAACCCGATCAGGGTAGAACGAAACACATAACGCCTAGTGTTCCGGAAACGTAGGGACTAGAGCGCAGGACGATAAAAATTAGGAATTGTAGTTCCAGGCTTTGTCTAAGATAGACAAATGAACAGTAACCGTTTGGGAGAACTCCAAGAAGCTACGAATTAAAGTAATAGCAATTAAGGCAAGGAAAATCCTAAGTCACCGATAAACTATTCGAGCGGCCGTCATAGTAATACATTCAAGACAGACTTTTATCTAGACGAACCAGCTAGCGTCTAAGAAGAAACGACATCGTGCAGTTAAAGTATAGAAGCCGATAGTCAAACCCCGGATTTGAAGGTCAGCCGTTCCAGTGAGGTGTAGTTAAATCGAGACTTTCCATCATCTCGTCAGATTAGGAAGCCGACGTCTGTAAGTGCCACCCTTGGAAACGGGAAAAGAAAAGAAATCACGTGTGTAAGGCGAATAATTAACGCCCAAGTGATAAAATTGTTATGTAATGTAAATATAGTGAAAATTTATGAGTGTAATATTTTTTTGTGAATTATAGTGTGTTAAGTGAAACGAATATAAAGTGGTATTCATTATACTCCAAGTAATTAAGGTAAATATTTTATGTGTTGTTAAAGAAGTGTCATTGAGTGTAAGTGCATCTATGGAGATGGCTTAAAAAGCAGTGAGTGGGCAAACATGTTCCATCGCTGGAGGATTCGGTCGTTGACCGTACAGTCATGTGAGTAACCATTTCATTATGATATGTGTTTGGGAAGATTTGCGTATAATCCTCATGAAAAGAGAGAGTAGGGATGTTGAATAACAAGTAAAAGAATAATAGCGCGATCTGAACGATTAATTTGAGAAAAATATAATAACTATGTGAAATGTAAATGAATCCCTTGGAAAATGTATTCAGTAAAATATCAGAGTAATTGATAAATGATATAAATATGAGAAAGCAAGCGTAATAATAATAATAATAATAATTATATAAATGAATGAAGATAAATGAATGAATATTATGATGAATTGTATATGAAAAGTAGTAGCTTCGGAGCTCCTTTAAATGAATTATGGTAAAATGATTATTGTCAAGGGAGAAGAGTAATATATATTTGAGATGTAGATCAAACGTTGATTTTGAATTTATTAATTCTTTGAAGACAACTTGGCTAATTAAAGTATAAGCGCCATGTAGCGCATTGAAGTAATTTTTCAGGCTAGGAATGCGTTGAAATGCTCGGTTAAACTAATTATGAGGGGCAGTTGGTCGCGGTAATTGAACTATGGTAAGTCCTCAAAAGTTGTGACAGTGATCACGAGGCATTGTATGTTGTATGGTAAAAAGGGTGAATTTATATTGTATTATGAGCGCTGGTATACGGCAAGGCCTGCCCTAAGTCGCAAATGTATAAGTCCTCCAATTTGGGATACTTGCTCCCGAGGCATTTGAAAGGATCGAACTCAAGAGTCGTCCGTGTTGAAGCCCCTAAATATTGGTTGTATTATTGAATTTTTCCTACCCGCGAGTGAGGACACTTCATAATTACTATATACCGAAGCCAATAGAATAGATTTGTTGAGCCTAAATATGTTGTTTTAAGAATCTGTATTCGAAGCCTGGCCATTCACAGAATTGCATTTGAATACAGCTGTATGGAAGCTGATGGTAGCCAGTCTCTTGTAGCAGCGAGACTGGGGACTCTCTGTCTCCCTGCAATAAATCACGCTAAGTAGTCAAGGATAGAACCTCACCCTCGATGTATTGTGGTAGGTCGGGAAACGGTCTGTTTGAGTTATAATACACAGAAGTGTTTAGAGGTCCCTTTATATAAATGATTATCGCTTGCAGAGTTCAGATCGTTGCTTTCTTATAATATAATGGTCTTTTAAGACAAATAATGATAAATCCCTAACTTAATTATGATATGATTCAGGGATTCACGAGTTCTATGGAAGACATTAGATTCCGGGAGTGATCTTAATTTTGACTTGTTCAGTAGTCTTCTGTAGCTCGGGAGTACGCAAGTTTTTCCCAATCACAGTAGTGAGTTGTTAACTTGAGATCATTGTGAAAGCCCAAAATTAAGTGATGATTAAAAATACTTTGGTAAATTTTGATATTTATGATTAAAGATATACTCATATAAATAATAATGGATGTGTATTAAATTGATAGCACAGTGTAAGTAAACATTATCGAGCCGTTTGGAGCTCTTATTTTAAAGAATTTAAAAGGACACTATATGGAAGTGAAACTTAGTAGAAGTTTGTTGGTTTGTGGAAAAGCAGTTATTATGATCTGATAATTGTTTAATATGTATTCCTTGTTGAACTTTGGACAAGTGTGAAGTGAAGTGTCAGTATTTTTTATTTGTTTAATATTTGTAGCGCCATATATTTGGATAATTAAATGTTTTAATAGTAGGAGTTGATTTTTGTTTATTTTTTGGAAGTGTACCCTCTGTTTAATCCAAAGTGTGTAAGTCACAGAGAGGGAGAACAAACCATGAACCCCGATACTCCCGATTGAGCATTGCTGGCAAACTGTGATTTGCATATTTCTTTGTTGAATGTGCACATGGGGGCATAGAAATAATGTGCTTGGGTTAATATTAGAGGAACACTTAAGACGGTCATATCATGTAAAAGTAAAATAGTGATAGAATTAGCTACAAAATATAAACTTAACTGACCGCATTGGGTCCCTGGAAACTCACACCGAGCAGCCCCTAATACACAACCCCCTAACACAACTAAATTTTGACGCCCAACGTGGGGTTTGTATGATTAATCAAACACCCCCTAAAACTCATCTTTTTGGCGCCCAGTACGTAGGGATGAGTTTTCCTAGGGAAAACCTGAGTTTTTTTTAAATCAAAATTTTCATTTTCGAAAATTATGGTTTTTCAAAATTTTTGAATTTTAAAATCACTTCCATAAAGGTTGATAGTGAACGAGTATTATACCAGAAGGGTACGTTTCAGTAAACACCCGCACTGAGGTTGAATTTTGAAAATTGGGACACAAGAGTTAAGAGTACCATCTCTCATGCATGAACCGACGATGGGACAGAATTGACCACTGTATTCTATAAGATAAATAAGATGTCATTGAGTGAGGAAATGCAGATGTTCTTGGAGGTCGTGGAGGTAGAAAGTAAAGATAGATATGAATCTATAGACAGTAAAGTGAACCTCCAACAAAATGAAAAAGGGTACCCAATCAAGGAATATGTAGAGATTTCCTTAGGAAGCATGCGTGCATCTAGAGGCATAGTTGCACGAAGAGAAGGTAACATGTCTGTAGACAACAGGGTAAAAGTTGAGCATATAGAGCTCCAAGTAAAGAAGGAAACATGTAAACCAGTTCCAAGGGAATGCGTACAGAGTAAAAATAATGATAATAATAATGATGATTCAAAGTCTCAGTTAGTAAGGCAAAGTCAAGTAGGATCGAAAAGCGAAGGGGAAAAGAATGATAGTCTTAGAATTCAGGATCAGGAAAAAGTAGAAATGGCGACCTGGAAAGAAATAGAAAAATTCTTGGATATAATTGAGGAAATGCGAAAAGAGCATACTAAGATGAGGGATGAACTGTGGAAATTAAGAGATGCAGACTTAAGCAAGGAAGAGGGAATTCAGGAACAAAGATAAAGCATTTCCAAGGAAATTAAGAAGACATTCGAACTTCATGATAGGGCAAGTAAAAATTGGTATCAGATACCCAAACAAGAATTAGAAGAATTGTATAATGAAATCCCAAATGTTAAAAAGTCATTAAGAGAAACGAAAATAAAATTTGCGAAACGCATGGAGGAAGAAGGAAATATAGAATTAGCTCCGTGGGAACAGATAAGATGTTCATTGAGGAAATAAGTGAAATAATGGAGAAATTATGGGAAATGAAAAATGGATGGGATAAGATTTGGTGGAAGACCGATGACGAGGAACACGACAGGAAAAAATACGTTCAGGAACAGAAAGATTATATAAGAGTAGAATGGGATAAGATGTATGGCTTCAGAATGAGCATGTATGAGGAACATGGGATAATAACTATTCAGGAGTTAGCCGAAGTAAGGAAGGTTAAAATTCAGGAATGTAAAGAAATATTAGAGGCCGTCCAGAAAAGATATGATGAATATATATTAGAGCGGGATCTCGAATCAAAAGAAGCAGTTATCCAAGCTGAAAGTAAAACTGGAACTGTAGAAGAAATTAAGGAAAAGGACATAACGGTGCCGGAAGAGCCCGAAAGTTGCCTTAAACAATCCCAAGAAGAAAAAGAAGTAGAAATGGTGATGACTCCTATGGAAACGGAGAAGAATATTGAGCTACCGCAAGAGAAAATAACGGAGATTCAAAAGGAAACGATAATTCCATGTCAGGAAGAATGCCGAAATGAAAACAAGTTTCAAATTAAAGAAGATCATTCTTATGCCAAAACTGAGCATGAAGAGCAAGAGAAAAACCCAGATCAAGGGTTGATAACAGAAGAAGTGGAAGTTGGGGAGACTAAAATAATAATTCCTAGGGAAAAGGATAGAACAACTGAAACCCAAATAGAAAGCGTCGTCGAGGCACGAATGGAAGTAGATGTTCAGGATCCGATAGAAATTGAAAAGGAAAGCCCAGAAGAAAGTCATAAGGATGAGGAAGACAAAATGGAAATGGAAGAAGAACAATTGAAAGTAGAGATCATTGAACTAATGATGAAATATCAGGAATGCCAACGAATGAGGGCCGAGAAAAGAAAAATTGAAACAGATTCAAATGAGAGTAGAGAGAACGTCATAGGAAAAGATGAGACCATTGGAGCTAATGAAGAAAAGAGAGGAAATGCCTTTGAAAGAAAGGATGAAAGAGGAAGAAAACCGCAAATTGTAGCAGGTTTTCAAGAGGATAAAAACCCTATTGAAACTAGGAGAGGATTAGAGATAATGAAAATTACCCTGGAGAAAGATGATTCACAAGCGTTTTACAGCAGGAAGATTCGAAAGAAGAAATGGAATAAAAGAAAGAAAAGAAAAGGAGAGGATCTTAAGGAACTATGGAATTGGAAGAGTAGGAAAAAGAAACTTTTGAAAAATGCCATCTCGATACGAGATGAGGGAAAAGGAAGAGAACCAAGAAGAGACGGGTAGGGACAGACCTTACTCTTAAGGAAAAATGAAATTCTGTAGACTTTGAGTTTAGAAAACAGAAATAAAGGAAGTAGTAACGGGGTAGGGCCATACCGCACCCGTGAAGCCTTAAAGTAAATATATAGGTTGACAATGGTTAACCAGAGAAGAGAGAGACAGACAGGCAGAACGCCAGTCCCATGAAACAAGAAAGAGAAAAAGGAAACTGTCTGACACAAGTTTGGAGTGAACGCCAGACTGTGAGGAGACCGAGAAACACCAGAACGAGACAAGTGATTTATAACCTTAAGTGTGGACGTCCGCTTAAAGGAAATGAATGAATGGAAACCCTGTGGGACCAAAACAAGTCAGAGAAGGGAAATGCTTGTAAAGAAAGACCAGAAGGTACTGAGAAGTGTTATGATGGCTTCGACATTGACAATTTATTTATCTAAGTTGGGGAGAACTGAACCCATGTGCTATTGGTTCAAGAGTCGAATCCATAATTTATTGGCAAAAGAAGAAAGGAAATAATACAGTCTTTAGAATGACTTAGAAAGATTTTACGAAGAGAGCTGTTATAACGTGGCGCAAGAATAGGTGACCACTAGTCATGCGTACATGATATCATGCATGACGCATTGATAAGGAGCCGACTCATGATTATTAATAGAACGATAAAAACTTTCCGCTGCGTGTAAGAGAGAAGAGGTTTCGGAAATAGACCTTACGCAGCAATAAAATGACAACCTCGCAATTGCGCAAGAAGAGAAATAATTAGAATTAAGCCATTTGCGAGCATTTAATTAATAAAGGAAACACATCATTGTGGATCATTCTGGAATAGAGATTTTTGTGGGAGGAAAAAGTTTATAATATTTGCACAGGAAAGAAGTGCAAACGCAGCATTACTTAATTAGAAATTCCCCGAGACCAGAATTGGTAGGGATAGAAAAATAAACCGCAACACCCACGTATCTGAAGAGCAAAATTATTTAATATCTTGGAATTGTGCGATCGATTTTCATGATCAAAGAAACCAGTTTACGCTTAGAACAAGAGCGTTCCAGAGATATATTTTTCAAAATTATACGACTATTACTTCAAAAGTTAGTGCTGGAGAAGATGCGAATTTTATCTTTTTGTCACCGATTTGTATAAAAACCCTGGCAGAGCCAGGAGAGGCATGCAGTCTTCCGACAGCCCGAGGGGCGTCACTGTATCACAACAACTCAGTTTACCAGAGACTCCGGAGAGCGTGGTACTGTTTCACCAACAATCCAGTTCCGTGAGCGCCGAGACGCTGCACGATGAAGCATCGACTACAAGATAAGTTACAAGTAAACTCCTAGTACAGGAGAGCTGCATCAAAGTATATTCAGTTATAAAAGACGCCCGAGAGCATAATACTGTGTCGCAAAGTATAACAAGTTAATTTAGTGAGTGCGTAGACGCTGCACGCAGAAACAAGTATCGTCAAAGTTCACTAGTACAGTCAAAGTCAGGCTGTGGACTTGAAGAAAAAATAAGCGATAGGTACTCGAATAATAGTTCAGTTAAAGACACAAAGCATCATAAGGTTTCGAAGTACCCAAGGAAGTGAAATAAACAATTCTATCGATGTAAAGGAACCCGATCAGGGTAGAACGAATTAAATAACGCCTAGTGTTCCGGAAACGTAGGGACTAGAGCGCAGGACGATAAAAATTAGGAATTGTAGTTCCAGGCTTTGTCTAAGATAGACAAATGAACAGTAACCGTTTGGGAGAACTCCAAGAAGCTACGAATTAAAGTAATAGCAATTAAGGCAAGGAAAAAACTAGGTCATCGATAAACTATTCGAGCGGCCATCATAGTAATACATTAAAGACAGACTTTTATCTAGACGAACCAGTTAGCGTCTAAGAAGAAACGACATCGTGCAGTTAAAGTATAGAAGCCGATAGTCAAACCCCGGATTTGAAGGTCAGCCGTTCCAGTGAGGTGTAGTTAAATCGAGACTTTCCATCATCTCGTCAGATTAGGAAGCCGACGTCTATATGTTCCACCCTTGGAAACGGGAAAAGAAAAGAAATCACGTGTGTAAGGCGAATAATTAACGCCCAAGTGATAAAATTGTTATGTTGTGTAAATATAGTGAAAATGTTTGAGTGTAATATTTTTTTGTGAATTATAGAGTGTTAAGTGAAACGAATACAAAATGGTATTCATTATACTCCAAGTAATTAAGGTAAATATTTTATGTGTTGTTAAAGAAGTGTCATTGAGTGTAAGTGCATCTATGGAGATGGCTTAAAAAGCAGTGAGTGGGCAAACATGTTCCATCGCTGGAGGAATCGGTCGTTGACCGTACAGTCATGTGAGTAACCATTTCATTATGATATGTGTTTGGGAAGATTTGCGTATAATCCTCATGAAAGAGAGAGAGTAGGGATGTTGAATAACAAGTAAAAGAATAATAGCGCGATCTGAACGATTAATTTGAGAAAAATATAATAACTATGTGAAATGTAAATGAATCCCTTGGGGAATGTATTCAGTAAAATATCAGAGTAATTGATAAATGATATAAATATGAGAAAGCAAGCGTAATAATAATAATAATAATAATAATTATATAAATGAATGAAGATAAATGAATGAATATTATGATGAATTGTATATGAAAAGTAGTAGCTTCGGAGCTCCTTTAAATGAATTATGGTAAAATGATTATTGTCAAGGGAGAAGAGTAATATATATTTGAGATGTAGATCAAACGTTGATTTTGAATTTATTAATTCTTTGAAGACAACTTGGCTAATTAAAGTATAAGCGCCATGTAGCGCATTGAAGTAATTTTTCAGGCTAGGAATGCGTTGAAATGCTCGGTTAAACTAATTATGAGGGGCAGTTGGTCGCGGTAATTGAACTATGGTAAGTCCTCAAAAGTTGTGACAGTGATCACGAGGCATTGTATGTTGTATGGTAAAAAGGGTGAATTTATATTGTATTATGAGCGCTGGTATACGGCAAGGCCTGCCCTAAGTCGCAAATGTATAAGTCCTCCAATTTGGGATACTTGCTCCCGAGGCATTTGAAAGGATCGAACTCAAGAGTCGTCCGTGTTGAAGCCCCTAAATATTGGTTGTATTATTGAATTTTTCCTACCCGCGAGTGAGGACACTTCATAATTACTATATACCGAAGCCAATAGAATAGGTTTGTTGAGCCTAAATATGTTGTTTTAAGAATCTGTATTCGAAGCCTGGCCATTCACAGAATTGCATTTTAAAACAGCTGTATGGAAGCTGATGGTAGCCAGTCTCTTGTAGCAGCGAGACTGGGGACTCTCTGTCTCCCTGCAATAAATCACGCTTAGTAGTCAAGGATAGAACCTCACCCTCGATGTATTGTGGTAGGTCGGGAAACGGTCTGTTTGAATTATAATACACAGAAGTGTTTAGAGGTCCTTTTATATAAATGATTATCGCTTGCAGAGTTCAGATCGTTGCTTTCTTATAATATAATGGTCTTTTAAGACAAATAATGATAAATCCCTAACTTAATTATGATATGATTCAGGGATTCACGAGTTCTATGGAAGACATTAGATTCCGGGAGTGATCTTAATTTTGACTTGTTCAGTAGTCTTCTGTAGCTCGGGAGTACGCAAGTTTTCCCAATCACAGTAGTGAGTCGTTAACTTGAGAGAGAGTGATGGTAACATATGAACATTGTGAAAGCCCAAAATTAGTGATGATTAAAAATACTTTGGTAAATTTTGATATTTATGATTAAAGATATACTCATATAAATAATAATGGATGTGTATTAAATTGATAGCACAGTGTAAGTAAACATTATCGAGCCGTTTGGAGCTCTTATTTTATATAATTTAAAAGGAAACTATATGGAAGTGAAACTTAGTAGAAGTTTGTTGGTTTGTGGAAAACCAGTTATTATGATCTGATTATTGTTTAATATGTATTCCTTGTTCAACTTTGGACAAGTGTGAAGTGAAGTATCAGTATTTTTTATTTGTTTATATATTTGGATAATTAAATGTTTTAATAGTAGGAGTTGATTTTTGTTTATTTTTTGGAAGTGTATCCTCTGTTTAATCCAAAGTGTGTAAGTCACAGAGTGGGAGAACAACCATGGACCCCGATACTCCCGATTGAGCATTGCTGGCAAACTGTGATTTGCATATTTCATTGTTGAATGGGCACAATAATAATATCTCATTAATTCCCCTTGGAATTACAAGATCTAATTGGACTGGTTAAGGTCTCCGCGGAGCATCACACACCATCCGTAACTGCAGCCGGCGAAGACTAGGCAAATCTATGCCAATCTCCGGAGCATAAATTAAAATTTTCACACATCGACACACATACACACAATATCACACACAATCACCTGAAATAAACCACACAAATATTTTCCACACACCCGGCGCGTCTGATCTAAGTATTTCGACCGAAAAATAAAACCAAATACTAACATCAAAATCCAAATTTTAAATAAATAAATAAATAGATAAAAGAAGGGACGGTTCTTTCCAAAATCTGTCGCAACAAAGGTAACTCAAATAAAATACTTGTTCAGTTAAAACATCACTGCAAGAATTATTTTCCCCTCTACTATTTTATCGTTCCTTTTATATCTGCTCCACAATAACCTTGGCCGCAATTCATGTGTACGCCAAACTAAAATATTCGCACATGTACACGGAGTACACGGATTACCATTGCACACAAAAAAACATAAACAAAACTAGTGGTCACGTGTCCTCACGCATTTTTAATTGAGTGTCGGGACACTACGTTAAAATCTACACAATTAAACAAGAATAAAAATCACAAGAAAAATATATACAGTGTTCCCATGCCAAAATATCTATATAATTGATAAATCAATATTGAGTACTCGTCCATTACAGCCCATCATGTCAGCGTATGTCACTTTTCATTGCCCACTCGATATTTACACTGCCATAGTAAACATTTCCGTAGACTGATCGGTCATCATCCCAGTAGTCGTCCTCGTATCGATCGTCTTGATGCCTTCTTAAAGATGGAAAATCAAAGTTCAAATTATTATATACTATGCTTTCCTACTATAATTGCGATCAGAGCTACTAACTTCACTCATAGTCCTAAGAAATTATTTACGGTGACAATTTCCCTAAATAAGCAAATCATGCTCTAATTACACATGCATTGTTCACACGCATAAACATTTTTATAACAATATATGAATTGTGTATGTTAATGTATTTAGACCAAATGTCTACTCTCAAAATTATTAAGTTCACTGCAGAACGAAATCTCATCAGAGATTCAAAGTTTTAAATTATCACTCGCCTGTCATGGAGACCACAAAATAGTATCAGTCATCTCTCGTGGAGATCAAAATTAAAAGTGTCTTAAGTTCGCTTAAACCAACATCATATGTGTGTCAACTCGCGCAGATTGAACTCAAAAGTGTGTAAGTTCACTGGCACAGCCACCTAATTTATACAGATCTGGCAAATGGTATTAGGGCGGGGACTATTAAATCACAATAAATCTAAGAAATTGGCGCACAGGCTTGCGAGTGGTATCAAAGAGATTCTTTTTCCATGTAGGTTACAGTCCTGCTTTGCGGAATTAAATCCCGTCGCGAATTTATTCAATCCAGCTTTCCCTCGCTTTTTGATAGCACGCTCCTTTCCCGCCGAAAGTGGCTTGGTCCACCATGATTCGCTGATTCATATTCAATATCGTTGCAGTAGACACAAAACTCCGCCCATCTTGAAGTCACAAATATATCTTCTTCTCTCTTCCCCACTCAAATCGCTCCTTGTCTAACGTTGCGAACAAAGGGTAACGAGTCCATCACGTCATTAGGGGACGCTTGGCTCTGCGTTCAGTGACCTTGCTTTCCAGGAATTATTTAAATATAACTCCTGGTCTTGAACTTGCGCAATTCCTGAAACATCAGGTGCCCACTTCCTTCGACTTGACTGCTAAATCAAATGCAGCGTATAATAAAATATGAACAATTATTCTATGACAATAGTAATAAGGGTTCACTATTTATCTATATATACACACATCCAAGTAGGCTACATGGGGCTAAATTACCACGATTCTCAAGCTCCTCATGAAATAACAACAAACAAGATGTTCAGTAAAGAAGATATAGCCTACTTTCTCCTAAATGCATGGGTATAGTTATAACTCTTTGTCCTTTTTAAGGAATATAATTGAATGGTGGTTGTAGTAGCTTGTTGAAATACAACGTAGTGTACGGATATTAAACTTTGATTGATTGATTGAAGCCTCACCTGAATTATCTATACACACACTAATACAGGCATCACAATAACACAGGTTATCAGACAAAATTCAACACTCACCCAAGTACACGGGGCTAAATGACAATGATGTCTATGCATCTCAAATGAAACAACAACATATTCCTACCCAAATCCTTCCTCGTATAAAAGTACGCACACTAGTAAGCCTACAAACATCACAGTGACACAGGTTATCAGACAACTTCTACACATACCCAAGTACACGGGGATACAAGGCTATGATGCCGCAATAGCCCTAAAGAATCAACAACAAAAACAAGAACAACAACAATACACTCTGCCGCGGATCAAGGACAAAGAATTTTAATCACTGTAGTCGAGTATTGTAGTATGTGGACTTATAAGTATATTTATAATATTCTTGATTGCAAATACACACTATATATACTTAACATTATAACGTGTGAGTAGTTATAAATCAATAAATACCAAAAAGAACGAAATAAAAAAATGCACCTGCTGGCATTTGTCACGAACTTCCAGACTATGAGTCCAGGTCGCTACCAGTACGCCACAGATGCTGAACTATTATACATGGTTTGCAACTGGTTTAGTATAACTCCACAATATTTTGTCTGGCAATAAACTATTTCATTAGCATTTTCTGCCGTTTCTATAAACCATTCGATACTAAATATATATTATTTTCTTCAGTGCATTCCTAGAAGAATATAAACTTACGAAGTTACGGATATATGTGGATTTACGAGCAAACAATAGCGGCCAGTCAACCCAACGGGACGGCATGGACAAGCACGATATAGCACGGTCATCCTGAACTGTTAGCCACTACTGCGGTTACATATTGTATTTTAAAATGCTAATATCCTACCGGTCACCTCCTTGAGGTCAGTTTAAACCTCCCTATGTACGACGATAGTATTTGGTAAGGCCAGGCCTTGTTGAATCATAAGTTACGGTTTGGCTATAATACTTGCATGTTTCATACATCCGCCATCTTGAAACTATTTGGCTGATGACCTTGTAGGTCGGGCAAAAGACTCTTCTCACATTAAGGTATATTGTTGCAAAATTTGGTAGAGATCGTATGATTAAGTCAGTCGAAATTTTATTTAGGTTTAGAACATTTGGGAGGGCACCATTTCTTTTTTGTTATGATGGCGGCGATATACAACACCACACTGCGTTGTCCCTTGCTAGTGCTACCTCTGTACAAAAGGTGGTTTAATTTGATTTCGTTGTGTTTGAATTGATAGGGGGAATCGATTTGCACACATACATGGTCGACATCT
The DNA here is from genome assembly GCA_946902985.2 of Meconema thalassinum. Lineage (NCBI taxonomy): Eukaryota > Metazoa > Arthropoda > Insecta > Orthoptera > Tettigoniidae > Meconema > Meconema thalassinum. The sequence continues at coordinate 1,076,251,405 of OX336389.2, forward strand.
GCAAACTATTGGGCTGATGACCTTGTAATTTGGTCAAAAGACGCTTCCCACAAAACGGTATGTTGTTGTACAATTTGTTGGAGATCATATCATTAGTAGGGCCCGGATTTCAATGAGTTTGCATCTTTTTTCTGATGACAGTAGGGCGATGCTCAGTTGAATATATGTACGAAATGTATCACAAGGAGTGAAATGAAGCCATTTTTACTGATCATTTACTTTGCATATTTCGACATTTCGAGGAAATGGGCATTTATTATGTTTAAAAGGCATTATAGGTCATTTTTAAGAAGAAACCCGGTTTTGTGTCATTTTTAGCAAGTTTAACGGCATTATTTTTAATATTAGTAAATTCAAGTTCCCGAAGCATGAAATTCTTGGAAATCTATTTCAATGTAGCCTCCCCTATTCTATGTAGTTAAATATTTGAACTCGTCCAACTAAAAGGGACTGTCTATTGTCTGCCAAACTTGTCCTCCAAAGGAACGTGGGGGTAAAACTACCTGCTACTTTTGAGGGTCGTCCAAAAGCAAGTGGTTTCACCCCCCACATTCCTTTAGAGGACAAGGTTGCAGTCATTAACAGAGCCGAAGGCAAATTGTTCAGATCAGATACTGAAGTGAGACTTTTATTTTGACATGCCAAAATTTAAAAATCAATCCGCGAAATTAAAACCGTTTATTTCGGAGTATGGCGATACTGTATTTTCTAGTGATGGTGCCGTATTGTACTGTAAAATTTGTGAAGTGAAGGTTTCAGCAGAGAATAGATTCACCGTGGAGCAACATGTGGACAGCGAGAAACATAAACGCGGTCTTCAAGCAGCAGGAGAAAGAAAAATGCAACATACGCTACACGGGCAGTGTACTAGTGTAAACTCAGTGAATTCTATGTTTTATGAAGAGATATGTGAAGCTTTTGTCGCAGCAAACATTCCATTCCATAAACTCAATAACAACGTCTTCCGAGATTTCTTGCAGAAATACACTGGAAAATCCATCCCAGATGAGTCGACAATTAGAAAAAATGATATTGAATCGTGTTGCAACAAAACTATCGATGTCATACGAGCAAAACTGGATGAGAAAAAAATCTGGGTCTCAATTGATGAGACCACAGATTGTACGGGTCGCTATGTTGTAAATGTCATTGTTGGGGAAATGAATCCAGAAACCAGTGGTGAAATTTTCCTTCTAAATTGTGAGGTCTTGGAGAAAGCAAACTTCTCCACCACAGCCAATTTATTTGACAAATCAATGAATTATCTGTGGCATCGCGGTGTTCAACATGATTCTGTGCTTCTCTTTCTCACGGATGCAGCGCCATATATGGTAAAGGCTGCAAACTCCCTTGAAGGCACTGTATTCAAAGATGGTGCATGTAACATGCTTGGCACATGCTTGCCACAGAGTTGCAGAAGAAATTAGGGGTAATATTCCTGACCTGGATAAATTAATCGGATATGTGAAAAATTTATTTCTGAAATCACCATCTCGTTTGAATATATTCAAAAGTGAAGCCCATGGGATACCTCTTTCACCAGCTCCTATTCTCACTAGATGGGCAACCTGGTTAGATGCCTGTAATTATTACTGCGAACATTTTGAAATTGTGAAAAAAGTCATAGATCCTTTTGAAAGGGACAGTGCAGCAAGCATAGAAATATCCCAGGACCTTCTCTCTCACTCTGAAATTAAAGGGCTGTTGGCCTACATCAGATCTAATTTTGGATTTTTGCCACGAATTATCACTTCCCAGGAACAACGTGGATGTCCTATGTCAGCTCAAATAAAATTAGTGAAATCAGCTGTATGTGATTAAAGTTGTGTTGAAGGTGAGGTGGGTAAATTTGTCTTTGCTAAAATGGAAAATGTGTTGAAAAAAACAGTGGATTTGTCACAATGTGCGAGATTGCTGATGTACTGTCAGGCAAGAAATATTCCTTCGATGAAGAAGAACTAGATGCCGGCGATATTTACTGCTTTAAGTTTGTTCCTGTGTATTCAGTGGACGTGGAGATAACTTTTTCTTTAATCATTCGCTCTCCAAGTCCTCAATAAATAACATGCTTCGAACTACCGATACTTCACTTCCAAGTACATTCTCGACTCTTATGTTAGTAGTCATTTCAATGTCTCAAATAACAAAAGAATATCTCTACACCTTGCGCTCATATGTTTCTGCATGCTAACAGCCGGTTCCCGGTCTGCTGCGATCAAATAGAGGAATGTCACTGCCTTTTAAACACACACTTTACAGTTACATAAGCAAAATTTCATGTGGCAGTGCGGACTTCAAATTCAAAATCTATGAAACAACTAAATCAACACCCACTAAATAAATCCCTACCTAAGATTGTGCAACAAGTGAAACCATATAAACTAATCTACATTTTCCAACCCTCAACAAAATTTGTACTTAAAACATATCGTCACTTACGGATCGATGCTTGGCATGGTTTGAGCCTCGCTTTAAGGTGGCATAGCGAGCTCTGGCTTCGATTCCTGCCATCTCCTCATTGGATCATGCGTGAATTAGCATCGTTAGTTTCCCCAATCCATGGTACTTAGTATTTCATCCTTCCTTCCATATTAGAATCATGATCATCCATGGATGGTCCAGTTTTAATAAAGGTAGCTTCCATATTGCAGAAGGTAATCGTAGTGCGACGATTTGGAGCATAGATTCTAATGTTATACTCAATCTGGAATTCACATAATTTGCAGTGCGGATTATCAAATTGCCTTTATACACTCCGCCACTGCTTCTATTATATCACTTGTGTGATATGTTCACTAAAAACTGGTACATCGAAATATGCAGAACACATGGTCCATTTAGATTATACAAGTCACTGTTTCAGTCCTAGTTAAATTGTTCAAATTTAGTGTAGTACATGTTATAACATATAAACACATTAAAGTTCACCAATGTTCTTCCCAATTATCGTTCTAAGTTATGTACCTCTAGCGTACTAGAACTGCAGCCATGTGGTCAGCCATCAATTTCAACCAAGTTGTTGTAAGTCTCACTACTTATAAAAATATACGCGAAATATGGCCTTCAAGAATCTCGTAGTTTCACTACACGCAAATCCTGTTGTAAACCGAACAAGGATGCGTTATTGTTCATCAACTAAATTCGGATTCATCACCATTACAATCTTTACATTTGTCACTCGAACAAAAACAAGTTCAGTCTTCACGAGACATACTAGAAGAAGTGCTTCTGGGTAACGAACGGAACTGGTGTCGTTATAACATGCATCATGCGTTTTATTTAATTCATATTTCGCCTTTCTGCGAATTTATAAATGCATTAAATAGTGCCAAAAATTCCAAAATATTTCTGGATAATTTCTAAAATATTTCAAACGTATACAAATCATCCACAAGTGGAATTCCACACAAATATAAATTTCCAGCAAGGTTCAAAGAGTTTACATCATTGTCAAGTACGTTCAGTGCTGTTCCAGTGCACCTCGCCTCATATCGATCATCCTGGTGTTCAATTGCCTCGCCAAACAAGCACTATCGGGTGCAATATATATATTTTTTTTTATATTTTAAGATTTTATTTTATTTTATTTAGTCGGTTTACCCTCCAGGGTTTACTTTTCCCTCGGGCTCAGCGAGGGACCCCACCATTACCGCCTCCGGGTCAGTGTCCTGGAGCTTGAAACACCGGGTGGGAGATACAACTGGGGAGGTGGGGCGAGCACCTACTCCAGGCGCTCTCGCCTGCAAAGTGAACAGGGGCTTTATGAGGGATGGGAATGGATGGGAAGAATGGGAGGGATAGGCAGAGAAGAGGGAGGTGGCCGTGGCCTTACGTTAGGTACTGCCCCCGTAAATTGAATTATTCAGGGACAAAATGAGAGTATTTTCCGTCCCCATGATAAAATTTAACTAGCAAATATAATTTCTGGAAGTGTGACACAAGAGTGTCGTGTTACAAGCTCGAGACGGTGGGAGAGCCCGATCACGTGATAGATTGCACAATGGACGCTTCTAGAAGGCTATTCTTAGCATAGCAACAGCGAGTTTGGAAATTAATATTATAAATATTGTTATAAATTATGCTATTGGATCCCAGTCCAGAGCCAATGAGGAGAGGTCTTATTGAAGACGGGATCAACTTTAATTACACAACATGAGGAAATTATGCATTTAGGCCCTTAGAAGAAGATTTTCTTCTTTGGTAATGAAGAGAATATTAAGAGAAATTATGTCTGATACTTTAAAAACCGCAGATTGGTTAATCGACGCAGTAATAAGCATTAGTAATCTACGCGCTAAAATGATGGTGGGAGATTGATATGGCCGCCAAAAATACGACTTGGAGAGGGAGATTCAAGGATCGAGGTTCATATTCCAGCAGACTTTGAAGAGTGAGGAAGTGTTTTTACTGGGTTAACGGAGATCCCAAAGCTTAGTCCGAGTGCGACGACTGTCGACTTGTGAAGACGCGAGTATAGCTAAGTGGAACGGTAGAGATCACCACACTTCCATTCTGTGTGAAGTTGCGAGGAACATAGTATTGATTTTATTTCATACAATATTGAGATTTGAAGTTGAATAAGTGAACATTTATCAAGAACAGGTCGCCTACTATATATTGAGGAAAGTCGAGTGCTTAAATATTCACCGTTTCGACAATATCAGCCTGTCAAGTTAGATTTCCAAATGTGTTGGAAATAGAGCTGAAGATTATTATAAATTGCAAAGTGAAGTTGACGAACGCAGTTCAAGTGAACAGTGGCGGAGAACTTTTAACATTGGCGCAACACATAAACATTAACAGAATGACTATTATTATTCTTCAAACATTATCATTCAACTTAATTAATATTGTTGATATGATGAACTAAACAGTCATGCGCCAGAGACATATTCAATAACAGGAGTTAAGATACAACGATGGAGCTGCGTTAGACAACGTATTCTTGAATACAGACGTAGTGTACGGTCCATCTTGTGCATTTTCGTCAGTCTACGAACACTAATACAACATCAATTAGCAATGGAAACATTTCATTCACTATTTATATGAATATTTCCATAATTATATTCCAATGATGAAACCGATACATATTTACGACGGAGAATGGAGACTTTACAGAAGAGATTTGTCAAGATGCTAGGGAAGGTAGCCCAGCAACACAGAAGAATTTGCCAGAAGGATGTCGTTCGAGCCCAGCCGAACGTTGGTGAATTCCAGAGAGAGACGTTTCTTATCTCTGAATTCCCAGTCCCCGAGGTAAGTAAAGGTGAGTGCTCCGTGTAGTTGGTTGTTGATCCACAATATTCTGGTAGCTGCTGTCTGTAAATCCCTAAAGACCATGTTGGAAGCGATTTCTAATGTTGTAGTTGCCGGAGCAATTAGAAATACAGTAGGCAATCCAGCGGGGGCAATGGATATTCCAACAGGATCCTTTCCGGATTATCGGGTACAGTAGGAATGGCGCCCTATGAATTTTGGGGCTTCGAAATTAGCTTTGTAGTGTCTCTAAAGAAAGTTTGTTTGAACATTTCTAGTGAAAGAAATAATTACCAGACTTGTGGTTAGTCTTATCCAATTTTGGATGGATGTGAGTGTAATTATATAGGCTTAATTTAAATTAATATTAGGAAGGTTACACTCAGATGAAGATCAGATCTTAGAAACCTGAGAGAGGTGTAGTGGGTAGACAGTTTCGAAGAACGACCTACGATCTGATATCTATTTTATTTTACCGGTACATGACGATTGCTAAGGTCATGTGTAAAACTAAAGCTAACTTGCTTTGATGATTGTAATAGTAGAATTTTCTTTGTGGTAGTATATTTAAAGTGAATCACAGGAGAACGAACATTTTGAGTGAGTTTATTCAACATTAAGTTAATGCTAAGGTAATTTTAAGTTACTTTTAGACATTAAGGTGCTCAAATATATATATGGAATAGGACGTTGCTCAGATGTTGTTATTTTGCTCTGTTATTGTTTATGTCTCTATAGCATTATATAAACGGTTATTGCAATGGCAAGTGAGGATGTGAAGAAAATGTTGGAGAAGATGCATGTGAAGCTGCCAGAAAGTATGCAGCAGAATTTCAATATTGTTGAAGGTAAATTTCAGGAGGCGAAGCAGGACCTTGAACAACTGGAGCGGGAACGAAAGGAGGACCTTAACACTGTGATTGTTAAAGTTGTTGATTCTCTTACAGATAAAGTCGCTGAAAGTGTTAAAGAGAGTTTCAAAACTGACATTCAGGAAGTTCTAACTTCTTTAGAGGTTTTGCTTACTAGTGCTTCTAAAATGGTTGCAAATGTCACGCGATTACAGGCCAGCTCAAAGCAGATACAGGACGATGTAAGTGGTGTACGGACAGAGGTCGGTACTGTCCAAAGTAAAGTCGATACAGTCCAATCTAAAGTAGACTTAGTACAAGCGGATGTGTCTAATGAACAGTCCGATATTGGTAATGTTAGGACAGATGTATCTAATGTCCAAAGTAAAGTCGATACAGTCCAAGTAGAGGTATCCAATGTCCAAAGTAAAGTCGATACAGTCCAAGCCGATGTCACCAATGTTCAGGTTGACATACATAATATGCAGTCAGATGTCACTGATGTACAGTCTGACATAGGTAAAATACAGACAGAAGTCAATACGGTATTTGTAGATGTATCAAAAGTCCAGGTGGACATCAATAAGATTAGACAAGAGGTAGAGGCGTCTAAAGAATTGTGTACACAGAATATAACTGCTTTAACGACACGTTTTGTTAACGATGCGATAAAAACTACAGCTTCTCTGGTCGAATTAAAAGGTAACGTAGAAACTTTACGAACACAGGTTATTGACCATAATAGAATTCTTAAGGCAGATATTGAGGAGGACATGGCTGAAATGTAAAAGCTAATGTAGTTGTATGGAAAGACGAATGGAACAAATCTAGTGGGGAACATGTTAAACAAATACAAGATAACATAGAAAAGAAATTAGCCAGTTCCCAAGTAGAAATTAATAGAGAGGTTATTGAAGTAAGAACGGATATAGGTAAAAGGATTGATACGCTCACTGAAAAGCAAGTAGAGGATAGAACTCAATCTAGTCAGGATGTGCAAGCTTTGAAAGAATCGTTAGAGAGTAAAACTAAAACGTTAGAGGAACGATTAAACAAGGTTGTCACTAACGTTAATACCATGAGTGTGGAGAAGACTAATGAACTAGAAGAATTATCCAAGATGTTACAAAATCTTAATCTAGGAGATGTTGCCAAGCTTGAGACGTATAAGGAAGATTTAAAGACCGAAGTAGGACAACAGCTGAAGAAGATTATCGCTGAGATAGAAGAAAAGGAAAGGGAGAAGACAGATCTTGAAGATTCAAGGAATCAGACTAGAAGAAATAGCCTAGAAGTGGAAGAAAGGGATATTAGGCCGGAAGAAAGATTATTCAGGTTTACGGAAGGTTTAGAGAGGAGTAAAGAGCCCGAAAGTTACAATGGAGATTTTCGACAAAACCTTCAGGATTCATATACGAGAAACGTGACGGTCATAAGGAACTTTGAAAACAAACCGCGTAAGTTCAGCAACCTAGATAGTTTCACACCGATAGAGTATATTAGAATTCTCGAAGATTACTTTATCGAAGCGCATATTCCAAGAAAGAGGGATATGAAGATCGTAGAACGTTTTTTTTTTATCAGATGGGCCCCTTGAATGGTTCAGGGCCTTCAGATATACCTTCATGAACTTCGATGAAATCGCAGAAGCACTAATAAAGCGTTGTTGGTCTATTGAAGCACAAAACTCCCTACGCTCAGAAGTATACTCACGAAAATATTCAGGAACTCTTCCTTCACGCTACGCAGACTTCTTCACGAGTCAGTTAGCCAGGCTCAGATTTCTTCAACCCCCGTTATCTACAGCTCAGTTGATAGACGCGATAGCCAGGATGCTCCCTGTTGAAGTCAGACGTCTAATTATCTCGTCAGGGATCAACGATCTAGCAAGCATGGACGAATTGCTGAGAAAACTCGATTACACGTGCCCTATGGCAAACGTTGTTGCGAAGAATCAAAGGCAAGAGTACAAAGACATTAACACAGTATATCTTGACCAAACACAACAGACAGACAATCCGAAAGAACCAGAAAAGGGAAATATTGGTCATGAAAGGAATAATTATTTCCGGGATCGTAGACCAGAACCCAGATACAGGAGATTCCGTGGAGGTCGTCCGTACCAGGAACAGCAAGGACGTGGTAATGATAATAGCAATGGCAACCGTAGAAGTGGTTATTATCACAACAATGATAACTACCGATACAATAATAATGGTTATTATAACAGGAATAACAATAGGAATAACCAGAATTATAATCGTAACAGAAACTCCCAAGATGAAATGGTGACGAAGGAGAAGTATGAGGAACGTCATAAGGAAGGACAAGAGTATCTCAAGGAGTTGAGAAATAATGAGAATGGTAATGGGAGGGAAAATAAAAGTTTGATTATAGATCCCGGTCCATCTACTAGTCAGAAGGGGAACCATGAGAATGTGTCTCAAGGACAAAAAAAACCAATTTTGAAAAGGAATTAGAGGAGACAGGATATACTGCTACACAAAACCAGATTATGATAAACGAAATCTATGAGGTGACAGACGAAGACCTACTCTTCGAGAAAGAGATTGTTAGAGAAGAAAGACCATTCGAGTTACCGATTATTTGTGTTAATGTTGATGGAAAAATATATAAGTCATTAATGGACACTGGTGCCATTGTGTCTATCATATCGGATGATTGTTATCAGAGATTATCTAAGGGCAGAAAGATGACAGTTTTACCCGCATCTACTGTTAAAGTGCGTGGTATTTTTCAAGACAAAGCGGTTAAGTGCAAAATCCAAGTTTTGTTAAACTTTGAGATAAATGGAAGCACATATGAACACATTTTCATTGTGGTGAAAAAAATCAATTTTGATATCGTGCTAGGCATTGACTTCATTACTAAAGTTGGAGCAGTAATTGATAAGAAAAACCGAGTCATAAAATTTAGTGAAGGGTTAATAAACACAGAAGAGTTAGAAGAACAGGATTCGAATGACAGTCTAGATAAAGATCCTAGGGAAGAAATTATTAACAACATTATTGAAGAGGTAGAAAATGGAAGGGAAATGCTTACTCTCCAAGCAGAAGGGTTTGACGAAATTCAGGATGAATTTGAGGAATTAATCATGGAGTTTAAAGACATTTTCGATGATAAGCCTGGATTGATAAAAGACTACAAGTATAAGATTAGGCTTATGGATGAAACTCCTTATCAGAAGAGGATTTACCTGATACCAGAAATGTACTATGAAGAATTACGGGGGATAATCAAGAAAATGGAAGCTGACGGGATTATAAAGAAGCAGGCGTCGTCTTACATCAACCCTATAACAGTAGTCAAGAAAAATAATGGTCAATTACGCCTATGTCTCGACGCCAGGACCATTAACTTAAAGATTTTGCCCGAGGCAGACCGACCGCCTAAGATACGAGATTTTCTCAGAAAGTTCAAAGGAAAAGCATGTTTTAGCGTCCTAGATTTAACGTCTTCGTTTTACCAAATTGAGCTTGAAGAAGAAAGCAAACAATACACAGGGTTTCTGTTTGACCAGACGTCCTGGGTATTCCAGAGAATTCCCTTTGGTATGGTCAACAGTGGTCCAGCCCTGATAAGAACCTTGATAACAAACTCACCGATGAAGTTAAAAAGAACGTGATCTGTTATATAGATGATTTAATCATATCTTCACCAAATGTCCAGGAACATCATATACACTTGTGTAAGCTTTTTGAAAACCTGAGAGACGAAAATATTAAGGTAAACTTTGAGAAGTGCTGTTTCATGAAAGAAGAAATTATTTTTCTAGGACACACCATTGACCAGCATGGATATCACCCGAACTTGCCGAAAGTGGAAGCTATTATGAGGTTCCCAAAGCCCACTAATGTCAAACAAGTGCGAGAATTTGTAGGTGCGTGCCAATTCATGAGCAGTCATTGTCCAAAGTATTCAGAGATTATGGCACCTCTGTATGACTTGCTAAAGAAAAATAACCGTTGGAAAAGGAGCAGTACCGCTGATGACGCGTTTGAGAAAGCTAAGGGGATGTTGAAAAACAACGTGAAATTAGAATATCCGGACTTTGAACGAATATTCTACATGGAATCCGATGCTTCACGTGTAGGCATTAGTGCAGTCTTATACCAAATGGACGAAGATGCAAATAAGCACTACATTGCGTTCACCGGAAGAAAGCTTAAGAAACACGAAGAGAACTACTTCACGACAGAACTAGAGGCGTTAGCTTTCATGACAGCTCTACAAGTGTGGAAGAAGATATTAATCGGACATCAGATTATAATTATCACCGGCCATAAGGCACTCCAATTTATGCTTCAAACCGATATTTCGAGTGATAGATTAACTCGATGGGCTCTTTTCACTGAACAGTTTAATGCTACATTAGTCCACCAGCCAGGTAAGGACTATTTGTTGGCTGACGCATTATCACGTAACCCAGTTAGAAATTTTCAGATTGACCATGTACAATTGGAAGAAGAAGATCAGGAAACCGTTAGGAGATTAGCCCGAATCGGTGTGTCACAGAAGAGACACGCTCCAATTAGGAAAATGTACAGGTTCCTTAAGGGTTACATGGACACAGCAGATCTAGATTATGCTGCTACTCAAAGGCGATCACGACACTATGTTTTGAGCGGAGATCTCGTGTGTAAGTACGCAGACTCCGAACACACTAAGATTCGTATAGTCGTGCCCCCTAATCTTGTCACAAAGTTAGTGTGGTTGGCACACCACTCTATCGGACATGGAGGTTTAGATAAAACCCTCAGTACTCTTAAACAGAGGTTTGTCTGGACCAACATGAGATCCACTATAGCGAAGATTATAAGATCTTGTGATAAATGCCAGAGAGGAAATTTCACATCAGATTTGTTGAAAGGAAGACCCAGAGCTATGATACCTTCTAAACCACGTGAGCTGATGGCCACGCACATTTTTGGTCCTTGTCCGAAGGGATATCAGGGTAATCAGTTCCTGTTAGTGACTGTTGATGTCTTCACTAAATTCGTTACCATGAATCCCATGCAAAAAGCCAACACCAGAAATGTTGTGAGCAGATTAGAGAATGCTGTGTTTCCGAAGGCGGGGAAACCAGAATAACTCTTATCGGACCATGGAGCGCAGTTCACTTCAGCCGAATTCGCAGCAGACATGGAAGGGTTGGGAATTACGCACATCTTTTCAAGCGTGCGTTATCCAGAGTCAAATTCAAGCGAACGCTATATGGCAGAATTTAGTAAATTCTGCAGAATTTTCTGCCCAAATGATCACCCCAGTTGGGTAAAATACGTGCCAATGATTGAGGATTGTTTGAACTCCACAGTTCAAGAAAGCACGGCAGAAGTTCCTACGATTCTTCACTTAGGAAGGAATCCAGAAAGGCCATGGGACAATGTATTTGATTTCATTCCCAGAGAAGGGAAGACAAGCGAGGATGGATATGGCGAAAGAAAAACTTCAGAAAGCAGCAGAAAAGCGCTTGAAACGAGTTGCAGGAAAACGTTTCGGTACGCCGTTGGAAATTGGAAATAAGGTTTTATTGCGCAGACCAGTGAAAGCGGACGTGAGCAAAAAGATATACCCCAAGTTCGGAGTTATCTTTATTGGACCGTTCCGCATAACTAATGCTTATGGGAATAACTGTTATGAGTTGTTTGATGATGAAAATAACGTTATTTTAGGAAAATTCAACGCTAAAATATAAAGAAGTATCATAAGAAAATAGGCTAAAATAATTCAACATACGAGTTCAAGTGACATATCAAAAGTCTTGAATTAGTATGATTAAAAACAATTTGCAACTGTTTTTAACTTCAGATGACGGAGGAATGCCCCCGTAAATTGAATTATTCAGGGACAAAATGAGAGTATTTTCCGTCCCCATGATAAAATTTAACTAGCAAATATAATTTCTGGAAGTGTGACACAAGAGTGTTGAGTTACAAGCTCGAGACTGTGGGAGAGCCCGATCACGTGATAGATTGCACAATGGAAGCTTCTAGAAGGCTATTCTTAGCATAGCAACAGCGAGTTTGGGAATTAATATTATAAATATTGTTATAAATTATGCTATTGGATCCTAGTCCAGAGCCAATGAGGAGAGGTCTTATTGAAGACGGGATCAACTTTAATTACACAACATGAGGAAATTATGCATTTAGGCCCTTAGAAGAAGATTTTCTTCTTTGGTAATGAAGAGAATATTAAGAGAAATTATGTCTGATACTTTAAAAACCGCAGATCGGTTAATCGACGCTGTAATAAGCATTAGTAATCTACGCGCTAAAATGATGGTGGGAGATTGATATGGCCGCCAAAAAAACGACTTGGAGAGGGAGATCCAAGGATCGAGGTTCTTATTCCAGCAGACTTTGAAGAGTGAGGAAGTGTTTTTACTGGGTTAACGGAGATCCCAAAGCTTAGTCCGAGTGCGACGACTGTCGACTTGTGAAGACGCGAGTATAGCTAGGTGGAACGGTAGAGATCACCACACTTCCATTCTGTGTGAAGTTGCGAGGATCATAGTATTGATTTATTTCATACAATATTGAGATTTGAAGTTGAATAAGTGAACATTTATCAAGAACAGGTCGCCTACTATATATTGAGGAAAGTCGAGTGCTTAAATATTCACCGTTTCGACAATATCAGCCTGTCAAGTTAGATTTCCAAATGTGTTGGAAATAGAGCTGAAGATTATTATAAATTGCAAAGTGAAGTTGACGAACGCAGTTCAAGTGAACAGTGGCGGAGAACTTTTAACATTGGCGCAACACATAAACATTAACAGAATGACTATTATTATTCTTCAAACATTATCATTCAACTTAATTAATATTGTTGATATGATGAACTAAACAGTCATGCGCCAGAGACATATTCAATAACAGGAGTTAAGATACAACGATGGAGCTGCGTTAGACAACGTATTCTTGAATACAGACGTAGTGTACGGTCCATCTTGTGCATTTTCGTCAGTCTACGAACACTAATACAACATCAATTAGCAATGGAAACATTTCATTCAAATATTTATATGAATATTTCCATAATTATATTCCAATGATGAAACCGATACATATTTACGACGGAGAATGGAGACTTTACAGAAGAGATTGTCAAGATGCTAGGGAAGGTAGCCCAGCAACACAGAAGAATTTGCCAGAAGGATGTCGTTCGAGCCCAGCCGAACGTTGGTGAATTCCAGAGAGAGACGTTTCTTATCTCTGAAGTCCCAGTCCCCGAGGTAAGTAAAGGTGAGTGCCCCGTGTAGTTGGTTGTTGATCCACAATATTCTGGTAGCTGCTGTCTGTAAATCCCTAAAGACCATGTTGGAAGCGATTTCTAATGTTGTAGTTGCCGGAGCAATTAGAAATACAGTAGGCAATCCAGCGGGGGCAATGGATATTCCAACAGGATCCTTTCCGGATTATCGGGTACAGTACCATCCCGGCATTTACCCGGAGAAGAAGTGGGGAAACCACGGAAAACAACTTCGAGGATGACTGAGGTGGGATTCGAACCCCCTCTAGTTATTTGGACCACCCGAGGCTGAATAGACCCCGTTCCAGTCCTCAACCCACTTTTCAAAGTTCGTGGCAGAGCCGAGAATCGAACCTCGGACCTCCGGAGTGGCAGCTAAGCACGCTGACCAGTACATCACGGAGGTGACTTAATATTTTTTTACTTTTACATACTGTATTGATGAGGTTCAGTGTATGTATGAAAGAGGTATTTAATTGCTGTAAAAATTTCGTAAGCATTGGTCTGATGGTGCTCTGTGTTTCAAAAAATGCCATTTTTCTGGAAAGCAGGTAAAGTTAGAAGGTGTTAAATTATCTCTCATGTGTATATGTTCTTTAAAAAGGCCACGGCCGCTGTAACTCCAATCCTCACCTCAATTAAAAATATACACACTTACACAGACACCGAGATAACAAAGGTTATCAAATTTGTAATTTAGTTATTTGGTCTTAAGGTATAATAGGCCAAACTTTTAACATTTTATCTTGAATTCAACTTCACTTTTAAACATAAAATTGAAATAGTTATAAATGGATTCTCTGCATACATAAAGTCATTTTGATCAGAAATATCTAATGGGCAAATTTTCAGAAAATGTCATATTCTTCACATTTCTGCTGGTAACAGTCCCCTTAAGTCACAAGTGAAAGAAAGCTTACTTCAAGGTCAGCAGGGCCCGTTGTATGGTTTATTTAAAGTTTTAAAGGAATTCCAACATCATTGACATCATCCGCAGATCGCTTGACGATCGAAACTGGTCATCCTAGAGTATTTATTAATTTCATGTAATATTTTTCAGGATTAGGGTATTACCCAACTCTTTTGGGTACATTCGTGTTGATCGACTGAAAAGCACAAAACTTTTGTAAGTAAATATCTCTCATGTAAAAATTAGCATTAGTTATGATCGCTATTATAATTATAATTTCCCCATTTTAATAGTGATTATTACGACCACTTTTTTTTTTCAAGTTAACACTGACAGAAGCAGATGAGGCTGCAGTGCTAACTCCTAATAGGGGACAATGGAGGTGACTTGTTCGCAAACAGAGACTAGTAGAATAGACTGGACGCTGAAAGGAAAAACAGTCTCGAATGTAAATGTATGCATGTCTCATTTTGAAATCCAACCATATTTATGAGGACCAGCGTGAGATAACTAAAACAAATCCTGGTGTGTCATTGGAAGAGTAACTCATTAACTGAAAAATATCCAGGTATGTAAAGAAATATCACGCATCCCCTTTCAATCCATAAATCAGTGTGATCTCAATGAGAATGACCTGGTGTTGAGCACGTTCCCTCGTAGATGTGGTTCCACTTGAGTTGCACACTCGCGTGCCACGCATGGGACATATCAGCCAGCTGCAGCTTTTTATTATTCATGTTGAAATGAAACATTATTATTCACATTATATGATTTCTATTGAATAATTTAATTGGTAGTAGAAGACCTGTGTGGCAAATCTCGCAGGTGTCAAACCACCCGCCCGGCTTTACTGTTATACGGGCGCAACGCAATACAGTTCTGGCAGGGGCTATCGTCTTGTTTATTTGTTTAAACGCACTTTTTAAACAAATTGTTGATATTTATAAGATCAGAACCCAATTAGTCACTGATGCGGATAATTATCTTTTTTTGATTGGTCATTTGTTGCGATCTATTACTAGTGAGTAAAGTTGCTCGCCAGCCTTGGTCGAGTGCGGTTGAGTCTGACTCACGTGAGGTACCGGGCTACCGGCACTGCACTTGTGTAGTTGTGTGCGTATACTCTACCTGCTCTCCGGCCCCCTGACTACAGTGTTACCGTGTTCTGTGCGCGGTTGATATTCGCATAAATCCTTTCTTCTACTTGTGAATAAAACACCATGGTTACTAAATTTGTGCTTTAGCTCACTTTAAAATGTGTCTTTGAGCGTGACAATAGGCCAGTGCATGGGAGGTGCACAATTGGATCTCCACTTGTCTGAAAGTCACTGCTGACCAGATGGAGATGATACAACTAGACAATTTGAACAATGCCGTTTATTTTAAGGTCATTTCGCAAGTACTGTTTGAGAGGTTAATAATTTTCATGCTGGCAAATAGAAAATTACTTTGACAGATGGTCGAATCGGGACCGTGCTTATTACGGCTGCTGATAATACAGGGTCATCGAAAAATAATGCCAACATTTAAAGAAATGATACTACCAAAACCCTTTAAGTTAAACGTGTAATTCTTTCACTGAACGCCAGCTGGTTAAAGTAAGTTTTGTTTTGGAGGGGACGTGACCTTGCTATGCGCACACTAGATGCGCAGTAGCCAAGGTCGGCTGGGGTGCGCGCGCCAATGGCTGCACCGCCCCACAAACTGCACCTGATTACAAAGCTGTCATTCGATGGTTTAATCAGTTTAAGGAAACAGGGACTGTAGAGAAAAAATCTAGTCCAGGCAGACCACCAACATCAGCATTGAACGCACGCTTTGTCAATGGCTGGATTGGTACGTGCAATCATTTCAGGAGTAACTGTCAAGATCGCGGCAGAAATTCGCTCCCGCAGGTGCTCCAAATCCCGAATTTTTTCTGCATACACAATGTTTTTAATGTACCCCCAGAAAAAAAATCCAAAGGGGTGAGGTCATCCATCAGCTGCTACATCGAACAAGGAAGTCACTCCGGTAAAACACGCCACGCTTAGTCACCAAGATCCATGATTATACGAGACTGAAGAGTACTGACCAATACTTGGCCACTTCTAAACGCTGAATTACAATCCTCGCTGCTGTTCCTTTGTTGTTGTTCTTCTTCTCATGCTGCAAATAACATGCACCGTCATATTGTTGTTCCGCTCTTCCTGACCAGCATCCTCATGGTCACAGATCAGAGGACATATGCTACCGTCAATGTTCCAGGCTTGAGGAATCCTGCAACTCAGGCTTGGTTAAATCGTTTTCTACGGGAGTATGATATTGATGTGCTCTTCCTTCAAGAGGTCAACGAATGCAACATCCGTTTCCTGCATTCCCATTACTATACAGTTAACATAGGCACAAATGCACGTGGTACGGCAATAATTTACAGAATGGGCACACTCATAACTGATGTTTTGATGGATCATTCTGGGCGCTCAACATCTGCTACTGTCCAGGGCGTCAGGCTAATTAATGTTTACAGTCCATCTGGTTGAAAATATAAAACTGAGAGGAACAGTTTGTTCAGACAAGACATCTTACCACACCATGTAACGTCTCACTCCATCCTTTTGGCGAGGGATTTCAACTGCACATCAGGGCCCCAGGATCAGACCGGTATTTTCA
Source organism: Meconema thalassinum (assembly GCA_946902985.2). NCBI lineage: Eukaryota > Metazoa > Arthropoda > Insecta > Orthoptera > Tettigoniidae > Meconema > Meconema thalassinum. The sequence continues at coordinate 1,076,268,352 of OX336389.2, forward strand.
ATTTCTGTCCTGGACTACACGGCCTCACACAGAGCATGCAGATTTCCGATATATGGACTAAACTCCATGGCAACCAGATTCAATACACATTTTGCCGAGGTTCTTCTAAATCCAGAATTGAATGCGCGTATATTTCAAGAACGCTCAGCTCACAAGTACACAGTTGTTGGATAGTCCCTGTCGCCTTTAGTGACTACAATAGCTTCTTATTTACAGTAAGAAGTCACGACCGCGATCACATCATGACTGGACGGGGCCCGTGGAAGATGAATACCAAAATACCAACTGTTTTCAAAGTGAGGAGGCTACTCTACGTTTTGTGGCTGCTTACCAGCAGTATCATTAACTGAAACACGGTTACCACAATATGGCTGACTGATGGATCGAAAACGTTAATCCGGCTATTCGATCAGTCGCCAAATCCATAAACTTTGAAATTAATCACAACTTATATAGGAAACTGGAATTTTATGACACCGTGTTACATGACCTCCACCATCAGGAACAGAGTGGTGAAAATGTGTCGGTGGCACTCAGCAATATTAAGAAAACTATTTCTCATGTCAGGGAGAGCAGTTTAGATAGCCTTCAGCAGCATGTCAAGAACGGGAACTGGAAAAGGTGCCTGTTTATCAGCATGCCCGACTGCGTTTTTCTCTAGTTCGCCAGTGTATTCGTCAGTGGACAGGTCATGCTGGTGGCATCTTAATGACCCGTGAGGGACTGCTTGGGGAAGGAGATAGCTATTTTCAAGAGATGTTAGCGGAGGAGCACGTCTCGGAGTTGGCAATAAGCCAAATGTTGTTGTCTATTAACTGGCACCTGGATCAGGAAAGTGTGCGTCAACTTAGTGGTCCAATCACGAAGGCGGAGATCGAATATTCCCTACGGACCACAGCTTGTAACAAGACTCCTGGTATCAATTCTCTGCCATTTGAGTAATACAAACATTTGTGGCAACTCGTTGGGGATGATCGAACCCAAGTACTCAACTATATCTTTACAACTGAAGTAAAATACAGCCATACAGAAGGCGTCATCATTTTGATCCCCAAGCATAACGTTGCCCGTAGTATCACCGACTACCGGCCAATAACTATTTTCAACACGGATTACAAGTTGTTTGCAAAAGTCTTAGGAATTCGGATTAAAGGACTGCTCCCACTTTTGATTGGCATTGGACAAACCTGTGCTATACCTCAGAAGACCATTCTACATGCCATTCTTGCTGTCCGATACCTCACTCTCTACTCTTCAGGTCATGGAAACAGCGCATCTGCTTTGTTAAAAATTGATCTGACCTTGTCCTTTGATTGAGTTGCACACGATTATCTATGGAGAATTTTGCGACTCTTTCGTTTTCCTACGTGTGTCATTTACTGCCTCCAAAGAGTGTACGCCTCTGCTTTCTCCAGAGTTTTGATAAATGGACTTTTATCCCATAAAATCCCCGTTCACAGATCCATCAGACAGGGATGTCCCTTGTCCATGATGCTCTTTGTTTTGGCCATTGAACCCTTGCTCTTCAGTCTGGACAACAAACTCCCAGGTCGCCATTCATGGTGCACACATCACTCTTCGGGCCTATGCCGATAACGTGACAGTATTCATCAACAATGCGGAAGAAATTAGGTTTCAAAAGAAATTCTGGATAATTAATCGCTAGTATCAGGTGCACGAGTCAATTTTTCAAAGTCATCGTTATTGCCTATATGCTTGCCAACAACATCAAGCTTCCAGATGACCTAGCCATTCCCATTGTTGATAAGTGTAAAATCTTGGGAATAACCCTTTACCCAGAGTTTGCAGAAACTGCCAGGTACAACTGGACCCGGATTCTGAATGCTCTGAGATTTCAACTCAAGGAGGACCCGACGAGAAGATTAAACTTGATCAAGAGAGTTTAGTATATATAAATACCTTTGCACTGTCGAAATTATAGTACGTTGCCCAAGCACTTCCAGCACCACACGTGATATGTCAGTGCATGGAAATGGCCATCGGGTACGTTCTATGGTCAGGATACCGTTATCGCATCCGTCGAGATCAACTCAATCTCCCACTTCGCCGTGGTCGTCTGCAACTTGTCACAGTCGAACAAAAAAGTGCAGCCTTGTAGGTCAAATAGATTTTTCTCGCACCTCACAACTTGGGCGATCCTTTAGACAATGTCTGTATGCAGCTCCTAGTCCTCGGTGCTACTACACATGTTCTAATACCACCCACTGTATTCAAAAAGGAAATAGCCATAATAAATCGTCTTACGTCCCACTCAACCATATACTTCACAGCACTCACTGCCAAGGTGATCTATAGATTTTTGATCGACGAGCAGGTTTTCACTCCATATATACAGACTAAATATCCCACGAGAGACTAGCCATCTATTTGGGAGAAATTTTGGAATAAATGGCTTCCTATAGAGCAGCTCACTACTCTCTACGAGTAAATAAACGAAATTGTTCCAACCAGAGAAAACCTGTCCCAACATGGGCAGAGTGAGGATGCCCTGAGTGAAGCTTGTGGTCAAGACGACCCACTGGGCCATCGGATAACGACGTGTGGTAACGCGACAGTGATTTGGAGGTGGACCCTACATGCTGTATCGCGAATAAGCGGCCATCCACTTGCCACGGACTCCAGCAAGACGCTACAACGTTTTGCAGTTCAACACTCGACCGGAGAACAGCGCAATGCCATCCTGTGGATCACAGCAGGTGCTATTTATTTTAACCTCTTACGTCACAGTATTCAAGACCACACCCTGATGGGATTTTTTGACCACCTACGTAAGGAAGGATGGAACTCTGTCAAACATGGTACCCTTTCCTCAGCGTTTGAACGGAATTTATTCATGTATTGAAATGCACCTTTCGCCGCCAGTTATGGACAGCCAGCCTTTCGCCGTGCAATCATGGTGGAAGTTTTCCTACTATTCCATCCTTCCATGAGTGAAGTGTTAATTGCAGTTAAAATTTACTACTGCTTCTGTCCTTCACGTGTGTGACTCCGAGCGGAGCAAGCATGTCCAGGATACAGACTTCCTGTCCTCCTAGCTTCCGCCACTAACACGGACAGGTTACTGTTTGGCAAATAAGTCCGTGTTTACGTGTGCATGTCCTCGGCCAGACCAGTCCAACAGGTTCCTAAGTGGCAACACATTCTGTATTTTCCGTGAGTCTCCACTTGTGAATCCAACTAAAAAAAACAGAACGAATATTTGGTGCCTGTTATCATGCGCCTTTTGTGTCCGTGTTGTTTCTATTGCTAAATGTCTCGTGCATAAGGTAATTTAGTACGTGTTGCTGAAATTTAACTTCACAAACTGTACTCTTCTCTCCGTGTGCTAATTAATATAAAATTACTGTTGTGTTAAAAATGTATGTTATTTAATTTCTCTTTGTAATCAGATATGTTAAGAAAATAAATACCAGATATGTATAAAAAAAAGTGAGCGCCCCATGCGTATAGGCCACCCACCAGACTTCACTGTTATGCGGCCTTGACAAGGCACAGTTCTGGCAGGGGCTATTGCTTGCTTATTCGTTTAAACGCACTTTATATTCAAATATATTTCCGTTGACTTTTTAATAAATGCACTATGGAGACGATTTGAAAGATTTTTGCGCATACCGCACTTTCTATCTCCCTCTGTTTTAAGGGCTTGAGTTTTGTGACATGTGCACCTTAGCGTTTTATTTATATGTTGATGCAAGATTATTGCAGTTCGACATTGAAAAGAATTTATTCACCCTACACTCTAGACTTGACACAAGGCTGGACTCGAACCGGCAGCAGACGCATCGCTGAGTTCCACAAACTCTCACTCTAACCCTGAGCTACGCCTTCCGGAAGGGACACTGGATAAGACTCTGGGCGTCACTGCAGTACACGGCTTGAGTAAACGGGTGGGATATTCAAGCCCTTTAAGTGCAGAGCGCAAGGAAACTATTATATTTCTCGCTTGTTAGCGACCACATGGCAGTACCCAAATGAAATGTTCCACGCTCATATCTTTTTAAATTTCTTTGTCATTTATTCATAATGTCATACCGCACAGTTATAGGATGGCGATATGGAAAATATATTTCGAATAGGAGTCATTTTTATCATTACAAAAATGTTGTTGTCACTGTCGTTTTTTTTATATTAGCCTATTCCGTTACCACGAATTAGAACTAAATTCTCCCTGTGAAAGATAAAAGAAACGTGTATCAAGTAGTGGCGTTTGTAGTGAAAGGTAGAAGGAGTCGGACTATATTCGGTGACACCAGAACACTAAAGGTCTATATATAAAAATATATTAATCTGAAAACACAATTTAACATGTTTCTGTTTATGAGTGTGTTATAGCCTGAGTCTGTTTTGAAATTTTTATATTTTGATCGACGAGCTGCTGCTTCCGAAGCATTGCTGTTCAAAATGTGTGACGTTTGGTTGCGAATATTCTAGCTAAGACATTAACGATTCTATTTTCATAAGAATTATTATTTCTGGATTCCCTTTTAATATGTTAATTAGAAATTACTTTTATTTTATTTGGAACGGTGTCACCACGAGCTGCCACCACTGCGCTGGAGCATCAACTACAGTGATACGACAATAATATAATATTCCGCATGACTCATCTGTCCAATCGCTACCCACTATGGCCAGTGGCCAGGTACGACATACAGGCGGACTACATACTAATACCAGGGTGGGTTAGTGGTTATCGTGTCGGGCTAACAACCCCAAGCTTGCAGGTTCATTCCTGGCCATAGTAAGTGATTTCTGAAAGGCGAAAAAATCACGACACGCATGTCATACGTTTTTTTTTTTTTTTTTTTTTTTTTTTAGCGTATGGCTTTTAGTGCCGGGAGTGTCCGAGGACATGTTCAGCTCGCCAGTTTTGTAGCTGCTTCGAGACGGACACCCAATGGGTGAGCTACAAGTACCGTTGGGGAGGGAAGGAGGGAAGTTGGAATGTAAGGACGAGGAGTTGGAAGGTAGCGGCTGTGGCCTATAGTTAGGGACCAACCCCGGCATTTGCCTGGAAGGAAGATGGGAAACCACAGAAGACCATCTTCAAGGTTGCCGGCGGGGGGATTCGAACCTCCTCGCCTCCCGGATGTGAGTGACTGCCATCAGTCATGCCGTAACCACCACGGCTAACTCACCCGGATGTCATACGTTGTTAGCATGTTAAAGAACCCATTTTAATTCAGTAGGCACTGTTCATAATGAAACATTAATCATGGGATTTTCCGCCAACACCCAAAGTTTCTCCATTCTCTACTAGAAAGCGCTATAGTGTCAAGGAGCTTAGATATCTAACCTCCTTTCCTGCGTGGCTCAGGGGTAACGTTCTCGCTTGCTGAGCCCAAGGTTGCAGGTTCGAAACCTGGCGCAATCAGCTGGCATTTGAGGGTGCGCAAATGCGAGGGAACCGTGTCAGTAGATTTACTGGCACGTAAAAGATCCCCTTCGGGGCAAAATTCCGGCACCCCGGCGTCTCTAAAAGCCAGTGTAGTTAAAAGGGACGTAAAACCAATAACATTATTATTATAAGGAACAACACAATTCGGCATGCAAACTGCCCTTTGGGCGTCAAATAACAAAGCTTGCACCCGCCACCCGAGGCCATCGATATTATTATTATTATAATGCAAGGGAAACACAATAGTTTTCAGTATCGCATGCAGGATATGCTTGATGTGCATTAGTACCATACGGGATGCGAGCAAAGCAATATCCACTTTCCTGACAACACGCGTTAGTTGGGCGGCATAAAAAATATTATTAGGGGCAGCTGATTCACCTGGTATATAAAAAGCCTAAGGTGTATGTTTCATAGAACTCAAGATCTTAAACAAGATGGAGTTAAAAGGTGCGGTTTGAGACAAAATCTTCCAACCCGTCTCAATAGTACAAGAAAATCTTGCATTTATTGAAAAGTCAACGGAAATGTATTTATTTCTTTATAGAGTGCGTATAAACAAATAAACAAGACTATAGCCCCTGCCAGAACTGTGTCGCATCCAGCTCGCATAACAGTAAAGCATGTGGTATATACACATGGGGAGGTCACAAGTAACCGATCGAAAAAATGAACATTCAAACGAAAGAGAATTACCCTCAGCAGTGACGAATTGCACTCTGATTTCATAAATATCAAACAATTTGTTAAAAAGAGCGTTTAAACAAATAAACAAGACGATAGCCCTTGCCAGAACTGTGTCGCGTCGAGCCCACATAACAGTAAAGCAGGTTGGGTAGATTAACACATGCGATATTTCGTGCACAGTAGTATTAATAATAATGGTGAGGCTTCAGGGTAACTGGTGTAGCCCAGATCCCTTGTGTTTGAGCCATTTAGGCAATCTACTCTACAATTTAGAGGTTCCAATTTCACTGCCACCTATCAGCGAACCCGAAACTCTATTTGGTGAACAAATGCTGTTTTTAATTAATATTGCCTTGTACTAACCAAATGAAGAGTCTGCGTGGCTTAGGCGGCAGCACGCCAGCCTCTCACCACAGGGTCCGTGGTTCAAATCCCGGTCACTCCATGTGAGATTTGTGCTGGACAAAGAGGAGGCAGACATGATTTTCTTCGGGTACTCCGGTTTTCCCTGTCACAAATTTCATTCCAGTAACACTCTCCACTGTCATTTCATTTCATCTGTCATTCATTTAATCATTGCCCCAAGGGAGTGCGACAGGCTTCGGCAGCCGGCACAGTTCATATCCTCGTCGCTTCTTTCATTCCATTCTCTAACCCAGTCGGTCGACTGCGGATTTTCAATACTAACCAAATGTGATACGGTACTTCTTTCACGCGGCGGCATCGTATCACTCGGGGTGTCGTGAATATTTTCCGCTCTTCGAAAATTCTGACTTCAGCGGGAATCAAACCTGTATTATGGGATCATAAGGTGGACACTCTACCATGGATTCAGCGAGGAAGCGAGGCATAATTTAAAGACACTCGGTTCAAACTAGATGATGTCACACCATCGATCGTCTCCAAAACATTTCTTGAAATGTAAAGCATGCTGAATCAATTCTTCTCTGTAATGTAAACAAATAAAATATAATAAAATATGACAGTAAATAACTCAATGAAAGACCACCTCATGATGTAGTGGCTAGCATTCTTGGCTGTCGCCCCGGAAGTCCGGGTTCGATTCCCGGCTCTGCCAAGAAATGTAATTCTGGTCTGAAGGCTGAAACACGGTCCACTCATCCTCGTGAGGCAAAACTGAGAAGAGGTGGGTTCGATTCCTACCTCAGCCATCCTGGAAGTGGTTTACCACGCTTCCCACTTCTACTCCAGGCAAATACCGGGATGGTTCTTAACTTAGGGCCACGGCCACTCCTCCCCAATCCTCACCTGAATTACAAATACACACAATAATACAGCCATCACAATAACACACGTTATCATACAAAATTAAACACCCACACCAAAGTACACTGGGCTAAATGACCAATATGTCCAACCCCTCAAATAATACAATAAAAATTAAAAAATCCCTTCCTATTGAATTATTGTTGCTGTTCTTGTTGCTGCTGCTGTGTTCTGGTTGTTGCATTGTTTAGGGGCTACGAGTATAATCTGGTCACCTGACCCGAAGACATTGGTGTGTGTAGAATTAGTCTGGTGACCTGCGGCATTCAGTTCCTGTAGTAGTGTGTAGCCTACCGTACATATGTAATTTTATTTCTTCGAACAATTAATGGGATTGGTGCGCCAGCACTTGAAACAACGTTCTAAACTAACACATTGCCGGAGTGAATATTGGAGAAGACGGGGAAATTGCACCCCCAAGATAAACCCCGTCCAAGCAATCTGCGAAGTGCCAGTGTGAAAACAAGTGGTCTGCGCACAGGAGTGACTCGGATGTCGGGTCCAATGAGGTGCGATGCCACTGAGCGCAGGAGGGTGGCGCGACCTTGGCTTCAACCAACTCTCGCAATAGCTGGGCTGCCGAGCTCCACCCATCGCATTCTCTTTTCATCTCCCCCGTGTGATGTCATGCGCAATCCTACTTCACAGATTCTGTGGATGAGGTATAGACTGTTAGCATCGGGTTATAGATCTCGGATATCCGAACGTGGAGGATGACTTAAAGCACTCGGCTAGAGAAAGGTTATCATACTTTCTGTTCCTTTCTGTCTGTGTGCTATAAACAACAGGTTACTGTATTAATTTAAAAAAAAGCCCGTGTTCAGTTACCTCTTAAGGGGCAATACAGGGTCTGTTTTCTGTTTCAATACCCAGGGCGGTGTCATCTCGTTTGCGACGATTCCCATTTGCAACTGATCATGAAGTGATCATTAAGTGTCCCATTTGCGACGAACTATAAATTCTCATAGTCCTGAGTTTCCCGTTAGCAACGGAATGTTGACTAATTGCGATAGCTCGCAGTATGGTGGGAAAACCTCAGCTCGAGAATGCAGTCAGAATGGTGGGGCACATTTGGTTTGATAACTCGTAATTCTGCCTGTGACTAACGTAAGTTCAGTCCGATTAGTTATGGATTTTATTTCGTTGCTGTTTTTGATTCTTTAGGGGTTTTACGACATCGTGGTCTTGTAGCCCCGTGTACTTCGGTGTGTGTAGATTTTTTCTGATAACCTGTGTCACTGTTATATCTGTACTAGTGTGTATCTATAACTTAGGTAGGATTTTGGTAGTAAGTGGTAGAGTCCTTAAGTTGGATACCATCCCGGCATTTGCCTGAGTAGAAGTGTGAACCAACGGAAAACCACATCCAGGATTGCTAAGGTAAGAATTGAACCCACCTCTCCTCAGTTCTGCCTGACCAGGCTGAGTGGGGAGTTTATTTCAACAAAGAGGTACACCTGACCTAATATACGAGCGATATAGCTATATATATCCGACTAAGAAAGACAAAGCAAAAACGGGGTAGTGATTTGGTTGTGTCCCAACGGAAAAATAAGAAGCAAATGTAGTGTTAAACTTGTTTCTAAAAAGTAGTTCCGTGAAGAGCTAATAAGCCTATTTTCATATATCCTACTGGTCCTTTACATTAAAAACTCGCCTGGCTATTAAAACGATTGTCCATGTGATGTATACTAAATAGCTTATTGATACACGACCTATGCCTCCACCAACACCATTGCATTGAGAAATTACGTGCTATAATATGTAGCTTTCTGTATCGGTGGTTAAGCCTCCTAATTCGAGATGTCATCTTTCTGTAACGAGTCAGGGGAGATTAATTTTTAAAAATCAAATGCACGTCTTTTATGATTTAAGAAAAGTAAGGTACAGAATCTAGTGACATTATATTATGATTATTATAATAGCCTACCATACGAATCTTCTCTTCAATCGCTTGAATAGGATACGGGGAAAAGAAAGGGTTTGACATTTTGAACTAATGCCATCTTGATTTTCTGAAAACAATTGACCAAGAGATGTCTCTATACTGTCTGTTAGGTAGTCAGCCCGAAGGCTGGTTGGATCCACATAAAGTACCGCTGTTTGGCTATGTGCGTGGATACCCACAAAAACCCAAGGCATCGTTATATTGAGGCGTGCTAGGCAAGAAAGGTAGTGCGGTAGTTTGCCATTGCTTTCCTCACTGAGTCAGAACAGCAGTACTAACCCTATGAGTAGAACCTTTCACAGCATCTCTATACTAAGCTCTGAATAAAAATTCGCTGTTTTTTGCATCATTGCTCTTGTGTGATTAAATCGCCAGAAAAATAATTTGAAATATTTGAAAATCACTTATTAATTTTATGTTTATAAGTTATTTTACTATTTTAATAATTTTGTAGGCTTGCAAGCCAACATGTTTGAACTTGAAAAGAGATGTGGCAAGTATGATAAGGAGATCAGCATGTCAAAGATGAAGGTTATGTCGGTAGGGAAGGAACTCAAGAAAATAGCATAAGAGGAACTAAATTGGAGCAGGTGGAACATTTTAAGTAGACTATTTGGGCTGTGTATCTTCTCAGGATGATAGTATGGGAAGGAAATAGTCAAGGTGTTGAAGATTCAATGCAGTGTGTTCTCAGTTGCGATCTTCAGTATTTTGTAAGATAGAAGTTCATGTAGCGACGAAACTCTCCCTACATAGCTCAGTATTTAGATCGACCTTGCTGTATGGAAGTGAGATCTGAGTAGATTCAGGATATCTGATACATAAGCTAGAAGTAACTGATATGAAGGTAGCACAAATGATTGCTGGGACAAATAGATGGGAGCAATGGCAGGAGGGTACTTGTAATGAAGAGATAAAGCTAAGTTAGAAATGAACTCGCTAGATGAAGCACTTCGTATGAGCTAACTCAGATGGTGGGGACATGTGAAGAGAATGGGGGAGAAGAGATTACCTAAGAGGTTAATGAGTTCTGATGTAGAGAGTAAGAGAAGCAGGCGCAGACCTAGCAGGCGATGGTCAGATTCAGTGTTGAACGATTTCAAATTGAGAGGTGTAAAAGCAGAGGAGGTCGCAGTGCTAACTGCTAATAGGGGATCATAAAGGCGACTTGTTCGCAATTAGAGGCTTGCAGACTAGACTGGGCGCTGAAAGGCAAGACAGTCTCAAATGAAAAACTAAATGAAGCAGAATGGCAATCAACCAATGCATCCCAAACAGTGGAAGTTATGAATGTGTATGGGTTGCGAATGTACGACATTAGTATTTAATCGTGCTGCACATTTCAAGAGAGACAGTCATTACGCTGACTTTCCCTCGTACTGGTTGGCATCTTACAACCAGGTCACATGAACCCCCATCCTCCTCTACCACTACATGGATTCGCTCTCTCGTCTGCTAACTTGCTAGACGGGGTTAACAAAATAACGTAGAGAATTTGATTTAAACTACCGGTACCTTTTTCCACCATTCCGCATTTCAGAGTTGTAGTGGTTACGGAAAGCCATTTCTGGGATGGGTGACGTTGGAATTAAACCCATCTATCCTCAGTTTTGCCTCACGAGGCTAAGTGTAGCCCGTTCCGACTGTCAGACCACAATTAAGTTTCTTGGCAGAGTCGAGATTCGAGCCTGAGCCTCAGGGATGACAAGGTGTGACAGCCAAGAATGTTAACCACTACCGCTTGAGGTGGTCTCCGTGTTTCATATTTCAACTTATCTGCTCCTTGGGCCACAAAATGAAAGGACACTGATATCCCATTGAAAATGTGTGAACTGTTTTTGAATTTCACTAATTAAAGTACTTATTCTGAGAATCAATCAATAACTAATTGATTTTGTTTTCATTTTTCTACATCTGTGATAGTTATTTAGTAAGGTACGGCAATTATCGAGAAAACTTCATTAGCTATCATTGCTAATTAATTAATTAATTAATTAATTAATCATAATCAGTGGAACTATCAGAGAGAGACTTTAGGCTCATTTGTTGTTTTGTAGTTGTTGTTGTTGTTGTTGTTGTTGCTGCTGCTGTTGTTAATTCATACAGTGGCTTTGCGACAAAGTGGTAATTTAACCCCGTGTACTTGGATGTTGTAGAATTCGTCTTACACCCAGTGTTATTGTGAGTCTGTAGTAGTGTGTTTATTTGTAATGCAGATGAGGATTGGGAAGTAGCCCACCGTGTCCTTAAGTTAGGAACCAAGCCGGCATTTGCCTGGAGTAAAAGTGGGCAAACCTCGGAAATCCACTTCCAGGATGGCTGAAGTAAGAATCGAACCCCACTCCATCTCAATTGTCACTCTCGAGACTGAGTGTAGGCCTTCTTCGTCAGAGCCCTCAGACCAGAATTAACTTTCTTGGCAGAGCTGGGAATCGAACGCGGGCTTCCGCTGTGACAGTCAAGAGTGCAAACCACTACGCAACGAGGCGGACTAAGGATCATTTGCTCGTGCAATTAATTCATATATTTAAATCATCTGTATTCACTATTGTCAAGTATAAATACGCATTCGCACACTACTGTAGCCATCGAAATGGCACGTGTTATGAGACACATTCCACACACACCCAAGTACACGAGGCTGCATGACCACTTTGTCGCAAAGCCCTAAAATGAATCATCAATAAATCATAATACTAGTTTATCAGTGTGGACAATGAAGCAGAAAGTTGCTCCCACTTCCAACATCACAAATGGATCATTCGCCAGGTGTGCCTATTACCGTATGCATGTATGCTTAGAAGATTAATTTACCCAGATCCATAAACATGTTCATCACCTTTAAATTTCACGTATTAGGCCTAGTGGCCTGTTACGATCTCTTGCCAGCGTTTCTTTGGTTCTTGCAGGATGTCTTCATTCCTCTGATGATCGAGTAAGGAGTAACCAGAAGTTCGTTTTTTAGATCTCATTTCTGCTAAAGTTAGTCATTTTTATTCTGCCTTCCTGATGGTCCAGACCTCACTTCCATATGCAAAAACTGGTCTAGCAAGAGTTCGATATACTTTCAGTCTAGTGTGTCGTTGTACCTGAGATGGCCTGGAAACGTGATTGATTACTCCATTAATTTTAATAAATTTTGAGATTTTGACTGCCATGTCTTTTGCATCCAGGAATGATAAGTTGTAACCAAGATAGTTAAAAGAGTTGAACCGTTCAATGATGATGTTTTATACATAGATGTTACACTGAATTAGTTCATTTCCCAAGAATACCATTACTTTGGTTTTATGTGTTGATATTTGCATTCCAAATTTTGAAACAATATTTTGTAGATTAAATATAGCATGTTGGAGATCATTTTCAGTTTTAGCAACAATGACTTGGTCATCTGCAAAGAGTAGTGTATCAAGAAGAAAATTCTGATTTAGGACAACTTCAGCTTGTTGTTGTTAATTCATTTTATGGGCTTGGGACATCTTCATCATCAGTTCCGTGTAGTTGGGTGTGTGTAGAATTAAATTGATAACCTGCATTTATGTGATGACTGTAGCAGTGTATGTAGCTGTATTAGAGCCAGTTCTGTGAAATAAAGAGTATTAGACTGCGTTGGTTGGGACATGTAGAAAGAATCCCAGAGAACAGGATAGTAAGTACGGTCTTCAAAGGGAAGCCAGGAGGACGTCGTGTGACAAGATGCCTGTATAACGTGGAGGAGGATCTGAGAAAGACGAGAGTCAGGAGCTGGAGAACCAAAGCAGTCAACAGGGAAGAATGGGTGGATATTTTCCGGGACGCCAAGGCCATACAAAGGCTGTAGCGCCAAGGAGTAAGTAAGTAAGTAAGTACTTCGCAAAGTATGCAGTCAAACAACTCCAAATTTGGCACATGTGTATAGACGATAATTTTGCAGTTTCATTTCGAGCAACCCGTGAAGCCAGTGTTGCCAACATAATTCTCCGCGTACTAATAGGTTCAATGTTTAACTGCACCTAACTTCTATACAATTTAATGGATAACTAACACATTTTATATATTTTGTATATGCCGTGAGAGATATATTTGTGCGCATTCCCAGAGGCAGCAGACCTACCAACTGCTAATAACTCTCTCCGAGCATTTGAGCCGTAGACTCTCTCCATCTCTGAATCCACGAATGGAAATTATTTCAAACTGTAGTGCTCCATTAGGTTACAACATTTCAGATACATAAGGCGTGATCAAAAATTTTCCGTTTGAGGGAGTTGCTATCAGAAGGTCTCCAACCAGTGGATACACCTGGGATTGAATGCCGAACAAAAAGCACCCCGGATGGCTGTTTGTCTGCGGCACCTGATGTGTTTCAATGGTGAAGGAAACACGTTCCTGGAGCGCATTGTTGCAGGTAACGAAAGTTGGTGCCACCACTGGGAACCAGAATCGAAAGCGTCGACGATGCAGTGGTGTGATCCATCGCCCCCTCGTCCCAAGAAGTTCAAGATCCAATCATCCGCTGCAAAGGTGATGCTCACCCTGTTTTATGATTACCGGGGCCCATTGCTTATTGAGTTCAAGGAACTTGGTGTCTCCATCACTGGGGAACGGTACTGCGCAACACTGGGGAAATGACGGCAACAAATTTAGGAGAAACGTTCGGGAAAACTGTGACAAGGGGCGCTGCTGCTTCATGATAACGCACGTCCCCATACCGCAAAGCTCGTTACGCAGAAGGTAAGCTATCTCAAGTGGGAGACACTCAATCAACCGCCCTATAGTCCTGATCTCTCCCTCATGCAATTATCATGCCTTCGGCCCCTTAAAAAGGCCTTGAAGGTTCGACGATCCCTAGCGAACGAGAATGTGCAGCAGGCGTTTACGGACCTCTTCACGCAGCAGGACACCGTGCTCTACCACACGAGGATGTTCAACCTGCTGCGTCGTTAGGACGAGTATCTCAATGCTCACGGTGACTTTGTCTGATTGGCATACCGATTCAGGATTATACGGCCGTCAGTCGGAAACATTTTATCACGCCTTACATTTCGAACAATTCACAGTCTTAAATTGTAAGAAAAGTAAACTCTTTAGTTCATTACGGAACTACTTGTTTATTTCCATTTCGTTAAAAAAGAGTAGCTCTTATACAGACTTGAGGACTGAATAACCCTAATGCTGCATGTCTGACAGGATCAGAGATTGATTGACCCAGATTCATCAAAACATGATGGATGATCGTAATGATATAGCAGCACAGAAATTAATGGCTTGCCAACGAACATACAGTCTCCCACGTGATGGTCAGCTGCAGCAGGGGCCAGGCAACTGAGGACTAGCGGCGGGTTCTCGTCGTCGACGTGTCCATAAGGTAAAGGGAGGACAACATCTAGGTCGCGTCCTCGTCAGTGAAGGAAAGAGATCAAAGCCCTATGACAGAAAAATGGAGGACACCCTTGCCCTGTACATCGCTTCATGGTATAGCATTCTCAGCTGTCGCCCTAAGGTCCAGGTTCAATTTTATTTAACTTTTAATATACAAAGTACACTTGAAATGTTTAAATAATTACATTCTAGAACATAAAGAAACTGAAATTTGATAGATATTAGCAATCGTGTATCTTATAACAAAATCAATTGCTCGATTATATACGAGATATCAGCCGTACTGTGATGATCCCAAATGGTGACCACAAGATGCAAATCTTTGATAGTTGTTATTATCATTAATTGTATGTCATATTTCTTTACTTTATCAATTTAATTAATTCAAATTGATAATAATTTATATAAGTGATACATATAAATTAATCATTACTACATATAGGTTGCGGCAGGTATTTCGATATTAGGAGTCAGTATGGATTTGGAATACGTTAGGGTGTAGTGGCTTGGGTAATATTTCTACATCAGGGATATTTCACATCAACCAGGAAGAAAAATGATATAATCTTACAAGAAGCAAGACACAGGCTTAACATTCTTGAGCTGACACAAATATTTATTTTCGAGGAAATGTTACTACTGGGGTGAAACCTACGACTCATGCGGCATTTCTGGAGCTCGTCAAAAACGGACTACTACCTACGTGACTGCGACCCTAGCTGGAAAGTTCCATGATTCATATGTTATGCTGGTACATGCTAATATTTGGAAACAGAAACTACAGGATTATTATTATTCTCGAGAAGCAACTGTTGGACTCTAGCCTACAACCAGTTGACTTGGATATTCTTATGGCACGCGGAGTTTCAATATGCCCACCTTAGAAGAGGAGAAATATCTAGTTCCGCCGACCAATCAACGTAGTTATACGGTGTGACGTCAGAAGAGGATTATTGTCGTCATGACTTCGATCATTGGAATATTGAGGAGTGGGAAATTGAAGTTTCTATTTATTTATTTATTTATTTATTAATCAAAGCACAAACTACAGCTATGCTAGCCCTTCACGCTTGTACAAATAACAATCAAATAACAATTTAAAGTAAAATATAAAATAAATTTCACAAATCACCAAACAAAACAAGTCCATATCAAGAGCCGGTAGAATGTCGTTGCTCGTAGCCGTGTCGTCAATGGCCAAGATGACAGTTCTAAATACAGTTTATGTTCTCCTTCACCTGCTTCAGCTCATGACTGACTGAGCGCAGTGACTCTTTGATATTTTGCCTTCGGACAACAAAGAACATTTTATTCTGCCTTCGGACAAGTTTGGCATTATGTAACTGGTAACTCAGAAGCATCATTCTGTGTTGCACTTCAGACGAGATGGCTAGTTTAAAATTTGACCAAGTCATTCTCAGGTCTACATCAGTAATGAGCCTCAGTTATATTCGGTTGTATTTAGTAGACTCTGAATTTTCAGTCCCACTGAACTGTGAAATGGTTGTGAATAAGCCATCTTTATGGCGATGATTTCTGGAATTTATTCCATCATTGAATCAACAATAATTAATTTCAAATCTACACAATATTCAATTCTTCCAGAAATATCGAGGACATCATACCATCACCGCGGTGCATCTACCGCAACAACGACCTACGATGAAGAGAATCTACTCGGTGAGCGATGAATATAGTAACACTCAAGTCACTCTGGAAATTATTTTGGGCAACTCAAATTCAGGCTTATGTTATTAAATTAACGTATTATACTCCTCCATTATTGAATTAGGCCCCGTAATCAGTAAAATCAGTAAATTCATTATCCGTATATTATCATAATTATTATTATCTAGATTTTCAATTTTTTGCACTCGTTGTTTTTTTACGTAATAAATTTCAATTTAAATTCAATGTTAGGTTTGTCGTCATTTATAGCTAGTAATTACTGCAAGACATCTCTAACTCCCGAAGTGAATACTGATAGGTTAGTCGACTCAGTCACACCACGATCTGGGAAAAGGTTTTCTTGTTGCTCTTTTTCAGATTCATCGATGTTTTTTGGTTCATTATTGGTTAATAATGGCCTGGCGCCCGACAACACATTTAGGTATTTTTTTCAGCAGCTGAGGTAACACAACACATTACATTTGGTCACCCAACTGTGGGACGTATTGTTACTGGTTACCTACGAAAACCATCACAGTATATACTCAAAACTGAACCTATGTATTATACCCGGATCGTTCACACGTCCGTGACATTGTTGACATTATTATTTTGGAAAGAAGAGTTATTAATTAAAGAGATTGAGGGAATGGATGGTTTGAATAGCGCGCGGAGGAGACTCAAGAGTGCTGAGGGAAGCATGCATCGCAGGGGCTAGTGACGTGAGTTTGTGACGTGGAGCCCGCTTACGTCACGAGATTTTCTTCTGGAATTACCTTTAGGAGAAGAGATGGACGCTAGAAAATTAGCACACTTTACTGGCAATTACAAGAGAAGGAATTTGAGCAATCAAGCGTTAAAATCGGTCCAGTAGAAGCCAAGATACGAGATGGAAGTTTCTGGAACAATTTCTCGCTGGACTATATAAAGGGCACGATTCTCAAGATAGTTACATCATTACAACGGAGCATTTGCTCATTGCGGAACTACGTAACGTGGAGTGACAGTATACACGCCGAGATTCTGACGGTCGAAGGACTTAGTCGCTGTACCAGTGGTCAGCAAGACTTAGTTTTTGTTCGAGTGAACAAACTTAACTTTGGCCAGTGAATGGACTTAGAATATCCACTGACTTTCAGGTCACATATTCTACAGTCAGGTGATGGAAGTGTCGAAAACATTCACAGAAGTTAGCCTACAGAACGATGTGATTCTTGTGGTGACTATACATCAGGCACTTCGAATCTCATCAGGAGAAGTTATTTATTTCATCAGTTCGTTTATGCAGCTAATAGGTGTTCCTATCATAGCATGCAAACGAAACCGCATTATTTGAATATGAGATTTATTCTCAAATCTACAAGAGTACTGTACCAGTCTATGACTGAGCAACTTTTCGTCATGTTACACGGTACTGGTGATAGGGGAGTTATTTAGAACGAGTGACTGCGAATATCAACATGCGCCGCTAAACTACTCGTAGGATTGGTAGGACATGGAGACAAACGAGGTATACTGATACAGCAGATGGCCATGGGAAGACACTGTTGGGATAGTGTCCACCGCAGGACACGCTCTTCCTACAAATCAAGAATGACGTAAGGCAACTATTCATGTACTATCCACTAACCTGTAGTATTAGAGAATTCCATATTTTTGAACAGTCACGATCAGAAATCAACAAACATTTTTCACCGTAGCTAGATTTTCGATTGTATTTGTCTGGATGTCAAATGGAACTGCTGTCTGACAATTTATTTTTCGATCTACGATTTGTCAGGATTTCATGTTCCGACATGAAATTTTTCGATTATTCCAAGGGATAGGAGTATTTTTCTTTAATTCTTATTATGAGAGCAGAAGCAATTGCGACTTGGATTATTTAAATAATTTGATTTATTTAATAATAATAATAATAATAATAATAATAATAATCAAGTGTGAAGTGAATAAGTTAATAATATTATAAATAATAACGATGCTATTTATAGTTATAAATAATTAGGGAGTGATAATACCGAACATTAGGAACTAAATTAAATTAATCGTTAATTGTTTATTGTGATTAAATAATTAGTGCATTAAATAAAAATAATAGGAAATGTCAATAATAATCATTTACAGATGAGATTTAAATATTTATTTACTAAAGAAATAGGGCGATAATAATCATTTATGGCATTGATGATGCCTAAATATTTTTGTACCGTAATAATAATAATAATAATTTGTGGATGAATTTAATTATTTGGAAGGACTTAAATTAAACAACTTTGTTTATTTTTGAATAAAAGTTTGGAAGTTTAAATAAATTTAAATGAGTTTATGGATGAAGAGATTGAAGTAGTAAGATTTTTGAGCTCAGATTTTTTTTCCAAAAGCACTTAAAAAAATATTCAGATGAAAAGAAAGGAAACGGCAGGTATTTAATGTATCAAATCAGGGAGAATTTATGTAAATGGGAGGCAAGGAGAGGTTGACCAGAATTTATTTTATTGGTAAGATAACATTGAAGAACACAGTCTAGTAATTGACAGTATATTACAAGAAAAAAATATGATAAAAAAAGAGAATAATATGATGTTTTGTGCAGAATATTTTGGTGATGATTTTAGTGTGCGTTTGGCGACACTTAAAGTTGTGGAGACCTTGCGGGTCATCTAAGAGGGTTTTTGTTCCCGTAGTTGTGGGCACACAAGGATGTGCGTATGTTTTTGAAAGAGCATGTGGGCTAAATTGTAAAAGAAGGGTTAGGCAATGTGGACCGCCCCATATTCTTGTCAGATTTCACTATTCTGTCAATCCAAATATTAATTTATTTATTTTTTCTGGATCAACTCGAAGTTCCGATGGTATGCCTAAATAAATAATTGAAGAACATGAATTTAGATTTGTTGAACCTGACCGAAGAAAAAAATAATAAGATCAAAAGTGCAAATGAATTAAAATAAATAATTAATGATTTTTTATTTTTGGAATAATAATAATAATAATAACAGTGGAAAAGAGCAAATAAAATATTCATCATGTGAGAGGTTGAGGAAACTTGTTATAAATTAAGACAAGGGAAATTTTGAAATTTATTAATTAATAATAATAATAAATCTTTTTGATTTTTTTTTTGAGATTATATGAAAATTTTGGTGATAGAAAATTTTGATGATATTAAAATTTGGTGAAGAGTTAATGATTTAATCCGCTGATGGTGGATAGGAACAATTTATATTGTTTACACTAATTTTGTGTAATTTTAATAACATAGGAAAATAATTTACAATTTTTGTGACATTTAAACAAATGAAAGTGAGAAAAGAAAAAAGTTAAATTTTCTAAATATTATAAAAAGTTATTTTGAACAAATTTTGTTTTTGAAATTGAAAATCTTTATGGACAATTATTAACATTCGACTTTATGTCGGTCGAGTATTGATATTGTTATGAAACAAAGAATCAGTGATATGATAATTTTTCCAAATAAGTCTAATTTTGGAATATCACCGAATGAATCAAGTGACCTCTTTTTATGTTTTGCTACGAATATTTGACAATCAAATGCAATCTTCCTAAAAGTGAACTACGAACGTGTAAATATTAGGAATCACTCTGAACTCCTTATTGAACAGTGATTACCAGTATAAATATTTTTTTGAATTTTTTTAATATCAGAATGGACTAATTAATTTTCTGATTATCATATCTGCGACATTCTAGAAATAATCTTAGGGGCTGTTGATTTCTCGTGTGTGATTTGTTTTATCATTGTTGAGGTTTTTGCCATTCAAATCATATAAATAAATTGAGATTTTAAGGAATGTGCTAATTCAAAATAATTTCTCACCTTACCTTACTTGTGAATTACCGAGATCAGGGATGCCAGATTAGACCGAAGTATTCACCTAGATAGACCCTGAGATATATTTTCTCGTGCTAATCTGATGTCGGTATTTTACAAAATGTGGTCGTTGGATCTCGGTCCAAACGGGCACATAAGGTAGAGGGGAGAAGTTTGGCGCCCGTACTAAGGGGCCACCGAATGGGTCTTTCGGATCTGTTTTCGAAGAGGCATTCGAGTAGACTTGTGAATTTTGCCACTTGTTTTGACAATTGACAAAAATCTAGAAAATTTTGAATTAAGGGAGATTGTTGAGTCCATGTTTGAGGACATAGTCAAATTTGCATTTTGAAATAAGTATTTTGATTATGTTTTGATGTTGATTCGTAAGGGAGTACAGTAATATTTTAAAGGGAGTTTTATTAAATTAAAACTTTTTGAAATAAATGTTAAAATTGGGAGTTTGTTTTGGTTAGGTGAAATAGCACATTTATAGTATCCAGATGGAGGATTTTTTTTTAATTTCGAAATTTTGCTGTTGTTGTTTGAACGTCAATTTAAATGAGTAGATTTTTTTCATTAGACATCGACGCAGGGTATCTCAATTTATTAGGAATTCTCAAATGCTATAGGTTAGTATATGTTTAGTATTAAGGCTTCGTTCTATCCATGGAATACCAGTCCTGTATTTCTATTGGGAAATAATGGATAAGGTTTTGGAGGTGTTGGCTCTGCTGGAGTCAAGCAATAAGCAGAGTATTGAGAAAGCTACTCAATTAGAGAATATGTTGTCAGAAAATTCCAAAAGGTTGGAATAGCAGATACAAGAAAATTGTCAATATTGGACAGTAGGATCGACGAAAATTCTAAATCATTAGAATCTAAAATAAATGAAAACTCTAAATCTTTGGAAAGCTCATTAGAATCCAAATTAAATAAATCATTTGAATCTAAACTATCTGAAATGTTGTTAGAAAGTTCTAATTCACTTAAGTCAGATATTGGCAGTAAACTATCCGAAAATTCTAAACTTTTTGAGGACAGATTAAGTGTTAGCACAGAATCTTTAAGGGAAACTTTGGAAGAGAAGATTGCTGAACATTCTAAAGCTCTTGATAGGTTGACTGAAAATTCCTGCATAATGGATTTAAAAATCATTGGAAATTCAGAAACGCTAAGGTTAGATTTGGCTGATAATTCTAAACTGTTGGAACATCGCTTATCAGAAAGTTTGGGGAAACAATTCGCGGAAAAGTCCAAAATTTTTGGAGGAAAACTTGGCGAATTATTTGAAAAATCCAAAAACGTTGAAACTAGGTTAGAAGAAAACTGAGTTTCACTGGAAACCAAAATTAATGATGGCATGAAAAACTTAAGAGGACAAAATCGAAAAATCGCATGATAAATTGAAAGACATGGAGGAAAATTTTGATAAAAATTCTAGAAGAGTGTCTGACGACTTGATACACTTGGAGATCAAAATTACAGAAGAGTGTAATGTTATTGCAAGGCAGGTGTTGCAGAAAGTGGCAACAGATTTCCAGGGTAATATTCTAGAACAGCTGAAAGAGGACAAGCTAATCCAAGAACTTAGTAAAAATGTGAAGGAGATAGCTCTTACTGAGGTTAGAAGTTTAGTACTAGAGGAGGCTAAAGAAGACGTTCAGGAAGCAAGGAATTCTTTTTCTACGCATATCAAAGTAATATCGGAAGATGTAGGAAAAATTCAGAGAGATGTGTCTAAGGTGACTAATTTAGTGAAGACTCATGAAACTATAATTGAGAAATTAGTAAAAGATATTCAGGACACGAATCAAGACTTGAGAAAGAAAGGAATCGATCCTGTAACTAAAGAATTTGTTGAGACGACCATAGACGAGATCAGAGGAGAGATAGGAAAGAAGACAGATGATTCTGGACTGAAGAAGACACTGGGAACACTAGAAGAGAAAATGGCTTTATATGAATCTCAAAGGAAGCAGAAAAATGCGGAAGAAATACCAATTTTTGAGCAGAATACAAAGAGAGAAATTTCGAAAGAGTTGGAGGATCAGAAAATTATGGCAAATTCTATTCCTATCGCTATATATAAGGATAAGGATGATAAACCAGGAGAGTATTCAGGAACAGGAAGTATTCCACCGGCCGAATTTTTGAGAGAAGTCAGGGATTACATTCGGGATTCAAAAATGTCAAAGGAAAGAGAGATAAGAGTGGTGAGCAGATTTTTGGATGGACCTGCACTGGTTTGGTTCAGGGCTTTTAGATCCAGTTTCCACAATTTCGATGAATTTTCCAGGGGGCTGATGAGAAAATTTTGGTCGCCGGAAACTCAACAACACATCAGGGCGGAATTGTATGCAAAGAGATATTCAACATTACAGCCAACAAAGTACTCGGCTTATTTCTCGCAACAATTATCTAAATTGCAATTTCTCGAACCACCAATGCCAGATTTTGAAATGATATCTGCGCTCATACGTCAATTTCCAATCGAGGTACAAAGAACACTGATTGCAGCGAACATCGGAGACATGGAGGAATTCGATGAGGTGCTACAAAGGTTAGATCATACCAATGCACAGTTCTTTCACTTAAGAGGTAATAACAAAACTGAAAACCATACGATAAATACTGTAGTGACTGATCGTCACAGCCAAACAAATCAACAATGGAACTAACCTCAGAACCAGGTTGAAAATAAGGAATGGAGCAACACGAGAGACACTCCATATCAGAATAGACCATATGTGAGGCCATACCAATACCAAAATAGATGGAATCAATGGAGAAAACCAGGGTTTCAATCAAAACCATATAATAGGCCACAGCAACAGTATGGAAATCAACAACAAAACAGAAGAGAGGAACAACCAGGGAAGGAGGAATTCAAGCAACAGGCTAGGGAAGATCTTGACAGAAGGCAACAGGATAGCAAGCAATACCTAGATGAGCAACACAACAAACCTAGTACTTCCGGGTTGCAGAAGTCTACAGGTGATGGAAAAAAAACGCCGAAAAATTAATAAGTAGTTACATTTCGAAGATTGTTAAATGGCAAGCAGAGGATGAAGACTATATAGATGTAAAGGAAGATAGAATTGGACTTGAGAAAAGATCGAAATAACCTATTATAGGGTGTGAAGTCTATGATACAAAGATTCATACACTTATAAATACTGGAGCTATGCTTTGTGTAGTTAGTGAGAAGCTCTATGCTTTGTGGAAGATCACAGAAAGTTTGGAGGAAATTCCTGTGTCATCTATTAAGTTACAAGGAATTATCCCTAACAAGGTGACTACATGCAAAGTACAGGTATATCTAAAGCTAAAGAGATGGATAATGCTATTTTGAGCATATTTTCGTGGTGATGAAGGACATTATCCATGACTTGATCCTTGGAAATGATTTTATAACTAAGTAGAAAGCTATAATCGATATGAAGTCAGAGACCATACGTTTTCATCATACTGAAGAGGAAGATTTTGAGGGTGACGACGGGAAATTCACCGAGGGAAACATCCGATGGTCACAGGTTATTCATAATAATGAAGGAGAAGAAGAAGTGGTCAAAGTAGAGGAAACACCTGAATTGAAAAAGATGTTATGTGAATTTGAGGACATATTCGATACGAAACCAGGGGAGATCTAGGATTTTGAATATCACATCCAAGTGAGTGATGAAGCACCGTATCATTGTAAACTTTACCCTATTGCAGAGAAGTATAGAGAGCAGGTGAAAGTCATTATTGCAGATTTGGAAAAGGATGACATAATAGAAAAATATACCACAGCTTATGTGAATCCATTAGCAGTTGTGCCAAAACCAGATGGGAGTCTGCGTATTTGTTTTGACGCAAGATCTCTAAATTCCAAAATTATGCCCGAATGTGACCGACCTCCTGTTATTAAAGAATTGTTGAGGAAATTTAAAGGCAGGAGATGGTTTTCCACTATCGATCTTACATCGTCTTACCATCATGTGAAGCTAAGTGAAGAGTCGAAGACATTCACAGGATTAATGTTTGACCAGCAAACATATGTTTTCAAAAGATTACCATTTGGAATGAAAACATCCGGATCTGTTCTAATTAGAGCATTAGACAAGAATCTTAGTCCAGAAGTGAAGAGCTCAGTTATATGTTACATTGATGACATACTGGCAGCGTCTGAAGATGAAGAGCAACATCTGTTACACTTAAGGAATTTATTCGATGAATTGAGGAAGTCAAATTTCAAGGTAAATCTGAAGAAATGCCAGTTTTTCAAGGAAGAGATTAAATTCTTAGGGCATATCTTAGATGGGCAGGGATATCGTCCAAATGAGGCCAAGATCCAAGCAATTGCCAACTTTCCAAGACCCACGAGGATAAAGCATGTCCGTAGTTTTCTGGGGACTTGCCAATTTTTCGCTGGACATTGTCATAACTACACCAACATTGTTGCGCCTTTGCAGAATCTTTTGAAGAAAGGAAACAGATGGAAGTGGAGTGAAGATCACGAGGAATCTTTCAGACTAGCCAAAGAATTATTGATGAATAGTGTAAAGCTGGAATATCCTGATTTTCAGAAGAATTTTATTATCGAATCAGATGCTTCAAATGTGGGTATAGGAGCTATCCTATTACAAGAAGACGAAGATCACACTAGGCATTATTTATCTTTTATAAGTAGAAAGTTGAGACCTTCAGAGCGAAATTATTAGACGACTGAACTTGAAACTTTAGCCATTGTTCACGCTCTAGAAACTTGGAAGAAGATGCTTATAGGACATTCTGTCATTGTTCGAACAGACCATCATGCACTTGAGTTTATTTTGAAGACGAATTTTGCAAGTGAAAGGATCACACGTTGGGCTTTGTTTGTCCAACAATTCAACATCATGATAGAGCACAAACCTGGAAAAGCGAATGTAGGAGCCGACTTGTTAAGTCGTGCAGTTGAACCGACATATGAGGTGATGCCTATTACCTTGATACAAGAAGATGAAGAAACTCTAGAACGTTTGGCAAGGATATATGTTACTCAGAAGAGGAACACACGTTTGAGGAAAATATAACGATTTCTGAAAGGGAACATGGATGTTAATGACACAGATTATCAGGAAACAGAGAGGATTTCGAGGAATTATGTGGTCATGAACGATATTGTGTATCGATTCATTGATGCTGACCATACAAGACTGAGAGTAGCGGTACCACCCATATTGCAGAAACGGATTGTTTGGTTAGCGCACATGATTTCGGGACACGCTGGATAGAATAAGACAGTACAACTTGTGCTAGAGAAATTTTCGTGGGAGAATTTGAGGACTACAGTCAGAGAGGCGATTAGGACATGTGACTTGTGTCAACGAAGCAAGCACAATTCTAAGTTGTTGAGGGAAGCTCCTCGTCCTATTATTCCGCTGAAACCAAGAGAATTATAAGCTATGGATACTTATGGACATTTACCGAAGTCGAAGAGGGGAAATAGATACATTTTGGTAAGCATTGATGTTTTTTCTAAATTGACAATTTACACCCCATCCAGAAAGCTAATACACGCTACATCTTCAAGAGGATTCGAGAGAGTGTGATACCTGTAGCAGGGAAGCCTGAATACCTCTTAACCGATCATGGATCGCAGTTCACATCTTACGAATTCAGAAATGCTATGGAACTATTGGATATTAAGCAGATCCTACGTTCAATACGCCTTCCTGAAAGCAACCCAGCTGAAAGAATTATGTCTGAGATAGCGAAATTTTGTCGTTGGTTTTGTTCTGCTGAACATTGGAAGTGGATGGATGTGTTACCAATTGCATCACACTCCATTAACTCTACTGTACATGAGAGTACAAGTCAGATACCGATGATATTGCATCATGGCAATAAACCAATAAGACCATGGGATAGGATCATTTCCATACCACCGGAAATAGAACCTAGTAGACAACTCAGAGAAGTTCAAGCACTGGAGAAAATTCGCAAGCAAGCTGACAAGAGAGAAAGGAGTGTCCGAGGGATGAAATTCAGACGACCTCTGAATGTTGGGGCTCTCGTACTTGTAAGGAAACCTGTTCCGTCTGACGTCATGAACAGAGTATATTCGAAGTTTGCTAGTTTATACTACGGCCCATTCAGGATTACTGAAAGTTTTTGATAACGGAAGTTATACATTGGTTGAAGAAGAATCTGGTAACACCGTGGGAAAACTCAACGCGGCAAGTTTGAAGATTTATCATTCAAGAGCCAGACAACAATGAGGAAAAAATATATGATGTGTCACATATTTTTATTGGCGTGAGGGGTGGATATTCCCGGATCGTTCACACGTCCGTGACATTGTTGACATTATCATTTTGGAAAGAAGAGTTATTAACTAAAGAGATTGAGGGAATGGATGGTTTGAATAGCGCGCGGAGGAGACTCAAGAGTGCTGAGGGAAGCATGCATCGCAGGGGCGAGTGACGTGAGTTTGTGACGTGGAGCCCGCATACGTCACGAGATATTTTTTTCTGGAATTACCTTTAGGAGAAGAGATGGACGCTAGGATATTAGCACACTTTACTGGCAATTACAAGAGAAGGAATTTGAGCTATCAAGCGTTAAAATCGGTCCAGTAGAAGCCAAGATACGAGATGGAAGTTTCTGGAACAATTTCTCGCTGGACTATATAAAGGGCACGATTCTCAAGATAGTTACATCATTACAACGGAGCATTTGCTCATGTGCGGAACTACGTAACGTGGAGTGACAGTATACACGCCGAGATTCTGACGGTCGAAGGACTTAGTCGCTGTACCAGTGGTCAGCAAGACTTAGTTTTTGTTCGAGTGAACAAACTTAACTTTTGGCAGCGAATGGACTTAGAATATCCACTGACTTTCAGGTCACATATTCTACAGTCAGGTGATGGAAGTGTCGAAACCATTCACAGAAGTTAGCCTACAGAACGATGTATTTCTTGTGGTGACTATACATCAGACACTTCGTATTTCATCAGGAGAAGTTATGTATTTCATCAGTTCGTTTATGCAGCTAATATGTGTTCCTATCATAGCGTGCAAACGAAACCGCATTATTTGAATATGAGATTTATTCTCAAATCTACAAGAGTACTGTACCAGTCTATGACTGAGCAACTTTTCGTCATGTTACACGGTATTGGTGATAGCGGGAGTTATTTAGAACGAGTGACTGCGAATATCAACATGCGCCGCTAAACTACTCGTAGGATTGGTAGGACATGGAGGCAAACGAGGTATACGGATACAGCAGATGGCCATGGGAAGACACTGTTGGGATAGTGTCCACCGCAGGACACGCTCTTCCTACACATCAAGAATGAAGTAAGGCAACTATTCATGTACTATCCACTAACCTGCAGTATTAGAGAATTCCATATTTTTGAACAGTCACGATCAGAAATCAACACACATTTTTCACCGTAGCTAGATTTTAGATTGTATTTGTCTGGATGACAAATGGAACTGCTGTCTGACAATTTATTTTTCGATCTACGATTTGTCAGGACTGCACCTTCCGACATGAGATTTTTCGATTATTCCAAGGGATAGGAGTATTTTTCTTTAATTCTTATTATGAGAACAGAAGTAATTGCGACTTGAATTATTTAAATAATTTGATTTATTTAATAATAATAATAATAATAATAATCAAGTGTGAAGTGAATAAGTTAATAATATTATAAATAATAACGATGCTATTTATAGTTATAAATAATTAGGGAGTGATAATACCGAACATTAGGAACTAAATTAAATTAATTGTTAATTGTTTATTGTGATTAAATAATTAGTGAATTAAATAAAAATAATAGGAAATGTCAATAATAATCATTTACAGATGAGATTTAAATATTTATTTATTAAAGAAATAGGGTGATAATAATCATTTATGGCATTGATGATGCCTAAATATTTTTTGTACCGTAATAATAATAATAATAATAATAATTTGTGGATGAATTTAATTAGCAGGAAGGACTTAAATTAAACAACTTTGTTTATTTTTGAATAAAAGTTTGGAAGTTTAAATAAATTTAAATGAGTTTATGGATCAAGAGAATAAAGTAGTAAGATTTTTGAGCTCAGAATTTTTTTTTCCAAAAGCACTTAAAAAATATTCAGATGAAAAGAAAGGAAACGGCAGGTATTTAATGAATCAAATCAGGGAGGATTTATGTAAATGGGAGGCAAGGAGAGATTGACCAGAATTTATTTTATTGGTAAAATAACATTGAAGAACACAGTCTAGTAATTGACAGTATATTACAAGAAAAAAATATAATAAAAAAAGAGAATAATATGATGTTGTGTGCAGAATATTTTGGTGATGATTTTAGTGTGCGTTTGGCGACACTTAAAGTTGTGGAGACCTTGCGGGTCATCTAAGAGGGTTTTTGTTCCCGTAGTTGTGGGCACACAAGGATGTGCGTATGTTTTTGAAAGAGCATGTGGGCTAAATTGTAAAAGAAGGGTTAGGCAATGTGGACCGCCCCATATTCTTGTCAGATTTCACTATTCTGTCAATCCAAATATTAATTTATTTATTTTTTCTGGATCAACTCGAAGTTCCGATGGTATGCCTAAATAAATAATTGAAGAACATGAATTTAGATTTGTTGAACCTGACCGAAGAAAAGAAAAATAAGATGAAAAGTGCAAATGAATTAAAATAAATAATTAATGAATTTTTATTTTTGGAATAATAATAATAACAGTGGAAAACAGCAAATAAAATATTCATCATGTGAGAGGTTGAGAAAACTTGTTATAAATAAAGTGAATGGAAATTTTGAAATTTATTAATTAATAATAATAATAAATCTTTTTGAAAAAAAAATCTTTTTTGAGATTATATGAATATTTTGGTGATAGAAAATTTGGTGAAGAGTTAATGATTTAATCCGCTGATGGTGGATAGCAACAATTTGTATTGTTTACAACAATTTTGTGTAATTTTAATAACATATGAAAATAATTTAATTTTTCTTTGTGACATTTAAACAAATGAAAGTGAGAAAAGAGAAAGTTAAATTTTCAAAATATTATGAAAAGTTTTTTTGAACAAATTTTGTTTTTGAAATTGAAAATCTTTACGAACAATTATTAACATTCGACTTTATGTCAGTCGAGCATTGATATTGTTATGAAACAACGAATCAGTGATATGATAATTTTTCCAAATAAGTCTAATTTTGGAATAACACCGAATGAATCAAGTGACTTTTTTTTATATTTTGCTACGGATATTTGACAATCAAATGCAATCTTTCGAAAAGTGAACTACGAACATGTAAATATTAGGAATCACTCTGAACTCTTTATTGAACAGTGATTACCAGTGTAAATAATTTTTTTGATTTTTTTAAATCAGAATGGACTAATTAATTTTCTGATTATCATATCTGCGACATTCTAGAAATAATCTTAGGGACTGTTGATTTCTTGTGTGTGATTTGTTTTATCTTTGTTGAGGTTTTTGCCATTCAAATCATATAAATAAATTGAGATTTTAAGGAATGTGCTAATTCAAAATAATTTCTCACCTTACCTTACTTGTGAATTACCGAGATCAGGGATGCCAGATTAGACCGAAGTATTCACCTAGATAGACCCTGAGATATATTTTCTCATGCTAATCTGATGTCGGTATTTTACAAAATGTGGTCGTTGGATCGCGGTCCAAACGGGCACAGTATATCCTTTCAGAAAATCGTTGTCGCAAATCATATATGAATAGATCAGATTGAAGAGAACCACCGATATATAGGTCTTAGTTCGAGGAAATGAAATGCTCATAAAAGACAACGACTAAATTAAAAATCCATATTTTGTTGCCGAGTTTATATGGGACTGGTAATGTCATATTTCACTGTTGTGTCTTAATAACTTTGGAGGCATCCAGCAGAGCCAAGTGAGCTTCTGTGTTCTATGTCATTGCGCAGTGGTCCTGTTTGTGAGGAATGTAATTTAGTTCCTCTTTCTGAATTGGAATGGTAACTACCTTTGTGAAGATCCCACCCAGCCATTCCATCTCAATTATAACCACAGAGTCGTGGTTTGTCCGAGTTTCATTAATTTCTTTGGCCGGACTTGACAAGAAATACCATGAGCATTGCGCGTTCTAAGGAGAGGTTATCCCATGCTCTCGCGACTAAATCAACACAAAATTCGGCATTAATGTTCTTCACGAACTGTGCCGTACGAAATTCTGATGACACCACTCATCTTAATGAACATGTGAAAAAGGTATTATTATTATCATTTTACTTGAAGTTTTACCTGTTGTTTTAAATACTATGTGTTACCTGTCGATGTATTATTGTTGTTGTTGATTGATTTAGGGGCTTTGCAACATCGTGGTCATGTAGCCCCTTGTACATGGGTGTGTGAGAAATTTGTCTGATGACCTGTGTTATTGTGATTGCTGTATTAAAGTGTGTATTTGTTATTCAGATGGGGATTGGGAAGAAGGCGGCTGTGGTTTTACGTTTGGAATCATCCCGGTATTTGCCACTTCTCAGTAGATAGTCGGAGTAATTTATACGGTACGGAACATTCGCATTTCCAGCAATAGTAATACTGTTTTAGAGGTTTTTACTAATCGTGCTTTCTCGTGAGATCCCGGTCAATGCATGTGAGATTTTCGAAGTGAAATGCCATGTCCTGTGGTTCGGATTCCACGTAAAAAGGAGGTCCCGTGGCTCATAATCACAAGATTCACGGTCACGTAAAACTACAATCTTCCTTCCTTTTTCCTTATACTGCAAAGGATTAAAGTAGGTGGGGGTAGGGCTCTTCCAAAATAAACCAGACTCATCCACACGTTCATGCTCCCGAACTATCAGCTGACAATCTTTTGTGTTGCAAAGAAGACATGGTGTAAGCTTGCTAGGTCAAATGCTTCCATATGCGCCAACCTCATGGCATAGCCGCGTGCAATAATTGGCGCATCACGACTCTCATGAGGTGCTGCAGCAAGTCCGCTAAGGTTCGAATTCCAGCGCTGTGATCAGCCATTCCGAGTATGACTTTCATCCGGGTGGATTTCAGGTTGATGGCAGCAATCGTTTCGGAGATATTCAGAAACAGTGAATAATATTTGCCCGGCCGCCATATTGGATTGGTGATACTTATTGTAATTTAAGGGCTTGTATTTGTTGTTGTTGTTGTTGATGATTCTTTTAGGGGCTTTGCGACATCGTGGTCATGAACCAGCCCCGTATACTTGGATGTGTGAAAAATTTGTCTGATAACCTGTATCACAGTTATGTCTGTACTAGCGTGTGTATTTGTAATTGAAGTAGGATTTGGGTAGGAAGTGGCCGTGGTCTTAAGTTATGAACCATCCCGGCATTTGCCTGGAGTAGAAGTTGGAATCCACGGAGAACCACTTCCAGGATGGTTAAGTTAGGAATTCAACCTGCCTCTTCTCAGTTCTGCCTCACGAGGATGAGTGTACCCCGTTCCAGCCCTCAGACTAGAATTAAATTCCTTGCCAGAGGCGGAAATCGAACCCGTGCCTCCGCGGTGACAGCCAAGAATGCTAGTCACAATGCAACGAGACGGAAAATTTTAATGGCACGATCGGGGTCGGTCGGGGTAAAAGTAAGTCCTTATCAAATTTCATTGAACTTGCTCAAGCCATTCATAACACACATACACACGCGGACAAAAGCCGATCTTATAAGCCTATATAGGCTATCATATGATGAAAGGAAACTAAAAACTAAGTAATTATCCAATGTTAGAATGAACTACATGACTCGATTTCTAATTTTTCAGACTATTCTATTAGTGGCAAAAATGTGTCGTTCCAATGAAAATACGTTTTTATAGATACAAAATATCCGACATTAATAAACCCATATATAAATACAGTACAATGCTTTAGTAGCCCAAACATGCCACATGAGAATTTGAAAACAATATTTCAATATCTCCATCGAATTAGACGTTATTCGGGCGTAACCACTTGGCACAATAACTCTATTGGTTTACGTGCTTTCAGTGTTCCTCGCTAACAACAACCAGTTCCGATTCTTCTTTTAAGTTGTGATAAAATAGAACATTTTATTAACAGTCTATCGTGTATTTTATAGTGGTGCGAGGATTACAATTGAAGATGGAAGACAAATGCACACAACAATCTACATGGAAGGACTCTGAACGGCAACAGGCTCATATCTCAGTTTAACATGATGATGATGATAATTGTTGCTCTAAGGGGCCTAACATCTAGGTTATCGGCCCTCAGTTTAACAGCCTCGCATTCTAGTTCTGAGCTATTTCCGCTAGCATGAAGGTTGTCTTTGTGTAATTTTGAATTATTTGAATTAGAGCTAAAGACAAATCCAATAACATTTACCATACGATATTTATCGTATTGATTAATAGGAATGTCGTTTTTTTTTAAGAAAATGTTATTTGGAAAGATTTCTGACAAGAAATTAAATGATTTTTCAAAGTAGAAACCATCCGATTTTATGGTCTTTAGCCATCTTTCAACGAGGTTTTTTATGCCCCTCTGGGTTTTGAGGCGAATAATTCGGCGAGACCAACTTCCACAACTTCAATATTTTCGAAATGTATTCCACGCAAGAAATGAGCCATGTATCGAAAGAGATGATAATCTGAAGGTGCAAGATCAGTAATGTATGCTGTATGTGGTAGCAGTTCGACTCCTCCCAGTTCCTGAATTTTTGCCGTGATTGTTCGTGCAGTATGACGTCTCGCAATGTCCTGCTGCAAGAGATCTCTATTTCTGTTAACTAATGCTGGAACAGACCAATGAGTGGGATAACACTTTGAGGTGGACAGCTGAAGAAGGTGGAAAGTCTCAAGTACTTGGGAAGTATAGTGGAGGAAAATGGGAGAAATGACAAAGAGATTACGGAACGTGGCAGACAGGCAGAAGCATTTCTGAGAAGCATTAGGAGCTTAGTGTGGAATAAAGATGTCCCACAAAATAGCAAGGAAGTTTTATACAGAAGCTACTATATCCCGATACTGACCTATGTATCAGAAACGTGGATAATGAAGAAAAGAGACATAAGCAGAATACAGGCAAGTGAAATGAAGTTCCTACGAAGTAGAATCGGCGTAACAAAAAGAGACAGGGTGAGGAATGAAAAGGTCAGGGAAATAGTGAAAGAGGAGCCCTTGCAGGGTAGGATTGAGACATCAAGACTGAGGTGGTATGGACACTTAAAGAGAATGGAAGAGAAGAAGATTCCCAAGAGGACACATGAGATGCAGATGCAGAAGAAACGACCAAGGGGAAGACCTAGAGATAGATGGCTGAAAGGAGTGGAGGAATGTGTCAAGAAGAGAGGCGAGGACTGGACTAGAGTGACAGCGGAGATGTGTTGGGAAGAAAGGACTAAGTGGCGAGGCTTGTGTTCCAAACAGACCCAGCCTGGGGCTGGAAACTGTACAAGATGATGATGATGATGATGAATGCTGGGTATCTCCGTATCAAAATTTCATTGTTAAGAATAAAGATCCGTATTGACTGCATGCCCATTTGGAACAAACTCCTCGTGAATCACTCCTTCAAAATTCCACCAGACACACAACATCACTTTGTAGCCGAACCGATTCCTTTTTACCAATGACTATGGCAGGTTGACGGGGACTGAGCCTCTGTTTCCAGGTGTCAGCGTTCCGGCAATAGACCCATTTCTCATCACATGTGGCAATTCCCCTGATAAATCTATCATCCATGGGTTACCGATAAGCTGACGACTGATACCCACTCTACTTTGAGCCTGTTCAGGGGTCAATTCATGAGGTACAGATCTACAGCTTCTGTTTGTTTTTCCAAGTTTCCTAATCTGGCAGTGTATGGACTCTTTTGATGCACCAAGTTCTTCAGACAGCCTACGAGTTTTTCTTTGCGGATTTCTTCCAAAACTCAGCGTGTATTCCAATACCTCATAGTTAAGTTTTCCAAAACGCGATAAATCTGTAGTGTTTTCTTCTCCAGTGTTAAAACGTTGGAACCATCGTTGTGCCACACGCTCAATAACAACACCTTTCCCTTCCACTTCACATATTCTTCAAGCCGCGGCAACAGCTTTGTAATCGTTTCCAGTAGTGGTTAAAATTGCCCTATCCTCCAACTTTAGTTAGTTATTGTTGTTTTAAGGGGCGGAACTACGAGGTAAGTTCCATTTTTGATTGTGTATCATCAACTGACGACTGGTACTATACCCGCATTACCTACCAATACCTGTTGAATCCCACAATGACAGCTGGATCGTAGAACCTTAAAATCCCCGGCTAGAAAATCCCCCAGATTCTACCAACAAGTAGAAGAGATAATAGGGCACAAGTTTTCCTAACAAGGTGGCATTAAGAAAGACCATGGCCAAAATAACAAGAGTAGCTCAGAGAACACGAGATTCCATCGAATGGAAAACCTCAGGAGAGTGGGATACTCCAGGAACACCCAGCGATGGCCTTCTTAACTCGACCTTCCATCACCTCTATAAAGCATCACGCAATAAGATTTAAAAGCAAGAAAATAAAATTTATTCAAAAAGAAGACATGACAAAAGTTAGCAATGTCATTAACGAAAAGAATTGACTTATCCCATAAAGAAATCGAGGGATTCCAAGATCAAGTTAGCACGAGGTTCAAATGGAACATATAGTGCTCAAAGAAAACTTGACACAAACATTAATATCACATATAATTTACATTTGGCATGATCCCAGAGAATGGACTAATTGGATCATCTTCCTAATTATCATGTTCATCATGATTATATTTATCAAAATTATCATAGGTATATTTCACGTTCAATGATGCCATAATCGGAGCTTTCACAGAGTTCCAAGGCTTGTTACTCTTCGTGTGCGTTCGGCGGCTGTCGTGGGGTATCGGCTACCCTCTCTCTAAATACTCAGCTGTGCGGAGAGGCAGCGGCTGCCTGTCGGCTCACTGATATCAAGCCACTGTTCGATGTTCGTAAATATTGTAACATGTAGGCCATAAAATAACGGTACAATACATTCTCGCAATATACGCGATTCAAGTCATAGCCTCCTGTAAAAAGCATTGGCAAACCAAAGAAAACCAATTCTATCTTACAAAACACCAAACTCAAAAACAACATTACTTATGAGACATCCTAATAATTCATAATATTACTACGCCAATCAAATGGCGGCGCGTGCCAGCATGAAGGGAAGTGTGCTCTCTGTAATTTTAGTACTTTTTAATGGTAAAATGTGCAGTGACTGTGGCAAGACGCGTTCATTCTGTGACCGTTAATGGTGAACAGGATCTGAAGAATCATCCCCTTTTGGAATAGCTTCTGGTGAGTGACAAATGTACAATACCTTCCTGGACATGGTGTGGCAGTGAAGGTCTGAGGCTGGCCACCATTAGCCGGCCACGCCGAGCTGGAGGGGGAGGTGTCACAAGGCTACCTGCGGCCGGGATCTCGCTCTGCTGCCTAGCGCTTGCTCTAAGCGGTGACATAGAACTCAACCCTGGATCTTTACAATGCGCAATATGTGAAAAGCTTGGTCGAAAAAATCAGCTATATATTCAGTGCAGTAATTGTAACACATCGATTCACAGGACGTGTGCTAAAATCAGTACCTCTGAGTTCCGATTCATTAAGAAAGGCACGCGAACGTGGACATGTTGACAATGTACTATGCCGCCGTTTACCGACTCATTGTGCAACAATACCAGTGAAAATCCCAGTTACTCTGTAAATAGTATAAATAACCTGAATATTTCACTTGTAAATAAACACTTATCACTATTTGCCTTCAATGCCCGCAGCATCGCGCGGCCGGGACGGAAACAAAACATTAATGCTACAGTGACCGCCCTAGATCCGAGCATTGTGTGTCAAAGTGAAACGTGGCTCCCTGAGGTGATAGGTGATCGAGAGGCGTTACCAGACACATACCAGCTGTTCTGGAAAGACCGACTGCAGACTTCAGGTGGTGGGGTTCTTATTGCTGTGAAGCCTGAGTGCAATGCAACTCACGTCCATCAGCTGGAAACTGACGCCGTCGCTGTGTGGGGTGAGGTTCAATGCAGTAACGGTAACTATCTGATCGGTTCAGTCTATCGCGCTCCAGAATCGTCCCAGCTGGTGAATGACGAACTGATTCTCTCCCTCAAACAGATGCAAAAAGTTCAAGAATATTATGACGCTGTCTACATTGTTGGTGATTTCAACCTACACATTACATGGAATAGGAATGCCGCTCCTATCCCAAATAATCCTATATCCAACAACTTTCTTACAGCATTCTATGATCTCTTCCTCCATCAACTCATATTTGAAGCTACTCGTATGACTGAGACCTCCCGTTCGACCCTCGATATCTACCTAACAAACTCTCCATTCTCAATTCAGTCTCTCTACAGGCCATTCTGTGATCACCAAGCTCTCCTAGCTATATTTAGCCACACAAAAAACAGTCCAAAATTACAAACCAGAACAGTTTACAATTACTCCTGTACCAACTGGAATCTTCTTTCTGATATTTTACTTGACAGGTTACCGGTCATTACACCTTCACTCACCAACAGCGTAGATATAGATGGTACCTGCGTGCTTGGAAGGAAATCTTTTTTCAGTGCGTCGTTGAAGTGATCCCTAAGGTTACAATTAAAAATAAGAAAAAATCACCTTTGATTTCAAAGGACATAATAACCAGAATAAGAAAGAGAAATCAGCTCTATAATAAGTGGAAACAGTGCCCAAGTGACAGCAGGTGGGAAAAGTATAGGCTGGCTAGAAATAGTACCAAATCTGCAATCCGTGAATCCTACAGTACGTATATGGACAAATTAAACTTTAATCCCAAGGCAACGTGGGCAATTATTTGGACCAAAGGTGGCCACACCGCACCACAGAGCTTTAAGCACAACGGACTTTCTCTTTCCAAACCGATAGACTACCAACTTGTTCAACTGTAAATTCCAAAATAACTTCTCTCCACCTGACACCACTGAAGGAATGTTCCTACCAAGGACATCATCCCCTCTCTTTCCCCTAGCCAGTCTATATTTCTCACAACAGGAAGTTCGAGACAGCCTACGGAGAACTCAACCCCATGCTGCAACAGGTCCAGACTTAATCCCTGCTCGGATTCTCCACTGCTGTGCAGATGCGCTAGCGCCCTCAGTGTGTGCACTCTTCAACCAGTCCATTAACACCGGGACTCTACCACAAGAGTGGAAAAATGCTAGCGTGGTCCCTGTGTTCAAAGATGGTGACAAGGAAGACATGGACAACTTTCGCCCTATGTCTCTAACGTCTGGTATCTGTAAATGTATGGAGCGCCTGGTTGCTAAGAACATACTGGAATTCCTGAGCGAGCGAGGCCTGTTAAATCCAAGTCAGCATGGTTTCGTTCCGGGGAAATCTTGTACAACACTTTTCACAAAAGTAGTTGATGACTGGCAGAACTCCTTGGATCAGACCAACGTCTCCCAAGTAGATTGTGTGGCCCTGGACTTAAGCAAAGCTTTTGATCACGTGCCTCATCAAAGACTCTTCTTAAAGCTTGGCAAATTTGGCATTGGAGGCAAACTGATTACATGGTAGTCGTCATTCCTGGTAGGTCGAACACAGTTTGTCGTGTTCGTCGGGGCCAAGTCACTGAACATAGTGGTAACTTCGGGAGTATCACAGAGGTCGGTGATTGGGCCTTTGTTGTACATGGCTTTTACCCTCAACCTTCCAAGCTGTGTGACGTCCACGGTGATGCAGTATGCAGAAAACTCAATACAGAGCCATAAAAAATAATGATGGCGTCCAAGCACTTCAGGAAGATCTGGACAGTGTGGCACTGTGTGGTGTGATGTAAATAAGATGACCGTGAATGTAAAAAAGTGTAAATATATTCGGTTAAGTAGGGCCAGACAGCCTTTTGCAGATAGCCTTGTAACGTGTTTTTCGAGGGGTTTTTATGCAACTGGCATAAGTCAGTAGGAAGCCATTCTATATTTATTTACGCGGCAAATTGTTCAGCCAAGAGAATTTTTCATGTTAATTTATTATTATTATTAATTTATTATAATAATTATTAAGGTATTTTCGGAGCATTTTATAAAAATTATTAGCATTCAGATAGGTTTTCTATGTCTTAGAAAACGCTATCAAGCAAATTATTACGAACGACAATATCATAGAAAATTATGTGATTGCGGAATTTTACGGATTTTTCGTCAGTTAGGGTATATCGAGAGACGTGACTTACTGGGAATTCAAGTACACGCTTAATCTTGTCGGAAAGCATGACGCAATCCTGGGTCGCAGCGTCTAGGAAAGGCGGATATATGGAACGGAAAACGACTTCTCCCTCTCGCGCGCCATGTGTAATGAGCCAGAGGAGGGGAAGTAGCGGGGTGCTGAGCCAATCAGTGGAGACCACGTAAGCTGGAAGTTGGGACTAGAGTGGGGGAGCCGACAGGTGCATATATCGTTCGACGCGCAGTGGAACGAGGACAATCTGTGAAATACTTGACGAGTATGGGTGCGCGTGCGAGTGGCTCCGATGTTCAGTGGAGTTAGGGACAATCAGTGTAGAACTTGCCGAGTATGGTTCACGTGGGAGTCGCTTCGATGTTCCGTGGAGTGGAGGACTAACCTTTGTAAAACTTAACCAGTGTGGTTGTACGAGTGTTTGGGTCCGATGTACGGACCATAGAATTATATAATCTACCAGAATATCATCAAATATCGACGGAGATGTCGACGTCCAGGAGACTGTGGGAAGGACACAGCATCATCCAGTACGAGGGAAATGCTTTAGCAATTTCCAGTGGTAAGCGCGAATGACGCAGAAATACGCAATCTCTCATTTCTCATTGTTTTATATTTCATATTTCAGTAACTTCATAGCTTGGGAATAAGAGTAAAATCAATAATTTATCAGACTCCGTTTTCACGTAATTTTCTATCGGTAATATTAAAATCGCAACGCTCCAATTTAAATTTTAAACTTATTATTATTATTATTAATTTTGCTATTCTTGTTTTATATAATAAATTCATTTCTTTTACAATGCAATCTTTGCTTTCAGTAGGTAGCATTAGATATAGACCAATTCCTTCTCCTGATACAATTGTTTGTTGGGTTAATGATCAAATCATACCACGATCTGAGTGAATAGAGTCTTGAAGGTGTTCTGCCAGAGCTAGACGTTGTTAAATACAAATTTAGATTTCAACATTGCGTTGAGGTTTTGGCGCCCATTAAAACAACATAGCTTAGGCAAAGGTAAACAGTTACATTTATCTCCCAACAGTTAGGGGCAGTCAAACCGCTACACTTGTCGCTCAACGTGTGGGCTAGCGAAACTGCTACATTTGTCGCTACCAACATGGAGCAAAGCAAAACGTTACAATTATCACCCAACAGTGGGGACACTAGTAAAAACGTTACATTTGTACGCTCAACGTGGAGCAAAGTAAATACCGTTTCACTTGTCATCCCAGCCTAAGGAAAACTGCTACATTTGTCGCCGACAACTTGGGGCTGAAAACCTAATAACATTTGTGGAAGGAGAAGGGTATATATTTCTGTGCCTGTATTTTGGGGGTTATTTGTCTTTATCAGTGTATATCATTATGGGGGATGAGAAAGAAAGACAGATGAGGTTACGTAGTGGTCATCAACTGGAGAGTGATGATACGAGCAGTATGTCGAGTGATGGTAGTACCGGGGTAGCGGAGGTAAATCCCGATGCTGAAACAGGGAGTGTAGGCGGCCAACCAGAATTAAAAACTTTACTTCTCGAGTTCATGTATCAGAACAAAGTTAGTAGTGATGCCTTAAATGCAAAATTAGAACAAAGCAGTAGGGAAAATAAAGAGAGTAATAGGGAATTGAGCGATAGTTTAAACGCCAAATTAGAACAAAACAGTAGGGAAAATAAAGAAAGTACAGACGCTTTAAATGCAAAACTAGAAAAAACAACGCTAAACTAGAACAAAACAGTAGGGAAAATAGAGAGAATACTGAAACATTAAATGCTAAATTAGAACAAAACAGTAAGGAAATTAGTGTGAAAATGGAGCAGATTAGAGGAGAAATCAGAGGAGTAATGGAAGAGAAGGTTAAAGAGATCATTGCAGATGTAGACAAGAAATTAAGAAAAGTACAGGAGGAGTTGGAAATTAGAATCAGTACACAGACTGAAAATTTAAAAGAACTAGTGCAACTGGAAACACAGCAGGTCAAAAAGCAATTGGGGGGAGAAATTGACAAAATTAAGGTAGCTACTAAAGAGGTTAAGGAACAGCTGGGGGGTAGAATTGAGAAAGTCCACTCGCAAATAGTTGCAGAAGTAAATGATTTAAGAGAGAGTAATAGAGAGAGCATTAGCAAGATTGAGGAGAAACAAGCAAAGCTATATGATAAAGTAGAAGAATCAGAAGGAAACATTAAATTAACAGTAAACAGTATTGAGAGGAAGGCTGAGGAGAAAATCGCAGAATTAGAGTTAAAATTAAAAGCTAGGATCAGGCAAGAAAATAGTCAGAATAGGCCAGTTTTTGTGAATAGCACACACAGGGAGGTAGAACTGGGTAAGTTCAGCAATCGACAGGGGTGCCCAATGGAGTTCAAGAACACTATAGAAAATAAATTCGGGGAGAGGTTGGAAAATGGTAGTATTGAGTGGTGCCAGGTAGTTGAAATTTTAGAACAAGTGTTTATGGGGGAAACGAGGAATTGGTTTGCTGTCTACAGAGACAAGTTTACTGATATTAATGATTTTAAAATGAAATTCTGTGAAAAGTTCTGGAATGAGGTTATTCAGTCGCAGCATCGTGAGGGAGTAGTGTGTGGTAAATATAACCCTAAAGGAAGCTCCACCATGACCGAATACTTTTTAGGACAGGTATTAGTGTGTAAATATCTGGATGGGTTGAAGGAGGAAAGTGATGTGGTGAGGTTGCTACTTAGGCACTTTCCCTATAGGATCAAGGAGGCTGCTTGTATCCAGAATGTAAAGACTATATCACAAGTAGAAAATTTGTTAAGCACATTTGATGCACTAGGGAGAGGGGGTTATGAGGACAATTTCAATCGGAACCAGGGTAATAATAGACCTAATGAAGCCAGGCATCAAGAAGTTCAAGGGAACGGTGGCGAAGGGGCCAACGCTCAAAATAGAAATAACAATAATCAGCTAAATCAGAACAGAGGAAATGGCTATGGTAATCAGTATCAAGGGAGGAACAATGATTTCAGGGGAAATCAAGGGAGGAACAATGATTACAGGGGAAATCAAGGGAGAAATTATAATGACAATAATTACAACCAGAATAGGGGTCAAGGAAGATGACAGCCTAGTGGTAGTAATATAGAGCCAAACAATGACAACACAGCCCAGAACAACCAGACCAGTTCAGTAGTTAGTAGTACTACGGCCAGCTGTAGTGGTTCTTTAAACGCGAACCAGGCTGCGAAGTAAGCTCAGAATCTCAGTCTGTAGCATGCCCTGTCCATACAATTATACAGGAACCCTATGACCTAAATGTAAGAAATGAATTATTACAAGAACTAAATGATGAAGGTATTATTCAGGAAGTGGTTAGTAAGAGCCCCATAGTTAAATTTAACGTGTACACAGATGTTTTAATTGAGAAGTGGTTGTATGAAGAGTTGCATAAGTAGTGCATTTTATGATAAAATGAAAGGAACTGGAGTAAATTTTGAGGAGATGCCAATTAAAAGCACTTTTGTTATCACAGCTGGTGGGAAGAGGTCTAAAGTAATTTCTAAGCAAGTTTTAGTAGACATTAAAATTAATAATCATGTAGAGAAGCAGATTCGCCTTGTAATTCCAAATTTAGTATTCAGTGTTATCTTGGGTTCAGAGTGGCTAAGTAGAGTGTCTGGTAACTTATGTTATGATGTAGGGAGTTTGAAATTTAAATGGGGAGATTCTGAAGTAGAAGTAGCGTTCAATGACCATATTCAGAGGAGTAGTATTGTAGGTGTGATTTGTACTTTAAATGAGATATCGCCAGCCGTAGAGCGGGGTTCTCCATGTTTTGTGGGCAGTGTGATTACGAACGGTAGTCTAAGGGACTCGTTACGTGATGCTGCATTTCAGGGAAATATAGAGGATGAACAGTGTGTTCGGCTCTATGATGTGTTATTGTGTAATAGGAGAGTTTTTGAGGATCGCATTGGTATGGCCAATTGCTATACACATTCATTGAACGTTATTGATAGGTCAGTATTCACAGGACATAGATATCCTGCACCTTTCGCTTATCAAAGTGCAGTTGAGGCACAAATTAATCAGATGCTTGAAGATGGGATTATTGAGCACTCTAACAGTCCATATGTTAATTCTTTGATAACGGTACCCAAGACCGACGGCACTGTTCGTATTTGTTTAGACGCTCGTTTGGTTAACAGTAGAATTAGTTCAGATCAGCTGAAATCTATGTCAATAGAGGAATTAATGCAAACATTTGAGGGGAAGAAGTATTTCACTTGTGTAGATTTGAGTTCCAGTTTTTGGCAAGTGCCACTTATGTACGAAGATAGACCATTTACAGCTTTTAGTCATAAATATAACCTTTATCAATTTTGTAGAACACCTTATGGGTTAAAGAGTAGTTCAGCAGCATTAATTAGGGCTTTAAACATCGCATTAGGGGATGACACAGGAGAGTTTGTAACCATTTACATAGATGATATGGTAATTAGTTCACGCAGTTTTGAGGAGCATCTACGTCATTTAGATATAGTTTTTCAGAAGTTAGATCAGGCAGGGTTCACTTTGAAGATGTCTAAGTCGTCATTCTGTCAGTCAGAAGTGACATTTTTAGGTCATAGAGTGTCGAGTAGAGGTGTTACACCATAGGAAGGTAGGGTTAGCATGTGTGGACAGTAGCAACAGGGCATCGTTACAGACACTGAGTAATATGCTAGTAGAGCAACGTGATGACGTTCATTTAAGGGAGCCACTTGCAAGGTTGGAAGCAGGTGACACAGAAACATTTATAGTTTCCAAACGTATTGGAAAAACAGCATATGTGCTGGAGGATAGTAAGAGAAACAGATTATACGGGACGTATAATATACATAGTCTACGAAAATATGTGTCATAAAGTGAGTGTGTTTAGCTGGCGAGCCAGCCTATCAAATGAGTAAGTGTGCTATTTGGTGCGTGGGAGGAGATGGTCTTCCAGGCAGGCGTATCAGAAGACTCACAGGGGGGTAGTATGTAAGTAAATGAGAGTTTTTAAGGTACAGGGAAATATGACGGGATTGTCGGATGCTCTTGAGCACTAAAATGTCTCGATACACCAAGGCCAGAATTTGGTAGCGCTGGTGAATTCCCATTTGCCTCCAAGAGATGGGTGAGCGCTTGTACATGGTATTTTTGCTTAAGGTGTCCACGAGGCAAAAGATGGACCATCAGAATGCGAGACAGTCCTTCATGAAACTCATACATATCAGCACACGTGATTTCTGTTTACGGCCTCGCCATGCAAGATTTGTAAGTGTGTAATTTAAGGTAATTTGTACAATGGTATTATTTCTGTGTTGAGAACTAGTATTAAGTAGAATATGGTCTACGATAACTTAACAAGACAGGGCGATTACGGCACAGAAATATTTGGTGTTATATGTAATGCGCATTTACTGTTTTTTTTTCAGAAGTCAATATTAATTTAATCATCTTTTATAAAGAGAG
Source organism: Meconema thalassinum (assembly GCA_946902985.2). Taxonomy (NCBI): domain Eukaryota; kingdom Metazoa; phylum Arthropoda; class Insecta; order Orthoptera; family Tettigoniidae; genus Meconema; species Meconema thalassinum. Next base: position 1,076,312,269 of record OX336389.2, read on the forward strand.
ATCATGTATTATGGTCACGAGGTGCTGCCACAATAGTGTGATCGTGTGCTCAGTGATAAGTGAGATTAAATTTCACCATAAGGAAGGGACCTCCAGTGAAATTAGGAAGTTCTATGGAGATATAAATATATCAGAACACCTGCAATGCGTGTGATATGACATCATAAATACATAGTGCACACACATTAATTATGTCTATTTCTCCAACATAGAGAAATTTGAGAGGCGGAAATATCCGTGGAACACTATTCTATATGTAAAACATTGGACTGGTTGCAAAGTGCAATCCATAGTGACAACAAACTTTGACGCAAAGTGCGTGAAGAAAAATTATGAGTGTATATATCTGTAATTTAGGGTGATTTCATTTATGTAATATGTATTTTGGATGGGGATTATTAACGTGTCTGGGATAATCGGATAATGGACCGTCGTCACGGTAAATCATCCGATGATCCGAGGCGAATATGTAACGTGTTTTTCGAGGGGTTTTTATGCAACTGGCATAAGTCAGTAGGAAGCCATTCTATATTTATTTACGCGGCAAATTGTTCAGCCAAGAGAATTTGTTATGTTAATTTATTATTATTATTAATTTATTATAATTATTATTAAGGTATTTCCGGAGCATTTTATAAAAATTATTAGCATTCAGATAGGTTTTCTATGTCTTAGAAAACGCTATCAAGCAAATTATTACGAACGACAATATCATAGAAAATTATGTGATTGCGGAATTTTACGGAGTTTTCGTCAGTTAGGGTATATCGAGAGACGTGACTCACTGGGAATTCAAGTACACTCTTAATCTTGTCGGAAAGCATGACGCAATCCTGGGTCGCAGCGTCTAGGAAAGGCGGATATATGGAACGGAAAACGACTTCTCCCTCTCGCGCGCCGTGTGTAATGAGCCAGAGGAGGGGAAGTAGCGGGGTGCTGAGCCAATCAGTGGAGACCACGTAAGCTGGAAGTTGGGACTAGAGTGGGGGAGCCGACAGGTGCATATATCGTTCGACGCGCAGTGGAACGAGGACAATCTGTGAAATACTTGACGAGTATGGGTGCGCGTGCGAGTGGCTCCGATGTTCAGTGGAGTTAGGGACAATCAGTGTAGAACTTGCCGAGTATGGTTCACGCGGGAGTCGCTCCGATGTTCCGTGGAGTGGAGGACTAACTTTTGTAAAACTTAACCAGTGTGGTTGTACGAGTGTTTGGGTCCAATGTACGGACCATAGAATTATATAATCTACCAGAATATCATCAAATATCGACGGAGATGTCGACGTCCAGGAGACTGTGGGAAGCACACAGCATCATCCAGTACGAGGGAAATGCTTTAGCAATTTCCAGTGGTAAGCGCGAATGACGCAGAGATACGCAATCTCTCATTTCTCATTGTTTTATATTTCATATTTCAGTAACTTCATAGCTTGGGAATAAGAGTAAAATCAATAATTTATCAGACTCCGTTTTCACGTAATTTTCTATCGGTAATGTTAAAATCGCAACGCTCCAATTTAAATTTTAAACTTATTATTATTATTAATTTTGCTATTCTTGTTTTATATAATAAATTCATTTCTTTTACAATGCAATCTTTGCTTTCAGTAGGTAGCATTAGATATAGACCAATTCCTTCTCCTGATACAATTGTTTGTTGGGTTAATGATCAAATCATACCACGATCTGAGTGAATAGAGTCTTGAAGGTGTTCTGCCAGAGCTAGACGTCGTTAAATACAAATTTAGATTTCAACATTGCGTTGAGGTCTTGGCGCCCATTAAAACAACATAGCTTAGGCAAAGGTAAACAGTTACATTTATCTCCCAACAGTTAGGGGCAGTCAAACCGCTACACTTGTCGCTCAACGTGTGGGCTAGCGAAACTGCTACATTTGTCGCTACCAACATGGAGCAAAGCAAAACGTTACAATTATCACCCAACAGTGGGGACACAAGTAAAAACGTTACATTTGTACGCTCAACGTGGAGCAAAGTAAATACCGTTTCACTTGTCATCCCAGCCTAAGGAAAACTGCTACAGCCTTTCACTGCGCGGCAAAATTCTTCCCGTATGCAATTCACTGCGAGTGCTGGAAATACACATTTCCAGCAATTTGAAGTGGAATGTACACGTTGAGGTATCTAGGCGTAAAACATTTAGAATTCTAGGATTTGCAAGACGTAATCTTCTGGGATTCGGAAGCCGTGCACTCCGAGCGGTTTATCTCTCCACGATACGGCCCATTCTTCTATATGGACTTCCTGCCTGGCATCCCACTACCGAGGAAAGCAGGAGGAAGTTAAGTACAGTCCAACGTTGAGCAGAGCGACTCATTTACAAACAGGGTAACAAAGTTTTGACAGAACTATGAACATCCACCAATGACATATGTAACCAAATAGATCTCACCTTTCTACGAAAATCTCTAGCTGACACCATTAAACTGTCCCCATTTCACAGCCGTCTGCTATCATATCGCTCAGTCCGTAGAGCACAGGGTGTCATCCTCGTTCCTCCATTCACTAGGACGACATATTATCAATCTGGGTTCCACAATCGTTCTGCTCGACTTTGGAATGACCTGCCTCATACAATAAAAGACCTTTCTCCACGACTATTTTGCCGCAAAGTGAAGGCTCTAAAGGGACTAAAATCCCATGTAAATTGAATTTATATGTATCTAGCAACACGGCCCGGCTTCGCCCGGGAACAGTTGTGACTGCATTACGTGATAAGCGCTTTTTACGATGTCAATGAACTACGATCTATATCCGTTTTACGTCTCGACATGATGGGTTAAAATCACTGACTGGACTATTAACTATATGATCATGGAGATGCATGTGCAACAAATTCTTGTCAGACGTAATTTAAGAATGGCGAGGTGCACACAAATCCCCCTTCCGCCGGGGTGCCGGAATTTTGCCCCGAAGGGGATCTTTAACGTGCCAGTAACTGTACTGACACGGCTCCCTCGCATTTGCGCACCCTCAAATGCCAGCTGACTGCGCCAGGTTTCGAACCTGCATCCTTGGGCTCAGCAAGCGAGAACGTTACCCCTGAGCCACGCAGCCAGACTGTATGTAAGTACATGTGTGTGTGTGTGTGTGTGTGTGTGCGTGTATCTTCACATTTATTTAAGAATTGTATGATATGGAAGTCATGTACAGAAGATTATGTTTATAGTAATGTAAAGTCGTAAATTGTATATATGCAACATATCAGATTTGTATAGATTTAATGAACGGAGATGGAGACACTGCTGTGCATGTGAGGCTTGCTCTTTCTCTATCTGCCGTCCATAAATCGTAGCCAAAATTTTTGGTAAATATATAATAATAATAATAATAATAATAATAATAATAATATTAATTATAATAAAATTAAAAAACAACTATCCAATTGTTGAACATCTTTTCAATTGTTCAATTGTTGCACAAGCTTAGGCATGACAACGATGACAGCAACAGTAGGTTTTTACATTTTGAAACTTCATTTTAACAAGCTATTCATTATTATACAAATAATTATTGTCCAATATAGGCCCATATATAGGACATTCTATAAGTAATGGCAACACTGATAATATGACATCACAAATAATATTATTTGGTTAATGTTTACATAACTTCATTTATAGTCTCCTCCCATGTCAACAAAACGTTACCAAATCCTTGGAAGATGACGCACTCCATCTGCAGCACCATTTCTGGATATATTTCTCACTGATCGATCTAGAGCTCTCTGGATGTCAACTCTTGATTGAAATCGAACGCCCCGTAGAGGTTCTTTTATCTTAGGGAATAAGTCGTAATCATAAGGGCTCATGTCAGGTGAATTTGGTGATTGTTCGAATACTTCCCAGTTCCATCTTGTAAACAAATTCCCTCGCTGTTGTGGCTACATGGCAACGAGCATTTTATGTAACACAATAGGACTCCCTATGGCTGCGTTTACTGTTATACCATGAGGTACAGTATGTAACAAGATTACGCCTTCATAATCACAAACACAATAATCATCAGTTTCAAAGGATCCTGCAATGCTCGACATCTCTTTGGGCGTGGTGATTCTGTATGTCACCATTCACTTGATTATCGTTTCAGCTAAGGTGTATACGAACGTTCCCGTGTCTCTTCCATTGTGATGACACGACGAAGAAAGGACCTTCATGTCCATATAGCTCCAAATGCATTCTTGCTTTCTCCATTCGCTGCCAGTTTCCAATTTCGGTTAGAGTGTGCGGAACCTAGTGGGCACAAACTTTTCGCATCTTCAGCTTTTATCTTAAAATGTGATGGACAGACGATGCTTCAATACCAAGTTCCTGGGAAATCTCCATACATGTCCAGCGCCTGTCTTTTTTTAATAATGCCCTTACAGCCTGAACATGGAAATCGTCAGTTGCAGCAACGGGTGTACCAACATGTTCTCTGTGTTGACGATCTTCTCTTCCTTGACTGAAGGCTTCCAACCATCTTGCAATAGTTCGATAAGGTAGGACTTCTCTCCCGCAAGCTTCTTGCAATACTCTAAAGCATTGAGTTTCACTTTATCCTCTTACAGCTTCGATTTTTATGAAGCAACTTTGTTCATATCTACCGAACATCCTTTTAGGGCAGTATTATATACTTACTGAATGTGAGAAACAACTACCGTAATGTATTCACAAATATCAGCTATTTAGAGACTTTCAATATTTTCAAGATTTATATAACAAAGACTGCTCAACAATACGCAGTATTACAACGGTCACCAATAGGATCGCTGATTGACAAAAGTGTAGCCATTACTTATCGAATGCCCTAGTATATTAATTCATTATTTGTAAGGATATCCATTTATTTTAATAATTATTTCCGAAGTTTAGTTATAGCAAATCAGTAATTAGTAATTAGGAATTTATAGTTTTGACACAACCCGACAGTAGTGGCTACGCTGGCTAAAGCGCAGCATTAGGTCATGGAGCCAAACTCTCTGCTGACTCGGTAGACGCGTGGGTTCGAGCCCCACCGTCAGCCGTCCTTGAAATGGTTTTCCGTGGTTTCCCATTTTCAACACCAGGCAAATGCTGGGACGGTACCTTCTGACAGGCCACGGCCGCTTCCTTCCACATCCTTGCCCAGTTTCATTCACCATCATTCATTTCATCTCTCATTATCTCCTCTCATGAGGTTGGCGTCAGGAAGGGCATCCGGCCGTAAAAACCATCGCTACCAAAGACTTCCATCGCATCTCATCCCCGACCCCGTTGGAAAACGGGAATAATAAGGAGTAGGCATACAATAGTTTTGACACAACGATATCTTAATTAATATTCTTAATTGACCTTTTAGCTGAAGAAGGACTCATTGTCAAGCCGAAACATGTTCAACAATTGAATAGTTAAAACTCAGCAATTTTTCTGGTTTGTGCCGTGTCTTGTGTAGGGTTTCGCCTAGGACACCAAGCTGGCTCATCAGCGGAATCTAGGTGTCCCCGCCCGGATTCCCACAGGAGTAGCGAACTGCGCGCTACCTCCCTTTATATAGAGTACAACAGCACCACTTTACTGCGAGAACTAAACGCTCAAGCAGCCTTAACCTCCCTATGAAGGCTTCCAAAAAAATGGTATATTGGCGCTCACGGCAAGTGAATTAAAACTCAGCAATTGTCCTAGTTTTGTGCCGTGTCTTGTGTGGGGTTTCGCCTAGGACACCAAGCTGGCTATCAGCGGACTCTTGGTGTCCCCGCCTGGATTCCCACAGGAGTAGCGAACTGCGCGTTACCTCCCTTTATATAAAGTACAACAGCACCACTTTACTGCGAGAACTAAAGGCTCAAGCAGCCTTAACCTCTCTATGAAGGCTTCCAAATAGATGGTATATTGGTGTTCACGGCAAGTGAATTAAAACTCAGCAATTTTCCTAGGTTTGTGCCGTGTCTTGTGTGGGGTTTCGCCTAGGACACCAAGCTGGCTCATCAGCAAGAGCCCGCTGATGAGACAGCTTGGTGTCCTAGGCGAAACCCCACACAAGACACGGTACAAACCTAGAAAAAAATTGCTGAGTTTTAATTCACTGGCCGTAAGATCCAATATACCAATTGAAGAGTTGTTTCTTAATTTGTAGTGATTGGCGTAGTACTATTAATAATTAGAGCTTAAGTATAACAGTTCATCCTACCTGTAAGGGTAGACGCACTTTGCCCATGTCTCGAAGGAAACATATGGCTCCTCTTCTTGCGAGCACTTTGGCCGGTACGGCAATATCCCGCGCGAGCTTCGGAAGGGTCATCGTGCAACAGGCGGCTGAAACATAGAGAAAACAGTGACTAGCAGAGAAAATAGGCCAGGTTTTTAAATAGATGAACATTTTCATTAATTGTGCGTGTTCAAGTGTAAGAAGCATGCTGGGATGTCACTCTATAGGGTCGATCTAGATGCTGAGGAATCACCTGCAGCATATCATCAACTTGCATTGTTCTTGCTCTTAATCATTGACAACTCCACTTATTACGTGTATTCATAACCTAAGATTCCCCTCTTCATTAATTAGTGGGTGAGGTATATTCCTTCATATTCGGCAACCAGAATTTCTCTCGGAATGATGGATGACAAGAGCTTTCAAATGCTTCTAGAGGACAACATTCAGAATAAATTATAAAAGTTAACTTTCTTTCTATTCTTAGCAGTGCAGAAGACAAATGAACAAATACTGTTCGATCTTCGTTGGTTACCACATGTTAGTCGCGATCCACGTGCCATGGGAAACGATCCTTCCAGAGAAGGAGCTAGTTCTTGTTTCGAATATCAGCGATCGACCGCCACGGCTCCAGGTTCTCTCCAGGCATACAACAGGAAATAGAGTCATGTTATCTGTTTTAGACGTTGAATGAATTAGCGGAATATGTGCTGCAAGACGGCAATAATTGCGAATAGAAGAAGAAGCTAAGTGAAGCATTTAATGAGGCTCGTGCAAGGATTTTCACATGCAACAATTGTACGGCTTTATGGCACCGGGAATAAGACGCTTGTTTTTGATCGGAAGGACCCCGAGTTCGATTCCCGGCCAGGTTATGGTTGTTTAACTTCGTAGTGTTGATTCTCCTGGCTTGGTACTGGGTGTTTGTGACGTCTCCATCATTCATTTCATCCTCACCACGACATAAAGGTCGAAGACTTGCACCAGACCTCTGCGGAGGCCACACGTCATTAATTTTTACTGGCATCAGTGAGTCTATCTAGCTACTTAAATGGCTTCCTAGTCTCGTGGGTGTTTAAATTGGAGCGCACCATCTCTGTTATTAGCTTGTCCTATCGTCATGTCTCAGGTTAGAATTACTAATAACACAGACACAAACTGAGAAATGCACTGCGTACCACTCTTTGTTATTTCCGTGTCGGACCCCGTGGCTACGTGGATAGTATGCACGTCCTCGGTGACCTACTCCCGGTATCCGACGACATCGCATCTACACTTAGGGAAGAGTACACTCCCGAGGGCGACTAACTCGCTGAGGAACAATTTGTTCCCCTTCCACCACTAATCCACGATGAACATAGCGATTTGGCCTTCCTGCGCTGGCGCAGTGCAATTTGAATGGCGATCATAGCCAATCTTCCGAACTGGGTGTGGAGGGAGCTGGTACCCCATCTGAATGAGTCACCTCGTGCCAGACGACGCCAGCTTCCCAGTCATCGCAGGTGATCCAGTCCTACGTTGACAAGGGTACGTCTCAACGGACGTCCCGGCTGCCCATCCAGTTCCATATGTACTGCAAAAACACCGCTCGACCTGTATGCGAGACGAATCCTCCAGGAGGAAGTACGTCTACCCAGACCCACACACATTATTATTATTATTATTTAATCGCTAATCCCACAGCTCGACTTCGCCCACTGCCTCTGTGAGGGATCGTTCCTCTACCGTCACAAGGACGGTGTCTGGGAGCTGAACACACTTAATAAGCAGATAAAACTGGGGATGGTGACAGGCTGGTCGCCCAGGTGACTGCTAACGTGGGTCTAATTAAGGAAGGGCCAGGTAAGAGATCTTGGAAGGAATTCGGCCGTCGACCTGTTGAAAGTAACCGTCTCAGCATTTGCCTGCTGTGAAAATTGGAAACCACGAGGACCATTTTCAGGACGGCCGAGATGGGATCTGAAACCACGCTCTCCCATTGGCAGTGAGGCACGAGCTAGCACGTTATCGCTCTTGGTCACCGTGACCGGTCAATAATAATAATAATAATAATAATAATAATATCCTTTCTACGTGATATGATGGTTTTATGACTGAATGCTCTTCCTCTCGACATTATCAGTGAAGTTAATGAGAGATTAAATGAATGAATCTGAGGGTAGACCACCAGCCTCCCATCCGGGGGCCTCGGGTTCGATTCCCGGTTCCGTCAGGAAACTGACGTGAGGGCTGGAACGGGGTGCACTCAGCCTCGTGAGTACAATTGAGTAGCAGCATGATCAAAGAGACAACATCCCGGTCAAGAGAGCCACGCGTAACCCCACAAATATGTTGGCCAGATGGCTGTGCTGGGGTCACATGGGAGGCCAAGTCCCTTAATGGGCTGTAATGCCACGGGTATTTAAGGAGTAGTAAGGAAGTGGTCGTGGTCGTGGCCTATTGGAAGGAAATGTCCCGGCAGTTGCTTTAGGGCCTTATTACACGAGGCAGGCCAGGTCGCGCAAACGGAGGCGCAGCTCGTCATCAGGCATTGATTGTTATAGATGTGATTGCACTAGGACAGCCAAACGTGTGACCAAAGATAGCCTGCTGGCTGCCGTACCCCGCAACCACTCCGACGACCACTGGCGACTCAGACTGGTGGCCGGGCGTTGCAGCATACGGAGCCAGTGAAAAGGTTACTACGTATCGCAACGCTTTACTTCGTACTGGGTTTTCTTTTGACTGCAAGTGAACCGGTAAAGGAACAAGATTTTTAGCAAAGAACATATAGCCTACGTTCTTCTAAATGTATGGGTATACTTATAACTCTTTGTCCTCATCCCTAAAACAATCACCTCTACCACCATGTATTGTTTGTTTCCTTTTTTATTGATAATTAGCCAGTAAGTGTCAAAATCAGTATATATACTTTATGAAGATTGAATAACAAAACTACTGACTTATTGTAATGCATTCACGTCCGTTAATCTGGATATTAAGCCTCCAAACTTAAGAATCCTTCGTTTTGGGTATCTTCCCCCTTAAAAATTCGCGGCGATCACAGTAGGTTGGTGCTGAAACCTAGCAGTGAATTAATATAATTATATCTTGTACGCCTCTGAGTGTTGAATGAGCAGGAAGTTTAAAGCAGCCAGGAGGGAAGCGATCCAGTTGGCAGTGCTTAAAGGTAATTTGAGCGCGGTCGTGGCTACAAGTTGAAGTAATACAAAATTGCAATACTTCAGTAGGCAAGGGATTCACAAAGCAGAATGTTTGGAACAATTACCCACGTAATCCGTAATAGGACAGCACCGTACAGAGGCATTGAGGAGGCTGTGGTTGATGACGTGCATCTTCTTCTATTCTCCTTTTTCTAATGTCTTCTGCTTATGTGCTATGCTGGGGCTGTGATTATTAATAAACGAGTGTATACATTAGCCTCTCCTTTGAGCTAAATGGCATTTTTTTTAGTACAGTATCTGTGTAAAGATCTCATGCACATCATTTGTAAAATAATTCAAGTAAAAAAAAGTTAAATCTAGTTGTATTCGATCCCCAGTCAACCCCGTGAGAAACTAACGCCCTAGCCCAGAACCAACCATGTCCATAACAGCAGAGGGTTATTAACTGTCTTAGATACAACGTGGTAGCAAATAATGTCTTGAAATAAACGATTTCTTCACTGCTGTGAATCTTCATTATAAATCATTTCATACAAAGTTTATATTATTTGTATCAGTAGGCTACATCACATACAACATACTAAAACTGATGAAATATGGGACAGGTACAAGAGGTCAGCTGCCATATTGTCAAGTGACAGAGACGGCTCAGCTCTTATAAGCCACTCATACAGTATAATGCAGTATTATAATATTAAATTATAATAAATAATGGATCACGTCCTATAGGATAGCTTAAACCACCCTTGGCTCGATAATCGCAATTGTTGGGTCTTAAGCTATTGATTATAATGGTTGCATAATGCACACGGCCACCATCCTGAAATGGCACGGCTGATGCCTTGTAGTTTTGGTGAAAGATGCGTCCTATATAAAGGTATGTTGTTACCAAATTTGGTAGAGATCGGATGATTAGTTTAGTCGTAATTTGATATTACGTTCTGAACGTTTGAGTGGCCGCCATTCAGTTTTGGTAAAGATGGCGGCGATATAAAATATGACACTGAGGTGCCCTTTTCTAGTGCTACCTCTGTACCAATTTTCGTTTAATTCGGTTTCACCGTGTTTGAATTGATACGGGTCGGACAGACTTGCAGAGTACACACACTTTCACACACACATACACACAGACAGACACACTATATTTGGCCCTGTGTGGATGTCATAAGTCTACTTTCATTGTTTTTTTTTTCAAAAATGGAAAGTAGGCTAAAAAGAACAAACAGAATAATGCTATAGAATAGGATGTACATGCATCCATATTTTCCTTCACATCGTCCTTTTCAATAGTAGTATAAGGAGATGCAAATACGGCACAGTACTCAACACTGAACTTATCTAATGCACAACTTGTATCTTCATCACTGGTCGAACAGATACTGAGCTACATGGTGGTGACTGTCTGGCCGCGCCACCGGTATTGAGACCCGGTTGCCTCGTGTAATAAGGCCCTTAGCTGGAAATGGAAAACCACTGAAACAAATTCCAAGGACGGCCAACGGTGGTGTTAGAACCTTATTCATTTCCGAGTCCGTTGATAGCATTAACGTGCGTAGGTACCCCGGTTGCTGCACTATATACCGCCACAGACAAACATTTTGATTTCCGGCTGCAGATTGTTATACATTTGATATAATGGGACAGTAGGAGTAGCAGTTGCTGCCAGATACAGCAAGTGGTCAGTTCACGGAACCCAGGCTCGAAAGCAAGTGGAGCGGGTGTCCCAACTCTGCCTAGCAATGTAATTCTGGTCTGAGGGCTGGAGTGAAATACACTCAGCCTCGTGAATTAAATTACGTCAGCTATCCTAAAAGTCGGGTATCGTGTTCTCCCAGTTCTATTCCAGGTAAACGTCGGGATGGTATTTATCCTAAGGCCAAGGCCGCCTCCTTCCTAACCCTGTACCCAATTGTAAATGTACACACTAGTGCGACATCACAATGACACAAATTACATCATACATATTCCGCACAAATCCAAATACAAGGAGATGATGACAGTAGGATATATAGGCCGAAGCTGGGGCAGGGGCTAATGGGCAAGATGGCCGCCGCGCGCAACTGCCCTATGTTATTCTTATGGAGGGGTCAGTCATAGCTGGGGCAGGGGCTAATGGGCAATATGGCTGCCACGCGCTACCACACTCTTTAATGGCGGGCTTTTCAAATCATTATTTATTTGCTTTTAATTTATAAATTTTTATGTATTTAATATTTAATTTATTATTTTTTAGCACAGGGCTAATACACAAAATGGTCACTGCACACAACCACTTACACATATAACATGCTAACCTAACCTTACCTAACCTAACCTAACCTAACTTCACCTAACCTAACCTAACTTCACCTAACCTAAACTAACATAACTTTACCTAATCTAACCTAACTTAAAAGTGCGAGCAAAAAAAAGTGAGAGCAAAAAGTGTGAGCAAAAAAGTGAGAGCAAATGTGAGAGCACAAATAATAAACTTAGTTATAACCTAACCACACCTAACCTAACCTAACCTAACCTAACTTCACCTAACCTAACCTAACCTAACATAACCTAACGTCAAAGTAGGGGCAAATATGGGAGCAAAAAGTAACAGCAAAAACTGTGAGCAAAAAAATTCAGAGCAAAAAGTAAGAGCAAAATAGTGGGAGCAAAAAGTGGGAGCAAAAAAGTGGGAGCAAAAAGTGGGAGCAAAAAGTGGGAGCAAAAAGTGGGAGCAATAAAGTGGGAGCAAAAAGTGGGAGCAAAAAAGTGAGAGCAAAAAAAGTGGGAGCAAAAAGTGGGAACAAAAAGTGGGAGCAAATAAGTGGGAGCAAAAAAGTGGGAGCAAAAATGTGAGAGCAAAAAAGTAAGAGCAAATGGGGGAGCACAAATAATAAACTTAGTTATAACCTAACCTAACCGAACCTAACCTAACCCACAGAAACCTCATTTAAAGATTTTAGATTTTACGTTTTAACATTATACATTTTAACATTTTAGATTTTGATTTTTTCATTTTACATTTTTTAGATTTTACATTTTTGATTTTTTGTATTTCAGTTGTTTTTTTTAGATTTTACATTTAAGTTTTTTGATTTAAGATTTTACATTTTCCGAAAAGAGTAAACTACAAGGTCACATACCAATCCTTACCAAACCTAACTTTACCAAACCTAACTTAAGCTAATCCAAACACACAAAGTATATAAGGGCACATGCAACTATCCTTATGCTAGTCTTATAGGCTACTGTACAACATGATCACTACCCCAACCGGGTATTTTTTTCATTTTGTTGTTTACACATTTGTCAATTTTCCACTTTCCCATTTTCAGTTTTTTTTATGTCAGTTTTAAGTTTTTCAATTTCATAATATGGAAACATGGAATTTGCATTTTGTTGTTTACACATTTGTCAATTTTCCAATTTCCCATTTTCAGTATTTTCAAAATGTCAGTTTTTAGTTTTTCAATTTCGTAATATGGAAACATGGATTTTTGCTTGTTGTTGTTTACACATTTATCAATTTCAAAATATTCCATTTACAGTTTTTAAAATGTCAGTTTAAAGTTTTTCAATTTCATGATATAGAAACGCGGATTTTCCAATTTGTTGTTTACACATTTGTCAATTTACCAAATTCCCATTTACAGTTTTTAAAATTTCAGTTTAATGTTTTTTCTATTTTATCATTATGGAAACATGGATTTTCCAATTTGTTATTTTACATGTTTGCATTTTGCATTAGGAGTGGGGAGAGGCGGGTAGTAATTAGAAATGTACAAGCAGTGGCCATAAAATATTTTTATTTTAAATACATGTACACTATTTACACATAATACATTTTTATATATATTCTTTTTATTTTGTTTTCTATTTTATTTATTTTTGATTATGAATACTATTTTTTTATTTTTGTTTTTTTATTTTTGTAGTACTATTGTTTTAATTCCTAAATTGTTTTGTTTTATGTATTTGCTAGTTGCAGGCAGAAGATTTTGATATTCATAACTTAACTCTTTATGCATGGTCAATGATTGAGTAATGACCATAGGCATGTGTACCTATACCATCAGCATCAATCACTCTTTTATCGTCACCAGGACACAAAGCAATTTTGTTTAGTCTTATAGATGATATGTCATGTTGTTTAGAAGCGATAATGTTCATGGGTATTCTTTTTACATTGTTTTTCATGACACAATCCTTATAATCTTGAAAGCTTATACAGTTTTTGACAACACCTCTGTTAATACCTTTAATCTTTTTGATTTCTTTACCATTTATGTCTAAAGCGTACATTTTAGCTCTAAGTCCAACAAATGCTTTTATAATTTGTCCACAAGCCTCGTCTTTAAATTTCCCCAACGTTTTTTTGTTTGATGTAGAGTAACATATGTGATTAGTAGGATAATCTGATGTGTCCAGGTGTTCTAGGAAATCCAACTTGTCTTGATATACATCTTGGGTGTTAACCAAATAAATGAACGAGTCGGTATCCATATACATGAGTTTAAGATTGTTCATTCCATAATAGGGTAGCAGGACATCATAGTGGTGGGAATACATGAGAGTTTTTGAAATATCCAGTATACACATTCTAATATATATAGGCTTATTGAATACAATGTTACGTTTAGCCAAGTGGAAAGCAGCTAGGTTAGGACCATAAATGGTTCTGTCAATAAATGTCGGCTTTGCTATTAGCTTTTCTGCCTTTTTGCTGTCAGTCACAAGACGGATGTCTATTCCTTTACCGATATTTTCCATTGTTTTTCCAAAAATAGCATTGTTGAATAATTTGTACAGATTTTTCTCAAAATCATTTTTGGCTTGTTTTCGAAGGTTGTTATTAAAATCAACGTATGCCTTTAACCAAGGTCTTTGCTTAAACTTTAACACACGATGAATTTTTATCAATTTTATTCCATGATCTAAAGCCTGTTTTAATAATAATAATACTTTTATTGCAGCTAAACAGCCATTAAATACATTTAAATATACTATGTTTGCGCACCTGCCCCTTGGGTAGCATAGTCTTTTATGGACTTTATTCTTTTGCTGCATTTTTCAATATGGTAGCGTTCACATGTGTGTCCGCATAGTTGACATACACATGTGTCATCCGGATCATGGTATGCTTTGTTTGTACAAATCAAATGGTGAAAACCATGAACTGCCAGGCGTGTGAACATGTGCCTCATCTCAAAGCTAGCAGATGTCCACGCCCGGTCAACCATGGCCCCCGTTCCATAAAATTCCAGTGGGATTTATTCTCTCTTCCTTCTGAGAGTCGTTAATAGGTTTTCCGCACCTATTGTGCTAGGTAATACTAGAAGCGTTCTAAAGTCTTCAATTAGGAATGTTTCTCGCGCGAGTAGGTAAACTAGCCGAGATTTGGTCGTCTTGGAAACTCCAATAGCTTTTTTAATGTACAATGCTTAAACACTTTCAAATGATGATAGATTCTTTTCAGTGAGGAAAGGCCATATGATTTCTATTCCATATGTCAATATTGGCATTATTTTATTTTTAAATAATGCCATTGCTGTCTCGAGGTTGAGTGTTCTTATATATCTTATATCGTGCATCGCCCGAACCGCTTGTGTAATTTTTTCTGTCACATGTTTTGTAAAGCATTTTGCACTTGTTTGTAGAGTGATGCCTAGGTATTTGAATTCTTTTACTATATTTATTCTTTTTTCCTGTATGAAAATTTCTGTTCCGGTCGGTACCTTTCCTCCTTGTCGAAACACCATCATTTGTGTCTTAGATGTGTTGATGTCAAAATTATATTCAGTGCACCATTCCTCCATGTCTTTTAGAATGTTTTGTAGTTTTATGATGTTATGTGATCCGATCACAATGTCATCAGCGTACGCATATGATACAATATCTGTCTTTTGAGTTATTCTCATTATGTCTTCCGCTGCTAGGATGAAGAGCAAAGGGCTGATTGGGTCACCCTGTAGTACTCCATTCGTTTGAATTATCGGATCAGAGAGTGATATATTATCCGAGATTCTTATGTTGTTCCAATGTAGTACCGTATGTATAATTCTTGTCCATACATTATCTCTATCTAGAGCCTTTTCCAGCTTCATTTTCACAAGATCACGGTTTATGCGATCAAATGCTTTTGTGAAGTCTATAAATACTGCGTAAAATTTTTCTTTTCTTTCCATGACTTGCCAAATGTTATTTAATAATAGTTTTATTGCAGTAAGAGTTGACCTTCCTTTTCTGAATCCAAATTGTGTTTCTGGTAGTTGTACATCTATTTCTTCTGTGATTCTTTCTGTTATTAATTTAGTGAATATCTTGAATGGAATGTTCTCCAGTGCGATGCCTCTGTACATATTTGTATCATATGGGTCACCTTTGCCTTTATAGAGAACTTTTATGGTAGATTGTCTCCATCTCTCTGGTATTGATGCCGTCTCGATGCATTTATTATATAATTTCGTCCATATTGGTAATAGAATGTGTGCCGTGTCTTTTATGTATTCACCGAATATGTTGTCTGGTCCAGCAGCTTTGCTTTTCTTTATGCTTGCGATTATATTTTGAACTTCTTTTGTTGTTAGTGGAGTCCATTCCAATGTCGTTGTTTGGTCAGTTCCTCTTATGTTTTCAGGTATGTTTGTTATTCCTGCCCTGTTGAGCAGATCGTTAAAGTGTGTCGTCCATTCTTGCATATTGATATAGTGTGTCTGTGCCTGTTTTCTAGGGCGTAGTGCGATGTATGGGTCATTCTTGGCCTCTTCCACGATTCTTTTTCCTTCCGCTTCCCAGAATGTCCTTTTCTTTTCACGTATCAGTGTCTTGTAGTCACTTCTTTTCTTGTTATATTCTTGAAGGAAAAGAAGACTCTCGCAATTCGTCCTTAGCTGGTGTAAGGCCCCCAATACGTCTTTTTTTGATAGGTAGCATTCCTGGTCGAACCATTGTTTTGCCTTTCGATGTTTCCTAGGGGTTGTGGCTTGTATTAGGAGTTCTTCAAGGGCTTGTACTGCTTCATCTAGTCTTGAATCTTCTGTTAGTGTTTCTATTTTCTTTATAAGGTCGGGTCTACCTTCTACTTTCCCACAGTCTATCTTCCTTGATAAAAGCTGTTTACTTTGCCTCTTTGTTGTACACCAGTCTACCTCTAATAATATTTTCAAAGGAATATGCTTTCTTATAGGTGTATGATCTGCTGCCCATAGTGGAGCTATTTCTCCTTTTATGTGACCTCTTATAAGCGCAACGTCTATCGCACTTTTCCCATTATGGCATATATATGTAGGTATGTTGTGGTTATTCAGAAGGTGTAAGCCATCTTCCTGCATTTTTTCCATTGTTTTATAGTTTTGTACATCCAGCCTACAATTTAAGTCTCCGGCTAGGATTAGAGGGATGTCGTGCCTACTCAATGATATTAGTTGCCCTACTTCATCTATTATCTCCATGGCCGTTGTATACGGTTGAAAGTAACAGGTAATAATGGTGATGTATTGTGTTTAAATTAGCAGAGAGTGATCTAATTTAATTTCTGAGATTATTGGCGTCAACCATGGCTTTAATGGGATAGTAATTCCTCCTGCAGGTCTTCCCCTTTCTCCTTGTTGCGCTTGAAGATGTATACAGTAATATTCTGCGTGTTGCCAATGATCTGTGAGAAATGTTTCTGTTAATAATACTGCGTCGTATCCACTCAGGCAATCTTTGGGTGCTGAGCTTAGTGCGTTCTTCAAACCTTCAATGTTCCATAACATTATTTGTAAGTTGTCTTTTCTCACATATTCTCCATTTTTTGAGTTACTCATACACCACTCATCTGTTTTATTCTGGTTGTATCCTTGCATTCCTCCGAAAAAGCCGAAAACGTCTTACGGTGATGTTTGCTGGCCAAAAGTCTTCTTTATTTATTCTTTCCAGGTATTTAAAGGGAATTCCCACTTTGAAATACTTTGTATCAAATTTCGTTAAGAATTCTTCGCATATAATTTCTCCTATAATTTCCTTTTTGATGAGGAATTTCTTTATGGACTCGGCTGTGGTTTCCTGTTGCACTCTTCCTATAAATATCCAGGCCATCTTTTCTACTGCTTGTAGGTTTACGTCTTCCGTTCCAGTGCCTGTTATAGATGCTTGATGTCGTGGTGGTTGTCTTTGTTTCCTGCCTATGACTTCCGTCCATTTCTCTTCAGCTGTAATGTTCTTTGGTGTTTCTTGATTATAAACTTGTGAAGGGTTGCCAGTTATTGGTGGGAAACTAATTGTTTTTACATTGTTTTCCATATTATTTTCTGTGGGAGTCAATTCTGATTGAGTTCCTATGTTCCTATCGAAGCGATACGGAATTGATTGTTTTGATTTTTTATTTCCTAGATGGCATCCTATTTCAAGTTTATCTTTAATTTCAATTTCGTCTCTTATCATTTTTTTATATTACTAGTGATGTTCTCCGTCATTGTCTGCATTTGATGTACTATTGTTTCTGTAAGTTTGTCTTCTAGCGCTCGACCTATCTCTGCGCTTTGTTCGTTATACTTTCCTCCAGTACGTGTCTGTAGTGGTATGGTACTGCTTAAAACTCTTTGCTTATTACTATTTGGTTCATGTACACCGCTAGTAGAAAGCGCTCCTTGCTGGTGTCGGTCTGTTTCTTCCACTGCGTCTATTCCTTTATATCCCACCAACTTCTGGCGCTGTCTATGACTATTATTGGTGACATCCTGCCCTACCTCAGTGGGCCTGTTTTAATGCCTTGTAGTGAACAACATATCGCCTTCGATTTCCAAGATGAGGAATTAGTCTTTTCAGAGACGAATCCTTAGGTTGTGTACACTCAGGTAGGAAAGGTAAATCGTTGTGTAGATCATGAAGGTCAGATGGGTAATCAACATCAACGTCTAGAATGTATCCCACAGGATCGTCTTCCTTTAGTTTTTCTAGATCAACAGTATCTGGAGAAACCCACTGAAATCCACCATAAGGAAGGGAGTGGCACATAGCCCACCCGTATTGGTTGTTGGCATCATCATAGGTAATAAACTGCGATGGTTTCTCAGAATCATAGGTTTCCATGTATTTATTGTTAGCTTCAGCATACCGATGAGACACCTGGCATATGCCTCCGCGTATTCCAGACTCGATTAGAAGAATCTGATCTTAATTCTGTATCAATTCCAGTTCAATTCCTGTGTAAAGGAGCATTGCCTCGAAACTTAAACCAGGCGAAGTAAAAAAGTGTGCAGCATCCACTCGGTGTGTTTCTAGAGTTTTGTTTCTAAACGTTTCAAAGCTGTCTGCAAGAAGGAGTACATCTGAAGTTAGGTAGAGGTCAATATATTCCCCTAGAGTATTAATGTTGAACTGTGTCCAGACATTTTTGGCATGTTCATAGTCTTCTTGACTAACATTTTCTCGACTTAATTTGTTAAAGAATGCCTGTTTCGGAGGTAAACACGTTTCACTTAACTTTTCCCATGAGTCAATGTAGTCATAACAAAATACCCCTTTACGAGTCATGAGCATTGCATTTTCTTTTCCAAAGTACTTGTCTGTTTCAGGGTATGATGTTAAGTTGGAAACTACGTTTTCCAAACTACTCGGCATTAACCGAAACGTGTCCACAAATCTAAGCTTAACATTTCCTACATATTTGGTGAAGGAAATGTACTTTTCCTTGGAGTTAGCGATAACATCCACTCTCTCAGTAGTACATCCTAATTGCTTTACAATGAAATTTGCGTCGTAGCCACTCATATTATGTAGAAATACAGGAAAGGGGTTACGTGTTTTACACCTCAAATTACAGTTATTGTGAGCACTTCCACGGTATTCCCCTGTAATATGGCAATGGTCTCGAACTTTCCAATCCTCTTTGGTATACGATTTTTGACACAAATAACAGGTTTCAGAACATTGGAACTCTGCTTTTTGATCCTCAGTTAAAGCCTTTGGAACATTTAAGCTGTAAAGGCGATCAATTTCATTAGCTATTGAAATCAAACAGTCCATAAACTTTTCTGCAGCGTCAGGTCCACGATAAATAAGAGGTTGGCTTGGAAGGTTTGTCTTTATGTGTTCCACAGCAGGTGAGGGTTTAACGTATATACCAAAGCTCATAGGAACATGACTCTGGTATGGCACTGTATAACTTGCTTCAGGATTGGATAGACATGTTTGATAGGGTAACAGTATACTTTCAAAATCAGCATAGATAACGTAAGGTATTCTCAGCATTTTTTCCACGTTTAAAAATTTGACAATGGGGTTTTTAATAGGCATTTCAACTCTAGCAATGTCATGCTGGACACACAAAGCTCTATGTTCTTTCAATTTTTCTATTCTTTGTTGACCATATCGATTATCGAAGTCAGTAAAACACCGTTTACACGTATATATCTTATGTCCATGGTGAGTAATCTGATGTCCTACTAGTTTATCAAAATCTTTGATAAAGACATAGTGGTTCTGGCCGGATGATGAACTTAGCAGAAGGAGGTCGCGATGGTCTTGCTGCTCTTGATACACAACCTTTAGAGGGAACAATTTGTTGTCCTGTTCCAATCCAAATACATTAATGGATATATCGTTGGCTTTTTCAAATTTGGGAATGTCAGCTAGCAATGTAGGAAATGATATTACTGAAAAATCATATTTGTTTTCCAGATCCTTGTATTTACTAACGCGTTTAGCATCAGTTTTAACCAGTTTTGCTAAAATGGCATACATAAAACACCTCTCGTCCTTAAAGTTTTGAGGATTAATGCAGGCTTTTCTTGCTTTTATAGCTGCTGGTAATGGAATATATGTGAAATGCCTATTAAAAACCCCATTGTCAAATTTTTAAACGTGGAAAAAATGCTGAGAATACCTTACGTTATCTATGCTGATTTTGAAAGTATACTGTTACCCTATCAAACATGTCTACCCAATCCTGAAGCAAGTTATACAGTGCCATACCAGAGTCATGTTCCTATGAGCTATGGTATATACGTTAAATCCTCACCTGCTGTGGAACACATAAAGACAAACCTTCCAAGCCAACCTCTTATTTATCGTGGACCTGACGCTGCAGAAAAGTTTATGGACTGTTTGATTTCAATAGCTAATGAAATTGATCGCCTTTACAGCTTAAATGTTCCAAAGGCTTTAACTGAGGATCAAAAAGCAGAGTTCCAATGTTCTGAAACCTGTTATTTGTGTCAAAAACCGTATACCAAAGAGTATTGGAAAGTTCGAGACCATTGCCATATTACAGGGGAATACCGTGGAAGTGCTCACAATAACTTTAATTTGAGGTGTAAAACACGTAACCCCGTTCCTGTATTTCTACATAATATGAGTGGCTACGACGCAAATTTCATTGTAAAGCAATTAGGATGTACTACTGAGAGAGTGGATGTTATCGCTAACTCCAAGGAAAAGTACATTTCCTTCACCAAATATGTAGGAAATGTTAAGCTTAGATTTGTGGACACGTTTCGTTTAATGCCGAGTAGTTTGGAAAACTTAGTTTCCAACTTAACATCATACCCTGAAACAGACAAGTACTTTGGAAAAGAAAATGCAATGCCCATGACTCGTAAAGGGGTATTTTGTTATGACTACATTGACTCATGGGAAAAGTTAAGTGAAACGTGTTTACCTCCGAAAGAGGCATTCTTTAACAAATTAAGTCAAGAAAATTTTAGTCAAGAAGACTATGAACATGCCAAAAATGTCTGGAAACAGTTCAACATTAAAACTCTAGGGGAATATAGTGACCTCTACCTAACTTCAGATGTACTCCTTCTTGCAGACAGCTTTGAAACGTTTAGAAACAAAACTCTAGAAACACACCGAGTGGATGCTGCACACTTTTTTACTTCGCCTGGTTCAAGTTTCGAGGCAATGCTCCTTTACACAGGAATTGAACTGGAATTGATACAGGATTACGATCAGATTCTTCTAATCGAGTCTGGAATACGCGGAGGCATATGCCAGGTGTCTCATCGGTATGCTGAAGCTAACAATAAATACATGGAAACCTATGATTCTGAGAAACCATCGCAGTTTATTACCTATGATGATGCCAACAACCAATACGGGTGGGCTATGTGCCACTCCCTTCCTTATGGTGGATTTCAGTGGGTTTCTCCAGATACTGTTGATCTAGAAAAACTAAAGGAAGACGATCCTGTGGGATACATTCTAGACGTTGATGTTGATTACCCATCTGACCTTCATGATCTACACAACGATTTACCTTTCCTACCTGAGTGTACACAACCTAAGGATTCGTCTCTGAAAAAACTAATTCCTCATCTTGGAAATCGAAGGCGATATGTTGTTCACTACATGGCATTAAAACAGGCTTTAGATCATGGAATAAAATTGATAAAAATTCATCGTGTGTTAAAGTTTAAGCAAAGACCTTGGTTAAAGGCATACGTTGATTTTAATAACAACCTTCGAAAACTAGCCAAAAATGATTTTGAGAAAAATCTGTACAAATTATTCAACAATGCTATTTTTGGAAAAACAATGTAAAATATCCGTAAAAGAATAGACATACGTCTTGTGACTGACAGCAAAAAGGCAGAAATCTAATAGCAAAGCCGACATTTATTGACAGAACCATTTATGGTCCTAACCTAGCCGCTTTCCACATGGCTAAACGTAACATTGTATTCAATAAGCCTATATATATTGGAATGTGTATACTGGATATTTCAAAAACTCTCATGTATTCCCACCACTATGATATCCTGCTACCCTATTATGGAATGAACAATCTTAAACTCATGCATATGGATACCGACTCGGTCATTTATTTGGTTAACACCCAAGATGTATATCAAGACAAGTTGGATTTCCTAGAACACCTGGACACATCAGATTATCCTACTAATCACATATGTTACTCTACATCAAACAAGAAAACGTTGGGGAAATTTAAAGACGAGGCTTGTGGACAAATTATAAAAGCATTTGTTGGACTTAGAGCTAAAATGTACGCTTTAGACATAAATGGTAAAGAAATCAAAAAGGTTAAAGGTATTAGCAAAGGTGTTGTCAAAAATTGTAAAAGCTTTCAAGATTATAAGGATTATGTCATGAAAAACAATGTAAAAAGAATACCCATGAACATTATCGCTTCTAAACAACATGACATACCATCTATAAGACTAAACAAAATTGCTTTGTGTCCTGGTGATGATAAAAGAGTGATTGATGCTGATGGTATAGGTACACATGCCTATGGTCATTACTCAATCATTGACCATGCTTAAAGAGTTAAGTTATGAATATCAAAATCTTCTGCCTGCAACTAGCAAATACATAAAACAAAACAATTTAGGAAATAAAACAATAGCACTACAAAGATAAAAATAAACAAAAATAAAAAATAGTATTCATAATCAAAAATAAATAAAATAGAAAACAAAATAAAAAACAATATATATAAAAATGTATTATGTGTAAATAGTGTACATGTATTTAAAATAAAAATATTTTATGGCCACTGCTTGTACATTTCTAATTACTACCCGCCTCTCCCCACTCCTAATGCAAAATGCAAACATGTAAAACACAAATTGGAAAATCCATGTTTCCATAATGATAAAATAGAAAAAACATTAAACTGAAATTTTAAAAACTGTAAATGGGAATTTGGTAAATTGACAAATGTGTAAACAACAAATTGGAAAATCCATGTTTCTATATCATGAAATTGAAAAACTTTAAACTGACATTTTAAAAACTGTAAATGGAATATTTTGAAATTGATAAATGTGTAAACAACAAAAAGCAAAAATCCATGTTTCCATATTATGAAATTGAAAAACTAAAAACTGACATTTTGAAAATACTGAAAATGGGAAATTGGAAAATTGACAAATGTGTATACAACAAAATGCAAATTCCATGTTTCCATATTATGAAATTGAAAAACTTAAAACTGACATTTAAAAAAACTGAAAATGGGAAATTGGGAAATTAACAAATGTGTAAACAACAAAATGAAAAAAATACCCGGTTGGGGTAGTGATCATGTTGTACAGTAGCCTATAAGACTAGCATAAGGATAGTTGCATGTGCCCTTATATACTTTGTGTGTTTGGATTTGCTTAAGTTAGGTTTGGTAAAGTTAGGTTTGGTATGGTTCGGTATGTGACCTTGTAGTTTACTCTTTTCGGAAAATGTAAAATCTTAAATCAAAAAACTTAAATGTAAAATATAAAAAAACAACTAAAACACAAAAAATCAAAAATGTAAAATCTAAAAAATGTAAAATGAAAAAATCAAAATCTAAAATATTAAAATGTATAATGTTAAAACGTAAAATCTAAAATCTTTAAATGAGGTTTCTGTGGGTTAGGTTAGGTTCGGTTAGGTTAGGTTATAACTAAGTTTATTATTTGTGCTCCCCCATTTGCTCTTACTTTTTTGCTCCCACTTTTTTGCTCCCACTTATTTGCTCCCACTTTTTGCTCCCACTTTTTTTTGTTCCCACTTTTTGCTCCCACTATTTTTGCTCTCACTTTTTTGCTCCCACATTTTTGCTCCCACTTTTTGCTCCCACTTTTTTGCTCCCACTTTTTGCTCCCACTTTTTGCTCCCACTTTTTTGCTCCCACTTTTTGCTCCCACTATTTTGCTCTTACTTTTTGCTCTCAATTTTTTTGCTCACAGTTTTTGCTGTTACTTTTTGCTCCCATATTTTCCCCCACTTTGACGTTAGGTTATGTTAGGTTAGGTTAGGTTAGGTGAAGTTAGGTTAGGTTAGGTTAGGTGTGGTTAGGTTATAACTAAGTTTATTATTTGTGCTCTCACATTTGCTCTCACTTTTTTGCTCACACTTTTTGCTCTCACTTTTTTTGCTCGCACTTTTAAGTTAGGTTAGATTAGGTAAAGTTAGGTTAGGTTAGGTTAGGTGAAGTTAGGTTAGGTTAGGTGAAGTTAGGTTAGGTTAGGTTAGGTTGGGTTAGGTAAGGTTAGGTTAGCATGTTATAATTGTAAGTGGTTGTGTGCAGTGACCATTTTGTGTATTAGCCCTGTGCTAAAAAATAATAAATTAAATATTAAATACATAAAAATTTATAAATTAAAAACAAATAAATAATGATTTGAAAAGCCCGCCATTAATGAGTGTGGTAGCGCGTGGCAGCCATATAGCCCATTAGCCCCTGCCCCAGCTATGACTGACCCCTCCATAAGAATAACATAGGGCAGTTGCGCGCGGCGGCCATCTTGCCCATTAGCCCCTGCCCCAGCTTCGGCCTATATATCCTACTGATGACCACGATGTAGCAAATCTCTAAATAGAGCAGAAAACTAACATAAATTTCTCCAAAATTGGGCAAATCTGCTAGATAAACCTTGCAGATAACTCAATTCTGCAAGTGCTTAGTAACGACGCCATGACTCGTGCAAATTACTCGAAAATTGATTACGTCCCTGAAGAGCTCACAACTAGTGAGGCGTAGGTAGGTGACTTCGGGACTCCAGCTCGGAATTGCTTACAATTAAATGTAATCATTTTTCACCTTTTCTGTTGTTCTCCCTAGGCCAAATCTTGTTCCCGTCCGATTCACATAGTATTAGAACATCCGAAGCCTATGTTTTCTTTCATATTCCTGCCTTATTTGGCCGGTATCCTTTCCTGTTTCCCTCAATTTTCGAGAGGACACACCACTTTTTTCTTTCTTTATTCACAGTATCCCCTGCGCATTGTAGGGGCAGCGTTTGTGTAGCCCACCACGCATGATGCATCCAGGTAGCTCACAGTTGGTGAGTTTAGGATTTGGCGACCCACAACGATTCCTGAGTTGAGTCCGTGTTTTGTTTTTGATTTAATTTTGTATTTTGTCCTTTTCCATTGACTTTGAAACTGACCCTCTCCTCATTTCCTTTCCCCCAGGGGCCTACGACTAATGGGACGTGCGTTGGTGACCACGGGAACCCAGCTCAGTTCGGTATACCTTCCACTTAATTGTGCCGGACTTCTCTCTAATATCTTTCCTGTCGACCTCACTTGGTCAACCTTTGTTCCCGTCCGACCCCGATGGCATTAGGGGATCCGAGGTCTAGGAGGTCTTTCATTTTCCCGCCTTAATTGGCCCCTGTCTATTCCTTTCTGATACCCTCATTCTTGGAGGGGTCAGATGTCTTCTTATTTCATTGTATCTCCTGTAATTGCAACTGTAAGAGGCAGAGTGCTTATATACCCTCCTTATATGATCCATCTTGGATAGCGCTACAACCTCAAGAGCTCACAGCTTTTGAGTTTGGGAGTTGGCGAACATGAGGGATTCCTGAACTGGGTCAGGTTGTTCCCTTTATCCCAGTAACTTAGAGGTGGACCCTCTCCTCTTTCTCTATAGTAGGGGGGTAGTGATGGTTCTATTACACTTCAGAACATACATGCCCTTACTACTAAGCCCCAGCCATGTAATATTTGTCAATATCTCTCGAACGCATGGTCCGATTTTGACAAATGAGGTGTCGTTGGACTCAAGCTAACGTCCTCTTTCCTATGGACCACTCCTTATATATATATATATATATATATATATATATATATATATATATATGTATATATATTTGAAAATAAATGTTTTCGAAAGTAGGTGATAGTTTGAAAACCAAACATGATAGAACGTTGTGCCATGGCTCTAACGAATGGTCTTTATGACCTTTATTTTTTATAATAAAATCTTTTTTATTTTTAATTTTTTTTTTTTTGAAAACAGTCCAATTTTGAAATTCCTATATTTTGGAAACTAGGAAGTTTACAAAAACGTTTGTTTGATATAAATGAAAGGTCCCTACCCCCTTTACCCCTAAAATAAAATTCAAGTCTCTAGGGAAAAAAAATTGTGTTTTGTATGTAGTGCTAGGTCAGGGGGTCTACTAACTTATTGAACCCTCCTCGTATTTGCCCCGAACCTGAATCTCGCTAACCAATCATGGGATTTGAACATACAGTGTGTCCTAGCACTCGTAGTGATGCCCCCTACTTTCCTATAGGCTCGTTATTTAAATAAAAGACCAAAACTAAAAGGTCATTCGCGAGTAGTGGGGTTGTGTATGTTTTCTCAAGTCGCGCTCGTGCTTGAATATGTATGCCTATGTTGGGAAAGGGTTAGGTGGTGGGGGAGGAGTGGGGTCGAGAGAGGGGTCGTTTAGATGGTTTTTTCCGCTCTATGTGATGGTAAGTTTATTCTTTAAAATGGATGGAATTTGGAAACTCGATTTTGGGGTAAACAAGTGTTTTTTGTGATTTTTGCTGATATCTCACGAACCAATAAGCCTAGAGACTTGAACGAGATGTCATTTTTTTCGTCGCGTTGCCCTCTTGCCGAGGATGTTCCTGTTGAGCAGGAATGACAAACCATTTTGAGGTTAAACCGTGATTTTAGAAATTTTACTCTATCTCGCAAACCAATAACACTAGAGGCGTGTACGAGATGTCCTAGGACTCGGGCTAATGCCCCCTTTTAGAAGTTATGTTTGAAATTTTGACAAAGGGCCTAACGACACTTTTGTTGAAAAAATTATAATTTTTCTTTACCTGTTTATAATGTTCATGAAGCGTGCTTGTTGTGGGTGGGTGTGTTTCAACGAACCTGTCGCTGACCACAATGACCAAGCTTAATAGAACAATCGCTATTTCGGCGGGTCGGTTTATGACAGAGCGAGGGTTCGTCTTTTCTGATATTTTACCTTAAACGTGTAAACGGTGATGAGAACTTGGTTCTATGTTGGTCGAAGCGAGTACAGAAAACAAACTTGCAGAGGAGCAGACGAGCAGGAGGCGAATGTCATTTGAGATTATTGGAATGCGCTGATCTGACTTGACAACAGGTGTAATGGAAAATGACAAAGACGCTTGAAGGTGAAATAATCAGACCATCGTGGTGGCAGGGAAGAGCGAAAGGCATGCATACACGAGTGAGATGAGATGTACGCTAAGTTACATCCTGTCTTGCTTCGTACGTGACAAAATGCAAGTTCATGTGAAATATGATACAACACAGGTGTTCACCTGGGACGTTAGCTGTCCGCGTGCACGATAACTGTTAACAAGTTACATCCTGTTTTGCTTCGTACGTGACAAAATGCAAGTTGACGTGTAATATGATACAACACAGGTGTTCACCTGGGACGTTAGCTGTCCACGTGCCTGATAACAGAATGTTCAAAGCGTGGGAATCGCTGAATCAGTAAAAAGTATGATGCAACTTGTGGGAATGATGTCACAACCAATAGAGAGGCAAGAGCTGCGAACAGCAGTGGTGGGAGGTGAAGGGGGAGAAGGGGAGGGGGTAATGCAAGAGAGAACACAGGTGGAAAGAGAAAGAAATATGTGGAGCTGAGGACTGTACACACAGAGCTATAGGTGGTGTACAACATGTGTGAATAAATAAAAAGTGCACAGGTTCACACAACATGTAATTTATTGATCCAAGAATTAAACATAGAGTTAAATCCTAACCATTTGACATATAGTTTATTTCCTTTTTGTTTCAACACTTTTTCCACAAGATAATGCTTTGGATATGCTGTTTTCTGAAGTTCATGGAGATAAAATCTACCTTTTATGGGTTGATGGTTGAGGTCTTGGAGTAAATAAGTGACTGGACTGTCCAAGTTGACTTGACGAATTCGAAATAGTTCAGTCCCCCACTGAGGCGTGTAGCCCTTATTGAAGGCAGACTTAAATTTGCTCACACGAACAAAATCCCCAATTTTCAGTCGGTGACGTTTAGGATCGGCTGTTTTTATGGGGTTAAACAGTTTATCCAATCGCTGAATATTTTTGGTCACGAGGCATGGCTTGGTCCCAATCGTTCTATGTTTGGCGTCATTGTAACGTGATACTAGCTCTGGTAACATGTCCAACCAGCGATACGTGCCCTGAGCGGTAAACGCTTTCCACATATGCGTTTTCAATGTTCGGTTAAACCGCTCGACCACCCTGGCTTTGAGATTGCTGTATGTGGTGTAATGGTGAATATCCTTAGATTTGAGAAAACTGGAGAAATCCTTGTTGAAAAATTCTTTCCCCTGGTCGGTTTGTAGCAACTGAGGTTGACGTTTGGAAAGTTGAATAATATGTAGAAAGGCCTTGGTGACCAGTGGACCAGACTTGCGACGCACAGGTTCAACAAGGGCCATTTTGGAATAGACATCAATGACAGTCAACATATAGTGTACACCGTCGTTAACGCCAGCATAGGGTATCATTTCAACCAAGTCAGCCTGCAAAGTTCATCCACACCTCATGAAATCACCTTGAGTCGTGGATAGTGACGCTTAGCTGGGCGATGCAACTCGTGAGCAATACCCATTTTAATGGGTGAGGGCTTAAACAATAATTTTGGCATTTCGAAGTTCTTGTTCAATTTCTTGAATTTTCCAATCGTGACCGGTATGGCCAGCTTGACGTGAGGCATGCAGCAACTGTAGCCGCTGGACGAGCTTATTGGGATTGTGCCAGTAGGTAATATCCACAAGGGGTTTTAATGGTTTAAATGTCACTCCCGAAGCGGATGCTTTACGACGAGTACTTTGACTGGTGGGAAACATTTTTGCAATGATGGTTTTATATTTTTGAGATATATTGGCATTCACTTGTTGAGCTGGGTCATACTGTCTTTTGTGGGCATGGGTATCCAATAAAATGGATTTATATTTGTCAAGATCCTCTGACGTATAATCATGGGAAGAGGGGGTCCGAGAAAAGAGCAGCTTTAACAGTCCTGGGGTTAATTTATAGTTGATGTTTTTAATGACAGCTATAGTACGAGCAAATTTAATGGATGAATCGCCAATTTTAAAACTATCATTCTCATAGCGAACACCATACGTGGTATCAGTGTTTCCAATAAATAGATCAGAGTTGAGGGATGAAAAAAATCGGATTTTTTTTCCTTTGATAAATGTGTGAGGGAAGGTCTATTCTATAAGGTGGCATATGATTTTTGCACCTTCCGGCCCTCTAAGTGCCTTTTTCGGGGCATTTAATTATGGTGCTCAACTGACCACGCCCACCTGGCGTGGACTGTCACCAAATGTTGTTTTTCGGCATGCTAATAGGAAGTCTTGTTTTGTCTGTTGGTAGTTCTGGTAGCTTATATAATCTCCATGGGAACATCTGAGTAGTTCTAGTAGCTGCCTTGCTTATATAATCTCCATGGAGACATCTAAGCATCGGTTTCCGCGGAAACTTGTTGATGTTTTGAATTTTCAGTGGTAACCTCGTGTAGATCAGTCGTCGTTGTTTTTATAACATTTATTTACAGTTTTGTGTTCCCGTGTGTTATTATGGGTCGAATTAGGAAGTTTGGTAAAGGTAAATATTATCGCCGTGTTGCCAAAGGTGTGAAGGGCGTTTTTGGATTGCATTCAACCGACTCAAAACATGACATTGGCAGAGCAAGATGTGCCTCAAAAAGGAAACTATTATTTGGAAGCCGAGAATAATGCCTGTTCCACTGTGAGTAATGCAAGTAGTTGTGATAGTTATGTAATTCTAAATATAGGTGTACTTTCTGCTTTGCTACACTCATTTGCTAAATGTAAACACTGTGATGGTGTAGACTGTTTTGAACTAAAGGAAGATGAAAAAAGTAGAAGGGGCTTAGCCACAAGATTGGAAATACAATGTAATTCATGTGGCAGCATTAAATCAACTATGACATCAAAATTAGTTGAGAAGAAATACGAGGTTAATTTGAGGTTTGTTTATGGCATGAAAAACTTGGCATTGTACCAGGCAATGACATTGCATGTGCGCTTCGCAAGAGTGATATGCTGCGACTGAAGGAAGCTGAAAAGAGTGTCCAGGAGATGACCAAAGAAGCCAGGATAAAGAAGAGAGCTTAAAAGAAGAAGAAAGAAGATGAGGAAACCAAGAATGAAGAGAAGTATGGAGCTGGAAAATTCTAAAAGGCTGGTATGTGTCAAAAACGCATGTCTTTGCTTTTTTGTCTTTTACCGTAACTTATATTTTTTGACATTCAGGTACACTTTTCTCTGAAACTACTGAACTTATTGTCATGAATTTTTTTATGGGTATGCATGGGGTCATTATAAACACAATAGGTGAAATATAACTGGATATTAACAGATATCAAGCCCTATAAAAAATTAATATTACAAAACATTTACCAAAATTTGGTACATCAAATAAAATATTTTTTTTAATTGGCCAAATAATAATCTAATGAATAAAATCTTTCACCTACTGTGTAAATCAAAGCCTATACGACATATGTGGGCAGTTTAGTTGCTCTCTGGCTGCTACTGTCTGAGAAAAGTGTACCTAAAGAGATTAAAACATTCTCAAAAATTATTTTTCAGGTAAAATTTAAAATGTATTTTACATAAACTGGGCATTTGGATCTTTCCAAAATTCTTTCCCTGTGTTGAGGAGATATCACTAACTGCATGTGCAAAGTTTCAATGCTTTGAAATTAATGGTATAGTAGTAAGATAGCCTCAAAATTTATTCAAATAGTGTGGTCAGTTTCAAGGCGAACTCTACATGGTGTCCTTAACCTCGCTAACACTAGTAAAATCTTCCTGTTCCTGTTCCTCAGGGTCCTCGTGCAACGTCTGCGTGGCTTGTGAAACGGTGGGTAGCGTTTCAGATGGCTTGAAAGGGGGTTTCAACATGGCTTTTAGTGGAGGTGCTAAATGTTGTTGAATAAACAAAGCATGATTTGCACGTGATCGTTTCAATTGACGAAACTTTTGGCGAATAGTATTTTTTTCTCTAATAACATGCTTTTTCAATTGACTCTCTGCTAACGCCATGGTGTCTTGACAAATGACTTGAGAGGGAATGAGACAGGGCCTTAAATAGCAATAAAATGATCAAACCCTAAGCGATGCCGTCCTTGGTTGAGTTCACTTTATTTTTGACTCTGAGAGTCGCACATTTTTTCCGAATTGACTGAATTATATTAATAACAAAGTTCCAAATGGTTCCGCCTCGTCAATACTGTTTATTAAAATGTCGTGATACAATCACCTGTCTTTTAATACATGGAATATATGGTACATACATTCGAATCTAAATAAACTTAAAGAATTGAAAGAGAAAATAAATAATAGCGATGTAATTGTTACTAGAGCAGATAAGGGTAACACGGTCGTGCTGATCGATAAGGAGGTATATGTCAACAACACACACAATTTCCTCAGCAGCTCGAGCTTTGAAGAGGTTAAGAAAGACCCCACCCAATCTATACAGAGAAAATTGAAAAATATTTTGAAAACCTCCATGTTTATTATCAATGAAAAACAAACTAGTAATTTAACCAATATGAACCGGGGATTACCAAATTTGAAAGCGCTCCCCAAAATTCACAAAGAAGGAATTCCAATAAGACCTGTCATTAATTTCAGAAACAGTCCCCTTTACAGAACCGCCAAATTTTGTCAGCAGTTCCTTGAAAGACATTACATTTTTAAAGCAAATAAATTCCTGAAAAACACACTCAATTTATGCGAAGAAACCATGAAACTTACCTTAATGAGCAAACACTCCATGCATAGCGTAGACGTGAAAGATATGTACACAAACATCCCAATTGCACCATCGCTGAAGGTCATCAAACAAAATTTGTCTAACAACAGTATATTGTCAAAAGTAGAAATTAACGAATTCATGACGCTATTAGAATTCACACTCACAAAAAAAATCCCTTTTAACAATAAGATCTATAAACAAAAAGAAGGACTCTCAATGGGATCTCCGCTATCTGGTTTAGTAGCTAACATATATCTTGACCATCTGGAACACGAAGAAATTGTAGGCAAAATTGACGGTATACATTATTGGGGAAGATATGTGGATGACGTGTTTGTAATTGATACGTGCAAGGGCACGTCTCTACTATTTCAAACATGTATTTAATCATGGAGGCTGTACTTGAAGTTTGAATCGTCCGCTTCGCCGCTCAGTACCGTCTGTGTCCACAAGATGGTAGCTGCAGTCGGACTTTGGAAAGATCCAAGTAGTTCCTGCTTATTCACCAATAGAGTGCGTTGGTGTTTCCTTTAAAACTCTACCAATTCGTGACATAAGTGAAAAACAATTATGATTCTACGTCATAAAACAAAGAACGGTGTGTGTTCTTGATACCGCCAAATTATGAACTTATTTATGACATTGTTGTTTGAGGTGTAAAACCGTGATTGGACATTTTCCAAATATCATGCATGCAGCGCGCCTGGCTTCCTTGTCGGCGCCATTATGTGTTGTCATCGGTAACTGAACAGTCTGGATTGAACTGAGTGATCGTGAATTTGATTGTCTATTGAGGCGGGGGCCTGTGGCCCTCGCCTCACCAAGAAATGGAATTACATTACAAAAACGTAAACCGCAGTGGGTAGGAAGTGGGATCGTCGCCCCTGAAGCATGGTCTACCTTATTTTCGCCGGAATGAGAAAACTTGAAGATGTTTAGTGTCAATGGTTGCGTGTGCCAGCAACAGTCATCTGGTCAGTTTTCATTTTTTTTAAATTTATTTATTAGTGTTATGTTTGTTTTATCATCAGTGTCTCTCCAAAGGCCTTATTAAGATATGTTTTGAAACCTTGTTTAATTTATCTAATTATTTTATTTTGGGAGTCCCAATTTGGCCGTGTACGAATGTTGATCTTCTGTTATGTTCTGGCTTGTAAGCCAAAAATTTCTTTTACGTTTTAATAGCGTTTCCTTATATATATTAGGTTTCTTATTTATTTTTTGTTTACCTTCTGGAGACACATTTATTAGTTTATTTCTCGTTTAAAGTATTATTTATTTTCGTTTGCCAATCTTATGATTGATATTGTATTCAAATTAATTTATTCATGATCCGTGTCCTTTACTCTTGTAATAGTTTTTAAATGTAATTGTTTTCCGCCGTACATTTCCTTACGCTGATGATAAAATGTATTTAATTAATTGTTTGCCATAATTTCGATCTGGCATGTTTTTGTGTCGCCATGTCTGCTGTTTGCCGTGATGCATTGTGGTCTCGTGGTCAGTCGTTTGGCGCGGGTCTCAAAAACAGTCGTGTTGTGTGTTAGCTTCATCCCTTTTTTAAAATGTAATCTTGTTAATGTTAATTTTGTGATTTTTGGTAAATGTCCTTGTGTTTTTCGCCGGCGTACATATCATTTATTTATTTATTTTCTATCCAATTTAATTTTTTTAATTAAAATTTAATTTAATTTCAATCCTTTTTTTTTTTGGCATGGCCTCAACATCTGCATGTCGGATCGTGATTGCATTTCCTTGCAATTTATCAAGCCCTTTCTCATTGTGTTGTGCATGTAAATTCTATTTTAACCTTTGGGCTGTTTAATTTTTTTTATTTTAAATTAAGTCTGTCCTCTTCTTGGCTTTGCAAGCAAGCATGTTAGGCGCTATCTGGCCTTCTTGGAAATTTGTGTTGGTTGATGCATGTTCTCTTTCCTGGTGGAAGTTTTAACTATTAAACTTTATTTTATTCCTTTTAACTACTGTTGTGGCATTATTTCACCGACGGGTGTTCCGTTGGTTTTTGGGGGGTGTTTGTACGATAGCCTGTGTGTGTTGTCCCCTTCTCCTTCTTCCTTCCACCCCTTTGGAGCTCTTCTGTTGGGACTTGTCTTCTGGAGGTGGTTTTGCTGCGGAAGTGACCCGGACCTCTGAATACAGGTAAGTTGGCCCATCCACGCTCCCCGTACTCGTCTCATTCTGGTAAGCAAAGCGTTGGCTATCGAGTCACCGACGTGCTGCTTGCCAGTGCCGTTAATGTTGGGGGTTACAGTAATAATCGATGATACTATTTTAAACATAGAAGGACTCTTGCAAAAATTAAACGGTTTGGATAAAAGCATACAATTCACCTCTAAATCAGCCGAAAACAGTAAAATCAACTTCCTTGACACTACAGTTTGTTTGAATAATAACAGGTTAACCTATAAAGTTTTTAGAAAGCCAACCCAGACCCACAAAACGCCTTTTATAGTATGATCAACAGAGCCTTTTCCCTTCCTTTAAGCAAAACAGATCTAAATGAAGAAATAAAAATCATTAAACAGATTGCCAAGGTAAACGGATTCACATCGCTGTTTGTCAACAATATTATCAGCAAGCTTAAAAACAAACCGGTCACCCGCCTAACGCCGGAACAAAAAGAGCAGCCCAAATACGCGACTTTCACGTATTTCAGCACCAAAACTTATAGTATTTCAAATATTTTCAAAAAGTGTGGACTAAGAATAGCATATAGAACTTCCAACACAAACAATAATATTTTATTCAATACTAATAAATTGAACCATACGAACAAATTCAGTAAATCAGGTGTGTATATGTTGAAATGTGCTAAATGCGACGCTAATTATTGTGGACAAACAGGTAGAGCATTTATAACAAGATATGGTGAGCATTTTAATGCCATTAAATACAATAAATTTTCCGCCATGGCAAATCATATGAATGATACCAAACATGAGTTCACAGACATTAACAACGATATGAGAATCTTACATCGAGCAAATAAAGGAATTACAATGAACATCTTAGAAGAAATTGAAATCGATTTAGCCCAAAAGACCGCCCCCCTAACGAATCTTAATGAGATTCATTTCGAAAACAACGTACTCTATGAAACGTTAATCCATTACAAAACAAAATATAAACCACCATAGAAATAAATCCACAACCATTGATCCATGTTACCTTCCCCTAAACCTACTCCATACCCCTTCCCCACTCCTCACCAAAACACTCCCTAACTCTCACCCCACTCCTCTTCCGCCCCTATTGTCTTGCTTGTTGCTTCCATGTTGACACACCGTTTCAGTACAGCACAGTCTCCGTCCGACTCAGCACGGCTCTGTTAGCTCATTGCCGCATTACATCGTAAGTCTTTATATAACATTTAGGGATTTTAAAGTATTATTTTATCCACCACTTCTTTCTCTCATACATAGTTTCATTTCTTTCCAGTTGGGAATCGTCACCCCTTGCTTGGGCTTTTGAAGCTAACATTAGAAATAAATCAAGAAAGACTGCCAAGCCCGGCTGAGGATTTTATTGAGCTTTTAACATAAGAAAATGTTTTAACAACTCGGGCGTGGTGGCGCAGCGGTCAAGCTGTATGCCTCTCACCAAGGCGGACCGGGTTCGATTCCCGGTCACTGCATGTTAGATTTTCGATGTGAAATGCCATGTCCTGTGGTTCGGATTCCACGTAAAACGGAGGTCCCGTGGCTTATGATCGCGAGATTAACGGTCACGTTAAACTACAAGCTTCCAATTTTTGTTTTAACAACTTTTTAATGTGTCACAGTGATCTATGTGTGTTTTTATGTACAATTTTTAACTACACCTAGTATATAAAGGGAATGTTTTAAGTGCTGCCCAAATATTTAGGCTGATGAAGACGTCAATAAGTGTCAGACGTCGAAACATGTACCATATATTCCATGTATTAAAAGACAGGTGATTGTATCACGACATTTTAATAAACAGTATTGACGAGGCGGAACCATTTGGAACTTTGTTCTTAATATGAGTTCACTTTGTTTGTCAATCACTAAACAGGCATGACGTTGATTGTTCCAGCACTTGGTACACAATTCTGTAAACATTTGAAAGGTCATATCCGGATTGACATGTTCATTATAAATGTGACGACTGTTCCTCTCGTCCTGGCGAAATAAAACAATGACATTGGCATGGCCACGAATCATCTGTTTGGACATTTTTGAATACGTTTGTCCAAGATAGAAGCAATCGATACGTTTGTGTCGACCCATGCTGAAATAGCTTTGAATGATGCCTTGACGTTCAGTGGATACATCATCGAAAATCATGAGTGAATCAGGCTTTACCTCATCCGGTGAAATCACATTTTCTTGCATGGAAAATGTAAAATAACCCATATTCTCTTTTTTGTAATCCAGGCATGACTTGATCCAGAAACACGTAAAGGGGTTGGTAGAGAGATTTTGCAAAAGTATAAATATTTTGAAAACGCAGACCATTGGGCGCTGTAATGAGCGTTAGCAAACGATTAGTCTTTCAACAGCCGGAAGGCCCCACAATGATGCAACGAATGGAAGATGGAAACAGTGAACCATGGCGTTGTTCACGTGATGTGGGACAGAGATGGAAAACCATGTCCCCCACGGGTAATGACTCTTGCTGCTTAATAATCTTCATTTCAACTAAGACTTAGCCAGGCTAGCAGGCCGTCTATATACAGGACACCGAGCCTAGTCATAGAAACAGTAGACTGGTACTACCGGTTGACGATGGATGTCTTTGGACGTGCGTTGATGGTCAAAGCTAGGTCTGTCCCCATACATGATCCTAAACAAGAAACAGATCCTGCTAATAAACACTATGTGCATAGGTCAGTAGTGCCACGCACAAAACAGGGAGATTATGACTTTAAGGGAAAGCGGTTAACCCATGTGAAACATCCTCAAGTGTCTACAGACGTTACTACGAAAAAGTATGTGGATAACAAAGTGTATGAGTTTTATGACAATGTGCCCCAGCTTACGGTGAATGGCTATAGCGCTAATCACCATCGGATTATTCACGTGGAAGACCCACAAGACGAAGACGATGTCTGTACCAAGCGTTACGTGACCTATGAAATGAAAAGGCTTTATAAATTTACCCCAACTGTATTTTTAGTGTATCTGACAAATGAAAAACCTGTGAATGTGAGAATCCATATACCGCTAGTCCTCGAGCAGCACTTGACCTATGTGCTTGCTTCAGGATTAAGCCACTATCGATTACACTATGATGGAACCATTCACATCAAAAAAGCGATGCCTGATGAGAACCATTTACAAATACAGATAAACGGTCATAGGATGTTGGTTCTTAACCATGAAATGGTCAATGCAGGTGACGAATTACCCTTTCATCTCATGTTGACATGGGATGAAAAGCAAGCGGGAAAAACCATAAACGATTTCCCACTTTATGTGGAATTCGAATATACAGCCATGAAATAACAATCTGACGTTAGTTGTGATTTAAACTTTCTTGTGAAAGGTTGTTGGTCATTATCATCATGGTGAAACAAAGGTATGTGGTGAGAAAGACTAAAAAAAGGACTTTGTATTTGGCAAAGCCTGCGCTTAAGACATTCGTGGACAAGCCATTGCGAAAGGAAAAAAGAAAAAATAATGTATTGAACATAAGGAAAGCCTTTCGAGCAGCACAGAGACATGTTATTCCGAAACGTCGGCGACAGGGTTCAAAACAAGGGCGAGTGATTCCCGTCCCCAAACGAGCGGGATTTTTACCTGCATTATTTGCCGGTTTGGCTGCTCTGGGTTCACTTTTGGGCGGTGCCAGTGCAGTGGCGAAAACCATTAAAGCAGCGCAGCAGGGCAAGCAAAACTCAAAGAAAGTCAGCGACACAATGCGACGATGGAAGCGATTGCTATGGGGGCTAGAAATGCCAATTTAAAGCCAGCCTTTTATCAACAAGGATTTGGGATTTCACCATTTCGAAATATAGAAAAACAAGAAGTTCCGTGAAGAACTCTACAGCCTACTTTTCATGCCAATGATTATTCTACAGTATATGAACCTATCTAGAATAATGACGAAATTAAGTTGGTAATATCGAAATATCTAATTTGTTCAAAATATACATGGTATAATGTAGCCTAATAGAGCACTACAGTTGGCAGCCCTGGTGACTGAATATATTCTTAGTTCCACCTCTTAAGGTACAGAATACAAAATTTGGTTGAAGTCCAATGGACGTTACATGCAGTTAGACACTGGATCTATCAGCACGCGTAAAAGCATGTTGCCAACAATACCATGCATGTGCTGGTCAGAAATAATCTGAATTATTATGATATCTTGTTGTGCCAATTTTGGATGAAATCCATTTGTTAGTATAGAAGTTACATGTATTTTAAAATTGGACATATCAGCAGGAGTAGAATCATGTTGGCAGCACCGCCTTGTATTAATTACTCCAAATTAATCTAGAATGTCAGGTGCTATACGTGTGCAAAGTATAGAGCAGTTGGCTTGCATACTTTCTGATATATTGATATTAGGGTAAAAAGAATATAGACAGCATTTATTAACAGTTGGCAGCCCTGATTGCTCTTAACAATACTTATAGTCATATCTGTTATGGTACACATTGCACATACGAAATTTTGTTGAAATCCAACTGAGAGTATAGAAGTTACATGTATTTAAAAATTGGTACTATCAGCAGGCTTATAATCATGTTGGTAGAACTGACGTATATAAGTTACTCCAAATTAATCTAAAATGTCAGAATATACGTGTGCATAGTTTAAAGCTGTTGGCTTGCATACTTTCTGATATATTGGTATTTGGATTTAAGAAAATAGAGACAGCAATTATTAACAGTTGGCAGCCCTGGTGGCTCTTATGAATACGCTCAGTCATATCTGTTTATGTACAGATATTACATAAAAAATTGGTTGAAATCCAGTTGATAGTGTAGAAGTTATATGCATTTAAACATTGGACCTATCAGAAGGCTTAAAATTATTTTGGCAAGACTGTCATGGTTGGCCTCCTGGAAATTAAACTGAAATAGTATTATCTACATGTGTGCCAATTTTGGAATAGCTCCCATGCATACCTTGCAAGATATCCAACATGGAGCTCAAATTTCTAGGGCGTTTTTTCAGCAGTTGGTAGCACTGACATCATTTTCAAATATGGACGTGAGCTATTCCGGTGCACATCTTTACTCATACTAAATTTGGTTTTGATTGCTGCAGCCGTTTAGGAGTTGATAGGAGGGGACAGACACACAGCCAGACAGACAGACACACACACATTTTCCCGGATCGATCTCATAAGACTACTATTTCCTCATTTTTGTAAAATGTGAAAAGTAGGCTAAAAATTACCTCGTCCATAGCGAGACATGCCCTGACGCATCAACAAGTGGAAAGCTATGCTAAACAACTAAAGCTCATTTTCGAGGATTGTTTATGCGAAACTAATAACCCCCTCGAGCCTGGAAACAGGAATGTGCTGTTGTCAATTTGGATGATCACCGAGGACCAGGAACACATTATGTAGCTTATGTCAAAGAGGGATCCATCGTATGGTACTTTGACAGTTTTGGGAATTTGCCCCCGCCCATGGAACTAGTGACCTATTTTGGAAACAGGATCAAGATATATTATAATGTGAAACGTGAGCAAACGTTTAACAGCCAACAGTGTGGACGTTTGTGTTTAATTTTTTTATATAAGACGCAGCATAAGCTAATACGCCACCAGTATGTCGGCAGAAAGTAAAACGTTTACACTGCATGGACGAAGACCAGAAGTCTGCCTAGACTTTTACCCTTCTATCGAATTGGGTGAAAAACCCTATGGTTTAGGACTTGTTTCTCTTGAAACGTACAATCGAATATACAACATACGTGAAAATGTGAACAACAAGTTTTACTATGATGATTCTGTGCTCACCCTGAACTCTGGCGGATACACGATCGATGACATTTATGAACACATTTATGTGGTGTTGATCAATGAGTATGGTTTAAAGTCATTTCTCGACGGAACGCACAAGTTTGAACTTGTAGGAAATACCAACACTCATCGCTGCAGTATTTTTTCTACCTTCAACATTGACTTTAAAACACACCCCGATTCCATTGGCCCATTACTAGGATTTAAACCACGCGTGTTGGAGCCCAACAAAAACCATGAATCAGTCCGTGAAGTGAAATTCATTGAGGACCTTCATGTGTCGGTGACGTATAATATTATTAGCCAAGTGTACACCAATCAGGAACCATCGCATTCGCTTTATGACTTTATTGTGACATCGCCCAATGGCTATATTATTCGTGAAAACCCTCCAGTGGTGCTTTTTTATTCTGGGCCTGTCGATAGTATTAGAAATATAACAATAAGTCTGATCAATAGAGAGCAACAACTCATTGATCTAGATCCTACCACACCAGTGACTTACAAGTTGGTGCTAAAGCCACTATGAAGTTTGTGTATAAAGCAACAACGCCGTCTAGGAATGGTGTTAGTTGTTTGCCACGTGAATACACGTTAACATCTCAAGACAAGCACATTTTACAGCATTTGGGTTACCACGTCAACCTCCATGATGAATTCTATCCTAGAGGTAGCGAACCGCATCGAGGAGCAACCAGGAGTGGTAAGAATTGATCTCCATTCCTATCAAGCTCAAACACTTGGACTCAATAACAATGATGAAATTCAATTTATCAACAACCAAGATATTTACACCCTACCGCATGACAGTGTCATTCAGATTGAAGGTCGACTCACCAAAGCCGATGGCTCTACACCCACCACATCCAAGTTGGCCAACCATGGTTTGGCCTTTCTCTTTTCTGAGGTGCGGTATGTCATTAACGATATCGTGGTGGATAGCACTCGAAATGTGGGCATTTCCAGTGTCATGAAACTATACCTCCTCTTATAGTGAGGAAGAAGGTAAAACACTTTGCATGGCAGGTTGGTGTCCTGACTCGACCAATGACTGGATGGTACACACCGATGGGACCTTTACTGGATATTTACCTCTTAAACTGATTTTAGGCTTTGCCGAAGATCACCAACGCATTGTGGTCAACGCAAGGCAAGTGCTTTATGTAGTGAGACAGGAGTGATAATAATGCCCTCAAGGGAGCCGACAATGCCCCCAAAGATTCAAAAATTCAACTACAACGCTTGCTATGGGAAGTGCCTCATGTGACCCTTGACGATAGCAAAAAACTGGACATACTCAAAATGGTAAGGAGAGATATGCCTCTACCCATGGAATTTAGAAGCTGGGCACTCCATGAGTATCCGCAATTGCCCACCACCCACACACACAGTTGGTCTGTAAAAACAGCTCGCTATACGGAGAGACCTCTCTACCTGATCATGGGTATTCAAACGAATCGCAAGTATCAACAAACCAAAGATGCCACGCAATTTGATCACCTGCAATTGAGAAATGCACGTCTTTTCCTCAACGGAGCTGTGTTTCCCTATGAAGGACTGGATTTGGATTTTTCAAAAAATAAGTTTGGCCCCCTGTACGACTTGTTTTCTAAATTTCGATGGTCGTATTATCAAAAAGAGAACGGCCCCATGCTGCTACCCTAAGCGTTTAAGGCAAGAGCACCACTGATTGTCTTTGACTGTTCTTACCTTGAAGAGTATGTCAAGTCATCCAATATTGACATTCGACTAGATTTTGAAACGCATGACAATGTACCAGCCAATACGACGGCCTACTGTTTGATTATTCATCACAAACAAGTCAACTATTATCCACTGTCCAACCAAGTGACGAGTGTATAAATAACAGGTCAACCCATGTCAAGCCGCTCAGTCATGTCTTGCTTTAAAGCATCAAGAGACGTCACATCCATGAATTTAAACTCTGAGGAACAACGTTTCAAAACTTTTGCCACGTGGCCGGTGCCTTTCATAAACCCTCAAGCCTTGGCGGCCGCTGGATTCTACTATTTAAAAACAAGAGATGAAGTGAAATGTGCCTTTTGTCCCATCATCATAGACCAATGGCAGGAGGGCGATGAACCCATGCAGGAACATCAGCGCTGGTCACCCACCTGCCCCTACCTGTGTAGAATGGAAGTCATTCAAGCTATCCCTCACTTGTGTCTCTGGGTGATGAAAAAACTAGTTACGATACGTGTGGACCGTATGGCGTCCATGGAGCTTCGGTGAGCAGCTCACCATCAAAAACGCCTAGTTTAGAGACATTGGGACATCATCGGTGTTATGGACGTTACAAACACACGAGACTATATTGTTGTATCAGTTGCTATCGTCCTTATCCCAAAATGACAAAAGTCTGTAAGACGTGTTATGATAATAAAATGATGTAATTCTTAAATTCTTATTTTTGCATGTCCCCCTGTCCTACCCTAACCTCAATTTGAAACTAGCATGGCAGGTAAGTCCATGTCATGATCACACCTTAGTCATTGATCGTCAGTCAGTCGTCAGTTGAACTTGGTCCAGGCAAGCGTCAACATGTTGCGCACACTCATTGTGGATTGCTAAGGGTTTAAAATTGGTGACAACAAATGTATATTTAAACAAGTGGCTATGATCGATTGTACCACGTTTTGGATATCACAAGCTACGCATTTGCTATTTAAACCACCCCATGCTTTTGATTTGTTGTGTGAAAAAGACCGTAAACAAACCCAGTGGATTGAAAATCATAGGCAACTAGACTGGAATCAGGGAACCATTTCCTATAAATATTTGGACGTGGTCATGAAAGCACACTTGTCCTCCGCCAATGTGGTATTTGTGAAAGGTAATGAAAATCGTCAATGGTTGCAACCATTTTTGGCGTCTTACTGTCAATGTATCGACCTCATGGAGTTGGGCTGCCCCTCCCTGCAAACGCTCATGGATACTTGTTCCTGTGGCAACATTACCCATACAGCCCTAGCACATGCGTGGCATCTCTTTCATTGGTTAACCACCCATGCCTGTTGGGAGTTGTTGAACAAAATTATAACTCAAGATTTACCTGTGAATGATGCCAGTGAGATTTCTACAAGCGACGTGTAAACATCTACAGCACGTAATACCATGGAGAAAGGCAATGCTACGGACAAAGCCATCGGCAAGTTCTTTGTGTGCAAAAAGAAACTAGACAGTTTTACCAAAGAGGAACTCGTGGTGCTCCACAAGTCGTTCATTTATTATGTGGCAGCCAACGCGGTCAAAGAAATCTGGCAACATGAACCAAAATCATGGACTCAAGACCCTGTGTTGAGTGAATTGCAACCCTGTACGGATTACGATCACCATAAGCAAGTGGCCATGGCAAAAATACCGTCTATGCGTCAGTGTGCGACTTTCCAGCTAGTGAAACTGTATTACGGTCATAAAAGTCCGTGTAAAGACTTTGTTGAATCATTCCAAGGGTGTCATGGCGAGAAAAAGCAACAACAACAACAGCAAACACAAACATCGTCCACAGAAGAGGAGGAAGACCAAACCTTTTTACCATCGATGGAAAAGGATATGCCAGACCTGTACTGGCAATGGCGTAATTGACAAAGTGCTTCAATACTTACCTTTCGAAATCCACCTTCCAGGTTATCGTTTTTGCGGCCCTGGAACTCGTCTCGAAAAACGTTTACAACGTGGTGATGTACCCATTAATCTTTTGGATCAAGCATGCAAGGAACATGACCTTTCTTATCGCCATAGTCATCCTGGTTTAAGACATGTGGCAGATAAATTGTTATTGAAGAAAGCTAAACAACGTTTCACATCCAGTGATGCCTCAGTGGGTGAAAGGATGGCAGCCCTGATTGTCATGAGTGCTATGAAAGGAAAGTTGATGATGCATGGACATAAACATTGAGGAATTGAGGCGTGAGGAATTGGGATTCGTTTGTATTCAATATTTCATTTGTCAATTCACTATGACTATGAAATAAAAACAAAGGTTTACCAGAGCACGATGTTGTGTTATTTTTAATTTAAAAAATCATGATGTTGATGGCTGATTTCTCATTTTACACATTTTACACATGATGAATTCACACACTGCCATTTTGTCAATTTGCAATTTACAGTTTTAAAAAATGTTCGTTTCAAGTTTTGTGATTTTGATGATATGAATTTTTCCATTTTGCTGATGGCACTTTTTAAACAATGTCCGTTTGAAGTTTATGAATTTTCATTTTTCACACTTGGCCATTTACAGTTTTTTAAAATGTCCGTTTAAAGTTTTGCCGTTTTTGGTGATATGGAAACATAGATTTTCCATTTTGCTGTTTGACATTTTTCCATTTGGTGTATGTTGAAAGTTGAGATTTGACAATGATGTTGATGCAAGTGCATGACCATGGCGATGCTGCAGTGAGTTTATGGGATTGTGGAAACGTCAAGGTCTACGACTAATGCAGGTAAGACTGTTTTTACAAAAATAATGTCTATTGTCTGCCACATTTCAAAGAAAACAAAACTATTGAAAACAAAA
This sequence comes from Meconema thalassinum, assembly GCA_946902985.2. NCBI lineage: Eukaryota > Metazoa > Arthropoda > Insecta > Orthoptera > Tettigoniidae > Meconema > Meconema thalassinum. Next base: position 1,076,356,622 of record OX336389.2, read on the forward strand.
TGAGTATATAAGTGACCATTTACCCCCTCCCACCCACCCTACCTCACCGTGTTTGCTCTGGTCATACATACACACCAGCTTTCTCTCTCTACTCATACATTCACAACTGTCTTTGGGAACAAACTCAGCCACTTTATTTATTCCCAAAAGCACATTCTCGACATGCACACTCATCCCAAAAGAACTTTTTTAGTTTATCATTTACATTACAAAAAATAATTAAATACTAGTTATTAAAGTTACTAAAAATACTATTACTCATTAAATATTTACAAAAAAACAAGAACTCGACTTTGTACAGCTTTAAAAGAATTCAAGCTAATTACCAGTCAAATTTTAAAAAAATAAGGTTGCATAGAACTTTTATAAAGAGCAAAAGTCCAAGTGGGTTGCCACTATTTACAAAATCTACTATTTACAATGACAAAAACCAATATTTACAAAATACTAAATCTACAAGTTACATAAAGCTATGTCCCATAAACGATTAAACAGTGAAATCACACCTCCTCCTTGCGATCAAAACCCCAGGGCAGGCTGGTGAGCAGGCCATCAGCCCACACACGCTTGTTATCCATGGAGGTGAGGGTGCGTTTTCTCTGTTCCACAAGATACAAATGATGGTTGCTGGATTGTATCCTGCACTGTGTATGAGACATAGCTTTGCCAGTGCGTAAAACCGCTAGATATTCATCAACACGTAGCGACTTTACCACTGCCCTACCTACACCTTTTGCTCTTTTTGCTTCCTTACCGTCTAGTGTGCGATAAGAATACATTTTCGAAGCCAAACCTACGAATTCCGTCATGACGGAATCACCGCATTCATCTTTTAAAACACCCATTTCCTTCTTGTTTTCTATGGGCAGCTGAAACACGTTGTCAGCGCTATAGCAAGAGGTGTCGAACCAGTCACTATGCTGCCTCATGACGTTATAGGGGTTGCAGTGGCGAATGTGGTAAATGAATGAGTCCGTATTCATATACAAAAGAGAGACGTCCTCAAAATGGCGTTTGGCAAACTCATAGTGGAATCGATACATGACTGATTTAGAAAAGTCTAAAATGACTTGACCCAAGTAAATGGGTTTATCCATGGTCACGCTGGTCTTACTCAATTCAATAGTGGCTAAATCCTCATCGATAATGTTGATCGATTTAAAATTTGGCTTGGCAATGTACCGTCGGGCACCCCACCGCCCCTCCCAGACATTGACCAATTTAATGTCACGGTATTTGCGGACATTTTCCATGGACTTGCCATAAATTCAGTTGTTCATTCATTTTAAAAAAATAATTTCAAATTGCTGTGTTGCCATTTGTCGGTGCTCTGTGTTGAGTTGCATGTATGGCTTGAGCCATGGTTTTTGGGCAAAAGAAATACCCCTGTGGATTTTCTGCAACACCAGGCCTTGGGCGAAGCATTGTACCAACATTTGGATATGTAGCACATACCGATTTTTGTTGTAAAGTGTGCCCATGAGTTTTTCAATTTTCACTTTACTATCAGGGGGAACTATTTTTCTCAAGGCAGAGTGGGAAATCGGCATGTTCATCATACAAGGATGAGGGATATTCAATATCCACTTCTAGCACATATCCACGGCCTGTTTCTTGGCTAGCCATGTTGACATCAAATTCTGACACTTGTTTGTCTGTCAGCCAAGCAAACTTTCCATAGGGCAAAGGCGTGTGCGATATCATATATAAAAACAAGGACGGTGATCATAAAAAACATTTTATATTGGCAGTAAAATGCAAGAGCTTTTGATAGCCGATAATCTGAACGAGTGGTATCAAAGCCATGTGGTGAATGCTTTGCTATCAAAATTTGATAAACTGCAACAAGGACCCAGTGGTTTAGCGTTAAACAAAATCCATTACCTGCAAATCAACATTTGTTATTTCAACCCGTTGAATGCTGGGTCTAGCTTTATTAAAACACCACCAGCAATAGCTTCGAAAAAAGCTGTGGTGAACATTGAGAACCGTGACAATGATTGTTTTCTGTGGGCTGTGGCCGCCTATTTGCAATCAGCACTACGAGCCTGTCACAGGCCGGGAATGTACAAGGCCAAGTTTGCTGAATTAAAACAAACTTTAAATTTAACTCGTGTGTCGTTCCCTATGGACTTACCGAGATCCATAAGTTTGAACAAGTAAACCATGACTTTTCTTTCATGGTCTATGGCCTTGACGGTAATGAGATTGTGGGTCCTCTTTATGCCACAAAAGAACCGAAACGACATTACATTCATCTTTTATATTTATCTGTAGGAGAGGTGAATCACTATTGCCTCATTAGGAGCTTAAGTAGATTGCTAAGCAGTCAAATGTCCAAACATGTGCGTGCAAAACATATTTGTGATCGTTGATTGCAATATTTTACAGCCCCTACGCTTTTAGAACGTCATAGGGTAGATTGTGTTTCTCAGGAAGCGGTGAGATTGATATTACCACAAGGGGACAAGGCTGTGTTAAAGTTTAAGGACATTCACAGGCGTGACACTGTCCCCTATGTTGTTTACGCAGATTTTGAAGCTCTCACTACACCCATGGCTGGATGTGAACCAGATCCCTCCATCAGCTCAACCACACCCATTCAAAACATGAACCCTTTGCCATAGGATTTAATGTGGTGCGTGCCTATGACCTCACACAATCCGTTTACAAATACCGTGAGGGGCCAGATTGTGCCAGATGGTTTTTGGATGAACTTGTCGAGTTGGCTCATCATGTACAGGGATTACTGGACCACCCAGTACCCATGAGCCTAACTCAAGAACAGCAGCAGCGGTATAAGCATGCCACGACATGCCTTATTTGCGAAAAGCCACTGATCAGTGCTGAAGACACAGTTCGTGATCACTCGCACTTTACGGGGGAGTTTCGTGGCGCTGCGCATAGTAAATGCAATTTGAACTTTCCAGCTCCTCGTTTCATTAGTGTCTTTTTCCACAATCTAGCTAATTATGACATTCAGTTTTTGATTCGTGAATTGGGTCATATCAACAAGGGCTCTTTTACAATTATTTCCCAAAACCATGAACGTCTTACAGCCCTGACATGGAGGTTGAGCGACTTTAGCATTCGATTTTTGGATTCCTTTAAGTTTATGTCATCCTCGCTAGACAGCCTTGTGAATGGCTTGAATGAGGATGAATTAAAAATACCAGAATGCATTTTAATGATCCTGAGCAATTTCAATTGTGCATTCGGAAAGGTATATTCCCGTATGATTTCTGCAACAGCTGGGACGTGTTAAAGCAAAGAAAACTCCCACCACAAGAGAAATTTTACTCGAAACTAACACGCAGTACTGTTTCCGATGAAGACTATGCACATGCATGTCAAGTTTGGCGAATGTTTGGCATGAACACGCTAGGTGAATATGCAATGCATTTCCTAAAACTGGATGTATTGCTGCTCACCGATGTATTTCAAAAATTCCGAGAGTTGTGTCAACACATTTACGGTCTTGACCCGGCTCACTATTATACGAGTCCTGGGCTCTCGTTCAATGCCGCTTTGAAATACACTCAAGTGGAATTGGATTTACTCACTGACGTAGACATGGTTCTATTTTTTGAAAAGGGCATACGCGGTGGCTTTGTGTCGCTTAACCAACGCCATGCCGAAGCGAACAATGTCTACATGCCTGATTATTCACCAGACAAACCAGAATCGTACTTAATGTACTATGACGTGAATAATTTGTATGGTTACGCCATGAGTCAGCCTTTGCCCTATGGAAAGTTTGCTTGGCTGACAGACAAACAAGTGTCAGAATTTGATGTCAACATGGCTAGCCAAGAAACAGGCCGTGGATATGTGCTAGAAGTGGATATTGAATATCCCTCATCCTTGTATGATGAACATGCCGATTTCCCACTCTGCCTTGAGAAAAATAGTTCCCCCTGATAGTAAAGTGAAAATTGAAAAACTAATGGGCACACTTTACAACAAAAATCGGTATGTGCTACATATCCAAATGTTGGTACAATGCTTCGCCCAAGGCCTGGTGTTGCAGAAAATCCACAGGGGTATTTCTTTTGCCCAAAAACCATGGCTCAAGCCATACATGCAACTCAACACAGAGCACCGACAAATGGCAACACAGCAATTTGATTTTTTTTAAATTAATGAACAACTGAATTTATGGCAAGTCCATGGAAAATGTCCGCAAATACCGTGACATTAAATTGGTCAATGTCTGGGAGGGGCAGTGGGGTGCCCGGCGGTACATTGCCAAGCCAAATTTTAAATCGATCAACATTATCGATGAGGATTTAGCCACTATTGAATAGAGTAAGACCAGCGTGACCATGGATAAACCCATTTACTTGGGTCAAGTCATTTTAGACTTTTCTAAATCAGTCATGTATCGATTCCACTATGAGTTTGCCAAACGCCATTTTGAGGACGTCTCTCTTTTGTATATGAATACGGACTCATTCATTTACCACATTCGCCACTGCAACCCCTATGACGTCATGAGGCAGCATAGTGACTGGTTCGACACCTCTTGCTATAGCGCTGACAACGTGTTTCAGCTGCCCATAGAAAACAAGAAGGAAATGGGTGTTTTAAAAGATGAATGCGGTGATTCCGTCATGACGGAATTCGTAGGTTTGGCTTCGAAAATGTATTCTTATCGCACACTAGACGGTAAGGAAGCAAAAAGAGCAAAAGATGTAGGTAGGGCAGTGGTAAAATCGCTACGTGTTGATGACTATCTAGCGGTTTTACGCACTGGCAAAGCTATGTCTCATACACAGTGCAGGATACAATCCAGCAACCATCATTTGTATCTTGTGGAACAGAGAAAACGCACCCTCACCTCCATGGATAACAAGCGTGTGTGGGCTGATGGCCTGCTCACCAGCCTGCCCTGGGGTTTTGATCGCAAGGAGGAGGTGTGATTTCACTGTTTAATCGTTTATGGGACATAGCTTTATGTAACTTGTAGATTTAGTATTTTGTAAATATTGGTTTTTGTCATTGTAAATAGTAGATTTTGTAAATAGTGGCAACCCACTTGGACTTTTGCTCTTTATAAAAGTTCTATGCAACCTTATTTTTTTTTAATTTGACTGGTAAATAGTTTGAATTCTTTTAAAGCTGTACAAAGTCGAGTTCTTGTTTTTTTTTGTAAATATTGAATGAGTAATAGTATTTTTAGTAACTTTAATAACTAGTATTTAATTATTTTTTGTAATGTAAATGATAAACTAAAAAAGTTCTTTTGGGATGAGTGTGCATGTCGAGAATGTGCTTTTGGGAATAAATAAAGTGGCTGTGTTTGTTCCCAAAGACAGGTGTGAATGTATGAGTAGAGAGAGAAAGCTGGTGTGTATGTATGACCAGAGCAAACACGGTGAGGTAGGGTGGGTGGGAGGGGGTAAATGGTCACTTATATACTCATTTTGTTTTCAATAGTTTTGTTTTCTTTGAAATGTGGCAGACAATAGACATTATTTTTGTAAAAACAGTCTTACCTGCATTAGTCGTAGACCTTGACGTTTCCACAATCCCATAAACTCACTGCAGCATCGCCATGGTCATGCACTTGCATCAACATCATTGTCAAATCTCAACTTTCAACATACACCAAATGGAAAAATGTCAAACAGCAAAATGGAAAATCTATGTTCCCATATCACCAAAAACAGCAAAACTTAAAACGGACATTTTAAAAAACTGTAAATGGCCATGTGTGAAATATGAAAATTCATAAACTTCAAACGGACATTGTTTAAAAAGTGTCATCAGCAAAATGGAAAAATTCATATCATCAAAATCACAAAACTTGAAACGAACATTTTTTAAAACTGTAAATTGCAAATTGACAAAATGGCAGTGTGTGAATTCATCATGTGTAAAATGTGTAAAATGAGAAATCAGCCATCAACATCATGATTTTTTAAATTAAAAATAACACAACATCGTGCTCTGGTAAAACTTTGTTTTTATTTCATAGTCATAGTGAATTGACAAATGAAATATTGAATACAAACGAATCCCAATTCCTCACTCCTCAATTCCTCAATGTTTATGTCCATGCATCATCAACTTTCCTTTCATAGCACTCATGACAATCAGGGCTGCCATCCTTTCACCCACTGAGGCATCACTGGATGTGAAACGTTGTTTAGCTTTCTTCAATAACAATTTATCTGCCACATGTCTTAAACCAGGATGACTGTGGTGATAAGAAAGGTCATGTTCCTTGCATGCTTGATCCAAAAGATTAATGGGTACATCACCACGTTGTAAACGTTTTTCGAGACGAGTTCCAGGGCCGCAAAAACGATAACCTGGAAGATGGATTTCGAAAGGTAAGTATTGAATCACTTTGTCAATGACGCCATTGCCAGTACAGGTCGGGCATATCCTTTTCCATCGATGGTAAAAAGGTTTGGTCTTCCTCCTCTTCTGTGGACGATGTTTGTTTTTGCTGTTGTTGTTGTTGCTTTTTCTCGCCATGACACCCTTGGAATGATTCAACAAAGTCTTTACACGGACTTTTATGACCGTAATACAGTTTCACTAGCTGGCAAGTCGCACACTGACGCATATACGGTATTTTTGCCATGGCCACTTGCTTATGGTGATCGTAATCCGTACAGGGTTGCAATTCACTCAACACAGGGTCTTGAGTCCATGATTTTGGTACATGTTGCCAGATTTCTTTGACCGCGTTGGCTGCCACATAATAAATGAACGACTTGCGGAGCGCCAAGAGTTCCTCTTTGGTAAAACTGTCTAGTTTCTTTTTGCACACAAAGAACTTGCCGCTGGCTTTGTCCGTAGCATTGCCTTTCTCCATGGTATTACGTGCTGTAGATGTTTACACGTCGCTTGTAGAAATCTCACTGGCATCATTCACAGGTAAATCTTGAGTTATAATTTTGTTCAACAACTACCAACAGGCATGGGTGGTTAACCAATGAAAGAGATGCCACGCATGCGCTAGGGCTGTATGGGTAATGTTGCCACAGGAACAAGTACCCATGAGCGTTTGCAGGGAGGCGCAGCCCAACTCCATGAGGTCGATACATTGGCAGTAAGACGCCAAAAATTGTTGCAACCATTGACGATTTTCATTAACTTTCACAAATACCACATTGGCCGAGGACAAGTGTGCTTTCATGACCACGTCCAAATATTTATAGGAAATTGTTCCCTGATTCCAGTCTAGTTGCCTATGATTTTCTATCCACTGGGTTTGTTTACGGTCTTTTTCACACAACAAATCAAAAGCATGGGGTGGTTTAAATAGCAAATGCGTAGCTTGTGATATCCAAAACGTGGTACAATCGATCATAGCCACTTGTTTAAATATACATTTGTTGTCACCAATTTTAAACCCTTAGCAATCCACAATGAGTGTGCGCAACATGTTGACGCTTGCCTGGACCAAGTTCAACTGACGACTGACTGACGATCAATGACTAAGGTGTGATCATGACATGGACTTACCTGCCATGCTAGTTTCAAATTGAGGTTAGGGTAGGACAGGGGGACATGCAAAAATAAGAATTTAAGAATTACATCATTTTATTATCATAACACGTCTTACAGACTTTTGTCATTTTGGGATAAGGACGATACCAACTGATACAACAATATAGTCTCTTGTGTTTGTAACGTCCATAACACCGATGATGTCCCAATGTCTCTAAACTAGGCGTTTTTGATGGTGAGCTGCTCACCGAAGCACCATGGACGCCATACGGTCCACACGTATCGTAACTAGTTTTTTCATCACCCAGAGACACAAGTGAGGGATAGCTTGAATGACTTCCATTCTACACAGGTAGGGGCAGGTGGGTGACCAGCGCTGATGTTCCTGCATGGGTTCATCGCCCTCCTGCCATTGGTCTATGATGATGGGACAAAAGGCACATTTCACTTCATCTCTTGTTTTTAAATAGTAGAATCCAGCGGCCGCCAAGGCTTGAGGGTTTATGAAAGGCACCGGCCACGTGGCAAAAGTCTTGAAACGTTGTTCCTCAGAGTTTAAATTCATGGATGTGACGTCTCTTGATGCTTTAAAGCAAGACATGACTGAGCGGCTTGACATGGGTTGACCTGTTATTTATACACTCGTCACTTGGTTGGACAGTGGATAATAGTTGACTTGTTTGTGATGAATAATCAAACAGTAGGCCGTCGTATTGGCTGGTACATTGTCATGCGTTTCAAAATCTAGTCGAATGTCAATATTGGATGGCTTGACATACTCTTCAAGGTAAGAACAGTCAAAGACAATCAGTGGTGCTCTTGCCTTAAACGCTTGGGGTAGCAGCATGGGGCCGTTCTCTTTTTGATAATACGACCATCGAAATTTAGAAAACAAGTCGTACAGGGGGCCAAACTTATTTTTTGAAAAATCCAAATCCAGTCCTTCATAGGGAAACACAGCTCCGTTGAGGAAAAGACGTGCATTTCTCAATTACAGGTGATCAAATTACGTGGCATCTTTGGTTTGTTGATACTTGCGATTCGTTTGAATACCCATGATCAGGTAGAGAGGTCTCTCCGTATAGCGAGCTGTTTTTACAGACCAACTGTGTGTGTTGGTGGTGGGCAATTGCGGATACTCATGGAGTGCCCAGCTTCTAAATTCCATGGGTAGAGGCATATCTCTCCTTACCATTTTGAGTATGTCCAGTTTTTTGCTATCGTCAAGGGTCACATGAGGCACTTTACATAGCAAGCGTTGTAGTTGAATTTTTGAATCTTTGGGGGCACTGTCGGCTCCCTTGAGAGCATTATTATCAATCCTGTCTCACTAGATAAAGCACTTGCCTTGCGTTGACCACAATGCGTTGGTGATCTTCGGCAAAGCCTAAAATCAGTTTAAGAGGTAAATATCCAGTAAAGGTCCCATCGGTGTGTACCATCCAGTCATTGGTCGAGTCAGGACACCAACCTGCCATGCAAAGTGTTTTACCTTCTTCCTCACTATAAGAGGGGGTATAGTTTCATGACACTGGAAATGCCCACATTTCGAGTGCTATCCACCACGATATCGTTAATGACATACCGCACCTCAGAAAAGAGAAAGGCCAAACCATGTTTGGCCAACTTGGATGTGGTGGGTGTAGAGCCATCGGCTTTGGTGAGTCGACCTTCAATCTGAATGACACTGTCATGCGGTAGGGTGTAAATATCTTGGTTGTTGATGAATTGAATTTCATCATTGTTATTGAGTCCAAGTGTTTGAGCTTGATAGGAATGGAGATCAATTCTTACCACTCCTGGTTGCTCCTCGATGCGGTTCGCTACCTCTAGGATAGAATTCATCATGGAGGTTGACGTGGTAACCCAAATGCTGTAAAATTTGCTTGTCTTGAGATGTTAACGTGTATTCACGTGGCAAACAACTAACACCATACCTAGACGGCGTTGTTGCTTTATACACAAACTTCATAGTGGCTTTAGCACCAACTTGTAAGTCACTGGTGTGGTAGGATCTAGATCAATGAGTTGTTGCTCTCTATTGATCAGTCTTATTGTTATATTACTAATACTATCGACAGGCCCAGAATGAAAAAGCACCACTGGAGGGTTTTCACGAATAATATAGCCATTGGGCGATGTCACAATAAAGTCATAAAGCGAATGCGATGGTTCCTGATTGGTGTACACTTGGCTAATAATATTATACGTCACCGACACATGATGGTCCTCAATGAATTTCACTTCATGGACTGATTCATGGTTTTTGTTGGGCTCCAACATGCGTGGTTTAAATCCTAGTAATGGGCCAATGGAATCGGGGTGTGTTTTAAAGTCAATGTTGAAGGTAGAAAAAATACTGCAGCGATGAGTGTTGGTATTTCCTACAAGTTCAAACTTGTGCGTTCCGTCGAGAAATGACTTTAAACCATACTCATTGATCAACACCACATAAATGTGTTCTTAAATGTCATCGATCGTGTATCCGCCAGAGTTCAGGGTGAGCACAGAATCATCATAGTAAAACTTGTTGTTCACATTTTCACGTATGTTGTATATTCGATTGTACGTTTCAAGAGAAACAAGTCCTAAACCATAGGGTTTTTCACCCAATTCGATAGAAGGGTAAAAGTCTAGGCAGACTTCTGGTCTTCGTCCATGCAGTGTAAACGTTTTACTTTCTGCCGACATACTGGTGGCGTATTAGATTATGCTGCGTCTTATATAAAAAAATTAAACACAAACGTCCACACTGTTGGCTGTTAAACGTTTGCTCACGTTTCACATTATAATATATCTTGATCCTGTTTCCAAAATAGGTCACTAGTTCCATGGGAGGTGGCAAATTCCCAAACCTGTCAAGTACCATACGAAGGATCCCTCTTTGACATAAGCTACATAATGTGTTCCTGGTCCTCGGTGATCATCCAAATTGACAACAGCACATTCCTGTTTCCAGGTTCGAGGGGGTTATTAGTTTCGCATAAACAATCCTCGAAAATGAGAAAGCTTTAGTTGTTTAGCAATGCTTTCCACTTGTTGATGCGTCAGGGCATGTCTCGCTATGGATGAGGTAATTTTTAGCCTACTTTTCACATTTTGCAAAAATGAGGAAAAAGTAGTCTTATGAGATCGATCCGGGAAAATGTGTGTGTGTCTGTCTGTCTGTCTGTCCTTCTGTCTGAAATTTGAGCTCCATGTTGGATATCTTGCAAGGTATGCATGGGAGCTATTCCAAAATTGGCACACATGTAGATAATACTATTTCAGTTTAATTTCCAGGAGGCCAACCATGACAGTGTTGCCAAAATAATTTTAAGCCTTCTGATAGGTCCAATGTTTAAATGCACATAACTTCTACACTATCAACTGGATTTCAACCAAATTTTTTTATGTAATATCTGTACATAAACAGATATGACAGATATGACTGGGCGTATTCATAAGAGCCACCAGGGCTGCCAACTGTTAATAATTGCTGTCTCTATTTTTTTTAATCCAAATACCAATATATCAGAAAGTATGCAAGCCAACAGCTTTAAACTATGCACACGTATATTCTGACATTTTAGATTAATTTGGAGTAACTTATATACGTCAGTTCTACCAACATGATTATAAGCCTGCTGATAGTACCAATTTATAAATACATGTAACTTCTATACTCTCAGTTGGATTTCAACAAAATTTCGTATGTGCAATGTGTACCATAACAGATATGACTATAAGTATTGTTAAGAGCAATCAGGGCTGCCAACTGTTAATAAATGCTGTCTATATTCTTTTTACCCTAATATCAATATATCAGAAAGTATGCAAGCCAACAATTCTATACTTTGCACACGTATAGCACCTGACATTCTAGATTAATTTGGAGTAATTAATACAAGGCGGTGCTGCCAACATGATTCTATTCCTGCTGATATGTCCAATTTTAAAATACATGTAACTTCTATACTAACAAATGGATTTCATCCAAAATTGGCACAACAAGATATCATAATAATTCAGATTATTTCTGACCAGCACATGCATGGTATTGTTGGCAACATGCTTTTACGCGTGCTGATAGATCCAGTGTCTAACTGCATGTAACGTCCATTGGACTTCAACCAAATTTTGTATTCTGTACCTTAAGAGGTGGAACTAAGAATTTATTCAGTCACCAGGGCTGCCAACTGTACTGCTCTATTAGGCTATATTATACCATGTATATTTTGAACAAATTAGATATTTCGATATTACCAACTTAATTTCGTCATTATTCTAGATAGGTTCATATACTGTAGAATAATCATTGGCATGAAAAGTAGGCTGTAGAGTTCTTCACGGAACTTCTTGTTTTTCTATATTTCGAAATGGTGAAATCCCAAATCCTTGTTGATAAAAGGCTGGCTTTAAATTGGCATTTCTAGCCCCCATAGCAATCGCTTCCATCGTCGCATTGTGTCGCTGACTTTCTTTGAGTTTTGCTTGCCCTGCTGCGCTGCTTTAATGGTTTTCGCCACTGCACTGGCACCGCCCAAAAGTGAACCCAGAGCAGCCAAACCGGCAAATAATGCAGGTAAAAATCCCGCTCGTTTGGGGACGGGAATCACTCGCCCTTGTTTTGAACCCTGTCGCCGACGTTTCGGAATAACATGTCTCTGTGCTGCTCGAAAGGCTTTCCTTATGTTCAATACATTATTTTTTCTTTTTTCCTTTCGCAATGGCTTGTCCACGAATGTCTTAAGCGCAGGCTTTGCCAAATACAAAGTGAATGGTTCCATCATAGTGTAATCGATAGTGGCTTAATCCTGAAGCAAGCACATAGGTCAAGTGCTGCTCGAGGACTAGCGGTATATGGTTTCTCACATTCACAGGTTTTTCATTTGTCAGATACACTAAAAATAGAGATGGGATAAATTTATAAAGCCTTTTCATTTCATAGGTCACGTAACGTTTGGTACAGACATCGTCTTCGTCTTGCGGGTCTTCCACGTGAATAATCCGATGGTGAATAACGCTATAGCCATTCACCGTAAGCTGGGGCACTTTGTCATAAAACTCATACACTTTGTTATCCACATACTTTTTCGTAGTAACGTCTGTAGACTCTTGAGGATGTTTCACATGGGTTAACCGCTTTCCCTTAAAGTCATAATCTCCCTGTTTTGTGCGTGGCACTACTGACCTATGCACATAGTGTTTATTAGCAGGATCTGTTTCTTGTTTAGGATCATGTATGGGGACAGACCTAGCTTTGACCATCAACGCACGTCCAAAGACATCCATCGTCAACCGGTAGTACCAGTCTACTGTTTCTATGACAAGGCTCGGTGTCCTGTATATAGACAGCCTGCTAGCCTGGCTAAGTCGTAGTTGAAATGAAGATTATTAAGCAGCAAGAGTCATTCCCCGTGGGGGACATGGTTTTCTATCTCTGTCCCACATCACGTGAACAACGCCATGGTTCACTGTTCCCATCTTCCATTCGCTGCATCATTGTGGGGCCTTCCGGCTGTGGAAAGACTAATCTTTTGCTAACGCTAATTACAGCGCCCAATGGTCTGCGTTTTCAAAATATTTATACTTTTGCAAAATCTCTCTACCAACCCCTCTACGTGTTTCTGGATCAAGTCATGTCTGGATTACAAAAAAGAGAATATGGGTTATTTTACATTTTCCATGCAAGAAAATGTGATTTCACCGGATGAGGTAAAGCCTGATTCACTCATGATTTTCGATGATGTATCCACTGAACGTCAAGGCATCATTCAAAGCTATTTCAGCATGGGTCGACACAAACATATCGATTGCTTCTATCTTGGACAAACGTATTCAAAAATGTCCAAACAGTTGATTCGTGACCATGCCAATGTCATTGTTTTATTTCGCCAGGACGAGAGGAACAGTCGTCACATTTATAATGAACATGTCAATCCGGATATGACCTTTCAGATGTTTACAGAATTGTGTGCCAAGTGCTGGAACACTCAACGTCATGCCTGTTTAGTGATTGACAAACAAAGTGAACTCAACCAAGGACGGCATCGCTTATGGTTTGATCATTTTATTGCTATTTAAGGCCCTGCCTCATTCCCTCTCAAGTCATTTGTCAAGACACCATGGCGTTAGCAGAGAGTCAATTGAAAAAGCATATTATTAGAGCAAAAAATACTATTCGCCAAAAGTTTCGTCAATTGAAACGATCACGTGCAAATCATGCTTTGTTTATTCAACAACATTTAGCACCTCCACTAAAAGCCATGTTGAAACCCTCTTTCAAGCCATCTTAAACACTACCCACCGTTTCACAAGCCACGCAGACGCTGCACGAGGACCCTGAGGAACAGGAACAGGAAGATTTTACTAGTGTTAGCGAGGTTAAGGATGAGGAGGAACAAGTGTTAACGCCTCAAAAAAAAGCCCGCACCCCTTGCAGAGTTTTTGAGAAAAAAGAAATCCTTGGCCATGGTCGAAACACCTTGCCCTTCCAGAGCGTCTCCGTTTTCACAACTCTTGGTCACCCCTCACCATAAAGCTCAACTGAAAAACATTTTAATAAAATATTACGGATCAACATTGGAACCCTATTTCACCGATCTATTTATTGGAAACACTGATACCACGTATGGTGTTCGCTATGAGAATGATAGTTTTAAAATTGGCGATTCATCCATTAAATTTGCTCGTACTAAAGCTGTCATTAAAAACATCAACTATAAATTAACCCCAGGACTGTTAAAGCTGCTTTTTTCTCGGTCCCCCTCTTCCCATGATTATACATCAGAGGATCTTGACAAATATAAATCCATTTTATTGGATACCCATGCCAACAAAAGACAGTATGATCCAGCTCAACAAGTGAATGCCAATATATCTCAAAAATATAAAACCATCATTGCAAAAATGTTTCCCACCAGTCAAAGTACTCGTCGTAAATCATCCGCTTCGGGGGTGACATTTAAACCATTAAAACCCCTTGTGGATGTTACCTACTGGCACAATCCCAATAAGCTCGTCCAGCGCCTACAGTTGCTGCATGCCTCACGTCAAGCTGGCCATACCGGTCACGATTGGAAAATTCAAGAAATTGAACAAGAACTTCGAAATGCCAAAATTATTGTTTAAGCCCTCACCCATTAAAATGGGTATTGCTCACGAGTTGCATCGCCCAGCTAGGCGTCACTATCCACGACTCAAGGTGATTTCATGAGGTGTGGATGAACTTTGCAGGCAGACTTGGTTGAAATGATACCCTATGCTGGCGTTAATGACGGTGTACGCTATATGTTGACTGTCATTGATGTCTATTCCAAAATGGCCTTTGTTGAACCTGTGCGTCGCAAGTCTGGTCCACTGGTCACCAAGGCCTTTCTACATATTATTCAACTTTCCAAACGTCAACCTCAGTTGCTACAAACCGACCAGGGGAAAGAATTTTTCAACAAGGATTTCTCCAGTTTTCTCAAATCTAAGGATATTCACCATTACACCACATACAGCAATCTCAAAGCCAGGGTGGTCGAGCGGTTTAACCGAACATTGAAAACGCATATGTGGAAAGCGTTTACCGCTCAGGGCACGTTTCGCTGGTTGGACATGTTACCAGAGCTAGTATCACGTTACAATGACGCCAAACATAGAACGATTGGGACCAAGCCACGCCTCGTGACCAAAAATATTCAGCGATTGGATAAACTGTTTAACCCCATAAAAACAGCCGATCCTAAACGTCACCGACTGAAAATTGGGGATTTTGTTCGTGTGAGCAAATTTAAGTCTGCCTTCAATAAGGGCTACACGCCTCAGTGGGGGACTGAACTATTTCGAATTCGTCAAGTCAACATGGACAGTCCAGTCACCTATTTACTCCAAGACCTCAACCATCAACCCATAAAAGGTAGATTTTATCTCCATAAACTTCAGAAAACAGAATTTCCAAAGCATTATCTTGTGGAAAAAGTGTTGAAATAAACTATATGTCAAATGGTTAGGATTTAACTCTATGTTTAATTCTTGGATCAATAAATTACATGTTGTGTGAACCTGTGCACTTTTTATTTATTCACACATGTTGTACACCACCTATAGCTCTGTGTGTACAGTCCTCAGCTCCACATATTTCTTTCTCTTTCCACCTGTGTTCTCTCTTGCATTACCCCCTCCCCCTCTCCTCCTTCACCTCCCACCACTGCTGTTCGCAGCTCTTGCCTCTCTATTGATTGTGACATCATTCCCACAAGTTGCATCATACTTTTTACTGATTCAGCGATTCCCACGCTTTGAACATTCTGTTATCAGGCACGTGGACAGCTAACGTCCCAGGTGAACACCTGTGTTGTATCATAATACACGTCAACTTTCATTTTGTCACGTACGAAGCAAAATATGATGTAACCTGTTAACAGTTATCGTGCACGCGGACAGCTAACGTCCCAGGTGAACACCTGTGTTGTATCATATTTCACATGAACTTGCATTTTGTCACGTACGAAGCAAGACAGGATGTAACTTAGCGTACATCTCATCTCACTCGTGTATGCATGCCTTTCTCTCTTCCCTGCCACCACGATGGTCAGATTATTTCACCTTCAAGCGTCTTTGTCATTTTCCATTGCACCTGATGTCAAGTCAGATCAGCGCATTCCAATAAGCTCAAATGACATTCACCTCCTGCTCGTCTGCTCCTCTGCAAGTTTGTTTTCTGTACTCGCTTCGACCAACATAGAACCAAGTTCTCATCACCGTTTACACGTTTAAGGTAAAATATCAGAAAAGACGAACCCTCGCTCTGTCATAAACCGACCCGCCGAAATAGCGATTGTTCTATTAAGCATGGTCATTGTGGTCAGCGACAGGTTCGTTGAAACACACCCACCCACAACAAGCACGCTTCATGAACATTATAAACAGGTAAAGAAAAATTATAATTTTTTCAACAAAAGTGTCGTTAGGCCCTTTGTCAAAATTTCAAACATAACTTCTAAAAGGGGGCATTAGCCCGAGTCCTAGGACACCTCGTACACGCCTCTAGCGTTATTGGTTTGCGAGATAGAGTAAAATTTCTAAAATCACGGTTTTACCTCAAAATGGTTTGTCATTCCTGCTCAACACGAACATCCTCGGCAAGAGGGCAACGCGACGAAAAAATGACATCTCGTTCAAGTCTCTAGGCTGATTGGTTCGTGAGATATCAGCAAAAATCACAAAAAACACTTGTTTACCCAAAATCGAGTTTCCAAATTCCATCCATTTTAAAGAATAACCTTACCATCACATAGAGCGAAAAAAATACCATCTAAACGACCCCTCACTCGACCCTACTCCTCCCCCAACACCTAACCCTTTCCCAACATAGACATACATATTCAAGCACGAGCGCGACTTGAGAAAACATACACTACCCCACTACCTGCGAATGACCTATTAGTTTTGGTCTTTTAATTAAATAACGAGCCTATAGGAAAGTAGGGGGCATCACTACGAGTGCTAGGACACCTTGTATGTTCAAATTCCATGATTGGTTAGCGAGATATCAGGTTTGGGGCAAATACGAGGAGGGTTCAATAAGTTAGTAGACAGAACCCCTGACCTAGCACTACTTACAAAACACAAATTTTTGTCCTAGAGACTTAAAATTTATTTTAAGGGTAAAGGGGCTAGGGACCTTTCATTTATGTCAAACAAACGTTTTTGTAAACTTCCTAGTTTCCAAAATATAGGAATTTCAAAATTGGACTGTTTTCAAAAAAACATAAAAAATAAAAAGGTTTTATTATAAAAAATAAAGGTCATAAAGACCATTCGTTAGAGCCATGGCACAACGTTCTATCATATTTGGTTTTCAAACTATCACCTACTTTCGAAAACAATTATTTTCAAAAAAAATATAAGGAGTGGTCCATAGGAAAGAGGACGTTAGCTTGAGTCCAACGACACCTCATTTGTCAAAATCGAACCATGCGTTCGAGAGATATTGACAAATATTACATGGCTGAGGCTTAGTAGTAAGGGCATGTATGTTCTGAAGTGTAATAGAACCATCACTACCCCCCTACTCTCTATCTTATATGCTTTACATATCTCTACTTACTTTCAAGTCTCTTATCCCACATTCTTCGAGAGTTGAGAGCATTTCCTTCCCCCGTCCTTAATTTCCTTTTGCCCTCTTTCGTTGTCCATTTCTTCTATGTTATGCACGTTAGTTGTCATTTAGTAGTTAGATATTGTTGTTTTAAGGGGTGGAACAGCTTTTGTTTTAAGGGGTGGAACAGCTAGTTCATTTGCCCCTAATTTCGTAGTTAGTTGAAGATTAATTTCATATTTTAGGGGCCGATAACCTAGATGTTAGGCTCCTTTAAACAAGAATAATTATCATCATCATCATTTCATATTTACTTTCAGTCACACATAAATTAAAGGAAGTTAGTAGTTTTACGTGACTGTTATTCACGCGACCTTGAGCCACGTGACCTCCTTTTTACGTGGAATCCCAACCAAAGGGCATGGCGTTTCACTTTGAAAATCTCACATGAATTGACCGGGAATCGAACCCGATCCGCCATGGTGAGCTTGACCACTACGCCACCACGCCCCTTCACCCAAATTAATAGGGGCGGATAACTTAGATGTTTTGATCCTTAAAACAACAATCACCACCGTCATCATCACATATTTCCTTTTCCTTATCTGTTTCACATGGCTCTGCTTCCAGACAAGTGCCTGAATACTCAGTCTTCGAGGATTAATGGCAATTCTTTTTCTCCTTTATCTACGAGTAATGTATTTCTTTTATTCACTCAGTCCTCTATTATGTCCATTTTTCTATTAGTATGTAAGTTATTTTTGTTGTTGTTGATTCTTTTAGAGGTTTTGCGACATTGTGATCGTGTATCCCCGTGTACATAGGTGTGTGTTGATTTTGTCTGATAACGTGTATCACCATCATGTCTGTACTAGTGTGTGTATTTGTCTTTGAGGTAGAACTTGGGTAGGAAACGGCCGTGGCCTGAAATTAGGTACCATCCCAGCATTTGCCTGGAGTATAAGTGGGAAATAACGGAAAACCACTTCCTGGAATGTTGAGGTAGGAATCGAACCTGACTCTTCCCAATTTTACCTCGCAAGGCTGAGTGTACCCCGTTACAGCCCTCAAGCCAGAATTAAATTTCTTGGCAGAGATGACAATCGATCCCGGGCGACAGCCAAGAATGCTAGCCACTACACAAAGAGGCGGACGTAAGCTATTTATATCTGTAAGTAGTTGTGCTAGTTTATTACCTACTGCAACTAAATAAGTGCATACTTTGTAAATACCGTCAGCCATACTTGTAGCCTAAGTGTGAAAGATCTGACGATGATCGCTTGACGATGGAAGCTGGTAATCCAAGTATACAGTATTTATTAATCTCGTGTAATTTTCTTTACGATTAGGGAAACACCCATTACAATTGAGTACACTCGTGTTGACCGACTGAAAAACATTACATTACGATCTGTGGGTAGTTAGTTGTAGAGACGTATTCTGGTCAAGGGACATAATTTCAAAAATATAAGTGCATTATACGAGGGTTGTTCCAATCCTGTATTTCACAGGTAATCTGTATTACGAAGTGAGAAAAACACATCGCCATGAATGAAGGACAGTCTTCCCTGC
Source organism: Meconema thalassinum (assembly GCA_946902985.2). Lineage (NCBI taxonomy): Eukaryota > Metazoa > Arthropoda > Insecta > Orthoptera > Tettigoniidae > Meconema > Meconema thalassinum. Next base: position 1,076,375,730 of record OX336389.2, read on the forward strand.
ATTCGCGATGAACAGGGCGAGAGCACAGGACCACTGGCGAATGTGCTGAAAACCAAAACAGAGAGGAAAGTAGCAGATCGAAGTGCCGGAGTTCATTCGAGTACAAACCAGTATGGACACACCAAAAAAAAAGACGTGTGCTGGAAATATGGTCAAGAATGGAAGTGCGTACTGTCTTTCGCTATGAGTGGTCACGTGGTCCTAGTGTTTCAGATATGCATCGCCGCCTAAAGAGCGTCTATGGAGACGACGTCATGTCCTGTCAAATGTGTTGTATGCTAGTGTTCAATGCTTAGTGAAGGAAGGCAGAGTGTGGAACATGAAGACCGATCTGGGGGCCGCTCTATGTACACGACTGCAACAAACTTCCACAGAGAACAGGAAGGTTAGCTGACAGGAAATCGCTTGGCACCGAATTTTACCGGGAGGGTTTCTTGCGATTTATTTCACGATTCGACAAATTTATCAATGTCGGTTTTACAACTATGTGAAAAAATAGCCAAAGGTTTGTAAATTAAATATTGTTGTTGTCATTGCTGCTTTATTTAGGGGTCTGTGACATCTTGGTCATTAGCTCCGTGTACCAGTTTTTAAGGAATTCGTTTTATAACTTGTGTTGTTTCTGTGTAGTTTGCTTAACTGTAACTATAGGGTCTAGGGTTGGGAAAGATGGCCCAGGACTAGAGAAATATCACCATGCTAGAATCTGCTTGGGGATAAATCTCGGAATACACGGGTGGAAATCCCACTCAGGATGGCCACTTTCAACATCGAGATTCGAGCTTGGATATCCGAACGCCAACTCACCAGTTCAGTCGTGGAACACATCTTAGACCACTCGGCTTCACTAGTGGGTATGTGAACACTACCTTGGAAGAAGAAACTTGGCTTATGCTTTACAACAATATTCCCGTGTATCGCTCTTATTTGAGTGTGAATATTAGTTCGACCCCGGGTTCATCCCGACCGGGCCGTGGAGAATTTAATCTCATATAGTTAATTCACCTGGCCCGGGGACTGGGTGCTTGTGACGTCTTCATAAAAGAAAGACCAAAAAAATAAGTAAACTATAAATGTAAATTACCGGTAGCCTGAAATAAAATTTAATTTTAAAAATTCCTCATCCTGTACGTTACGTTACCTCGCTTGCGTTATTTTCCTTTCCGGGAGCATGTAACACGAGGAAGTCATGTCCACATCGACGTTAGGCTGAAGCGTCTTCCAGGAGTGCTTTCATCTCTTGTATCAACGCCGGAAGAGATGCATTCTGGTCAAGGGACATAACTTCAAGAGTGTATGTCCATAATACATTTCAGGCGTAAGACGTAATTTCACAAGAAGCAAGGAACATCATCACGAACGTGAACGTCTCTATCTCACTAAAACGTTCACCTGGGACATCCTGGAGAAATTACGAGATTAAATACACAAGCGGAAAATGGCACAGCCCAGGTTGATGGGCTCAGCGAGTTGTCATAAGATTAAGTGGATTAACCTATGAATCGTTGAAAGCTACTTTCCTCTGCTTCTATGGAGAGAAAAATAGCCTTCAACGAAACGTGAGTTAGTCCACTTTAGCATTCAACGGCTCAAATATTCTCCTATCAATTATGATACTCTGCTCAATCAGTCGGTCTACGGTAGAGTCAATTTAGGAACAACATATCTGACCAACATGTGTCCCCAATTTCAGCGAGACCGGGAGATTCTTGTTCATCGACCCTTCAGAAACATCCCTAGGATAAGAGTTCCACCAACATCCTTTTACGCCAAGGGTAAAGAGAAACTTGTTCAGCGTTGAGACATGTGGATAGCTGTAGAATTTCTGGAACTGTCATATTGTGACGTGTCGTCGCACACAAGACGAGCAGCCTTAAGGATCAATATGACATGTCGCCATGCATCAACCAAGGCCGTAAAGCACAGTGGTTGGTGGGTGGAAGAAAAGGAGTAGCTATGGTGACGTCATCGGTGAATGAAGAAGACTGCTGCGATCCGTCAGAGAGAGGGAGTCCGTGAGTGGACACTCAGGAAAATTCGAGGTCTATCGTCCCGGTCAATCAATTTCTAGCCAGACAAGACGAGATGGCGGTAGATGCCTCTCGACGCCTCCTAGCACTATAAAAAGTGAAACGAGGGCTCTGATTTTAGTTGTGTTCAGTTCAGAGACTCGAGCGCGATCGGTGACTGACAGATGTGGCAGGTGAAAGTCCATTACGGTGAGTGTGCATTGGAGTGAGAGGGATCCAGTACGCTTCTGTGAGAAGTTTTTGTACCACTAGCGTTGGTAAGGGTAGAGTAGACTGCGCTAAAGACCCTGGGTTCAACGCAGCGCGTGGACAGACACGGGAACAACGAACAAGGAAACTGGTGGGAACTTCACGGCAGAGGACCACCAAGTAGAGAACTGTGGACATAGCAGCCTGCCGCGTGAGAATTGTACAGTTTGTGTAGATACGTGTGTGCAGTAGTCGTAATGGTGAGATCCAAGCTCGAGTACGCCAGCCAGGTATGGAGTCCCTGGCAGAAAACATGCATTAAATCCATTGAGCAAGTTCAAAAGAAATTCCTCAGATATTTACACCTCAAAATAAGGGGCAATTACCCACACCTGGTACTGTACCCGAATTCGTAATAAGAAATGCCAAAGTCATGTTGGAGACTTAACCATAACAAAGGGATCATTTGAATAAGATTGGAAAATAAATATTGGGACGGGTCTGTAACATAAAATTGTAGTCATGAGATATTGTCCAATGAGAAGCTACAGTAGTTAGCTAGTAGTAACCACCCCATTGTAAGGACGGATTTGATTGGATCATCCTAGGAGATAGGCCACAGACAGTTCTTGAGGAGAGAGAATGCTGGTTGCTGAGGAAAGACCACGTGTTTGGAAGATCCAATTGGCGAATTTGGAAATGGGATATTATTTTGGCATGTATGCTAATTTATGCTCTTATAAGAAATTGAAGACTGAAAAGAGATCGACAGGATTATTTAAGAAATTATTAGGAACTGTTTTCCTAAGATAATTAACGCCCGAAGACAGTATTATGATATTCATGTCCGAGCTCTGGGTATGCACCATTTTGGAAGAGAGCGCTTTTGTTCTAGAAGCAGGCGGAAGGTTGAGACGCCATTGTATCGGGTGATGCAACGCGGGTCCTTGAACCAAACGGACGTGAGCTCCGAGCTCCAGAAACGTGGTGCGGGAGTGAATGCATAAGTGCTTTAGTTGATGAAAGAGTAATATGCACGTGTGAAACACTGTGTATAATCGTACTAATACCTGGTGCGAAGCACGTAAGTCTTGGTGTGAATTTGAATGTGTTATGGAATATTTTACGGTAGAAACCAGTGCCATGGTCAGACAATGAATTGTTAGTATGCATGACGTAACGTGTTCGTGAAAAAGGTGGAAGTGTGTGAATAAAAGTCGTGAAAGAACTGTAAATACATGTGGGAAGGTAACATTTTGAAAGGGACACGTTATTATGAGCGATATCCTCGATTGTGAAATATTGTGCAATAAAATGGTGACGAACATCGTGGAAGGAACATTTGATTCGCCAGAGGGAATCATGATAGTTTGCTAAATATGCTGAGGGAAATGTAGTCTACATCATGGAAGTGAGAATTCCTACGAGTGGAGTAACTTAGAATGATATGCAGAAAAGCAAAGTTCACACATATGCTTCAAAAAGGCACGATCTAATGGAGAACATCATGAACTCTAACCAATATAGGAATGGAGAGAGACTACGGGACTTTCCAAAGGGACGAGAAGAAGAACGAGATTGGGGTGAAGACCGGGGATCGAACGAGGGGTCTCTCGGGGAGAGAGCCGAACGCCGAGGCTATCAGGATCCTCAAACGAACTTTGGAGCAGCTGGCCAGGAACGTGAATTCTCGACGCGGGCTGGAGAAGGTGGCCCGTGGCTTGGAGCGAGGCTAGGAGGGAGGCTAGCCAGACGTCAGCCGGGTGAACTTGAAGACAGCAACTCTGTTCTGGATGTGTATGGGATTACACATTTTTCATCACCAGTTCATTTGAAAGTAAGACAAGCTCTTCAATATATATAACCCCAGTTCGTAGATTGGTTTTCTAGAGGCATGCTTAGTGTGATCATTCTTATTTCAGTAGAATATGTAGTTCCGTATAATGTTATTGCCCTGTTAGTCAGTGACTTACTCCATCTGAGAAAGTTTCTTTTCGCATTTTTTATGCTGGTTAGATACAGTTTCGAATGTGTTTAGATTATCATTGCAGTCGAGTAAACATTGTAGTTTATCGCAGGGTGGTTTAACGGAGTTCCCTGTTCGATGATTGCCGGAGGCATTTGAACATTTTGATGATGAAGCAGTTTTGGATTTCGTCTTTTTGGTTTTCGAATTTAATTATTTCTGGATTTGAATGAGATCCCAGATGAACAGTTTTCCACGCAACAGTTTTCCATGCAGCATTTTCCACTGCTCAGTTTAGAGAATTTTTGTGTGCAACAAATTTTCAGTTTTTGAAAATCGCTTTCGCAAATAATTTTGTATATTTTTATTTTGGATTTAGCTATTTTTGATCTTCGATGATTTTTCATATTGTGTTTTTTTACAATTCTACGATTTTACCATTTGAGATATTTTTCTCGATAGTGGAATATTCACATTTATGTGAATTTTGAATTAAGAATTTTGGGATTTTCATTTTGAAAATCGATTTCATTTTTGATTTTTGGATTTTATTTTTGGATTTTCAGAAAATCTTGGTTTAAATATTTTTGAATTTTGATGAATTTGGAACTTCAATTCTGATTGGATATTTTCCAGTTTAATATTTGAATTTTTCATCGGAAGTGGAATTAAATTTGTAGTTGACTCTTAGTGAATTTAGCGTTGATTGGAAGTTGGTTGCAATACTGAAAGTTTGGATGAAGGATTCATTCGAACAACAATTTTGAATTTTGGAATGTAATGATAATTCGAGAAACATACACGACTATTTTCATAGCGTGATACTATATGTATTTTACCAAATATTCCTATATTTATTGGAAGTAGTTCTCACTTAAGCGACAAATGTTTTGAGTTGACACAAGCAATTTGATTTGAAAAATGTAGTAGTCAGGAATGTTTCATGTTAAGTTGACACACAGTGGCAAGGAGTCATTCGATCAGTAAATGGTATTGCTTGGAAAGCATAGTTAAAATTACTATCAACGTCATTGAATTACTAATAACTTGAGAGAGAGATGTTTATAGTTGGGATGTTGGAGTTTTGTGTGTTAGATTGAAGAGGTGTGCGATAATATCAAATGTTATTTTGGTATTTCGAATGTCGACCTTGTAAGGGACGTTATATCCTGGCAATCTTTCCTCTGTCAATGTTTTGTTGATTTTGTTGCTACGCGCTTTCTTGAGTTGCGTGTTAAGTATTGTTAGGATTGCAGTCATGTTTGTAGGCTTTTGAGCTGTTGGGCCGTTCACTGGAACGTTGAGTTATTGGGTTGTGGATTTTATTCGACTGCTGGTAGATTGGTATTTAGCTGTGTTGGAAGACCGTGTTCTTTCGTAATGTAGGATCATTTTTGTGGTTGATGTTGATCTGATAGACTGTTGTTCTTCGTTCAGATCAGCTGTGATGTAGATACCAATGCTCCAAAAGTATAGTATTCATGGCGTTGGTATTAATTGAGAGTATTATTATTATTATTGTTGGTATTAATTGAGAGTATTATTATTATTATTATTATTGGTATTAATTAAGCTTATTGTTATTATTGGTATTTTTGAATTTTGGATCAGAACAGGAGTTATTTCATCTAAAATATAATCTTAAATGTTCGGAATGTAAAGCTGTATTATGACCGAAAACCTCGATGTTGATATCATTCAGTTAAAGATAATAATCCTATGTCTATAAACATTTAGGGAGGAACATTGGGGTAGATAATGTTCCGGAGTAAGATGTATATATATAAAATATTCGATATTAATTAACCTTTAATATTTTAGTTAAAAAGTATTTCAGTAATTGATTGAAGATTAGGATTCAGGATCCATTGTATAGGATAAAAATTTGATATTTTAAATAGTGAGTGGCCGTCACTAATTAGATTCATAAAAATATTTCTAATTTTTTGTTTCGATCCTGAATGCGAAGGCATAGCAAGATGTTGCCAATTTATAGGTTGTTAATTTTATGTCGTCAATTTTGTGAATCAGGTGATGTTATGCCATGGTGTCATTGGACATTCGATGATAATGACATTTAGTTGTGTTAATGTTCATTTTGCTTAAAACCATTTCTGGTTTGTTGACTTATGAATAAATTCTGGGCACGCATTTGCGTATGCTTATACCATTTCTATAGTACACTTGCGTTATGATTTATAGCTAGAGGGAGGTTAGGAAAACGCTAATGGTAATTCTAGTGGCTTGAACCATTTCTATCCATTTCCTTGTCCCTGTTACGCCCGAGTGTTTGAGAGCCTTGAGCTCTAGTGTGTTGTTGTCGCTGATCCTGTGGAGGATTTTACCATTGCGTTTTGAGTTTATCGCCTGATGTGTCCATGATTTGCAGAGTGTGTGATGCCAGATGTTTCGGTAAGTATTTTAGGCGGGGTACTGCCGTTGGTATCGATCCGCTGTTATCTTGGATTTTGGCATTCACGACACTGCTGAAATCGGGTACAGTACCCTACGGTGAACTTATTTGCATTTCGGTATGACAAGTTTGAAGTCTCGAAGGCAAGTGAATGATATGAAATTCCTTTATAAAGTTATTAACGGTCAAATTGATAACTCAATTTTCCTATCGCTCCTAAATTTGAACATCCCTCGCTTAACTACAAGATCAAATATAACATTCAAAAATGATATAACCAATACTACTTCACATAATAATTCACCTGTATGGAGGCTTTGCAGTATTTACAACGATGCGGTTCGTGTAAACTGGAAACTAGATTTCTTTCTCTCAATTAGACCGTTCTTGGAAATTATAATCCAGTCACTCTAATTCATACTTGAGATAAAATTATCACACAAAACAGAATCAACAATGGATTTATGTGGATAGGCCTGTTACCTAGTTATCAATGTTTCCTTTTAGTTTACTATGTAATAATTTCAAACCCTGTTTTTTATATATTTGACATTAGGTCAAATTTAGATTTAGTTTTTATAGTATCTTTAGATTAAGGTTTTACTACTATGCATTTCAATCTGTGTGTACTTACTAGTTTTAATAATTACATTTAGATATTAATACTGTGACCATTTAGATGAGGGCCACTGATTGTTTTTCTTTGATGAACCAACTGTTTGAAGAACGCGCGGAGCTGAGGTATTTCGTTTCATCAAGATGACACTAGATGGAGAGAGCTTCGATATGCGAGATCTCATATGGTATATTTACGAGTTTTAATGTGAAGATGTTGAACCACCAAAACATCAGGGGAACGTGCAGTACTCATTACTGGGAAAAATACCGAAGAGATCAAGAGAATTCGTCGTTTGGATCAGAAGATATTGGAGATGAAGAATCCAAGGCTCAAGGATTATATTTTGCATCGGAGTGGCTGACGGAAGTTAGGCTGCACGCAACAGGTGTGGAGGTGAGGCTTGACGGTATGACTACTAACACCGCGTGCTCATGGTCTGCATGCTTGGCAGATATTGTGTTTGAAGATACCAGTCTAAAAGAGTTGGAAGGCAATCAACGTATATGATGTGGGCCTTAAAATCCATATATCATAAATAGGCTGGATGGGCAAGCCATTGCTTTGGTGTGTGCAAAGCTTTGGGGAATTCCTTACTCATCTAGGGAATCTAGCCTAGAAACTAGAAATGGTACTAGCATGCTACGTAAACCACTCTTAAGATTGTCAGTGTATCGATTCAAACATCAAGGCCATAAGCAAATACAGTACGCGAGGATCGAACCAACAGTTATGGTTGAAAAATGATTTCGGACCCGGTGTAGATATTCTAGAACGGGAAGTGAACCAGTCGAGTTAGGAAGTTTTCTGTGGCACAAAGCTGCAAGTGTTAGTTTGGGACTCGAATATTTATAACATTATGTTGCCAGACATGCATCATAGTGGTTTGAAAATGATAGATCGGACCGTCACCATGAAGAACTAAAAGAGTTGGAGGTGAGATGTCATGGGATTTTTGGGATTATCTTCCGGAATAATGGAGTGTAGGCGAGGTGGGACTCGGAACATCTATTCACTGGAAAGAAAGTTTGCCAGCCGGCCTACATAGAATCTACGTCAGAAGGATTCTTCATACACGATCTTCACGATGTAAGCCAACTTTATTATTAAGTAGCTAGTGTATTGCATTCTCAATTTCGACTATACTGTCTGCTAAGAAGGTTTCTGCTTCTGGATATTTATTTCAAGATGTTATAGTGCATTTGAAGATTTATCAGCTAACTTAGTTCGAATGGATCTCTTTGATGGAAACCTAGTGCGTTTGGGATGTCAACCTGATAAGCTTCGATATGGCAGTAGACTATAGTGTGGAAGATATTTTACACCATTCCACGCCTAAACCTTATGTTAGGGAACTTTGAAATAATATTTGGATTTGTTCAAAATTAAATGGTTTATAATTAAATTAATTTGTTTATAATATTTTATCGACTTTGTTAGTAGTTTCTCTTTTGAATATGTTGATAGATGAGGAATGTGGATAGCCACATTACGTTTAAATATTATTCCTTGGGAATAATAGTTCGAAATTTTCTGTGAATTTATAAATTTTTATATTTGAATTTAAAATTATTGTAAAATATATTTCGTTGTAAATGAAGTTGAGATATGATATCGGAAGGCTGTATGACTGATAGTTAAGCCATAATGATAATAATAATATGTAAATGATTATATTGTTTGGAAGATTTTCCAATAATAATAATAATAATTCCTGGTAAAAATAGCGGTTAATAATTGGAAGAATAATGGATCGTAGTTGATAATATGGGAGTTGATTTTGAATAGAGGGACATGCCGAAAGCGTGATCTTTGATACTGGGAGCGGAAGGTCATTCATATACGATTTTTGTATAAAATGAGGAACTATGTATTGGAATTATGCGACAGTTTAACAGGAGTGTGTTGGGGCAGACATTAAAAGTTTATTACACCTATGCGAAAGGCCGAGATATTTAATTTTTTTGAGGGAGAGCAGGATCCCATGTGTTGGTTGCATAGAAGCCATTGAACCCAGCCTGCGCAGCTGAGGGGTCATTATTAAAATAAGAATATAATGGTCAAATGTTAAGTGAAAATAAAATATGAATTAATAATTGATGTTTATAAAGTTGAGTTTTGAGGGTCAAATAATTGCTCCATGCTCAAATATGATTAAAAATGAGGACAATATAGTCGCTCATATGGGAAGCTAGTGGCCTATCGTCTGTGAAATTCTACATTCCTAGACTGTTGTATAGTCGCCCGCATGGTGTAGTCGTTTATATATGAATAAGTTGATGTCTCGTGTCATATTTAACGTATTGACAGCATGAGAGGCATTTTGTCTAGAGATTGGTTGATGTATTAAAAATTTTAAGCTGATAGCTGGTTGAAATTGTGGATCCATTAATCTTCATAAAACACCAGTTTGGATTATTCTAAATAATATTTTTTTACAATGAATTAAATAGAAAGGATTAACATAAATAAATTGAATTATATGAATATTATAAAAGAAATGAAATCAGGGCGATTAAATAAGAGGATTTAAATTATATGTGAAATGGTGAATAAAATTTATTTATGGTGACATTGTGGGGAAAATGTCGGAAGTTCAGTCAAAGTTTAAATTTGACAAATGCCGTCATGGGGTTTATGATTTTGATTTCACATCGTTTTGGGAATGTGACTTCCCTGAAATGAGTTTAAGACGTGTGAAATTCCCCGCAGAGGTTGAAACAATTCAGGAAAATTTGATTCAAGTGATACTTTTCTAAATATTAAAATCATGGTGTCAGGATGGACTGATATTTTCCTGCACATCCGTGATAATTGTACAGTTTAAATAATTAATTGAAGGAAGGAAGGAAGCTTGTAGTTTAACGTGACCGTTAATCTTGAGATCATGAGCCACTGGACCTCCTTTTTACGTGGAATCCGAACCACAGGACATGGCATTTCACTTCGAAAATCTCACATGCATTGACCGGGAATCGAACCCAGACCGCCTTGGTGAGAGGCTCACAGCTCTACCGCTGAGCCACCACGCCCCTATTAAATAATTAATTGAAACAGATGCTGAGATGGACTAATGATTTTCTCAGACATCAAGTTAATATTTTGAAAATAGTGAATTTACTTTTAGTTAGAGGCTGGAAATACTTTATTTGATGCGTTCTAAAATTTGTATGTAGATAAGGGACCCAGGGGGAGCGTAGGATGTCTTTATTTTTCAGGACTGGAATTTTAGATTTCTCCCTGGGGGATCATTGTATTCTAATAGGACCAGCAGACAGTTAAATTAAACTGAGGTATTTTAAGAAATTGGTGTTATTCACAAATTATTTGCACTGCCTTCCATCCTTTATGGAGTGTGAATTTCGATATCCGTCCGGCTGATTTTTGATTAAAAATTTTGTTTTGTTATACTCAGTTTGACCCCGAGATGTTTTCGAGTCTTGGGCTCGGCGGATGTTGAAATTCATACTCGTGTGCACGTGGGACTTCGGTCAAACGGTCACAATACTTAATGTAGAAATATCAGGAAGTGCATTTTACTGTGTAGGTGCACTGTTATTGGGGCGCACACTGAGCCCTGTTGTGTACCGTCAACAAATAAATAAATAAATAAATCCAGTGTTCAGTAACGCATGCTACCTGTTGTGTTGTGATCTAGTGTGTAAACCCTGATTCCAGTCACAACATGTATGCTGTCACTGTGATACAGTGTACATTGTCCAATTCGTATTGTGCTCCTTACTAGACAGTAGTCTTTGTGTCATTTGAACAAACCGTATACATTATTATGCTAGATAAGCAGTTAGTTTTTTGCTAACTCATCATGGTTAATTCTTATTTAAAAACAGTGCTGGTCTGCCATTACTGTTCTGCATATGTGCTGTCCTAATACTGCGAGAGGTCTTCAGACCTATGTCACACAAACGAATAATAAATTGTTTCGAATGAATAATAAGTGGTTTACGAACACTGTGATAAAATGTTTCACCGGTAGTTTATTGATCCATTTTAGAGAAAGCTTTCCAATCGGTCAACACAAATTGTTCCCAATTACATGAGACGGGAAGCAAGTATTTACATATTCAGGTTAGGGTGTGTAAGTACTTGTTTCCCGCCTAATGTAATTGAGCACAACTATTTTTTTTGACCGACTGGAAAGCTTTCTTTAATAGAATTAGTCAACACTGAAAGAATGGCTTCTATCACTTCAATTTTATTGATTCAGTCGCAGCCAAAGTTGATAAATGAGCAAATATTCTGGTACAAGATTCCTTAACTAAGAAACTCGTGAATTATAGATGGCATGCGCTCTTTTTTTCTAAATAAAATTAATTTCACGTATTATGGAACCGATAACAGTGAAACATGTCGAAACTCCACTCGATTATCATTTATTCTGCACAGAATTCTCTAGCTAAGTTTTTGTGAAGCATAGATGACGTTTATGAAGGATGAGAACAATCCACGGCACTCCAAGTCTTATGATATCTGCTCATAAAAATCCTCTCGTAACACACATGTTGACTTAAGACGGTACATCCCAGCCACAGATCGACCAATTGAGTTTCGTATTATCTACCAGATGGCAGTTGAAAACAGAACATTAAAATAGGAGAATATAATATCATCCAACTCAAAACATCTAAGCCAGATACCCGTAGCCATAAGATTATTATTATTATTACTATTATTATTATTTTTTTTTTATTTCTATAATAGATTCTTAAGAGGCCTTTGCTGATATTTTTTCAGAAGATTTATCAACCTCACCAAAAAGGTATTGTAGCGGATTCTGATTATTTTGACGGTCATAATGGTTAGTTGTTTGTAGCACTATTTTCTATTTTGTTGCTATTCTAATATCATTCACCTTTTGAACACACAACGTATTATAAGTAAGATACGTTTGTTTGATCGATTGTTTGTTTGTTTGTTTGTTTGTTTGCATGTTTGGCCACCTCGTGGTGTAGCGGCAGGCATACTTGAATGTCGCCCCCAGAGGTCCGGGTTCGATTCCCGGCTCTGCCAAGAAAATCAATTCTGGTCTGAGGGCTGGAACGGAGTACACTCAGCCTCGAGAGGCAAAACTGAGAAGAGGTGGGTACAAGTCCCACCTCAGCCATCTTAGAGTGGTTTTCCGTGGTTTCCATCCTCTACTCCAGGCAAATGCCGGGATGGTTCCTAACTTATATCCATGGCCGTCTCCTTCCCAGTCCTCATTTACATTACAAATACACACACTAATGCACAATAAGACACCGCATGTTATCAGACAAATTTCACACACACCCAACTCCACGAGGCTACATGACCACGATATTGCAAAGCCCCTAATTAAATCGACGACAACAACAATTTTGTTTGTTTGTTAGACTTATCCAATTGAAGTGGTACTAATAATGTTATTTGTTTTACGCCCTGCGGCCTTTAGAGACGCCGGAATTTTGTCCTGAAGGGGATCTTTAACGTGCCAGTGAATCTACTGGCAAGTCTCCCTCGCATTTGCGCACCGTCAAATACCAACTGGCTGCGCCAGGATTCGATCCTGCAAACTTGGGCACAACAGGTGAGAACGTTACCGTTGAGCCACGCAGCCAGCCGCCAATTGAAGACTCGGCATCTAAGTGACAACCACTCATCAGTTGCCACCAGTGACATTGGTTGTGTTCAACGGAATTATTGACGCTCGACTTGATCACCAGTGAGTAAAAACCAAATTTTCAAAGATGCGGGACATGCTCGTAGGTGCTATAAGAGGATATTGATGAGGATGCGAAAGGAGAATTTATATTGAGATCAGAATTTGACAGAGCATTGGAAGACTTAAGCAGGAACAAAGCACCAGGCATAGATGATATACCTATTGAGTTACTACGCTGCATACGTGATGATGGTATGGTCAGTGGCGGCTGGTGTAGAAAATTAAATTAGTTGTGTGCTGTAGGCCTAACCCTCCTTCCAATTTCTTTTTTGTATATAAACATATAGAAACACTCACTCAGTGACGAAAAATGAAGTCCATACGTCGCTCCTTCTTGCTGCAGAACTTGTCAATCACCCTGGCATTGAACCCCTCCATACTGGAGACCATCTTCTTCTCAATGGGGAGCATAGCGAGGGCACTTAGTCTTTCTTGTGCCATGGTGTTCCGCAGAAAGGTCTTGATCCTCTTCAGCGATGAAAAACACCTCTCAGGCTCTGAAGTAGTCATGGGTGTTGTTACTAATATCCTCAGAAGCTTGCTTGTTTGGCAGAACGTACCTTGCAGATTACTGGATATTATGAAATGCAGAAGAGGGACTGCCCCACCAATATTCCTAAAATATGGCCTACAGTACAGAACCGACAGTTCTGTTCTGAGCCTTTTCTTTTCCAGCATGCTATAGGCCTGAACAGTTACACCTAGTTCTTTATCTGGAAACGTTTTGGAAAATCGTTCAAAGTTGGTGGAATCTAACAGTTTTGCTGCTTCCAGGTGATCCAAGGTTTGGAAGCGATCGCGGGCTTCTCGTGTTATTCTATCACATACTTCCTTGGCATCAGTACGCCGACATGATAACTTTCTGCGCTTGTTTTCTGAAGCACACGTTTCTTCAGAAGTACCGGTACTAGCAATGTCTTCTACCGATTCCCTGATGTTGTTGATCACTTGCATGAAGTGTGACACAGCGGATTTTTTCTTCACGGCATCAGCTGTTCTTGACTGCAACTGATTGTACATAATGACCACATGTGGCATCAATTTATGAAAGAAATATAGCCAAAATATGAATTCCTCGTCTTCTAAGCTGCGACGAAGCCCGTTTGCCTGTAGGCAAGTTTTATAGGATGGGGGTTTCTCCAGCATTAATAAACACTCCCTTATGGATACCCTTTGCTCGTACACCACATTCACGGTGCGCGACCTGAAATTCCACCTAGTCGCTGGTCCAGTTGGAATTCTTCGAGCTGCCACTGCTTCTAAAGCAGACGTCCGTTGCGGCGACCTTGAGAAGAAAGCAGGGAACGCTGACAGGTGAGCGAAGAACATCCTAGCCGACTGATTCTGCGAAGCTGCATGTTCCATTGTTAAATTCAGTTGGTGTGCATAGCAGTGGATGTAATGTGCGTTGGGATAGCAGGCTTTTATCTTTGCTTGCACTCCACCTTTACCACCACTCATTACTGATGCCCCGTCGTAGGTCTGCGCAATAACTTTGTGTGGTGTAGCGTTAAACATGTTGTCCATTACACTTAAAATACATGATGCAAGGGAATCCTCATTCTGACCTTCTGGTTTAAAGAAGCCCCAAAATCGTTCGTATGGAATACCATCTTTCTCATACTGAAATACCAACACTAACTGTGTCTGCTCTGAAACATCTGTAGTTTCATCCGCCATCACACTAACAAAATATGCTTGCTGCATTTCTTCTGCTATCACTTCTCTGCAGGTTTCTAGCATGCAGTCCAACAGCTCGTTCTGGATGGTTTTTGAGGTCCCTTTGAAAACTCTATTAGATTCAATGTGCTCCTTTACTGCACTGTCTATACTGGAAATTAAATCTACTAGGCCCAAGAAAACGCCAGGATTGTCTGAATTATCACTTTCGTCGTGCCCTCTTAAAGCTAATTCAAACGCACCACAAAACTTAATGCAGTCTATAATTCTGGATAGCACATACCTGTTCTTCTCCACTTGCTGATTGTGCTTTTCTTTTTCTTCATGATAAGCACGGCTTAATAGTGTTGCAATATTAACTGTTCCTAAAGCACTTAAATTTAAAGAATTATTGATGTGTTTCTCGCTGTCATTATGCTTCCTCATTAAAGCGTTTAGATGTCCAAGATCTCAAACACCCACTGTTCCCCAAGAATCACTATTGCCAAAACACAAACAAGGGAAACAGAAAAGGGCATTTCTAATTTCACACCCGCACACCCAATCGTTTTCATACACTTTTCTATTAAATGTTCTAGTGTATGCAGATTTGTTAGAAGTGGCTTTCCGGGGTAGGTCTACCTAACTTCTTTACCTTTGTTTTTTCTTCAAGAGTTCTGGTTGAAAATGGGGTTTTCAAGAGGCTCTCCACTGAGTTTTCCATATTTCACAAACACGCAAACAAACTCAACACATATACTCATTCCTCATACAAAATTAATTAACTACTGCACACAATAACACCTGCAATTACAAAATATTCACGAACTCGGAAACACTTGGTCTGACCGCGCAAAAACAGTACTACTCAGTATTACCAAAAGCATTAAAATGAAACCAGCAACGCCGTAATGCAAAAACACATGTTATTTTGCTATAGTGAAATTTATGAACTAGGCATCACAATAATCATGTCCTTATTTTGACGGCATAAAAATTATAATTTTGATAGTACATCGATTAACAAAATGTGGCTATAGAATAAGTAGGTTGTGAGTATTGGCAACTCCAGCTATCTGATATGACATCTAGCGGTAAAAATGAGAAACTTACCAAGTAGGGTACATTTGTCACGTGGTGCCTGTTTGTATATGGTTTCTTGTATTGGTAAGCAGATCGTGGTAAATTCTTCTTGTTTATACATAAGTTATAAGTTTTACTCGTTGATAAGAGTGCAAAATGAGTAAAAGCAAAGTATATTGCTCAGTTTACGGCTATAAGTCGATGTATAAGAGGGCTGCGGATATAAGTTTTCATCACTTTCCAAAAGATGCAAATAGCAATAGCCGAAAGGAGACGATACCAAATAAATACGGGCAACAAGAGCGGGTTGGACGACTCACCACTACACTCAGTGACGACAGGACGGGTTATTCACTTACGCCGAGCCAAGCCGCACCTAGAAAGCCAAGCACAGTCTCGCCAGGCCAAGCTGTACCAAGACAGCCAAGCCTTCACCAGGCGAGGACAGCCAAGCGTCATCAGTCATGTATCCTTCCCCGCTCCCTAGTTCATTTCCAATAACCCTACCAACCGCCATCACCTCGCTCTGCGATATCCGAGCCATTCCATTACCGGTCATATAGGCCTAATTTGACTTCGCAGGGTTAATGCCTACCATCCAAATCAAGCAATTCCTGTCTACCCCGAGTTTTAATACAAGTTAAATTCATCCCTTCGCCCTACCAAGCGGCAAATAATTTCTAGAGTCTATGGTACAGTGAGCAAACTCAAATATAGCTTTTAAACGTAACAGCGCCATGACTCGAACTGCACAAAAACAAATACCAGCAGACTACCGATGCTTGATAATATGCAATTGACACATAAAATCCAGTGGAACACACAAATTAGATCTCGTGTATCGCACATTTATACATATATACAATTGAAAATAAAACTGTCATTATTTTAGGAACCACATTTACTGATTATAACCGAAAAATAAAAAGTGTTCCTTATCAAACGCGTGTTATTTAGTATTTTTACCCTACTTATCCAGACCAACCGCAGCGCCCCAAGTGTTAGTTTGAGTTGCCAATTGAAAAAGACCTTCTGGCGGGAACAGCTAATGGCTTCCTCTGCTTTTTTCGCCCCATTTTCTTTGAGCGATTCCCTCTTAAATCCTATTGCTGAGTCCAGATAGTGCCACTGGCCACGTTCACATTCCGTGTGACCAGTGCTGCCTCTCTGTTGTCGAATGAAGAATCGCTGTGATGACTGGTCTTAGCTGTTTTCCCAACAGCACATCCAGAACACAAGGGAAAAGTTGGGCGCGCATGCGCAGAAGACAAAATTCACGCTTCCTGCCAATAAACTTGGAAATTCTCGCTGGGCTGTGATCTGCACAGCTAACGCCGTGCACGGAGTGGAGCGTATGCCTAGATACCTCGAACCATACATGTTCTGAACCTCGTAGTGAGAGGAGTAGAAATATTTCCTATTCTTTGCTTGCTTGACGTCTTTTTTATAGCGTTGTATTTGTAGATAATAGGCCTACTATTGAAATAATTTATTTTCAAATAAAGCAATGTGCTGCAGCACTTCAGCACATAAGGAGCGGCCGCCCCTGGGTATGGTCAGGTTATTTCACTTGGTGTGCAGGATTTATGAGACAGGTGAGGTACCCTCTGATTTCAAGAAGAATGTAATCGTCCCTATACCAAAGAAAGTAGAAGCTGATATAAGTGAAGATTACCGTTCAATCAGCATCATTACTCATGCTTCAAAGATCCGGTCTAGATAATTTACAAGAGGATGGAAAGCCAAATAGAAACGGAGCTGGGTGAAGACCAGTTTGGTTTCAGGAGAAATGTAGGAACAAGGGAAGAAGCTGTACTAAGTCTTAGGCTGATTTTGGATGGTAGAATAAGGAAAGATAAGACAACGACCATGGCATTTGTAGACTTAGAAAAGGCTTTTGATAACATTGATTGGAGTAAAATGTTTGAAATTTTGAAAACGATTGTAATAAAGTACAGGGATAGGAGGGTGCTCTACAATTTATACAGAAACCAGACAGCAGTTATTCGAGCTGAAGGACATGAGAGAGAAGCTGGTATTCAGAAAGGTGTAAAGCAACGCTGCAACTTATCACCCACACTTTTCAAGCTTTACATTGAACAAGCAATGAAGGAAATTGGAGAAAAATTTAAAGTGGGAGTGAAGATTCAAGGAGAAATAATTTCAACTCTGAAATTTTCTGATGACATCGTCATTTTGGCAGACACGCCAGAGGAAGGAAAGCCAAGTCAATTAATTGATCTAGCTATTTCGCCTAGCTCATGTTGAATCACTGAATAAATTTTAAAAAAATTGCATTCATAATATTCATTATTTGATAACTGTGCCTTCTACTCCGTAGGCTTTGTTGTAGAATGATAAAATAAAATACTGCTTCGTAAGCGAATAATTGTTTTAGTTACATGATTAAAAAATTGAGAATTATGATTACTAGATATTATATTATTTTGAAACATTACCAACACTTCATAAAACTACTTAATGAAGTGTGAATGAGTTTTTGAATGGTATGGACTCCGTCTTGAGGAAAGAATTCATGATGAAAATCAACAAATGTAAAACAAAAACATTGGAATGCAGCCGAAATAAATCAGAAACCTCTATGGACATCAAATTGGCAGGTGATAAGCTTAAGGAAGTGGGATACGTATGTTACTTTGGAAGCAAAATAACCAGTGATGGACGAAGCAAAGAGAATAAAATAAGAAAAGGAATCTGTTGACATCGAATATAAATTTAGGTTTTAGGAAGTCATTTTTGAAAGCCTTTGTCTGGAGCGTGGCACTATATGGAAGTGAAACTTGGAATATTGGTGCAGCAGAAAAGAGGAGAATTGAAGCGTTTGAAATGTGGTGTTACAGGAGAATGATGACGATCAGATGGGTATATATGGTTACAAATGTAGAGGTATTGAGACGAGTGGGAGAGGAGAGATGTTTCTGGCGACTGATAATGAAGAGAAGAGATAGGTTGGTAGGTGCAGGACACATACTAAGACACCCAGAAATAGCAAGATGAGTTATTGAAGGAAGGGTCGAGGACAAGAACTGTAGGGGTAGACCAAGGTTAGAATATGTTAATCAGATTGCCTCGAATTTAAGGTGTGGTAGCTATGTAGAGATGAAAAGATTAGCTCAGCACAGGGAGGCATGGAGAGCTGCATCAAAGCAGTCAAAAGACTGAAGTCTCAAACAACAACTTACTCTCATGGGTGTATCGAAAATTAAATACAAATCTCTTGCTAAAATAGCATTCTCCGTAAAAGAAACATCCAACATTCTCTGTAACATCCTATCTTGAAGTCCTAAAAACCCTCTGAGAAGACCTATCAAACAAAAATGAGCAGGCTAGGTTAGTGACGAAAGAAAATTTGTTGTTGTTGTTGCTGTTGTTTCATTTCAGGAGCCCCGTATACTTGGTGCGAGTAGAATTTGTCTGATAACCTATGTCATTGTGGCACCTGTAGTAGTGTATTTGTAACTCAGTTGAGGATTGGGAAAGAGGCATCCGTGGCCTTAAGCTAGGAACCATCCCAGCATTTGTCTGGAATAGATGTGAGAAACCACGAAAAACCACTTCGAGGATGGCTGAGGTGTGAATCGAACCCTCCTCTCCTCAGTTATACCTCACGGGGCTGAGTGTACCCCATTCCAGCCCTCAGACAAGAATTAAATTTCTTGGCAGTTCCTGAAATCGGTGACAGCCAAGAATGCTAGCTACTGCGCCACGAGGTGGACACGAAAGAAAAGAAAAGAAAAGAAAAGAAAACCCTATCTAACCCTTGCTAGGATACAGTAATAAACGATAAAATTTGATAATGACATCGATCCTACGTTGGTCCTATCCTATCCCAACAGTTGGCATCCGAAATGGCACAACGACACTGAAAAGAAAATCTTGGAATAACATAAATAACCCTAATCCCAACATGATAATATACCGACAATTAAATGGCGATGCCTAGTCCCACATCCATTGCTTTGACTGAGGAACAACTGGATCCAATAAAATCCCCTTAACTAATTTATGGTGTTCGTCACTACCACATATAACGTTAATTCGAACTACTTTCTACCCTAAACACTACTGTGTAATGATCTTGTGACAACGAGGAAGACACCATTATTTAAAATCACCTGTAGTGTACAGTAGGTCGCTCCAATAATCGACCACAAATCCGGTCCTCTGTAGAAATATTTAAAAGTTGTATTTTTGTATCATAATTAAATCGAATATAGATGTATTATTATTATCACACAATTTATTATTATAATTTATTCCACCTCGTTTATATTACCCAATGTTAATAACGTCAATACTGATTTATTAATTAAACGTTATTTTGGCCCATAATTATTCTTCATATACCATACCTCATCATCTGGTGTTGTTATTATTTCCATTCACTTTTATGGTTTGGTTTAACCCTGAAATTGCGAATTTAGTAGACTTTTAATAAACACCCAATATTGGGCATTGAATACTCATTTATAAACACATTGTATCAGCTGCTACGATACCCTTACATAACGCTTAACCATCAATTCATAAATACTCCATATTTCATTTCTCCGTCAATATTTCAACATATCCTCATTTTAAACTAGGCACCAATTTACCATAAGCATTAACAACATCGTGACATTGCTCTGTCATACCATAATTTATGCGCAAATTACAACCATTTATTTTACATTCAACTTACTCTAAATATATAACAATTACACGATGGACTCAATCAGCTGTTTGCCTCGATGATGGCGGTCGACAACTCCCTTATTCAGTGAACATTATATATTGCAATATCATAATTACATTCAGAACAATGTGTTCCATTATTTACTTCGTTTCATAAATATTACAATTCATTGCTTCACTTTTAGATACATCACAAATGGTCTCACCTTCAGCACGTTAGTCGTAATAAAAATAACGTGGTTCGTAGACTGTCATGTTTCAGCCCCATGGCACATGTGATCTCATAACCATAAGTTGTAATTGGTTTACCAATTGTTACACTTCCTATTCAACTAAATAAAAATGTCGTCACACGCAAGTCAATTAATTGATCTAGGTATTTCTCCTAGCTCATGTTGAACCACTGAATAAATTTAAAAAATAAATTGGCATTCATAATATTCATTATTTTATAACTGTGCCTTCTACTCCGTTGGCCTTGTTGTAGCATGATAAAATAAAATACAGATTCGTAAGCGAATGATTGTTTTAGTTACATGATTAAAAAAATGAGAATTATGATTACTACTTAATATATTATTATAAAACATTGCCAACACTTCATAAAACTACTTAATGAAGTGTGAGGGCATCAGTACCTTACTTGCAGGATTATCCGTCTACCTTGGATCCATAGGAGAAGTTGGTCCACGTGTTCTCCATGTTTGAGCACGTATAGAAACCTGGCAAAAAGCTCCTCTTCTCCAACCAGATTAAATTACCTATAGCAAGTCATAGTAGTGTGTTGGATTCCACTCCTAACATGTAGAGTGTAGACATTCTTCACTTGGTGATGCATTTTCACAGATAATTAGCAATACGAATTTCCGTTTCCAAATTCAAATACGTTTGCACTAGAGTGACTGATCTCTGAATAAATTTACGATCTTAATACGCCTCATATCGGTCCATGCTGTAGGCTCATAAGTGGCCATTACACGTCAGATAAACGTGGATTTTCACCGATCGTAAATCACGCCAATTTGACAATAATTTCACTTCTACGCTGATAATAAATATCTCCATCAAATATTATTCTGTTCGCGCACTCTAATGTCCAATTATAGCGCTCACAGTTTCCAATATAACAATGCTGGTCACTCAATTATTACACGTCAGTTATTGCATCTAGCCTTCCACACAGTGTGTACTGCCCACGTAAAATGAATTATAAGGGACGAAAACGGGAATAATATTTTCATCGAAGCCCATGATAAAATTTAACCAAGGAATATGATGGCTGGAACTTGGCAGAAACCAGTCGTGAGGCGACGTTGAGCAGGAGGGAAATTCCGTCACGTGATTGTATTGCGCAATGGAAGTTTCCAGAAGCTTAGAATCGACCTAGCTACAGCGAATATTCCCAGGAATTGTTTGAATATTGTTATAAATTATCCGATTGGATATGAGCTTACAGCCAATAGGAAGAAGTTTTAGAGAAGACGGGAGTTCCAGCAACTAAATTTTTATGGATATTTAATACATTTAAGCCCCTAGAGAGTGATTTTATATATTGGAAAAGAGAAGAATATGATAATAAAATATTGGAAATATTTTATAAGTCAATAGCAGGTCGCTATTGGGAGGAATAAGCGATTTTCTAGAGCCCGTGCGAATTTGAGAGGGAACTCAAAAAGGCGGCCAGAATCGGTTGACTAGGAGGGGAGATGCCAAGCATCGAGGCTCTTAATTATCTGAATGTCCGAGAGGTCAGACGTGTGTTACTGGAAGAGAGAGGAGTTCCGAGTGTTTCACCGAGCTTGTAGAAGGTGGACTTGTGGAGACAAGGCCTAAGCGAGGGTAGAGTTAGGAGATTACCGCGCCTTGAAACCAAGTGAAGTTGCGATGAACTTATATGCCGCAATCACTTCGGTCTGATCGGCTTCAGAGACATTATTTCAAGTACACATTGTAGCTTGTTATCAGATATTGTGTATTACGAACTTTCAGAAGTTTGAGAGAAATATTTCAGCAATTATAAGCAGTTTTGTGAAGCGCGAGAAAAGTGTTTCTTTCCAGCGCGATAAGACACTTTTGTTCGCGTGACTACAGTGCATGCAGCAGCCACAAGTGAGTGCGGGTGTATGTTAGCATTGCTATTGTGGAACTGTATTACAACACATAGGATGGAGATGTATTCCATAGTGAGGAACAAGATTCAGTCTACTATTATGAAGATTATTATGGACTAAGTTAATATGTGCTCCAGGAGTATAAGCAGATAGAAGCAATGTAGTCAGCGATGGAGCTTCGTTAGAGGAGACTGTTCATGAATGTCTACTTAATGAGCGATCATTAGACTTGATGTACAACTCTATTCTAGTGCATTCTTGTCAAACGTGAGCTCAACATTAACATCAGCGACTACAGAACGATGTTCATATTCCATCTACATGAATGTTCGTTATGCGAGTGAGGTCCATGACTTTCCTCTCGAATGCCTTTCGAAGTGGAAAGCAGAACTTTCGACGCTACTCGCTGTTACGATGAGACTGTGCTGTGACGGAGAAAGAAGAAACATCAAGATTATCAAGAGGTCCAGGGTTATCCCGGTCACAAAGAAGATGATGATTGGAGGCCCGCAGTTCGATCCCGGTCGGAGCTTGCTGTTTTCCAGTGGGGGAATTCGTTCCTTTCCTGAGGTCGCGAGTTCTCGGAGACGAGCTAGGATCCAGCCCAGGTCTTTGGGAGATGTAACATCCGAGTATATTATAATACTCTATCTTGATCTTCTAGACTTCGAGAGCAGGTAGCAGTGTTCACTAACCTTGTAGTTAGAGCTTGTAGTGACATTTTCTGAGCAAATCCTTTATCCATATTTCGACACAATATTTATGTACTCCATGTATAGCCTTTTTATTCTTCGAAATTTATTGTAGTGATCGTCTTGCGACGCTTTTAGCTTCGTTTGTTAGGAATCCAGTTTCTGAACTGAGATTATTTTGCTTGTTCGAGGAACAAGCCTTTGTCATTTCCTTTAAGGAACAGTAATTTATTTTCGACGTTGATGAATTCATTCTGAATTCAGGTGATAGACATTTTCGTCTATGTTACCCATTAAATTAATTTTATTAGTTTAATTTGGGCTTTTTATCCGTCGAGAAGAAACGTCAAGAGAAGAATATCTTGGTAGTGATATATTGTGAAATATCATGGCATCTTGTGGAAAAGAAACATTTAACGTGGAAACGATTATTATCGTCAGAACTCATAGACATTCGTTCAGAATGGAGAGAATACGAATAAGACTAATTGTATGTTTTATTGAAGAAAGCTATGGACTTTCAGTCATTTAAATTTATTTGAAGCTAGAGTCTTCTCGGAAGATTTATTATCATCCGACGTTAGGGTAATTATCTTTTGATATCCTCGTCGTGATCGATTCTTGTTGGACACACACAGATATAATGTTGTGATTAAATATTTACGAGGAGTAATATCATGTCACGTTGTAGACATAATATTCCTTCTTCGATTAAAGTCGAACCCAGAAATACGAAGATGAGATGCTGTATTTTTATTAAATGTATGCACTACAGTTTATATTTATCGGAATAACGTTTCAAGAGTAATAAGTGAGGAGGTTAGTATCGTTAAGTCCAAAGGTCGTTAAGATGTATAAATTAATGATTTAGCAATTGTTGCTATTGTTCAGGAGACCAGTGATTGTTGTGACAACGCTGAGGAATTATGCCCTTTTTAAGGAATGCCAGTTTAAAAGAAGTGAAGGTGATAACCCTTCGATAGTGGTACTTATGTATGTATTCCGTATGTAGTTGGCATACGAGGGTTTGCGAAGGTGTTCCACATTTTATATAGTACAGTCATTGCGTGGGCATGACTAAGGCTTGGCAAGGCATAAAGGTGTGAGTAGAGAGTACTCCTTAGTTTGTATACACGACTTTGGATTAGAGAGGACATGAAGGGTCACGGTTGAAATTGAAACGGGAAATAGATAATGACATCTGTTATGTTATACTCTTATCGAGATTATTAAACCCGAATTTGTAACGACATATGTTTCACCTTGAGTGGTCGAATGTATTTAAACTATTTTGACACCAGATCAGAGAGGAGAGACTGGTGGTGGTTATTTCTGGAGATGTAGAAGATTTTATGGATCTCAGTTAGTGTGTTTGACATAACTTTTAGATCGGAGCTCAGGCTCAAGTGTATATAGACGCTACTATTTTGAAAGGACTATAGGTGAGGCTATAAGCGTCATTGTAAATTCGTTCAATATTAACTTTCATTATTTACCAATCGAGTGTATAACATGTTAGGTGTAGGAAGTTTATGGATTATTTTAACGTAGTGGTAAGAGTATGAATGAGTATGTGACTGGATGTGGTTTGTTTCTTGTTCAGTGTGAATGAAATGGGACGTCACAATGCGAGAGTATGAATGGAAGTGTGTATAGAGGTTTTATGTTAATAGCGTGTAGGATGAGCGTACAGTTCACGTATTTGTCTGACGTGAATCTGTTTAATTTTAACACAGCTTTTGTTGTTATGGAGAGGTGTATTTGTGAGCCAGGAGGGAATAGCGAGGGCTTCTGTAACACTCGTTTCCAGCCAAGGCCACGGCTAGGTCGCACAAATGGAGAGAGTTGTCGCGGGCCGCACGGCTTGCACCTTTTTAAACCAGCACTGGGAATGTAACGGTGAATGTTATGTCATCGGACGCGTGGCGAAGGTCGTGCGCCCATAGCGCCCAGATATTTATTGGAACACGCCAAAGGAATGTAAATACACAGGGCTGTGTAATTGTTGTACAGCTTGATGTATTGACACAAGCTACCCCAAATTTTATCATAGCGTTTGTAGAACGCAGTTCTATCAGTGGCGTGAATGTAAAGATGAGAGAATGGGAGTGTGTTTTTATTTTATTGTATGAATGTTTAGCCCTAGTTAACATCTTTTGTTATTAAATCGTTTAATTTTATTAGAAGCCGTGTCGTCATGATTTATTTTAGATATAAGGAGATGCAACTGTGAAACCCATTATAGGTACAGAGGCTGACCACGAGATCCCCGAGAATAAAGGTAGGTGTTCTACTTCGAGCTAAGTGCATTTTTCATGTAATTCACAGTTGCATCGTAATTTGCGCCACGTATATTCGCGAGGGTCTAGTTGGAAGTAGATCCTTGACTAGTATTTTGCGCCGGAGCAGTCAGGGTCTACGAATCCAGCTGTTGCTTCGGAAATCCAACAGACCGCCTCTAGAATATACGGGGACAGTGGAAAGATGGCGCCCTAGACTTTGGGGCCACGAAAATAGCTTCGTGAGGCCATTTAGAAGCTATCCAGATGACAGCTTAACTTTTTAAGGTTATGGGATTAATTAACCATATCATCTGCGATGAGCTAGAGTGTAATTATATAGGTAATGTTTGCTTTATTTTTAACAAAATTGCACTCGAACGAAAGATCAGTTCTAATGGATAGCCTGAGAAAGGAGTAAGAGGTTTCATTTTACCGGCTCATGGTTATAGACGGCCATGCTAATGTAAAGCTAACTTGTTTAAAGGTGATAAATGTAAATGTTCTTTATGGTAGTATATTTAAAATAAATCACACGCGAACGATTAGGAACTGTTATTTTAGAATTAGATTGTATGATAATTTAACGTTAAGTTAACGTTAAGGCGAGACGATAAAATGCCCAAATACATAGATTGAAAGGATGCTCTAAAGTGTTGCTATATTGCTCTATTTGTTTATATTCCTATAGCACTTTTTATTATTGAGATTGTTGTAATGGCAACAATGGCGACGGAGGATGTCCATAAGTTGATGAACGAGATGAAGGAGAGTTTGTTGGGTAACTTGAAGGAGAAATTAGATGGTGTGTAAAATCAGATTAAAGAGAATCTGAAAGTAAATGTTATTGACTTACAGAGGAAATTGTACGAGGCACAGAAGGCCCGAGAGCAGCTAAAGAAAGAGCGTCAGGTAGATCTCGACACTATTGTTGTCAAGGTCGGTGAAAGTTTCAAAGGAGATATTCAGGGTATGCAAAATTCTTTTCAGGGATTGCAGACCAGCTCCGCTGAAATTAAAGATGATGTTTCTCTTGTGAAATCCAATGTTGCCAATGTTCAAACTGAGGTTACCCTGGTGAAATCTAATGTTGCCAGTGTACAATCTAAAGTAGAGGATGTGCATTCTGATGTTGCCCTGGTCAAAGATGATGTCACGTTGGTTAAAGATGATGTGACTCTTGTGAAGTCCAATGTTGCCCATGTTCAAAATGATGTTGCTCTTGTAAAATCTAATGTTGCCAATGTTCAAACCGATGTTGTGCTTGTGAAATCAGAAGTTGCCAATGTAAGGTCAGATGTGTCCCATGTTCAAACAAAGGTAGATAAGGTTCAAGAGAACGTGAATAACATGCAAATAGATGTTAATAATGTCCAGACAGAAATAACTAGTGTACAAAATGATATAGGTAAACTACAGTCAGAGGTTAATTCTATGTTTGTTGATGTAAATAAGGTCCAAGGGGACATTAATAAGATCAGGAAGGTAGTAGAAGAATCTAAAATACTATGTTCAGAAGGTATAGGTGCTTTGAGATCGCAATTTGTTGCCGATTCTCTAAAGAACATTGTTTTTTAGCTGAGTTGAAAACTAACGTTGATACTCTGCGTAGTCAGGTGATAGACCACAATAAAGTTTTAAAGGAGGACATTGAACTAGATATAGCCGAAATGTTGAAGGCTAACGTAGTCATTTGGAAAGACGAGTGGGATGAGTCAAGCGCAGAACATATTAAGCTAATCCAAGGTAAAGTTGAGAGTAAGCTTGCCAGTACGCAATTACAGATCAATCGTGATGTAATGTCTGTTAGGTCAGATCTAGGGAAGCGTATTGATCAACTATTACAGAGACAGGTAGACGACAAGAATCAATCGGTCGAGGAAAATCAAGCATTAAAAGAAACGTTAGAAAGTCGTAGTAAACGTTTAGAAGAAACGTTAGAAAGTTGTAGTAAACGTTTAGACGAAAGGATAGATACAATAGTCACAGTCGTAAATGAGATTAAGGAAGGAAAATCCACTAATATTGAGGAATACATTAGTGGGAAATTGAAAAATCTAAGCTTAGGAGACGTGGCAGATCTTGAAGTTTATAAGGAGGATATGAAGAAAGAAATAGAGAAGCAAGTGAAGGAGTTGATTACGGAGGTAGAAGAAAGGGAGAAGATAGAAATGAAGGACTATGGAGATTGTCGTAGAAAACTTAGTATGGAAACAGGAGATAGAGAAGTGAGGCCATAAGAAAGGATGTTAAGACACCATGAGGGACTCGATGATAGAAGTAGAGAACCCGAAAGAGAAAGGAGGGAATATCGACCCAGTTTCCAAGAGTCTCAACAGAGAAACGTAACGGTAATCCGTAATTTTGAGGACAAACCTCGTAAATTTACCAACCTCGATTCATACAACCCAATTGAATATATCAGGAATATCCGTGACTATTTTGCGGAGGCTCACATTCCTAGAGAACGGGAGATGAAGATAGTGGAACGCTATATGGGAGAGGGCCCCCTTGAATGGTTTTGCGCCTTCAGGTACACATTTGTGGACTTCGAAGAGTTTGCTGAAGCCCTAATGAAACGTTATTGGTCCATAGAAGCGCAGAACTGTTTACGCGCAGAAGTATACTCCAGGAAGTATTCGGGTACATTACCGACGCCTTGCGCCGATTTCTTTACAACGCAACTTGCCCAGCTACGTTTTTTGCAACCCCCATTATCTACGGCACAACTGATAGATGCCATTGCCAGAATGTTGCCAGTTGAAGTGAGAAGACTGATAATTTCGTCAGGAATTAGCGATTTGGCCGGCATGGACGAACTTCTTCGGAAATTGGATTATACTAGTCCAACGCCCAATGTCGTAGCTAGAAACCAACGTAAGGACTACAAAGATATTAATACTGTGTATATTGATCAGACACAGCAAACAGAAAGCCCCAAAGAACAGGAGAAGGGAAACGTAGGTCCAGAGAGAAATACCTATTTTAGAGATAGGCGACCTGAACCAAGGTATAGGAGATTCCGTGGTGGCCGTCCCTATCAACAACAACAAGGACGTGGAAACTATTAGGAGAATCGAAAAGCGGTTTCTTCCACAACAAAAACAATTATCGGAATAACAATAATTATAATGGTCGAAACAATCACAACTATCAGAATCAGAACCACGATAGACCACAAAGAAATGAGGTTATGACCAAGGAGAATTACGACGAACGCCATCAAGAAGGAAAGCGATTCTTGAAGGAACTAAGAGAAAAGGAAGGCGGTAACGGAAGTAATTCAAACTTGAGCGTGGATCCTAAACCCGGTACTAGCCAGCAAGGAATCCGTGAGAATGACGCTCAGGGACAAAAAAAAAACTCCATTTTCGAAACAGAACTAGAGGAAGAGAGAAATACCAGCACACTACACCAGATTTTGATAAATGAGGTATACGAGGTGACGGATGAGGACCTATTGTTAGAAGATGAGATCATAAGAGAGGAAAGGCCTTATGAATTACCGATTATATGTATAACTATCGATGATCAGACATGCAAGTCTTTGATGGACACGGGAGCTATTATGTCTATAATATCTCACGAGTGTTACCAGAGATTATGGGGTAGTGACAAGATGACGGCTTTGCCCACATCTGCCGTGAAAGTGCGTGGTATCTTTCAAGATAAAGCTGTGAAGTGTGAGATTTAAGTTTTGTTGAACTTTGAAATCAATGCACGTGCTTATGAACATATTTTCATCGTGGTGGACAAGATAAATTTTAACATAGTGCTTGGGATTGATTTTATCACGAAGGTGGGAGCCATTATTCATATGAAGAATAGAATCATTAAATTTAGCGAGGGGATTATTATCACAGAAGAGTTAGAAAAACAGGAAATGAATAACAGTCCAGATACGGATTATAGGGAAGATATTCTAACTAATGTTATTGAGGAGGTAGAGAATGCTAGAGAGAAGCCTATCCTCAAAGCTGAAGGATTTGATGAGATTCAAGAGGAATTTGAAGAATTACTTATGGAATTTAAGGATGTTTTTGACGAAAAACCTGGGTTAATCAAGGATTACAAGTACAAGATTAGATTGACTGATGAAACCCCTTATCAGAAGCGGATACACCCCATTCCAGAGAAATATCATGAAGAAGTAAGAGGGTTAATCAAAAAGATGGAAGCAGATGGCATTATTAGGAAACATGCGTCTTCATATATCAACCCCATCACTGTAGTGAAAAAGAATAATGGACAGCTACGCCTATGTCTCGATGCACGTTCGATCAACTTGAAAATTCTTCCTGAGGCAGACAGGCCCCCGAAAATTCGTGATCTCTTAAGTAAATTCAAAGGAAAGTCCTCCTTTTCCGTTTTGGACTTAACAGCGTCGTTTTACCAAATTGAGTTGGAGGAGGAGAGTAAACAGTACACCGGTTTTCTGTTCGACCAAACTTCATGGGTATTTCAAAGGCTACATTTTGGTATAGTAAATAGCGGTCCAGCGCTAATCAGAGACCTTGATGGTAAGCTCACTGATGAGGTCAAGAAGAACGTGATATGTTACATCGATGATCTGATCATATCATCTCCTGATGTTAAGGAACACATGGTGCATTTACGTAAACTTTTCGAGAACTTGAGGGATGCGAATATCAAAGTGAACTTTGGTAAATGCCGCTTCATGCACGAACGGATTAATTTCCTTGGTCACACCATCGATCGGGAAGGTTACCACCCAAACCTTGAGAAAGTAGAGGCTATAACTAGATTCCCTAAGCCCACCAAGGTCAAGCAAGTACGCGAGTTTGTGGGAGCTTGCCAGTTTATTAGCAGTCACTGTCCGAAATACTCTGAGATCATGGCACCTCTTTATGAATTACTGAAGAAGAATCGTTGGAAGTGGACGAGTGCCGCCGACGAGGCCTTTGAAAACGCGAAGGAGATGTTGAGGCAGTATGTCAAGTTGGAATACCCGGATTTTGACCGCATATTTTATATCGAATCCGATGCCTCACGCGTAGGTATAAGTGCTGTACCAGAAGGATGAGGATGGAAGAAGGCATTATATCGCTTTCTCTGGTAGAAAGTTGAAACGTCATGAGGAGAATTATTTTACAACAGAACTGGAGGCCTTTATTACAGCTCTCTAGGCTTGGAAGAAAATACTGATTGGTATTATCGTGACCGACCACAAGGCATTGCAGTTTATGCTTCAAACTGAAATGTCGAGTGACAGGTTAACACGATGGGCCCTTTTCACTCAGCAGTTTAACGCTACTATTGTCCACCAGCCAGGGAAAGATAATTTACTGGCTGATGCATTATCGAGAAACCCTATTAAAAATGTGCAGATAAACCATGTACAATTGGAGCAAGAAGATCTAAAAACCGTTAGGAAATTAGCCCGAATCGGTGTATCACAGAAGAGATACGCTCCAATCAGGAGAATGTACAGTTTCTTGAAAGTTTTCATGGACATAGCTGATGAGGATTATATTGCAACCCAGAGACGATCGCGCCACTTTGTTTTGAGCGGAGATCTCGTATGCAAGTATATTGACGCCGAGCATACAAAGCCACGCATAGTTGTGCCCCCTATTTTGGTTTCGAAGATAGTATGGCTAGCACACCACTCAATAGGACACGGTGGTTTAGACAAGACTCTCAGCACACTGAAGGAGAGATTCACATGGACCAACATGAGATCCACCATTAGGAAGATAATAAGATCTTGCGATGAATGTCAAAGAGGGAAATTCACATCCGAGTTGTTAAAAGGCAAACCAAGGCCTATGATACCATCTAGACCACATGAGCTGATGGCGGCGGATATTTTTGGCCCCTGTCCTAAGGGTTACCAAGGGAACCAGTTCTTGTTAGTAACAGTGGATGTCTTCTCCAAATTTGTGACGATGGACCCCATGCAGAAAGCAAATACAAGAAATGTAGTGAGCAGATTGGAGAATTCTGTTTTTCGGAAAGCTGGAAGACCAGAATATCTGTTATCTGATCACGGAGCCCAGTTCACCTCAGCGGAATTCGTAGCAGATATGGAAAGATTAGAAATACGACACATATTCTCCAGCGTGCGTTAACCTGAATCAAATTCTAGTGAGAGATATATGGCTGAATTTAGTAAATTCTGTCGAATTTTCTGCCCTCATGATCACCCCAGTTGGGTTAAGTATGTGCCTATCATTGAAGAATGTTTGAACTCCACAGTTCAATAGAGCACGGCAGAAGTTCCAATGGTCTTACATTTAGGAGGGAAACCAGAAAGACCATGGGACAACACATTTAACTTTATTCCTCAAGACCCAGATGTAGGAAGACAAGAGAGGATAGACAGAGCGAAGGAAAAGCTCCAGAAGACGGCCGATAAACGCATGAAAAGAGTAGAAGGGAAGAGATTTATTAAGCCCTTAGAAGTAGGAGACATGGTGTTATTGCGCCGACCTGTCAAAGCGGACGTAAGCAAGAAAGTATACCCGAAGTTCGGGGTTATATTTATTGGACCGTCCGAATTGAGACTGTCTATGGGAATAATTGTTATGAGCTGTATGATGAAGAGGATAATGTCATTTTGGGAAAATACAACGCGAAGAAACTGAAGAAATATTTTAAGAAAGTAGGCTAAAATATAATTCATTTTCGAGTTCAGTGACATGTCTAAGGTCCAGTTTCGAAGTGGTTAAAAACAATGTTGCAACTGTTTTTAAATTGAGATGGGAGAGGAATGCCCCGTAAAATGAATTATAAGGGATGAAAATGGGAATAATATTTTTTTTTCGAAGCCCATGATAAAATTTAACCAAGGAATATGATGGCTGGAACTTGGCAGAAACCAGTCGTGAGGCGACGTTGAGCAGGAGGGAAATTCCGTCACGTGATTGTATTGCGCAATGGAAGTTTCCAGAAGCTTAGAATCGACCTAGCTACAGCGAATATTCCCAAGAATTGTTTGAATATTATTATAAATTATCCGATTGGATATGAGCTTACAGCCAATAGGAAGAAGTTTTAGAGAAGACGGGAGTTCCAGCAACTAAATTTTTATGGATATTTAATACATTTAAGCCCCTAGAGAGTGATTTTATATATTGGAAAAGAGAAGAATATGATAATAAAATATTGGAAATATTTTATAAGTCAATAGCAGGTCGCTATTGGGAGGAATAAGCGATTTGCTAGAGCCCGCGCGAATTTGAGAGGGAACTCAAAAAGGCGGCCAGAATCGGTAGACTTGGAGGGGAGATGCCAAGCATCGAGGCTCTTAATTATCTGAATGTCCGAGAGGTCAGACGTGTGTTACTGGAAGAGAGAGGAGTTCCGAGTGTTTTACCGAGCTTGTAGAAGGTGGACTCGTGGAGACAAGGCCTAAGCGAGGGTAGAGTTAGGAGATTACCGCGCCTTGAAACTAAGTGAAGTTGCGATGAACTTATATGCCGCAATCACTTCGGTCTGATCGGCTTCAGAGACATTATTTCAACTACACATTGTAGCTTGTTATCAGATATTGTGTATTACGAACTTTCAGAAGTTTGAGAGAAATATTTCAGCAATTATAAGCAGTTTTTTGAAGCGCGAGAAAAGTGTTTCTTTCCAGCGCGATAAGACACTTTTGTTCGAGCGACTACAGCCCATGCAGCTGCCACAAGTGAGTACGGGTGTATGTTAGCATTGCTATTGTGGAACTGTATTACAACACATAGGATGGAGATGTATTCCATAGTGAGGAACAAGATTCAGTCTACTATTATGAAGATTATTATGGACTAAGTTAATATGTGCGCCAGGAGTATAAGCAGATAGAAGCAATATAGTCAGCGATGGAGCTTCGTTAGAGGAGACTGTTCACGAATGTCTACTTAATGAGCGATCATGAGACTTGATGTACAACTCTATTCTAGTGCATTCTTGTCAAACGTGAGCTCAACAATAACATCAGCGACTACAGAATGATGTTCATATTCCATCTACTGTACATGAATGTTTGTTATGCGAGTGAGATCCATGACTTTCCTCTCGAATGCCTTTCGAAGTGGAAAGCAGAACATTCGACGCTACTCGCTGTTATGATGAGACTGTGCTGTGACGGAGAAAGAAGAAACATCAAGATTATCAAGAGGTCCAGGGTTATCCCGGTCACAAAGAAGATGATGATTGGAGGCCCGCAGTTCGATCCCGGTCAGAGCTTGCTGTTTTCCAGTGGGGGAATTCGTTCCTTTCCTGAGGTCGCGAGATCTTGGAGACGGGCTAGGATGCAGCCCAGGTCTTTGGGAGATGTAACATCCGAGTATTTTATAATACTCTCTCTTGATCTTCTAGACTTCGAGAGCAGGTAGCAGTGTTCACTAACCTTGTAGTTAGAGCTTGTAGTGACATTTTCTCGGCAAATCCTTTATCCATATTTCGACACAATATTTATGTACTCCATGTATAGCCTTTTTATTCTTCGAAATTTATTGTAGTGATCGTCTTGCGACGCTTTTAGCTTCGTTTGTTAGGAATCCAGTTTCTGAACTGAGATTATTTGGCTTGTTCGAGGAACAAGCCTTTGTCATTTCCTTTAAGGAACAGTAATTTATTTTCGACGTTGATGAATTCATTCTGAATTCAGGTGATAGACATTTTCGTCTATGTTACCCATTAAATTAATTTTTATTAGTTTAATTTGGGCATTTTATACGTCGAGAAGAGACGTCAAGAGAAGAAGATCTTGGTAGTGATATATTGTGAAATATCATGACATCTTGTGGAAAAGAAACATTTAACGTGGAAGCGATTATTATCGTCAGAACTCATAGACATTCGTTCAGAATGGAGAGAATACGAATATGACTAATTGTATGTTTTATTGAAGAAAGCTATGGACTTTCAGTCATTTAAATCTATTTGAAGCTAGAATCTTCTCGGAAGATTTATTATCATCCGACGTTAGGGTAATTATCGTTTGATATCCTCGTCGTGATCGATTCTTGTTGGACACACACAGATATAATGTTGTGATTAAATATTTACGAGGAGTAATATCATGTCACGTTGTAGACATAATATTCCTTCTTCGATTCAAGTCGAACCCAGAAGTATGAAGATGAGATGCTGTATATTTATTAAACGTATGCACGACAGTTTATATTAATCGGAATAACGTTTCAAGAGTAATAAGTGAGGAGGTTAGTATCGGAAAGTCCAAAGGTCGTTTAGATGTATAAATTAATGATTTAGCAATTGTTGTTATTGTTCAGGAGACCAGCGATTGTTGTAACAATGCTGAGGAATTATGCCCTTTTTCAGGAATGCCAGTTTGAAAGAAGTGAAGGTGATAACTCTTTGATAGTGGTTTTTATGTATGTATTCCGTATGTAGTTGGCATACGAGGGATTGCGAAGGTGTTCCGCATTTTATATAGTACAGTCATTGCGTGGGCATGACTAAGATTTGGCAAGGCATAAAGGTGTGAGTAGAGAGTACTCCTTAGTTTGTATACACGACTTTGGATTAGAGAGGACATGAAGGGTCACGGTTGAAATTGAAACGGGAAATAGATAATGACATCTGTTATGTTATACTCTTATCGAGATTATTAAACCCGAATTTGTAACGACATATGTTTCACCTTGAATGGTCGAATGTATTTAAACTATTTTGACACCAGATCAGAGAGGAGAGACTGGTGGTGGTTATTTCTGGAGATGTAGAAGATTTTATGGATCTCAGTTAGTGTGTTTGACATAACTGTTAGATCGGAGCTCAGGTTCAAGTGTATATAGACGCTACTATTTTGAAAGGACTATAGCTGAGGCTATAAGCGTCATTGTAAATTCGTTCAATATTAACTTTCATTATTTACCAATCTAGTGTATAACATGTTAGGTGTGGGAAGTTTATGGATTATTTTAACATAGTGGTAATACACACATCAAAAAAAGTTTTGCATCACCTCGGTTCCCAGATCTCCGGCATATAGACGTTGACTGTGTATATTGTATCAAAGATACAGTCCCTTTGACTGTTCATAGATGTCACTAAAACTGCTCAAAGATGTAAACAACCATGCATGAGCAGGGCCTATTAGACGGAGGGGGTACGACAGCCGATCAGTTCCAGTCATTCCACCAGGACGAAGGTACGCTGCTCATGTTGTCTGTAGTTCTACCATGCCTAGAAGGTCAATACCGCAGTTCGATCGCGTCCGCATTGTTACTTTGTGTCAAGAAGGGCTCTCAACAAGGGAAGTTTCCAGGCGTCTCAGAGTGAACCAAAGCGATGTTGTTCGGACATGGAGGAGGTACAGAGATACAGGAACTGTCGATGACAGGCCTCGCTCAGGCCGCCCAAGGGCTACTACTGTAGTGGATGACCGCTACTTACGGATTGCCGCTCGGAGGAACCCTGACAGCAATGCCACCATGTCGAATAATGCGTTTCGTTCAGCCACAGGACGTCGTGTTTCAACTCAAACTGTGCGCAATAGGCTGCATGATGCGCAACTTCACTCCCGACGTCCATGGCGAGGTCCAGCTTTGCAACCCCGACACCATGCAGCGCGGTACAGATGGGCCCAACAACATGCTGAATGGACCCCACAGAATTGGCATCACGTTCTCTTCACCGATGAGTGTCGCATATGCCTTCAACCAGACAATCGTCGGAGACGTGTTTGGAGGCACCCTGGTCAGGCTGAACGTCTTAGACACACTGTCCAGCGAGTGCAGCAAGGTGGTGGTTCCCTGATGTTTTGGGGTGGCATTATGTGGGGCCGACGTACGCCACTGGTGGTCATGGAAGGCTCCGAAACGGCTTTACGATACCTGAATGACATCCTCCGACCCATAGTGCACCCATATCGGCAGAATATTGGAGAGGCATTTGTCTTCATGGACGACAATTCTCGACCTCATCGTGCACATCTTGTGAATGCGTTCCTTCAAGATAACGACATCGCTCGACTACAGTGGCCAGCATGTTCGCCAGACATGAACCCTATCGAACATGCCTGGGATATGTTGAAAAGGGCTGTTTATGGACGTCTTGACCCACCAACCACTCTGAGAGATTTACGCCGAATTGTCGTTGAGGAGTGGGACAATTTGGACCAACAGTGTCTTGATGAACTTGTGGATAGTATGCCACGACGAATACAGGCATGCATCAATGCAAGAGGACGTGCTACTGGGTATTAGAGGTAGTGGTGTGTACTGCAATCTGGACCACAAATGCTGAAAGTCTAGCTGTATGATGGTACAACATGCAATGTGTGGGTCTCATGAGCAATAAAACGAGCTGAAATGTTGTTTGTGTTGATCTCTATTCCCTTTGTATTTAAAGGTTCCGGAACTCTTGGAACCGAGGTGATGCAAAACTTTTTTTGATGTGTGTAGTATGAATGAGTATGTGACTGGATGTGGTTTGTTTCTTGTTCAGAGTGAATGAAATTAACTCCATTGGGACGTCACAATGCGAGAGTATGAATGGAAGTGTGTATAGAAGTTTTATGTTAATAGCGTGTAGGATGAGCGTACAGTTCACGTATTTGTCTGACGTGAATCTGTTTAATTTTAACACAGCTTTTGTTGTTATGGAGAGGTGTATTTGTGAGCCAGGCGGGAATAGCGAGGGCTTCTGTAAAACTCGTTTCCAGCCAAGGCCACGGCTAGGTCGCACAAATGGAGAGAGTTGTCGCGGGCCGCACGGCTTGCTCCTTTTTAAACCAGCACTGGGAATGTAACGGTGAATGTTATGTCATCGGACGCGTGGCGAAGTTCGTGCGCCCTTAGCGCCCAGATGTTTATTGGAACGCGCCAAAGGAATGTAAATACACAGGGCTGTGTAATTGTTGTACAGCTTGATGTATTGACACAAGCTACCCCAAATTTTATCATAGCGTTCATAGAACGCAGTTCTATCAGTGGCGTGAATGTAAAGACGAGAGAATGGGAGTGTGTTTTTATTTTATTGGACGAATGTTTAGCCCTAATTTACATCTTTTGTTATTAAATCGTTTAGATTTATTAGAAGCCGTGTCGTCATGATTTATTTTAGATATAAGGAGATGCAACTGTGAAACCCATTATAGGTACAGAGGCTGACCACGAGATCCCCGAGAATAAAGGTAGGTGTTCCACTTCGAGCTAAGTGCATTTTTCATGTAATTCACAGTTGTATCGAAATTTCCGCCACGTATATTCGCGAGGGTCTAGTTGGAAGTAGATCCTTGAATAGTATTTTGCGCCGGAGTAGTCAGGGTCTACGAATCCAGCTGTTGCTTCGGATATCCAACAGACCGCCTCTAGAATATACGGGGACAGAACAATATTTTCACCGTATTCCTCATGTGGGGACACGAACTATTATCAATCCACATGGTGACAACTTCCAATTTCCGAACCGTAGAGAATGACTATTTAAAAATGCATGTTGTTATAAACCGACTTCTTGGTGTGATAAAATTTGATTGCCTCTCTCCAAGGTCAACAAGTGGCGGGGTCTGCTACATCACCTCAGAGCAATCCAACTCCGCATTAGCTTCACTCAATAATGTTGCAACTCCCTCAAAGGCAATGTCCACGGGTTCGACTCCTGTCGAATATCGCCCACGGTCACAATACAAATATTTATAATTGTGATTTTATTATAAGTTTATATAAATCGTCTTGTTAGTGTTAGTATTTATGATTTGCAGTGCATCTTGATATTTACAAAAAGTTAACCTACAAATTGAATGTTGAGTTATAGGTTTGCGTCTAGGTATAAATAGTATGCACGTGTAAGTAGCTATGCTACTCGACACAATATAACAAATAATTCGAGCATGCACACTGATTTCTACTAGATTATATGAGTACTTATCCGTTAGAATAACCCTTTTTCCACGAACGGTCTTTGCTGAGGTGTTCACTTGTCGTTAGGCTACACTCCACAGCACGGTCTTTGCTCAGGTGTTCACTTGTCGTTAGGCTACACTCCACAGCACGGTCTTTGCTCAAATGTTCACTTGTCGTTAGGCTACACTCCACAGCACGGTCTTTGCTCAGATGTTCACTTGTCGCTAGGCTACACTCCGCTGCACGGTCTTTACTAAAGTGTTCATTTGTCGCAAAGGCTACACTCCGCTGCACGGTCTTTGTACAGGTGTTCACTTGTCGCTAGGCTACACTCCACAGCACGGTCTTTGTACAAGTGTTCACTTGCCGCTAAGCTACACTCCACAGCACGGTCTTTGCGGAGGTGTTCACTTGTCGCTAGGCTACACTCCACAGCACGGTCTTTGTACAGGTGTTCAAATGTCGCTAGGCTACACTCCACAGCACGGTCTTTGTACAGGTGTTCTCTTGTCGCTAGGCTACATTCCGCTGCACGGTCTTTGTACAGGTGTTCACTTGTCGCTAGGCTACACTCCGCTGCACGGTCATTACTCAGGTGTTCACTTGTCGCTAGGCTACACTCAGATGCACGGTCTTTACTCTAGTTTTCACTTGTAGTTAGGCTACACTCCATAGAACGGTCTTTGCTCAGGTGTTCACTTGTCGCTAGGCTACACTCCGCAGCACGGTCTTTGTACAGGTGTTCACTTGTCGCTAGGCTACACTCCACAGCACGGTCTTTGTACAGGTGTTCACTTGTCGCTAGGCTACACTTCACAGCACGGTCTTTGCTCAAGTGTTCACTTGTCGTTAGGCTACACTCCACAGCACGGTCTTTGCTGAGGTGTTCACTTGTTGCTAGGCTACACTCCACAGCACGGTCTTTACTCAGGTGTTCACTTGTCGCTAGGCTACACTCCGCAGCACGGTCTTTGCACAGCTGTTCACTTGTCGCTAGGCTACACTCCAAAGCACGGTCTTTACTCAGGTGTTCACTTGTCGCTAGGCTACACTCCACAGCACGGTCTTTGTACAGGTGTTCACTTGTCGCTAGGCTACACTCCACAGCACGGTCATTACTCAGGTGTTCACTTGTCGCTAGGCAACGCTCCGATGCACGGTCTTTACTCTAGTTTTCACTTGTAGTTAGGCTACACTCCATAGAACGGTCTTTGCTCAGGTGTTCACTTGTCGCTAGGCTACACTCCGCAGCACGGTCTTTGTACAGGTGTTCACTTGTCGCTAGGTTACACTCCACAGCACGGTCTTTGTACAGGTGTTCACTTGTCGCTAGGCTACACTTCACAGCACGGTCTTTGCTCAAGTGTTCACTTGTCGTTAGGCTACACTCCACAGCACGGTCTTTGCTGAGGTGTTCACTTGTTGCTAGGCTACACTCCACAGCACGGTCTTTACTCAGGTGTTCACTTGTCGCTAGGCTACACTCCGCAGCACGGTCTTTGCACAGCTGTTCACTTGTCGCTAGGCTACACTCCAAAGCACGGTCTTTACTCAGGTGTTCACTTGTCGCTAGGCTACACTCCACAGCACGGTCTTTGTACAGGTGTTCACTTGTCGCTAGGCTACACTCCACAGCACGCTCTTTGTTCAGGTGTTCACTTGTCGCTAGGCTACACTCCGCTACACGGTTTTTGCTGAGGTGTTCACTTGTCGCTAGGCTACACTCCACTACGGTCTTTGTACAGGTGTTCACTTGCAGCTAGGCTACACTCCACAGCACGGTCTTTACTCAGGTGTTCACTTGTCGCTAGGCTACACTCCACAGCACGGTCTTTGTACAGGTGTTCACTTGTCGCTAGGCTACACTCCACAGCACGGTCATTACTCAGGTGTTCACTTGTCGCTAGGCAACGCTCCGATGCACGGTCTTTACTCTAGTTTTCACTTGTAGTTAGGCTACACTCCATAGAACGGTCTTTGCTCAGGTGTTCACTTGTCGCTAGGCTACACTCCGCAGCACGGTCTTTGTACAGGTGTTCACTTGTCGCTAGGTTACACTCCACAGCACGGTCTTTGTACAGGTGTTCACTTGTCGCTAGGCTACACTTCACAGCACGGTCTTTGCTCAAGTGTTCACTTGTCGTTAGGCTACACTCCACAGCACGGTCTTTGCTGAGGTGTTCACTTGTTGCTAGGCTACACTCCACAGCACGGTCTTTACTCAGGTGTTCACTTGTCGCTAGGCTACACTCCGCAGCACGGTCTTTGCACAGCTGTTCACTTGTCGCTAGGCTACACTCCAAAGCACGGTCTTTACTCAGGTGTTCACTTGTCGCTAGGCTACACTCCACAGCACGGTCTTTGTACAGGTGTTCACTTGTCGCTAGGCTACACTCCACAGCACGCTCTTTGTTCAGGTGTTC
The DNA here is from genome assembly GCA_946902985.2 of Meconema thalassinum. NCBI lineage: Eukaryota > Metazoa > Arthropoda > Insecta > Orthoptera > Tettigoniidae > Meconema > Meconema thalassinum. The sequence continues at coordinate 1,076,416,414 of OX336389.2, forward strand.
ACTTGTCGCTAGGCTACACTCCGCTACACGGTTTTTGCTGAGGTGTTCACTTGTCGCTAGGCTACACTCCACTACGGTCTTTGTACAGGTGTTCACTTGCAGCTAGGCTACACTCCACAGCACGGTCTTTACTCAGGTGTTCACTTGTCGCTTGGCTACACTCTGCAGCACGGTCTTTGCTCAGGTGTTCACTTGTCGCTGGGCTACACTCCACAGCACGGTCTTTGTACAGGTGTTCACTTGTCGCTAGGCTACACTCCACAGCACGGTCTTTACTCAGGTGTTCACTTGTCACTAGGCTACACTCCACAGCACGGTCTTTACTCAGGTGTTCACATGTCGCTAGGCTACACTCCGCAGCACGGTCTTTACTCAGGTGTTCACTTGTCGCAAGGCTACACTCCACAGCACGGTTTTTGTACAGGTGTTCACTTGTCGTTAGGCTACACTCCGCAGCACGGTCTTTACTCAGGTGTTCACTTGTCGCAAGGCTCCACTCCACAGCACGGTTTTTGTACAGGTGTTCACTTGTCGCTAGGCTACACTCCACATCACGGTCTTTGTTCAGGTGTTCACTTGTCGTTAGGCTACACTCCGCAGCACAGCCTTTGCTCAAGTGTTCACTTGTCGTTAGGCTACACTCCACAGCACGGTCTTTACTCAGGTGTTCACTTGTCGCTAGGCTGCACTCCGCAGCACGGTCTTTGTACAGGTGTTCACTTGTCGCTAGGCTACACTCCTCAGCACGGTCTTTGCTCAAGTGTTCACTTGTCGCTAGGCTACTCTCTGCAGCACAGTCTTTGCTCAAGTGTTCACTTGTCGCTAGGATACACTCCACAGCACGGTCTTTGTACAGGTGTTCACTTGTCGCTAGGCTACACTCCGCTGCACGGTCATTACTCAAGTGTTCACTTGTCGCTAGGCTACACTCCGCAGCACAGTCTTTGCTCAAGTGTTCAGTTGTCGTTAGGCTACTTTCCACAGCACGGTCTTTGCTCAGGTGTTCACTTGTCGCTAGACTACACTCCGCAGCACGGTCTTTGCTCAGGTGTTCACTTGTCGCTAGGCTACACTCCACAGCACGGTCTTTGTACAGGTGTTCACTTGTCGCTAGGCTACACTCCACAGCACGGTCTTTGTACAGGTGTTCACTTGTCGCTAGGCTACACTCCACAGCACGGTCTTTGTACAGGTGTTCACTTGTCGCTAGGCTACACTCCGCAGCGCGGTCTTTGTACAGGTGTTCACTTGTTGCTAGACTACACTCCACAGCGTCTTTGCTCAGGTGTTCACTTGTCGCTAGGCTACACTCCGCAGCGCGGTCTTTGTACAGGTGTTCACTTGTCGCTAGGCTACACTCCGCTACATGGTTTTGGCTGAGGTGTTCACTTGTCGTTAGGCTACACTCCACAGCACAGTCTTTGCTCAAGTGTTCACTTGTCGCTAGGCTACACTCCACAGCACGGTCTTTGTACAGGTGTTCACTTGTCGCTAGGCTACACTCCACAGCACGGTCTTTGTACAGGTGTTCACTTGTCGCTAGGCTACACTCCGCAGCGCGGTCTTTGTACAGGTGTTCACTTGTTGCTAGACTACACTCCACAGCGTCTTTGCTCAGGTGTTCACTTGTCGCTAGGCTACACTCCGCAGCGCGGTCTTTGTACAGGTGTTCACTTGTCGCTAGGCTACACTCCGCTACATGGTTTTGGCTGAGGTGTTCACTTGTCGTTAGGCTACACTCCACAGCACAGTCTTTGCTCAAGTGTTCACTTGTCGCTAGGCTACACTCCACAGCACGGTCTTTGTACAGGTGTTCACTTGTCGCTAGGCTACACTCCGCTACACGGTTTTTGCTGAGGTGTTCACTTGTCGTTAGACTACACTCCAAAGCACAGTCTTTGCTCAAGTGTTCACTTGTCGTTAGACTACACTCCACAGCACGGTCTATACTCAGGTGTTCACTTGTCGCTAGGCTACACTCTGCTGCACGGTCTTTGTACAGTTGTTCACTTGTCGCTAGGCTACACTTCGCAGCACGTTCTTTGTACAGGTGTTCACTTGTCGCTAAGCTACAATTCGCTGCAGGTCTTGGTACAGGTTTTTAATTGTCACTATCCTACACCTGACTCTCTTTCTTTAATCAACCGCCTCGTTGTTTAAGTGTGGCGCTGCTGGTTGCCATTCCTGATGTGCCGTGTTCATTTCTCGGTTCAACCAACAATAATTGTAATGCTGATCTCAGTCGTGCAACGTGGTCTACTCAGCTCGTGAGGGTGAGCGAAAAGGGGTTGGGTTTGATTCCTATCATCAGCCAGCCTAGAGGGTGCATTCTGTCGTTTCCCGTTTCTACTCAAGTCGAAAGCAAGGATAGTTCCTAATATAAAGCCATGGCACGCTCATTTCCTAGCCAAACCTCATTTACAAGTAAACACTCAACTAAAGTCCCCTCAACAACACAGATTATCGCGCAAATTCACCTCTGGCAATTCCTCGCTAGTGCGTTTAATTAATTTATCAATGAATGTACCGTACTTATATTTTCATCCACAGCACACTAATACACGCAACATATAGATAATGAAATGCAGTATTTCATGCTCTGTGATTTCAATTAGAATAATGAGTGGAATGCTGGCTGGGTAGTTGGATTATTAACTTCATAAGGTTGATTACCTTGGCTCGACGACTGTTTGTGGCTTCTTCATTATTAATTTCATCATCATGACGTACAGGTCAGCCAAGGCTGTCAACTCGTAAGACCTGCACCAGACCTACTTGGAGGTCCCACGCCTTCATTATTATTCTTACTATCATTATCATTATATACGGTAATATTCCAATGATGATCTGGTAGTAATGACAGTCTCCGTCGAAAGCTTGCAAGCCAACATGTTAGAACTTGTACAGAAATGTAGGTAATATGGTATTAAGATTTATGAAGATCGGCATTTCAAAGGCGAAGGTTATGTCGGTAGGGAAGGAGCGCTAGAAAATACAATGCCTGGTAGAAGAAACTAAATTCGGAGCAGCTGGAACATTTAAAGTATATGGGCAGTGTAATCTCTCAGTTTGGTAGTTTGGGGAAGCAAATTGAGTCAAGGTGTAGAGAGGCCAATGCAGTGAGTTCTGCAACAAAGAAGTTAGTGTAGCGACGAAACTCTCCATACATCGCTCAATATTTAGACCGACCTTGCTGTATAGGAAGTGAGACCTGGGTACATTCAGAATATATTATACATAAACAAGAGGTAACTGCTATTACGTGGGTAGAACGAATGATTGCTAGAACAAATAAATAGGAGCAATGTCAGGAAGGTATTTGTAATGTTGTTGTTTGAGTCTTCAGTCTTTTGACTGCTTTGATGCAGCACTCCATGCCTCCCTCTCCTGAGCTAATCGTTTCTTCTCTAAATAGCTACCACACCCTACAACCGAGGCAATCGGTTTAATATATTCTAACCTTGGTCTACCCCTACAGTTCTTGTCCTCGTCCTTTCCTTCCATAACTAATTTGGCTATTCCTGGGTGTCTTAGTATGTGTCCTACCAATCTATCTCTTCTCTTCATTAGCAGTCGCCAGAAACTTCTCTACTCTCCCACTCGTCTTAATACCACTCCATTTGTAACTATATCTACCCATCTGATCTTCATCATTCTCCTGTTACACCACATTTCAAACGCTTCAATTCTCCTCAGTAGGGGGGGGGGGGGGTAAGGCGGTTTCTGCTTCACCCATTTTATTTGTACCTGAATGTACATGTTAAAATAATTAATATCTCTCGAACGCATGGTCCGATTTTGATAAATGAGGTGTCGTTGGACTCGAGCTGACGTCCTCTTTCCTCTGGACCACTCGTTATATTTTTGAAAAATTTTTAGAAATTTCTTGTTTTTGAAAGTAGGTGATAGTTTGAAAACCAAACATGGTAGAACGTTCTGCCGTAGTTGAAACGAATGGTCTCTATGACCTTCATTCTCTGTAATAAAACTTTTTTATTTTTTATGGTTTTTTTCTTTTGAAAACACTCGAATTTTGAAAATCCTATATTTTGGAAACTAGGAATTATACAAAAAAGTTTGTTTGACATAAATGAAAGGTCTCTACCCCATCTACCCCCAAATTGAAATTTCAAGTCTCTAGGATAAAAACGTGACAGTAGTGTCAATTGGAGAGGGCTTCTTCCAAAAGCAAGTTGTGAGCCCCTGCGACCTTGGAATGGAATGAGTGATGCTAGGAGGACGTGCTTGGAATCGTTTTTTTCGTTTCGTTGTGCTCTTTACGGGAATGTCAGTGTCGAAAAGGTGAAATGCCAGAAACACGGTTTCTTTGGGGGCAAAAACGTGATTTTAGACTTTTTGTTATATCTCGCGAACCAATCATGCTAGAGGCATGTACGAGGGGTCCAAGGACTCGCGGTGACGTCCTCTCTGCTATGGATCACTCGTTATAATTTTTTTTTTAAATTGGAAACTCAATTTTGGGGTAAACAAGTGTTTTTTGTGATTTTTGCCGATATCTCACAAACCAATAAGCCTACAGACTTGTACGAGGTGTCATTTTTTTCGTCGCGTTGTCCTCTTGCCGAGAATGTTCGTGTTGAGCAGGAATGAAAAACCATGTTGAGGTAAAACCGTGATTTTAGACTTTTTGCTTTATTTCGCAAACCAATAACGCTAGAGATGTGTACGCGGTGTCCTAGGACTCGGGCTAACGCCCCCTTTTTGAAACTATGTTTGAAATTTTGACAAAGGGCCTAACGACACTTTTGTTGAAAAAATTATTTCTTTACCTGTTTAAAATGTTCATGAAGCGTGGTGGTTGAGAGAGACGATACTGCTGGATGTGTGTGTGTGTGTTTCAACGAAGCTGTCGCTCACCACAATGACCATGCTCAATAGAACAATCGCTATTTCGGCAGGTCGGTTTATGACAGAGCGAGGGTGTGTTATTTGCGATATTTTACCCCCGAAGGTTATCTTTAACGTGTAAACGGTGATGAGAACTTGGTTCTATGTTGGTCGAAGCGAGTACAGAAAACAAACTTGCAGAGGAGCAGACGAGCAGGAGGTGAATGTCATTTGAGCTTATTGGAATGCGCTGATCTGACTTGACAACAGGTGCAATGGCAAAATGACAAAGACGCAGAGGACACTTGAAGGTGAAATAATCTGACAATCGTGGTGGCAGGGTAGAGCGAAATTCATGTGAACACGTGTGGGACGACATGTACGCTAAACAAGTTACATCCTGTTTGCTTCGTACGTGACAAAATGCAAGTTCATGTGAAATTTGACCTGGCACAGGTGTTCAACTGGGACGTTAGCTCTCCACGTGACCGATAACAGAATGTTCAAGCGTGGGAGAAAAAATGATTGTACATGCAACGTAACATATATAAAGACATGTCGTTATCATTTCCACACTCCCTTAGGTGACTACCTTTGAACACACTGCGTTGTGTGAAACACTTGGTCTTGTTTAACAGTTTTGGTGTTGGTGGAAAATACTTAACCTTGTTGTGGGGTAGGTATTTATTTATATATTTATTCATTTATACATTTATTGATTTATATATATTTACATGCAATTATTTATTGATTAGGTAATTAATGATTTTATTTATTTATTTGTTTGCAGATAACCGGTATACCTTACATGTCTGAGAAAGAAGAAACCATTGCACTTTTGAGCCCACTAGAAGGAAACAGCAACAAGCCACTGCAAGTGAAGGTGAGATTTTTTTTAAACTAACTTGTTTCATTTTTTGTTTTATATTTTATTTTATGAAATGCATGTATTAACCTAAATTTAGGTATTTATATTGTTTTATTTTATTTATTTTTAGAAACTTGGAAAGAAAAGCCTTACCGCTGTAGCAGTTGCTGAAAACTCGAGACGCAGTAGAGTGAAACCATTGTTTCCAGGCAGTGAACTATTGAAAACTCAGGTAAGCCTAACTTAAAATGCTATTGCATTTTACCACTACTGAAAAAATCTCTTACACAAAAAATCATTATCTGTACATGACTGGGAAAATGATCGCTTTCTAGATTAATGGCTATGTTGTTGTTGACTGGGAAAAGTACAAAGCCATGTTGGATTTTCTGAAAACAAAAATTTAAATTTAATTTATGGTTGGTTCCCTATGGACTCAACGAATATCCACAGGTTTGAACATGATAATGTGAACAAAATGACATGACATTCATTTTTGTTGATATAATGGTTAAAGGGGGGGATGTAAATGACTGTAGCTTTATAAAAAGAAAATAAGTACATGGGTTACCACGTGGGTTAAATTTAAAATCAGAACATGATCGTTGGTTAACATTTGAATACTGGCCTGTAGGCTTTTTGTCAACACATAAACTTGCAAAAGCCGGTATTTTTTACTTGAACCGAGAAAATGTGGTGCGCTGTGTGTTTTGTCATATTGAACTTTCACAGTGGAAAGAAGGGGATGATCTCTTTAGATACCATTTGCGATGGTCTCTTCATTGTCCTTACATGCTTGGAAAACAAGTGGGTAACCTACCAGTGTATTCATTTTACCGAACCACAAGGCCATTGGCCGCTACTTACGTTGCTGAATCACAAATAAATGATAATAATGATGTATTACCAGCCAACGGTAGTGTCGATATATGTGGTCCATATGCCATAGACAGTGTTGAATTGGCGTGTGCTTTTGAAAAATTGGGAGTTTGCAAGACTAAAGCACTAGGTCACCCAGAGTACAGCTCTGTTGTAAAACGTTTAGAATCTTATAAAAATGTTTGGCCATTAATATTAAAACACCATACCAAACAGCTATGTGAAGCTGGATTTTTTTATACTGGTGAAGGGGATAAAAAAAATGTTTTTATTGTGGATTTGCTTTAAAGGATTGGCAAATGACTGATGACCCTTTTGTGCAACACGCTCGTTGGTTACCAAACTGTAAATACATGGTGTTGCTTAAAGGTCAGGAATTTGTGAACACTATTCGTAAAGAAAACGTGATTGCAGCACAAGACATAAAAGTGTCTTTAGAGTTAGAACACGCGGAGCAAATACATGAGGCTGAAAGAAAAGACTTGTCTTACGAACAATTATGTAAAATTTGTTATCAAGAAGAACTAGGTGTTGTATGTTTGCCTTGTGGACACATGATAGCATGTGTCAACTGTGCATTAGAACTTAACACTTGTGCTATATGCAGAAAAGTAGTATCTGCTACAGTTAGGGCATTTCTTGCATAACTAGTATAATTTATTCGCCATGCATAGTGAAAAATCCCTAATTGCACAATATTATTAAAGCTGTTTTAGAGTGTAATAGATATGCTTTTGCTTTGTTTATAGACTACTACAATGAATGTTTTGAATGTTGTGGGACAATCATGTGGCTTAGAGACAAAGAAGCTCAGCGAATTGCCAACGCATATTCCATTCCGCATTATCATGATTCGGAAATTGAAAACAGCATATGGTGATCGTGTACTTTGTGTATGTGAAAACTATGAGACATTTCTGCCTATACGGTTTAATGATATGTCGGAGAGTGTTTTTGATGAAGTCAATAATGTTGTGCAACCTGTACACTTAATTTATGAAGGTTTTAAAAACAATGGGTACATGGTTCGTTTTAATTAAATTAAAAAATGTGAAATAATAATGGAAAATATAAGTAATGACAATGGACTGAAAAAGAAAGAAAATATGTGTATAGAATAGTAATGTTTTAGTGTTTAGTGTTGTCTTTAAAAATATTATGATGAAACCAAAAAAAATGTATATTAAGTTTGTAAATAAATGCAAAATGATGTTACAATGCTGTTTTATTTTATACAAAGTTAGTATATTTAACGTTGCAGAGTATACATGATTATGACAATAAATGCACACTGAATACAAGCCTTTCTCTCTTTACAATAGTCTGTTATAGTTTTAAACACAAGGCTTGTTGTAGACCATTTTATAGCAATGTCCATTCACTGTTGTTTTCGAAAACTGGGGAAGCCGCAATGGTTGTATAGGCATAAAACCTTATTGTTATTACTATTTAGTCATTTTGATCCACTATTTAAAACGACAACAACAAAACTACCTCTTGCATAGTTTGTGATGTTGATGGCTCTTGCGACGTGGAAGATAGATTAAACATAACTTTTAGAACGGGGGTTAAACGTCGCTCATTATATAATCCACTATTTTGAGTAGCAATATGGTTTTCTTGATTTTTTGTTGACGGCAACTGTGTTTCATGCAGTACACTACATTGATGATCACTGACACTTAAAACCTCACTATTTTTACTTTTTTGGTCACCACGACAATGTTTGGAACGTTTCTTTGAACAACGCCAGAAAACAGTTCCATTTTTATTGGTTCGTTTCACAATATATGAATATCCTTTATAGTATGCGTAAGGCTTACCATACCTAGTCACTGATACTTCCATGTCAACTGCCAAGCATAGACTAAGCTCTAGTAAAGTCAACTTGGTAATAAGAATAATAGTTTAATGTGAGAGCAAATATGGATCCAAAGAGTTCAGATAAAAGTGAAATCAAATAAGCAAATATAAGAACCAAGAGTGGGGGTAAAAGTGATTGCAAAGTGGTAGACCCATTACACAATAATTTCAGAACGTCAAAGCTCTTGTTCAATTTCTTTGATTTCCCAATCGTGACCGGTATGCCCAGCTTGTTGTAAAGCATGCAAGTGTCGAAGCCGTTGAATTAGCTTACTGGTTTTGTTCCAGTATACAAATTTAACAAATGAATTTTTAGGTGTAAACAAAGCATTACCATTATCATCATCATTATCATCATTATCATCATCATGACCATCATTACCATTACTATATAGTCCTTTTTGATCCTCTTGCAATACCACTTTATTTATAGTCTGTGTCGACTTTGATAGTGTTGAAGGTTTCTAGTACGTTGACAACTGTCCTAACATGACTTTTGAGGACATGATAAGTCCTTTAGAACAAACACTGCTTAATCTTTAGACGCAATATCGTTTTCGTGAACTTGCTTTATAGCATTTTGAAAATTGTTTGTAAACAGCAACCGTGTTTCGTTTAGAGCACTACATTGATGAACACTCACACTTAAAACCTTTCCATTTTTACTTTTCAGATTGCCTCGACATTTTGTTGACCTCTCTTTTGAGCATCGCCAGAATATTATTCCATTCACATTCTGGCGATTATAGTTATAAGAGTAGCCTTGATAGAGTGCACGTTGCCTACCTTTGTTGGTTGTAATAAGTTCCATAGTAGTAACTGACCTGTCAGTACGATGTTCACACTACAAAGGTTACAAATGTTTTGCTGATGGAGTGACCTACCATAAGCTTATATATTGGCTTATGTGTTGGCTTTTTGTGTTGGCCTTTTATGTTAGCTTTTTGTGTTGGCTTTTCGTGTTGGCTTTTGTGTTGGCTTTTTGTGTTGGATTTCTGTGTTGGCTTTTTGTGTTGGCTTTCCGTGTTGGCTTTTTGTGTTGGCTTTTCATGTTGGCTTTTTGTGTTGGCTTTTCATGTTGGCTTTTTGTGTTGGCTTTCCGTGTTGGCTTTTTGTGTTGGCTTTTTGTGATGGCTTTCCGTCTTGGCTTTTTGTGTTGACTTTTTGTGTTGGCTTTCCGTGTTGGCTTTTTGTGTTGGCTTTTGTGTTGGCTTTTTGTGTTGGTTTTTCGTGTTGGCTTTTCGGGTTGGCTTTTTGTGTTGGCTTGTAGTGTTGGCTTCCCGTGTTGGCTTTTTGTGTTGGCTTTTGTGTTGGCTTTTTGTGTTGGCAATTTGTGTTGGCTTTAGTATTGGCTTATTTGACAAGTTATTTGTGTCAATGTATTTAGTGATTTTTTTTTCTTGGTGTTGGAAAGTAGTTGATTGAGAGGGAATATTTAAAGACTTAACCTCAGCTCACTAACCTAACCTAACCTAACCTAACTTCACCTAACCTAACTTCAACTAACCTAACTTCACCTAACCTAACCTAACCTTTCAAATCTCAGATGTTAATTAAATTCTGTGCATAGTCGAGTTGGAACCCAAGACCTCATGGGTAAAAAACCAATTATTTTTAATGGCATATTTTGGTAACTTATTTTGATGGCTAACCTAACTTTACCTAACCTAACCTAACCTAACCTCAGCTCACTTTGGATATTACTAGTAAGTGTTCATATCCTCCGCTAAGTAGGATGCTAGTAGTACAGGTAGTGCTCAAATTTACCGCTAGGTAGCGGAAACATACTTTGCGTGTTGCATGTGACACTTGTGAAGTTTAACCACATGCAAGACGTGCGTGTATAAGTTCTCTATTTAAACTCAATATACAATTAACCATTAAATGTTCAGAACTAACATGTATAGCCATGTTTAGGGTATATAGGAGACCCTTAGCAAGAAAGGCTGTCTAACCCACTAGTGTACAGCCTTGTCATACGCAGTAAGCACCTGTTGGCAGAAAACAACAACAACAATTTGAGAAAGCCAACAAAAAACTGTTTCCTTTAAATACATTAATTTATATGTTGTTGGCTTTCTCAAATTGTTGTTGTTGATTTCTGCCAACAGGTGCTTACTGCGTATGACAAGGCTGTACACTAGTGGGTTAGACAGCCTTTCTTGCTAAGGGTCTCCTATATACCCTAAACATGGCTATACATATTAGTTCTGAACATTTAGTGGTTAATTGTATATTGAGTTTAAATAGAGAACTTATACTAGCACGTCTTGCATGTGGTTAAACTTCACAAGTGTCACATGCAACACGCATAGTATGTTTCCGCTACCTAGCGGTAAATATGAGCACTACCTGTACTACTAGCATGCTAACTAGCGAAGGATAAGTCTTTAAATATTCCCTCTATATCAACTACTTTCCAACACCAAGAAAAAAAATTCACTAAATACATTGACACAAATAACTTGTCAAATAAGCCAATACTTAAGCCAACACAAAAAGCCAACACAAAAAGCCAACACATAAGCCAACACAAAAAGCCAACACAGAAAGCCAACACGGAAAGCCAACACGGAAAGCAAACAATAAAAGCAAACACGAAAAGCCAACACGAAAAGCCAACACAAAAAGCCAACACAAAATCCAACACAAAATCCAACACAAAAAGCCAACAAGGAAAGCCAACACAAAAAGCCAACACGGAAAGCCAACACAAAAAGGGAACACAAAAGCCAACACGGAAAGCCAACACAAAAAGCCAACACAAAAACCCAACACGAAAAGCCAACACAAAAAGCCAACACGGGAAGCCAACACAAAAAGCCAACACAAAAAGCCAACACATAAGCCAATATATAAGCTTATGGTAGGTCACTCCATCAGCAAAACAGTTGTAACCTTTGTAGTGTGAACATCGTACTGACAGGTCAGTTACTACTATGGAACTTATTACAACCAACAAAGGTAGGCAACGTGCACTCTATCAAGGCTACTCTTATAACTATAATCGCCAGAATGTGAATGGAATAATATTCTGGCGATGCTCAAAAGAGAGGTCAACAAAATGTCGAGGCAATCTGAAAAGTAAAAATGGAAAGGTTTTAAGTGTGAGTGTTCATCAATGTAGTGCTCTAAACGAACCACGGTTGCTGTTTACAAACAATTTTCAAAATGCTATAAAACAAGTTCAAGAAAACGATATTGTGGATAAAGATAATGCAGTGTTTGTTCTAAAGGGCTTACCATGTCCTCAAAAAGTCATGTTAGGACAGTTGTCAACGTACTAGAAACCTTCAACACTATCAAAGTCGACACAGACTATAAATAAAGTGGTATTGCAAGAGGATCAAAAAGGACTATATAATAATAGTAATGACGGTCATGATGATGATAATGATGATAATGATGATGATAATGGTAATGCTTTGTTTACACCTAAAAACTCATTTGTTAAATTTGTATACTGGAACAAACCCAGTAAGCTAATTCAACGGCTTCGACACTTGCATGCTTTACAACAAGCTGGGCATACCGGTCACGATTGGGAAATCAAAGAAATTAAGCAAGAGCTTCGACGTTCTGAAATTATTGTGTAATGGGTCTACCACTTTGCAATCACTTTTACCCCCACTCTTGGTTCTTATATTTGCTTATTTGCTTTCACTTTTACCTGAACTCTTTGGATCCATATTTGCTCTCACATTAAACTATTATTCTTATTACCAAGTTGACTTCACTAGAGTTTAGTCTATGCTTGGCAGTTGACATGGAAGTATCAGTGACTAGGTATGGTAAGCCTTACGCATACTATAAAGGATATTCATATATTGTGAAACGATCCAATAAAAATGGAACTGTTATTTGGCGTTGTTCAAAGCAACGTTCCAAACATTGTCGTGGTGACCTAAAAAGTAAAAATAGTGACGTTTTAAGTGTCAGAGATCATCAATGTAGTGTACTGCATGAAACACAGTTGCCGTCGACAAAAAATCAAGAAAACCATATTGCTACTCAAAATAGTAGATTGTATAATGAGCAACGTTTAACCCCTGTTCTAAAAGTTATGTTTAATCCATCTTCCACGTCGCAAGAGCCATCAACATCACAAACTATGCAAGAGGTAGTGTTGTTGTTGTCGTTTTAAATAGTGAAACAACTAGGTCATCTGCTCTTGATATGCAAGTGGATCAAAATGACTAAATAGTAATAACAATAAGGTTTTATGCCTATACAACCATTGCGGCTTCCCCAGTTTTCGAAAACAACAGTGAATGGACATTGCTATAAAATGGTCTACAACAAGCCTTGTGTTTAAAACTATAACAGACTATTGTAAAGAGAGAAAGGCTTTTATTCAGTGTGCATTTATTGTCATAATCATGTATACTCGGCAATGTTAAATATACTAACTTTGTATAAAATAAAACAGCATTGTAACATCATTTTCCATTTATTTACAAACTTTATATACATTTCTTGTTTTTTTTGTTTCATCATAATATTTTTAAAGACAACACTAAACACTAAAACATTATTATTCTATACACATATTTTCTTTCTTTTTCAATCCATTGTCATTACTTATATTTTCCATTATTATTTCACATTTTTTTAATTTAATTAAAACGAACCATGTACCCATTGTTTTTAAAACCTTCATAAATTAAGTGTACAGGTTGCACAGTATTATTGACTTCATCAAAAACACTCTCCGACATATCATTAAACCGTATAGACAGAAATGTCTCATAGTTTTCACATACACAAAGTACACGATCACCATATGCTGTTTTCAATTTCCGAATCATGATAATGCGGAATGGAATATGCGTTGGCAATTCGCTGAGCTTCTTTGTCTCTAAGCCACATGATTGTCCCACAGCATTCAAAACATTCATTGTAGTAGTCCATAAACAAAACAAAAGCATATCTATTACACTCTAAAACAGCTTTAATAATATTGTGCAATTAGGGATTTTTCACTATGCATGGCGAATAAATTATACTAGTTATGCAAGAAATGCCCTAACTGTAGCAGATACTACTTTTCTGCATATAGCACAAGTGTTAAGTTCTAATGCACAGTTGACACATGCTATCATGTGTCCACAAGGCAAAAATACAACACCTAGTTCATCTTGATAACAAATTTTACATAATTGTTGGTCACACTTTTGTATCTGTTCGTAAGACAAGTCTTTTCTTTCAGCCTCATGTATTTGCTCCGCGTGTTCTAACTCTAAAGACACTTTTATGTCTTGTGCTGCAATCACGTTTTCTTTACGAATAGTGTTCACAAATTCCTGACCTTTAAGCAACACCATGTATTTACAGTTTGGTAACCAACGAGCGTGTTGCACAAAAGGGTCATCAGTCATTTGCCAATCCTTTAAAGCAAATCCACAATAAAAAACATATTGTTTTATCCCCTTCACCAGTATAAAAATATCCAGCTTCACATAGCTGTTTGGTAAGGTGTTTTAATATTAATGGCCAAACATTTTTATAAGATTCTAAACGTTTTACAACAGAGCTGTACTCTGGGTGACCTAGTGCTTTAGTCTTGCAAACTCCCAATTTTTCAAAAGCACACGCCAATTCAACACTGTCTGTGGCATATGGACCACATATATCGACACTACCGTTGGCTGGTAATTCATCATTATTATTATTTATTTGTGATTCAGCAACGTAAGTAGCGGCCAATGGCCTTGTGGTTCGGTAAAATGAATACACTGGTAGGTTACCCACTTGTTTTCCAAGCATGTAAGGACAATGAAGAGACCATCGCAAATGGTATCTAAAGGGATCATCCCCTTCTTCCCAGTGTGAAAGTTCAATACGACAAAACACACAGCGCACCACATCTTCTCGGTACAAGTAAAAATACCGGCTTTTGCAAGTTTAAGTGTTGACAAAAAGCCTACTGGCCAGGATTCAAATGTTAACCAACGATCATGTTCTGATTTTAAATTTAACCCACGTGGTAAACCAACTTGCTCACTTGTTGTATTTGGTACTAACGCCATGTCTTATAATAAAACGTTTTCTTATTGTAAGTTATCAACGTTGCACAAGAGCACAGAGTACTTTAAAGCATAATGCATGCTTGTTCACTGTCTGGTCATTACGTTAATGGCACATGACGACACCTAAAAGCAAACAAAATAACCCTTCACTCAATCAATCAATCAATACTTGTAAATAAAACGTTAACGTTAATTGGCATTAATATATCAAAACACTATTAAAAATAAACTGTATGTTTGCACTAACAGTAACCCATGTACTTATTTTATTTTTATAAAGCTACAGTCATTTACATCCCCCCCCCCTTTTTAACCATTATATCAACAAAAATGAATGTCATGTCATTTTGTTCACATTATCATGTTCAAACCTGTGGATATTCGTTGAGTCCATAGGGAACCACCCATAAATTAAATTTAAATTTTTGTTTTTAGAAAATCCAACATGGCTTTGTACTTTTCCCAGTCAACAACAACATAGCCATTAATCAAGAAAGCAATCATTGTCCCAGTCATGTACAAGTAATGAATTTTTTTTGTGTAAGAGTTTTTTCAGTAGTGTCAAAATGCAATAGCAATAGTTTTCAATAGTTCACTGCCTGGAAACAATGGTTTCACTCTACTGCGTCTCGGGTTTTCAGCAACTGCTACAGCGGTAAGGCTTTTCTTTCCAAGTTTCTAAAAATAAATAAAATAAAACAATATAAATACCTAAATTTAGGTTAATACATGCATTTCATAAAATAAAATATAAAACGAAAATGAAACAAGTTAGTTTAAAAAAATAATCTCACCTTCACTTGCAGTGGCTTGTTGCTGTTTCCTTCTAGTGGGCTCAAAAGTGCAATGGTTTCTTCTCTCTCAGACATGTAAGGTATACCGGTTATCTGCAAACAAATAAATAAATAAAATCATTAATTACCTAATCAATAAATAATTGCATGTTAATATATATAAATCAATAAATGTATAAATGAATAAATATATAAATAAATACCTACCCCACAACAAGGTTAAGTATTTTCCACCAACACTAAAACTGTTAAACAAGACCAAGTGTTTCACACAACGCAGTGTGTCCAAAGGTAGTCGCCTATGTGAGTGTGGAAATGATCACGACATGTCTTTATATATGTTACGTTGCATGTATAATCATTTTTTCTCCCACGCTTGAACATTCTGTTATCGGTCACGTAGACAGCTAACGTCCCAGGTGAACACCTGGGCCAGGTCAAATTTCACATGAACTTGCATTTTGTCACGTACGAAGCAAACAGGATGTAACTTGTTTAGCGTACATGTCATCCCACACGTGTTCACATGAATTTCGCTCTTCCCTGCCACCACGATTGTCAGATTATTTCACCTTCAAGTGTCCTCTGCGTCTTTGTCATTTTTCCATTGCACCTGCTGTAAAATCAGATCAGCGCATTCCAATAAGCTCAAATGACATTCACCTCCTGCTCGTCTGCTCCTCTGCAAGTTTGTTTTCTGTACTCGCTTCGACCTACATAGAACCAAGTTCTCATCACCGTTTACACGTTAAAGATAACCTTCGGGGGTAAAATATCGCAAAAAAACACACCCTCGTCCTGTCATAAACCGACCTGCCGAAATAGCATTTGTTCTATTCAGCATGGTCATTGTGGTGAGCGACAGCTTCGTTGAAACACACACACACATCCAGCAGTATCGTCTCTCTCAACCACCACGCTTCATGAACATTTTAAACAGGTAAAGAAATATTTTTTTCAACAAAAGTGTCGTTAGGCCCTTTGTCAAAATTTCATACATAGTTTCAAAAAGGGGGCGTTAGCCCGAGTCCTAGGACACCGCGTACACTTCTCTAGCGTTATTGGTTTGCGAAATAGAGCAAAAAGTCTAAAATCATGGTTTTACCTCAACATGGTTTTTCATTCCTGCTCAACACGAAAATTCTCGACAAGAGGACAACGGGACGAAAAAAATGACACCTCGTACAAGTCTGTAGGCTTATTGGTTTTTGAGATATTGGCAAAAATCACAAAAAACACTTGTTTACCCCAAAATCGAGTTTCCAATTTTTAAAAAAAATTATAACGAGTGATCCATAGCAGAGAGGACATCACCTCGAGTCCTTGGACCCCTCGTACATGCCTCTAGCATGATTGGTTCGCGAGATATAACAAAAAGTCTAAAATCACGTTTTTGCCCCCAAAAAACCGTGTTTCTGGCATTTCACCTTTTCGAAACCGACATTCCCGTAAGGAGCACAACGAAACGAAAAAAACGAATCCAAGCACGTCCTCCTAGCATCACTCCTTTTATTCCAAGGTCGCAGGGGCTCACAACTTGCTTTTGGAAGCAGCTCCCTCCAATTGACACTACTGTCAGGTTTTTATCCTAGAGACTTGAAATTTTAATTTGGGGGTAGATGGGGTAGAGACCTTTCATTTATGTCAAACAAACTTTTTTGTATAATTCCTAGTTTCCAAAATATAGGATTTTCAAAATTCGAATGTTTTCAAAAAAACATAAAAAATAAAAAAGTTTTATTACATAAATTAAGGTCATAAAGACCATTCGTTTGAATAATAATAATAATGTTATTGTTTTACGTCCCTTTGAACTACTCAGGCTTTTAGAGACGCCGGGGTGCCGGAATCTTGCCCCGAAGGGGATCTTTAACGTGCCAGTAAATCTACTGACACGGCTCCCTCGCATTTGCGCAACCTCAAATGCCACCTGACTGCGCCAGGATACGAACCGGCAACCTTGGGCTCAGCAAGCGAGAACGTTACCCCTACCCATTCGCTTGAGCCATGGCACGACGTTCTATCATGTTTGGTTTTCAAACTATCACCTACTTTCTAAAACAAAAATTTTCAAAAAAAATCAAAAATATATCGCGTGGTCCATAGGAAAGAGGACGTCAGCTCGAGTCCAATGACACCTCATTTGTCAACATCCGACCATGGGTTCACGAGCTTTCGCAAATATTACATGGCTGAGGCTTAGTAGTGGGGCAAGGAGGGTTCTAGAGTGAAGTAGAACACCCACTACTCCCCTACTCTCCTCTTTTCTGCTTCTCCAATAGTCCAAGTTTCACTTCCATATAGTGCCACGCTCCAGTCAAAGGCTTTCAAAAATGTCTTCCCCCAGGGGCTCACATCTAGTGGGACGTGGGTTGGCGACCACGGGACCCAGCTGAGTCCGGCATTGCTTCCACTTACTTGTGCCGGGCTCCTCTCCGTCTTCTTTCCTGTCGACCTCCCTTGCTGAACTCTTTTTCTCTTCCAACCCCGACGGTATCAGCGTATCTGAGGCCTAGGGAGTCTTTTACTTTCCCGCCTTAATTGGCCCTTGTCTCATCTTTCCTGATCTCTCCTTCTTCGAGGGGTCAGACCTCTTGTTTTCTTTTCATTATATTTCCTTTGCTATTTAAGATTCCTGCACTGTTTTTGTTAATTGGACCCCCGTTTATCTAAATTCCATTTAGCGATTATTTTTTTAATTTCTTTTTTTCCATCTACACTCCATTTTGTAGGTGTTTTTAATCTCCGTTGCATTTTGAAAGTCTCTTCGATCAAAAATGCATTTTGTGAGTGTTTTCAACCTAAATTGCATTTTTAAGTAATTCTTTCAATATAGGGGCTGGGACATTTGTGAGTATTTTGAATTTCAATCGCATTTTGTATTTTCAACCAAAACCTCTTTTTGCATGTATTTTCAATCTAAATTGCATTTTGTTGGGTGCGCATTTTGCAAGGATTTTGAATCTCAATTGCATTTTGTGGGTATTTTGAATCTAAACTACATTTTGTAAGTTTTTTCAATCTAAATTGCATTTTGTAAGTATTGTCCATCCAATTGAGTAGTTTGAATCTACCATACATTTTGTAAGCATTTTCAATTTCAATTGCATTTTGTAAGTATTTTGAATATCAATTACACTTTGTGATTATTTGGAATCTGAAATGTGCATTTTTCGATCCAAATTGCATTGTGTATTTTCAATTTCAATTATATTTTGTAAGTATTTTGAACTTCAATTGCATTTTGTACGTATTTTCAATCTCATTTGCATTTTGTAAGTATTTTGAATTTCACTTGCATTTTGTAAGTAGTTCGACTGTACGTTGCATTTTGTACGTATTTTGAACTTAACCTACATTTTGTGTGTATGTTTCAATCTATTCCTTTTGTGAGTCTTTTCGTTCTAAATTCCCTTTTGTAAGTATTATCGCTCTCTATTTTGTGAGTAGTTTCTGTCTGAGTGGTGTATTTTTGCAAATACACGGAAAGAAAGAATTAGCTTTTGCTGTTCATTACTTTATATCAGTCCATTTATTTAAATTTCTTTCCCGCACGCACCAACATCGAACTGTTACCTCCCGTTTGCCCCGTGCATTTGTTCATTTTTCTGTCAGTTTTTTACAGAAACGCATATTCTGCTGAACCAGCCTGACAGCGTCCCATCGCTGCTTTCCGAACTTCCATTGCTTCAAACCATGAAGACTTCTACACTAATCCGCTGGGCGTCGTGTTCTTCACCAACCAACTACTCCATGAAGACACCGCTCCAAGAATTTTATTTTTGCAAAGTTTTTTCCTGTTTATGTGTAACCTCTTTGTTCCTCCCCTCACTCTCCCGCTTCCCCCTCTTCTCCCCTCCTCCTACTGCTCTCTACTCTGCGCGCGCAGCCAGCCCGCTCGGTCACTTCACTTCTAAACTTCGTCTCGACTTGTCTCCGCGTCGTGAGCAACCGCTCACTCTCACAGTGCACTCAACTACTTGTTGAACATGCCGTCTAGGCTGGTGTGCTTTCGCTGCGTCTAGCAGCCTTCACTTGTACGTCGGAAGTCGACCCATTCAGTTAGAGCTCCACTAAAGCTCGCCTCCTCAACTCGAGAGGCAAACTTTTAAATTCTACACCATGTTAGAATTTTAGTATCAACCGTCAAAGGGAACATCACCTTCGCCATGAAGCAAAGCTAAGTACTACTTTTTCGTTCTTCAACTTATTTTAATTGATTTTAAATAGCTACATGCTTTTTAATGATCTTTTATAGGCAGTGTGAGATTTCTATATTTGGGGCAATGATCATCATTCGCGGGATTTTCTATGTTGGGCTTTTGTCTATCTAAGCCAATCTTAACAGGAAGCAGCATTTCTTATGCTTATTAAATGAGAGATTTTCTCACAACGTGGGACACCATTAACTTACCCACTGTCTACAAAATACTTAGCTCGTTCCACCGCTGGACTAACTTTTGCCCTATTCTTCAGTCATGATTGCTCTGGAACCTTCCAGAATCTGCACTCTATCTACCAGTTATACTGTCATGTATTTTACACTCACATGTGGGAATACTTTTTCAAACTAAAGAATCTTCCTTATGAACTACTAATCAATATCTAAATTTTTCTTCCTCCGTTGGGATTTTCTCTGGTGCATTCAACTATAATCTACAACTTTCTCAAGCAATAGACTCTCGCATATCTAGTGTAACTAGTTATTTTCCATCATTGCAATAACTTTCTTTGCCATAAACTTTTTGTGCTACTACAGTGAACTTTTCATCTATATCAACAGACTATAGTGAAAACAGTGCTTGTTCAACCTTTCATCCGCGTCGCGTTCGTCCGAATACTATAAATACGGCCATGAACACTTTTCCTCAATCCCATTTGATCTTTCCCAAACTCTTAACTAACAAACCAAAATAATAAAATTGTTACTTTAGGTCTTATCTCTAGGTTTCACGAAAGGGAAACTTGACCCATTTTCTCGTGATCCCTACTTAAACATAGGAATTCTAGAAACTTCCTTTCGATTTTTCTCTTCAGGTTTCACAATAAGTGACCTGCCCTATTTGTATAATCCAAACAAGTATTTCAGCATCAACACAAGAAGTTATAGAAACTTCTATTTTATTCTTCCTGCTTTTTGTTGATGTTACTTTCGAAGTTGTTACTATTTCTAAGATACTAATCTAGAAATTCTTAAAGTACACACCTTGTACTTGATTTATTGTCTAACTTTAATTACGTTAGTTATCTTTAAATTTTTCATGTATTTATCTTCGTCATTTCAAAATCTTACGAAGATTTTAAAGCATATAAAAGGTTTGAAACCAAAAGAATTATTAATTGCCTGGCGCAAGCTTTAGATGTTTTCGGAGGTCTGCGACCCCATTTGTTACAAAATAAAAATTATTAATTTGTTACAAAACTACTACCCAACATTGTTAAATAAATTAAATATTTGTTCTTTGATTTATCATTTCTCAAACATAACGGTTCGGCAAGATCCTGTCTTCCCTAACTCTTCCTAGGTTCATGCCCTCGTTAATAAAAATAAATCTATTGATAGGGTGTTCACTACTTGTTGCATTTGAGCAACAACTCTTAGTTATAACTTATGTCAAACTCTCTTCCTATTTCTTCCATCCTTTTTCTCCGGTGCGAAACCCACTTCCTCTTTTTCATCATCTTCCCTTGGGGGTTAGGTTATTCCCAAGCTAATAATCTACCCACTGAGATCCTTTTTGTAGGTATTTTCCTTCTCTCTTAATTTTCGTTCTGGTTTCCATTTCATTGACATTTTCTCTATCACCCAGACCTTTAGGGGCCGATAACCTAGATGTTAGGCCCCTTAAAACAACAATTATCATCATCATCATCAGCATCATCATCATCAAAATGTCTTCCTAAAACCTAAATCCATATTCGATGTCAACAGATTCTTTTTCTGTAGAAATGCTTTCCTTGCCCGAGCCAACCTATTTTATATCCTCTTTGCTTCGTCCATCACTGGTTATTTTGCTTCATAAGTAACAGACTTCTCCTACTTCCTTTAGCTTTTCACCTGCCAATTTGATGTACATAGAGGTTTCTGATTTATTTCGGCTGCATTCCAATATTTTTGTTTTACATTTATTGATTTTCGTCATGAATTCTTTCCTCAAGACGGAGTCCATACCATTCAAAAACTCGTTCAAATCCTCTGACGCGTCTGCCAGGATGACGATGTCATCGGTAAATCTCAAAGTTGAAATTATTTCTCCTTGAATTTTCACTCCCACTTTAAATTTTTCTCTAATTTCCTTCATTGTTTGTTCAATGTAAAGATTGAAAAGTTTGGGTGATAAGTTGCAGCCTTGCCGTACACCTTTCTGAATACCAGCTTCTCTCTCATGTCCTTCAGCTCAAATGACTGCCGTCTGGTTTCTGTATAGATTGTACATCACCTTCCTATCTCTGTACTTTATTCCAATCGTTTTCAAAATGTCTAATAATATAGCCCAATCAAAGTTATCGAAAGCCATTTCTAAGTCAACAAATGCCATGAAGAAGAGATAGAAGTGAACACGCTAGATGAAGCTGTTCGTATAAGCCGAGTCAGATGGTGGGGTCATGTGAAGACAATGGGGAAGGAGTGATTACCTAAGAGGTAATATAGTTCAGTTGTAGAGGGTAAGAGAAGAAGAGGTAAGAGAGCACACCTAGGAGGCGCTGGTTAGATTCAGTGATGAACGATTACAAAGTGAATGTATGTATGTATGTATGTATTATTATTTAGTACCTTGGAGCATCCTGCGATCAGCACGTGCAGTAATAGTAATCTCGTTCGATCAACGGAATTGTTGAAGGCCATTTGTCTAATGTGTTGACGATAAGAACAAAACCGTTACGCAAGAGCCTAACTCTCAGTCGTTGTGACGGCGGGCATTCTTCCTAAAATATCACGAATACATATCGTCACAAAAATTGCTTGCTTTCTTCAGAATGTGCCAATTACGAATTCTGGATCTTAAAATAGCCGTAAACTATTAACTGCGGGTAATGTTCTCCAGTTCTGGGGGATGTTTTCATTAATAAACGTCAAAGCCAGGCACATTTACATAACTGCACCATTTATTGCATTATATTTGACGTAACAAACCATAAATAACGGAGGTTTTATAATATGTTCTATCTACAAAACAGCTTAGACGAATAGATCTAATCTTATTACACGTTTACGTAAGCCACGAGCGTTTCTCAACGTCATAGAGAATAAAAATGGAAGCTGCGTGACGTCAGAATTATTCATGCGTTATTCATAGCAAGTAAATCAGTCCAATCTGAAGTTGACAGTAGATCACGTGTAAAAATATCCAGTTTAACCACCAATGTGCTTTCGACAAAGAGCCTAAGACCTGGAGAATAAAGGGAAATAATATTGCCAATGCGGTTGTAGAATCAGCTCCAAAGACTCTTTGTGATTCCGGTAAAGCCCAGAACTAACTGGTCCAAGATTTTGACCATAATTCATTGCTTTATCAGATGTAGCGCATTATCACAATTTGGATTCAATCAGCAAAATTATTTCACTTTGCCGAAACAAGATGAATTGCCAGTAGAAGCACATACCTTCCCCGCAAAGTGGTACAAAAGATTACCTGGATATTCCCAGATGGAAGGACGACGAACCAGATAGACCATGTTTTAGTTGATCGAGGGCATCATGGAAGTGTCGAACATGTACGATCCTTTCGTGGGGCAGATATGAATTCTGACCATTTTTTGGTGATAGTCAAACTACGTCTGAAACTGTCTACCAAGTGGTGAAGTCAGGCTGAAAGAATGGTCCGTTGTGACAAGGATAAATTGGAAAATGTAGAAGTGAGGCAGCGAAACCAAGATAAAATTGCAGAATACAACAGAATGTAAGAGAATCCTACGACCGTGGAAGGTACATGGTTAGCGTTGCGGATGCAGTGTCCGCGAGTGCAAATGAAGAGCTAGTTTGCCATCCAAAACGCAGAAGTAAACCTTGGTTTGATGAAGAGTGTCAAGTTTTTGTATAAATCCGTTCAGCGAGGAGGCTAAAATGGCTAGAAAAACTCTCATAAGATACACGGATAGCGTATTATGAGGCAAGGCGTACCACAGATTGACTCATAAGGAGGAAGAAACGGGAACATCATAAACAACTGTTGTTAGCAATCCAGGAATCAAAAACATCACGCAATTCTTTTCAGTTTGCAAAATTTGCAAGAGGTGTCTATCTACAAATGAGATTGGTGAAGTGGTACCACCATTGGAACAGGCAACCCTATTTAAAAAGCATTTTGAGACCTTACTGAATCATGGCCCTCCAACAGCGAAGATAAATCGGTTGCGGGCCCTTTCAGATGGTGTGGAAGATCCTCAACCGTCAGGGGAGGAAATCGGCGTCGCACTAAAGGCCCTCAAGAACAACAAAGCTCCAGGAAGTAGTGGTATCACAGCTGAGATGCTCCGATTGGGAGGTGAGACTCTGATGATTGCATTGAAGCGGTTACTATGCACCATTTGGATAACAGAAATAATTCCTGAAGAATGGAAGAGAGCTATTCTTTGCCCCATTTTCAAAAAGGGTGACGCTACACTGGCATCAAACTATCGAGGGATTTTTTTGCTTGAAATTGGCTATAAAGTCTTTACAACGCTCCTGCTAAACCGCGTGAAACCTCTGACTGAAGGAATTACAGGTTCGTATCAATGTGGCTTTGTCCCTGGAGGTCGATGATTAATCACATATTTACCTGTGGCAACTGATAGAGAAATTTTATGAGTTTGATGGGGAATTGCACCTCATCTTCATTGATTTTCAGGAAGATTATGACAGTAACTTTGGAGGAATATGGCATCCCAACGAAATACATCCGGCTAATTGCTGCGTGCTATTCTCGAACAACTTGTCAATTACGGTTCGGCACCCAACTGGCATTACCTTCTGGCATTCGGAGTTGTTTGAGGAAAGGAGATCCATTTGCGCCACTACTATTCAATTTGGCATTGGAAAAGTGGTTTAACCCGGTTCCTAACCTCTCACGAGCCAAGCAAAGCAACTCACCCCCTTAAAAGACACATAGATACTAGCGAATGACCCGGCGACCACCATAACAATTTGGTGGAGGTCGTCGGTCGGCGCTGCCATAAGACCGTGTTAAACCGTTTTATCCTCGTTTTAACCCCGGTGCTTGGCCAGTTGGGCTGGTCATTTAACAGCGCCAAGCCGGCACCTCCACCAAATTGTTATGTCCTCAGGGGCGTAACTGAGAAATAGCGGTATTAGAGGTAAGGGTTGTGAATTGGCTGGAGGACAAAACGTGTGTCTAAATTGTACTGAGGAAGTGATGTGCAAGCAGGATTTCGAGGTCGCTTAGCGGCCTTGTCTCGCGAGCGGGCACGCAAGTGCAGAGCGAGCGCTATGGGCAGCCAAGTCGGTTGGATACGCGTGGTGTAAAGGGGAATACTTAGATCGGGGCAAGCTGGAAGTCAGGAATTTAAGTGAGGGCGTTTAATAAATACAAGGGATCAGTTTAAATGTGTAAAGGTGGTTTAATTCCACAAATTATGAAAGTGTAGCAGTACTGGAGAGCTTCCAGTGGCACAAATGAATTAAGTGTAAGGAAGTGTAAAGAAAGATGATCACAAATTAACAGAGGTTCGTAGTTTGACAGGAATGTTTAGGGATAAACCTTGAGCAACACTCACCTAGTCGGCAGTTCAGCATCAATGACGACGGACAGCAATTCCTTCGGCAAAATACATCTTCCTTCTGCGGGCTGGGTCTATTATACAGTGTGTCCGCAAAGTCTCTCCACAGCGGCTACTACTGAAGAGCGTGTGCTTTTAGTGGAATAGGTTTTCCGTGCTGGTGGCAACATTACGGACCACAATGCGATAGTGGTGAGTACTTAATTTACTTAATTTGATGTAATTGTTTTCCTTGTAATAACATAACATGAATGTACTCCGAACCCAACACGTCCCGCAAGGCGAGACACGCGCTGCAGAGAGACTTTGCGGACACACTGTAGTAGTTACCGCAGTGTGGTAATTTTGATTCAGCTTTCTCGCGTTGTGATGTGCCCCAGATAGCTGCTGACTACATGGTTACCTTGTGTGGCAATGTATGAGAGTTGGTTCGCCAAGCCATTGTAATTGTTGTTGTTGCTTTGCTGTATGGGGTAGCGGCGTGAAAAAAGTGTGATTACGCCCCGTGGGGGATCGGGGTGTAACAATATTGGGCTGGTGGTAAATGAGAATAAAACAAAATATATCGTTGTATCGCGCCGTCAAACTCTACTACCTTCCATTATTGTTGACGGACATACTTTAGAACGAGTTCAAGAATTCAGGTATCTGGGATCCATACTAAATAATAGAAGTGAAGTGTCGAAAGAAGTGCGTTAGTGAATAGTAACGTTAATCGCATGTTCTATAGTCTGAATAACGTATTTGAATCTCGTCTATTATCGCAGAAGAATAAGATTCAGCTATACATGACACAAGTACGGCCGGTACATGTGTATGCTTGTGAAACCTGGGCAACGTCAGCAACAATCGAAGAAGCCATCTCTGCCTTCGAGAGGAATGTACTTTGAAAGATTTATGGACCCGTTTTCAATGACATGGAAGGTGAAAAGGAACAAAGAACAAAGGATGACCAGTATGAGCGGTTTGGAAAACCACAAATTGGCCGAGTACTAGGACAGAAGAAGTTACAGTGGTTTGGCCACATCCTTCAAGCTGATAAAACCATCCTAATACGAGTCCTTCATTCACAACCTCCTGGAAGACGACCAAGGGGACGTCCCAGGACGCGATGAAAGGATCGAGCATTGACAGTACTTCAGCAAGTGGAGCCGAATGCGGTGGAAGATGAAGTTAGAGACCGGCAGCGTTGGAATGCTATCTGCAGTAGATACCTCCTCCTGCCGGGATGGCCAAGTCCGCCTCCTTCCCATTTCTCGTTTCAATTACAAGCACGCAGACTACTACAGACATCACAATAACACTATCGTGCAAATCCTACACACCCTAGTACACGTGGTTAAATTACCACGACGGCGCAAAGCCCCTAAATGAAACAATAACAAAAACACTAGAATAGGATGGTCTTAAAATGAAATTATCTTCAAAACTACATCAATTAAAGAAATACACTATAGAATATGCAGTGCGATATAACATCCACATCAAAAACATTCGTTCTGTATAGGAAAGCATCGAATTTTATGGAATAACTTGTCAATTAACTGCAGCCCATTTTCATGGGCATTGAGTGGCCAAATTATTGGGTCCATCTCAAGCTATAACATTTCTAATGCAAATTCCTCCCCAATTTCCTATTCCAAAGGACACAAATTACCCTCCATTTCTAGCAATGATGATAATAGTAATGATAATAATGATAATACTAATAATAATAATAATAATAATAATAATAATGAATGTCCACCCCTTATTATTCCCGTTTCAAACGGTGTCGGGGATGAGATGCGATTAAATGCTATGTGGCAGGTGATTTTTTACGGCCAGATGACCTTCCTGACGCCAATCTAATGAGAGGCGTTAATGAGAGATGAAATTAATGAAGGAGTATGAAATTGAGCAAGGATGTGGAAGGAAGCGGCCGTGGCCTGTCAGAAGGTACTGTCCCAGCATTTGCCTGGAGTTGAAAATGGGAAACCAGGGAAAACCATTTCAAGGACGGCCGACGACGGACCTCGAACCCACGTCTACCGAATCCGAAGAGAGCTTGTCCCCAAGGCCTGGCGCTGCGCGTTAGCGAGCGTAGCTACCACTGTCGGTGATAATAATAATAATAATAATAATAATAATAATAATAATAAACCTTCTAAAATTACATCGAACACCTCGTGGTGTAGTGACTTGCATTTTTGGGTCAGAGGTCTTGGTTCGAATATCTCTACCAAGATATTTAATTCTGGCCTGGGGGAGGGGCTACAACGATGTACAGGTAGCCTCGTGAGGCAGTACTGAGAAGAGGTGGATTCAATTCCCTCCTCAGTCACCTTGGAAGTGGTTTTCAATGTTTCCATGTTTTCCAACTTCTGGATGGCCGCGGCTGTTCTTATACCCAATCCTAGCCTCAATAACTAATACACACACTCCTACAGATACCACAACAACATAGATCATCATACATATTCCACACATATCCAAGTACACGGTACTGAATGACCACGATGTTCAAGCCCTTGAATCATACAACAACAGCTCAAAAATTATTTTAGGTTTGTTATGGTGTAGGACCTTCGGTGGATTTTGTTTTTTTCTTCTGCACTCTCCGGGGGATGGGCAGGGGCCTAGCTCTCTGATTCGTTCCAGAAGTCCGTCTCATGGAGTAGTGGCTAGCAATCTTGGTTGTCACCGTGGAGGCCCAGGTTCGATTCTCGGATCTGCCAAGAAATGTATTGCCTGCAAGAAAAACTGACTAATGATGGTGGGCGAGTATACCCACTTGCAGAAGAGCCTTCGTACTCACTTTTACGTCACAGTCTCAACTAAACCGCTTGAAACATTGAGAGCTCTGTAGTAATCCATGATCTTCTGCTGTTCAAACAACAATCTCAACTGTTGGTGTGTTAGCCAAGAAACGTGTATGAGGAAATTTGGTGTGATGTCATGACAGAGGTATGAGCACGTGAGAGCATATAGCTTATAACGACTCAGGCTGCCCTGAAATGTCAGTGTCCCCATTTTCAGAAATCTTTTGATATCGACGGCTTGTCGACTTGACAATTTTATGCTAGGGGCAATGCTCCTCAGTAATATTACTGAACCGCCTCGTGGCGCAGTGGCTAGCATTCTTGGTTGTCACCGCTGAGGCCCGGGTTCAATTCCAGGCTCAGTCAAGAAACTTAATTCTTTTCTGAGGGATGGAACAGGGTACACTCCGCCTCGTAAAGCAAAACTGAGACGTGATGGGTTCGATCCCCACCCTAGCCATCCTAGAAGTGGTTTTTCGTAGTTTTCCACTTCTAGCAAAGCAAAGATAACTTCGTACAGGCCATGGACGCCCTAGGAGCAGTGGGAAGTAGATATTGGCACGAGATGGTTTGGAGTTGGCAGCTTGATGCCCGGCTGCCTTTGCTCCCAAGAATTACCCCGGTACTCATTTCTGTTGTAGGCTGAGTGAATCCCTCGGCTATTTGCATTTCTGAAAGTGGTAGTTATGTTTCTAAAATCCACTACCCGGGTGGTAATCGATCCCACTCCCTTTCAGTTGGAATCTCAGCGCTTCTATCGACTGGGCTACGCAGTTTCCCACTTTTAGTCCAGGCGAATGCCGGGATGTTTCCTAATTAATGCCTCTTACCAAATCCTAGCCTCAATTACAAATATATACACACCAACACAGCCATCATAACAACACAGGTTATCAGACAAATTCCACACACACACACACACACCCAAGTACACAGGGCTACATGACCACGACATCGCAAAGCCCCTCAAGGAAACACCAACAACAACTTTTTTTGCGACCAGTGTATCACAATTATTTCGACATCCCTTAATGTATCGATATATCAAAGTTGGACTGTATTTGTTACACATTATTCCCCAACCCTGCTTTCGTCTTCTTACGAGAGTGAGTGCTGGGTCAAAACTGGTCATCCGATAGATAAACTAGAAGTTCAGTCGGTCAAACAAAGAATGAGCGCATCCTTGGTATCAGGACAGACTTACTTTCTCTGATAATCTTAGATCACCTCGTGTGTAGTGGCTAGCATTCTTGGCCGTCACCCGAAAGTCAGAGTTCGATTCCCGGCTCTGCCACGAAATTTAAATCTAACCAACTCAGAGGCCCTGTCCGAGAAATCTCACATGTGCTAAACCACCCACCCGGTTATACTATATTGCTATGCACGCTCAATATGACACACTTCTCGCAGGGGCTATCGTCTGGTTTAAACGTACTTCATAAACTGATTGTCGATATTTATGAAATCAGACTGCAATTCGTCACTGCTACGAGTAATTCTCTTTCTATTCAATGGCCGTTTACTACGATCGGTTACTTGTAGACACCCCATGCAGGGTCGTATATAAGCAGCACCCCCCCCCCCCCGTACACACACATTAAAAAATTGTCACATATAATATTTGTTTATGATTTAAAATATTAAAAACCAATATACTTATCATGTACTATTGTTACTAAGTGACATATGGTGACGTTTCAAAGCGAGGCGACGCTAGAGCGATGTAAACAGTGTTACAATCAGTTTGCTCTGTTCTTATGTGTAACAACATAACCTCTTATTACTCTCCAGTGTCTTCGCTGTTAAGAACCTACCAAGAACTGCAACAAGTGCCCTTGAACCGTGTGACAAAGTTTTTTCCCCAACTTTTATACTCTTATCAAACTTTTGGCAATTTTGCCTGTCTCCTTAGCTACCGCTGAACGGAGTTTGTGTTGGTTGGAAACATACTTAAGATATTCTACTTTTGAAATCAGACTCAACGGTAGAGTATTGTTATCTATCGTTAACTATTCACAGAGACATACATCACTGACGATGCAGTTATACACCGATTTGGTAGTTCTTCAAGAAACTTTGACTTGATATTATAGTGTAAAATGTAAATCAATATAATAATGCTAATTCTTTCCATCTTGTAGACCTCGTCATCCGGTTCATGAGGGAGAGTGCTTACTTTTTTAAGTTTTAATGTAAGTTAAGACTTTTAATTCAGGTTACGTCTGTTTTATGTTTCTTATTGCGTTCATCTATTTAATTGCTCACTATGCCTTATTTGTTTTATTGCCTATTTTACATAAACCATTTTCGTTTCATCCATGGCAGTGAGCTGTTTTTATCTTCATTCTTTCATTTCACGCCATTTCATTTCATTAGGGGCCAATAACCTCCATGTTGGCCCCTTAAAACAACAATTATCATCATCATCTTTCCATCTAAAGTGAGCAAGATGACTGTATTAATAAAAAGTAACATAAATTGGACTTAGTTGTGTTCGGCATTAACCAAACATAAAACATCACAACAAATTGGTTAAAAAAGTGATCCCAGATTGCCTTAAAACTCTTCATCTTGCACCAAATTATACAAAAGTTTCTCAGGGAGGAACCCCAGACCCCCTCTTCTTTGAGGGCTATTCCATGCCCCCAAACCCCGCCCCCAAAAAAACTATATACGCCCCTGACCCCATGTGTATTAACCAACTGTTATTCGGGCTCGACGCGACACAATTCTGGCAAGGGTCTTGTTTATTTGTTTAAACGCAATTTTTAAACAAATTGTCGATATTCATGAAATCAGAGTGCAATTCGTCACTGCTGCGAGTAATTATCTTTCTTTTGAATGGCCATTTGTTACGATCTGTTACTTGTAGCGCTCAGTGTGTATAAACCAACTGTTATGTGGGCTCGACGCGACACAATTATGGCAGGGTTTATCGTCTTGCTTATTTGTTCAAACGCATTTTATAAAGAAATACATATATTTCAGTTGATTTTTTTAAGAAATGCAAGATTTTTCCTGTACTATTGGGACGATTTGGAAGATGAAGGCACAAATCGCACCTTCTGAATTCCTATACCTTAGGAGCTTGAGTTTTGTGAAACATACACCTTAGCGTTTTATATACTGTATTTGATGTTATTGGTAGGCCTATTACATCCCCTTTAATTATTGCAGCTGAGAGAAGCAGGTATTTCACCCTGAAGGTGATCTTTGACGTGACAGTAAATCTATTGACATGACTCTCTTGAATTTTGTGCACACTCAAATGCCAACTGACTGCACCAAGATTCGATCCTGCAACCTTGGGCGCAGCATACGAGTACGTTACCGCTGTGCAACGCAGCCAGTATAAAAATTTAATTCTTGGTTTGAGAGCTTGAACGGGGTCCATTCAGCCTCATGAGGCAAAACTGAGAAGAGTTGGGTTCGATTCCCACAGGGGCAGATCAATTACTACAGTAGCTAATTCGAATCCCACCTCAGCCATTCTAGAAGTGATTTTCCGTACTTTCTCACGTCTACTCCAGTCAAATGCCCGAATGGTTCCTAACTCAAGGCCACGACTGCCTACTTCCCAATCCTCATCTGTATTACAAATACACACACTGCTACGGACACTACAATAACACTAGATATGAGAACAAATATTTCTTTTATATATATACACAAGTTTCTTTCTTTTTATCGAGTTTACCCTCCAGGGTGGTGGCTCCCACGGACTCAGCGAGGGAACTCACCCCTACCGCCTTTATAAGGCAGTGTCCTGTGTCCAGTGTCTGGTCGGAGTGGATACAACTGGTGAGGTGGGATCAGCACCTCGCCCAGGCAGCCTCACCTGCAAAGGGAACAGGGGCCTCATGAGGGAAGGGATTGGAAGGTTAGGATGGATAGGCAAGGAGGAGGGAAGGAGGCGGCCGTGGAATTAGAGTAGGTACCATCCCGGCATTTGCCCGAAGACGAAGTGGGAAACCACACGGAAAACCACTTTCGAGGATGGCTGAGGTGGGAATCGAATCCCCTCTACTCATTTCCAGTTCCAGTCCTCATACCATTTTTCAAATTTCGTGGCAGACGCGGGAACCGAACCCAGGACCTCCGGGGCGGCAGCTAACCACGCAGACCGCTACGCTACTGAAGCGACTTCATAGATACACAAGTACATGGAGCTAAAAGACAACGATGTCCAAGCGCCCCAAATGAAACAACAATTTTCGTTCGTTCTTTCTTTCTTTCTTTCTTTCTTTCTTTCTTTCTTACCACCTCGTGATAGAGCGGCTAGCATTGTTGGTTGTCACCCCGAAGGTTTGGGTTCGATTCCCAGCTCTGTTAAGAAATTTAATTCTTGTCTGGGGGCAGGAACAGGGTTCACTCAGCCTCATGAGGCAAAACTGAAAAGAGGTGGGTTCAATTCCCTCCGCAGTCATCCTTGAAATGGTTTTTGGTAGTTTCTCCCTTCTACTCCAGGCAAATGGAAGGATAGTTCCTAACTTAAAACCACGACCACCTATTTCCCAATCCTCGCCTGAATTACAAATGGGCCTACACACACACTCGTACAGACACTACAATAACGCAGGTTATCAGACAAATTTTATTTATGTATATATGCACACCCAAGTACATGGAGCTAAATGACCACGATCTCCAAGATCTTGAACGAAACCACAACTTTCTTTCTGCTCTTTCGCTGTAAAAGTTTTCATGTAAACCCACCTTTGGAACATTATCAAAAGAGTTGCCAAGTGGGCGCTCATGCTTCGTTTGAGTGACTGTACATATATGAAGTTAGTGAGAACGACTGCAGATACAGTAGTAGTCGGTGGAATCAATGCCAGCTGTTACTCCTAATGAAGAAATAAAGAAAAGCCGGCACAAACAGCGCTCACCGAGAGGGGGTGTTCAGTGCATCTATCGATGTATAGAGAATGTTGCATTGCACGGCCAATAGGCTACTGTATCACCT
Source organism: Meconema thalassinum (assembly GCA_946902985.2). Classification (NCBI taxonomy): domain Eukaryota; kingdom Metazoa; phylum Arthropoda; class Insecta; order Orthoptera; family Tettigoniidae; genus Meconema; species Meconema thalassinum. The sequence continues at coordinate 1,076,449,182 of OX336389.2, forward strand.
CACGTGCCAGTCTTTGGCGCAGCAGCAAATAGTTCCGCTCGGGAGTCTTGAGTAAGCTAGTGCAGGTCTGCGATAGTTGAATCTGTTCTTATGAATCACCATGGATGGTATCGGGTGAGTTAGCCGTGGTTGTTACGGCGTGGCTGAAGAAGTCGCTCACATCCAGGAGGCGAGGAGGTTCGAATCCCCCCGCCGGCAACCTTGAAGATGGTTTTCTGTGGGTTCCCATCTTCCTTCCAGGCAAATGGTTGGTCCCTAACTATAGGCCACAGCCGCTACCTTCCAAATCCTAGTCCTTACATTCACACTTTTCTCCCCTAGACAACACTCCACACGCGACGGTACTTGTAGCTCACCCCATGGGTGTCCGAATTGAACCAGCTACAAACTCTGGCGATCCGAACATGCGGCTCTAAAAGCCATACGCTAAAAATAAAATAAAAAATAAATAAAAAAAGAACCATGGATGGTGGAGCCATGTGCTGCGAATATAATTTAAACAATTAGTTCCGTGAAAAACTAAATGGCCTATTTTTGTAATCTCACTGGCCTTTTCCATTAACCACCCTGACTATTAAAAGGATCTACCCATATGACGCATACGAAATAGCTTTTGATACATGACCTATGTCTCCACCAACACTATTACAATGAGAAAGTAAGCGCTAGAATATATAACTTTCAGTATCGGTGAATAAGTCCTCCCGCGAGATCATCTTTCTGTAACGCATCATGAAACTTTAATTTAAGAAAAATCAAATGAACGGCTTCTATGATTTATGAAAAGTAAGCTACAGAATTTAGTGATTTAAGATTATGATTACTATAATAAACAAACATACGAATCCTCTCTTCAATCGATTGAATACGGTGCGTGAAATTTTTAAAAAGGGTTTTAAAATTTATAACTGATGCCATCTTGAATTTTGGAAAACAATTGAACATGAGATGTCTCTATGCTAAGCTCTGAATAAAGATTCGCTGATTCTTCGCATCACTGCTCTCGGGTGATTAGGTCAATAGAAATATAACTTTTTTTTTTTTTTAGTCGTTAACCCTCCAGGTTGGTGGAACCCACGGACTCAGCGAGGGAACTCACCATTACCCCCTCTACGGGCAGTGTCCTAGAGCTGGGAACATCGAATCGGAAGGGATACAACTGGTGAGGTGGGATTGGCACCCTGCAAAGCGAACAGGGGCCTCATGAGGGAAGGTAAGGGATGGTGAGGATGGATAGGCAAGGAAGAGGGAAGGAGGCGGCCGTGGCCTTGAAGAAGGTACCATCCCGATATTTGCCCGAAGACGAAGTGGGAAACCACGGAAAACCACTTCGAGGATGGCTGGGGGGGGGGGGGGGGAATCGAACCCCTTCTACTCATTTGGGCCACCCGAGGCTGAGTAGACCCCGTGCCAGTCCTCGTACTGCACCATTATTCATAAAAGGGCTTAAATACAGACATGGTTACAGTATTTTGGGAACACCCTGTAACTTCCTAACTTGCCTCTGAAGTCGATCATAACAGCTGGTCTGCAGCGAGAAAAAGCCATGCTATCATGAAAGAGATCGGCAGAGCTCGTGTTTCCGACGAGAAATCCGAAGCTCATCGATAATAACCATGTTGACTGTGTCTAACACCATATCGATCGATTCACCTGAGAGTGATTAATACAAATTAATGCATATTTAGCGCTTTATGTAAGCAGATACATGTGTCTATATGTATGTTTCCATGGCAGAAAGCCATTATTAAGAAAGCCATTATTAAGAAAGCCATTATTAAGAAAGTCATTATTAAGAAAGTATGAAGAACAGAAGATGCTATGTTAACTCACTGCTGATCACGTTTCGACTGCGATATATTTCGTATCGAGTCATGACGTGTGAAGGAGTGGGGGGGGAGCAGATGTGAGACTCAGGCGACCTCGTGCAGAGCTCAATGTGTATAGAACTTGACAGCGTAGAGGGTTGAGCTGGAAATCAGTGAAAGTAAAATCGCCAGCTAACGGGAGTTTTAAAAACGTGTGACCGTGCTGAAGTGTATCCTAGTTCGGGAAGCATTCTACGTGAAGTAGAAACGTGTTTAATAGGGCTCAGACATGGTCTTAAACATGTAATAATTTACCTCTGTGACTGTGTGTCTACAGCAACTAACGGGCCATGCGGATGGATACTTTTATAACCACGACCGCGAGCTCAGCCGTGATGTGTCACGAAACTCTGCATATAAACCGTCGTGGAAATGCAGCCTAGATTTGATTCACTCTTCACTGTGATTATTCTTTTTGAAAAGAGTACATTCTCAAGCAAGGTGTCAAGGGGAAGGGACAATATGAAGCTTATATCCACTACGATGGTAGGCTAAATTGATTTAAGAATACTGCATTAGCAGGGTGCAGCGGGGACTTGTCGAAGGCAACTTTCATTTGGCATGAAGTGTGCACGCGACTCTCGTGTCGAGAGGGGCCGCGTCGACCCTCGTGAACTTGTTCATACGCGCGTTCTCACATTGGAACTTGTTAGTGACGGTTCGAGTTCACTTTCGCGTCGTGACGAGTTGATAAACTGTGTGCGGTCCTTCCGTTGGTGTTCGAATATGTATGGGAAGATATCGCCAGGATATGTTGGAACTATTTCGACCGACCGGGTGTTGCTCGAGCCTGGGAGGACTTTGGTTCGTTCTATGGAAACCCAGTTGAAATCCAGCATATTTTCTGTTGGTTTGGAGCTGATTATGGCCAACGATATCCTTTTTTCCTCATCTAGATTCGCCAAAGGTACTGATCACTTCAACTTGTTACAGTAGTGTAGCGTGGACATTTATAAATACCACTTTGCCATATTTGATTTTGTAGTTTAAATGGTTCAGTAGAAAGTGCAGGTTCGATGTTCATTTCGAAACTGAGCTTCTATGATGCCAGGATTTTGACTCATAAAAATGAGTGCATCCTTTGTGTAATTTTGATGAATAAATTAATAATTTCAGTAGTATTTTACAGTATTTAAAATAATATGCTCATTCTTATTTGTCGAGAAGCAAATGTAGGAAGAAGATTTACAGTTTTTCTTGTGTAAGAACATTTTTTAGTAACGCAACTTTCTTTTGAGAACGTTGGTTGAGTTTTCATATTCTAGTGCATTGTTCTTTAAGCACTTTCGCTTGGATTATCGTATTCTTTGGAGGGGAATTTTCCTTTTCGTATTTTGATTAAGATACTAGGAAGTTTTCGGACCCAGTTTTTCTAAATGTGACTTCGAGTCCTTGGACTATATTTTCTTCAGTTTTTTTTTATTATAACAGATTTAACTTGTGTTTTCTGAGCGTGATTTTCGAAATGGATTGCCTAATGGGTCATTAGTCGCTTAGCCTTTGTTGCTAACCTAGATCCATGCTGTAGGTCTAATCCATCGACATTTTCGCGTTCGGGAAATTCAGGGAGGATCTTATTTTGAGATTGAATTTATCTTTATAGACCTCTTTACAACCTCAGTTTGTGTGGTTGGGCAGCGTTATATACAGTTTATATTTTTTTTTTGTGAAGTGAACACTGGATTAAATTGATATCATTGCCTTTAGTGCAATAGTTTTTTCTATTAAGAGGATATTTGAACGACATCCAAATTTGCGAGGATAATCCCAGGGACAACTCACTATAAGTCATACGTTTAAGAACTATGGATTTTGTAATGAATCAATGTAAGGCAAGTTTTTAAAGTTAGGTGGAATATTTCTGAAATCCACTGGGCTTTGTTGGTAATCTGTTACGGGATCATATTTTTCGAGTTCAGGATTTTTACCATAAACAGCTGATTTGCATAATTGTGGATTTATAACAGTAAGGCTCCTATTATAGGTGCATATTGGTCTTTAGAGAGGCATATACTATGAGTAATGTCTTTGTGTTTAGTATATTGATGCAATGCTTTGTAGAGCATATTTTTCTTGTTGAGGATTGAGCTAGGTGTGCCAATCAGGATTAGATTGATTGGGGTTTTAACCCAGAGAGGTGTTGTTTTAACCTAGTATGGTTAATAATTGGTCATTGTGAACTTTATCGCTGTTATCGTGAAAATGCCTGTGTGAAGATTAATATTTTTCCGAGCAGTATTGTTGGGGAATCTTGAGTGGATATTCGGTTAAATATTTCCAGTAAAACTAATATAACAATTTTGTCATAAGATGTATGTTTAAAAAGGAAACCGATAACTATTTAAGACTGACTTTACAATTAATTTTTGCTTAGCTTAACTGTTCGGCAGAATTTCCCTAAAACAAGAATTGAAATAATATTAAACAGAAAGGAATGTCGTGACTTCAAGTCAGTAGGAAAGGAATAATTGAAATTATTCTGGAATTTTGTGTAAATTATATTCTGTAAATAGGCCATATGAATTTCTTCATTCAATAACAAGAACATATAAAGTTACTGAAGATGTCGTGTAGGATTAGTAATTATAACCAGGATATTTGTGTATAAGATGTTATTTCCGTTAAGGAACCGAAATTAATTTAATGTATTCAAGTCTTATAATATTTCTCTTTTTGTGAATGCTTACCCTATGGGATTGATCATCATTGTTATTATTAATATGCCTTATATTTTAATCAGCTAAAAGTTAGTTGTGACAATGGGTAATATTTTTTTTCTGGAAGATAATCCAATATAATCAATGAGATTTTTTTTTGATTGGTCGTGGTATCGACGAAATTGATATTCTTCTGTCTTGTTTATTCTTACAATAAATCACTTTACTACTTGGTTTTAATTATTGCGTGATGCTTTATAGAGGTGATGGAAGGGTGTATTAAGGGGGCCATCGCTAGGTATTTTAGTGTTTACCACACCTTTGAGATTTTTTCTTCCTTTTGAAGAATTCTCGTGTTTTGAGCTAGTCTTTTCTTTTTCTGAGCCTTGGTCAGTCTTAATACATCCTGTTAGGTATTCGAGTGGCCCTATTATCCCTGTGTCTGTTGGTAGAACTTGGGGGGTCTTTAGAGCCGGGGCATTTTCAGGTTCTACGATCCAGCTGCTATCCAGGGATTCAACAGGTATTGGTAGGTAAAAGGGTACATTAGGTGGCGCCCAGCTCAGGGGCTTCGAAAAACTGGAATACCAGAGCGAATACCAGGGAGTTGAATGCCATAATTCTGCCAAAATTGAAACTGAAAGTACAAAGTGGAAATTAGTTTTATGATCATGTAACACAGATCGCGAATTGGAACACCGTGTTTCTTGTGTGACTATGAATCAAGGCGATAAAATAATGGTGAACCAATATTTTGGCACGAACTATTGGAATTCCTATGGAACAAAGCAATTACGAGGATACTCGAGCTACTTGACCCACAAGTGGTATTGCAACCATTATTAATTTTTATTTTATTTTATGTATTGGAGTGGTGCCACACGCTTTGTTAATAATTTGTTCTACTTGTTTCCGGCTGATGATCATTGCTGACATCATTAAAAATAGAAGTATTTGTAGTAAATTTAAAATTTAAGTAATGGTAGAATCATAGACCTTCACCGATATAAACCAACACGCACTTGTATATGGTCGATCCCAAATGAAATGGGGCACTTTGTGTTTAGACATAAGTTTATTTTAAGGTAACGCCAGACAATAAGAATGAGCATATATGGTAAATGGTGGTTGTTTGTAGATGTTCTCGCTGTACTTTGTTGGTGTGGTATTCTTATTTCTTGTGAAGTGTAGTGAAGCATGTCTGAAGGTAATATGGTGACTGTTGGTGACGTTAAGAAGATGTTTGAAATTCTTCAACATAAAATGGACAATTTGAATCAGGACATTGAAAATATTAAGGTCCAAACTAGATCTGCATTAGACCATATGTCTGAAACTGTTATTCAAAATCAGGGTGCAGTTGCTGAAGGCATCAGGGGGGAAATTGATACTATGCAATCCTCCTTGAAGGCTATCAATGACAGTTCTAAAAGGGTAGAAAGGAAGGTTACCAGTGTAGAATCTAATATCGAAGATATCCAGGATGATAATAGAAAAACTCAACTAGATATGAGTACACTACGGGCTAATGTTGGATTGGTACAGGTTGCCCAAGAAAGAATCCAAACTAGTCAAACATCAATCCAAACAGATCTTAACAATATGCAAACTAGTCAAACATCAATCCAAACAGATCTTAACAATATTCAGACTAGTCAAAGGGGAATTGAGGAAACTGTAAAGGATGTAAACTCTAATGTAAGGATTATGCAATCCCAAATCAATGATTTAAGAACAGATGTGGGATTAATAGAATCCAGTCAAAATAAAATGGAGCTAGAGGTCCGAAAAATCGAATCTAGTCAAAATCAGACAGAGGTTAAGTTAATGGAGCTAGAAAAATCTAATAAAGAATTTCAAGTTGAGATTAGACTAGACTTTGAAAAGAGTGTGAAGCTCAGTAAAAAAAATTTAGAAACACTTCAGCTGCAGTTTTCCCATGACACTAATCAGACCCAGAATAGCCTGGAACAGTTGAAATGTGAAATGGGGACACTCCGAGCTCAAGTCACTGATCATACGAAACTTCTCAGGGATGATTTTGACATCGATTTGAAAGGGATCATAAGTGATAATATTGTAACATTTCGTCAAGATATTATGAAAATTAATGAGGAATGCTTTAAAGTTGAGAAATCTAAGTTAGAATCTAAACTTGCCACTGGTCTTGCAACTAATAGCAAAGACATAATAAATGTTAGGGAAGATCTAAGCAAAAGAATGGATGGAATTCAAAATACTCAGGTTAATAACATATCCGATTTAGAGAAGCGTATTAACAGTGTTGAAACTAAAGTCGACCAAAGTAAGATAGAGTTAAATGAGGTCAGGGAGAAGAAAACTTCCGAGATTAATGAAATTAGAAAGGGTCTCGAGCAAATTAATCTAGAGGGGCATATCAATTTAGATACTCTAAAAGATCAATTGCGATCACTTTTACAGTCCGATTTTCGAGTTCTAGTTGAACAACCTGAAGTGATAGTACCTGATGGTAGGGAAAGGATGATACAGGAATCTTCCAACAACGAACCCAACGTTCGGCTCAGTCAAATGGAACATTCGAGTCCCATTCGAACAAGCAGGGAAACTTTTAGTTCTCCGAACCCCAACGTAGGCGTGGGTGATTATACTTCGAAATCATCGGAAAGGACACCGAATGTAACCATAATACGAAATTTTGATGACAAACCTAGGAAGTTTAGCAATTTGGATGGAATGACACCAATCGAATTTGTCAGGACATTAAGAGATTACTTTTTGGAGTCACATGTGCCACGTGAGCGTGAGCTACGTATGGTGGAAAGGTTTCTCACCGATGCTCCGTTACAATGGTTCAGGGCTTTTCGTTACACATTTGACAACTTTGAGCAGTTTTCGGAAGCCTTCATACAAAGATTTTGGTCGATCGAGGTCCAACAGAATGTGAGATCAGAAGTCTATTCACGCAAGTACTCCAGTACAGGACCAACCAGCTACGCTGAATACTTTGCGTGTCAGTTAGCAAAACTCCGTTTTCTTCAGCCGCCGTTAACACAGGAAGAACTCCTTGAAGCTATCTCACGTCAATTGCCTGCGGAAGTAAGGAAATCAATTATTTCTTCCGGAGTATCGTCTTTAACGTCGTTAGATGACCTGTTACGTCGATTAGATCACATGAGTATGATGACGCAACCTACTATAGTCAAAAATGCCAGGCAGGAATCGAAAGTTGTAAACGCGGTAATGATGAACCGTACACAGCAGACGGATCGTTTCGAACAAAGAAGAGATGATAGAATAGGTCCTATTAGAAATACCCATCAGGAAGAGAGGAGATGGGAAAACCAACGTAGGGACGCCCAGGAGAGGCCTTGGCAACGTCGCTACGAGGAGAGAAATTTTTATCGAAGAGATAATGATCGAGACCGGAATGATCATCGAGAAACGCCTTATGATAGGAATTACAGATATGATCAAAATAATCGAGATAACAGATATAATAGGAATGATAGAGATACCCGAGACAATAGAGATAACAGATATAATAGGAATGATAGAGATACCCGAGACAATAGAGATAACAGATATAGTAGGAATGATAGAGATACCCGAGACAACGGAGATAATAGACAAAATCAAGGGTACTCAAGATACAACAATTATCGAACGGAGGCGTCCGATAAAAAAGTGCAACAGGAGAGGCTCAAGAGAGGGCGAGATAAGTCCACGGAGGTTGGACGAAGAAAATCGAAGGAAAGAAAGGATGAAAATCTAGATAAGTCACAACCCAGTACTAGCAGAGAAGGTCGGAGTTCAGAAAGAGCTCCGGATCGAGAAAAAAAAACGCCAATTTCCGGGCGAAATTAATAACTGACGTTGCCACGCATTCCTCTGATATCACGATTTTTGAAATATTTGAAGCTACTGACGAAGACCTTCTATTTGAACCAGAAACGAAACCGAGAGGAAGGATAGTTGAACTTCCCGTTATTGATATACTAATTGGTCTACAACATTGTAAAGCCTTGATGGACACAGGTGCTATGATCTCTATAGTTGACGAGGACTGTTTTGAAAGATTGAAACCAGAAAATCAATTTACCATTCTTCCAGCATCTCCAACAAAAATTCGTGGGATATTTAAGGATAAAACTATGAAATGCAAAGTGCAGATTCTAATGAAATTCTGGATCAATGAGAGAAGTTATGAACATATTTTCATAGTCGTTAAGAATATTAATTTTGACGTCATACTAGGCATCGATTTTATTACTCAAGCTAGAGCAATCATCGACATGGACAAAGGAATAATAAGATTCAAGGAAGAAAGTACAGAGGATGTAGTGATGGAGGAAATGGATGGAAACGAAATTAATAGAGATATCCCTAGAATGGAAATCCTAGATCACGTGTTATGGCAGAAATTAGCAAGTTCGCGAGAATTTACTGTCCTGAGGATCATGCGAGCTGGGTGAAGTTCATCCCACTCATGGAAAGATGCATGAATTCCACATTCCATGAGAGCTTATCAGATATACCTATGGTTGTTCACCATAATAAGAGGCCAGAAAGAGCCTGGACAGAGATCGTGAGATTTCTACCTAAGGACAGGGAGCCTACAGTCCAAGAAAGAATTAATTCAGCTAGAGAAAGCTTGATGGATGCAGCCGAGAAGCGGCATAAACGAATCAGAAATAAAAGATATCGGCCACCGATGAGAGTAGGCGAGATGATTCTCGTCAAGAAACCGACGAAAGCAGATGTGGCTAAGAAGCAATTCACCAAGTTTTCCTATGTCTTCCACGGACCCTATAAGATTGCTAGGTCGTTCGGAAATAATTGTTATGAGGTAGTAAGCCTAAATGAAAGAGAAATAATAGGTCGTTTCAATGCAAAGAACCTGAAAAGATATGTGAAGAAGATAGACTGAGTGTTGACTGAATAATGCTACATATGCTGAGATTACCTGGAATGGTGTAAATAAAAGTTGAGGAGACTTTTATTTAAGGTATCAAAGGGAAAATGCACCATTATTCATAAAAGGGCTTAAATACAGACATGGTTACAGTATTTTGGGAACACCCTGTAACTTCCTAACTTGCCTCTGAAGTCGATCATAACAGCTGGTCTGCAGCGAGAAAAAGCCATGCTATCATGAAAGAGATCGGCAGAGCTCGTGTTTCCGACGAGAAATCCGAAGCTCATCGATAATAACCATGTTGACTGTGTCTAACACCATATCGATCGATTCACCTGAGAGTGATTAATACAAATTAATGCATATTTAGCGCTTTATGTAAGCAGATACATGTGTCTATATGTATGTTTCCATGGCAGAAAGCCATTATTAAGAAAGCCATTATTAAGAAAGCCATTATTAAGAAAGTCATTATTAAGAAAGTATGAAGAACAGAAGATGCTATGTTAACTCACTGCTGATCACGTTTCGACTGCGATATATTTCGTATCGAGTCATGACGTGTGAAGGAGTGGGGGGGAGCAGATGTGAGACTCAGGCGACCTCGTGCAGAGCTCAATGTGTATAGAACTTGACAGCGTAGAGGGTTGAGCTGGAAATCAGTGAAAGTAAAATCGCCAGCTAACGGGAGTTTTAAAAACGTGTGACCGTGCTGAAGTGTATCCTAGTTCGGGAAGCATTCTACGTGAAGTAGAAACGTGTTTAATAGGGCTCAGACATGGTCTTAAACATGTAATAATTTACCTCTGTGACTGTGTGTCTACAGCAACTAACGGGCCATGCGGATGGATACTTTTATAACCACGACCGCGAGCTCAGCCGTGATGTGTCACGAAACTCTGCATATAAACCGTCGTGGAAATGCAGCCTAGATTTGATTCACTCTTCACTGTGATTATTCTTTTTGAAAAGAGTACATTCTCAAGCAAGGTGTCAAGGGGAAGGGACAATATGAAGCTTATATCCACTACGATGGTAGGCTAAATTGATTTAAGAATACTGCATTAGCAGGGTGCAGCGGGGACTTGTCGAAGGCAACTTTCATTTGGCATGAAGTGTGCACGCGACTCTCGTGTCGAGAGGGGCCGCGTCGACCCTCGTGAACTTGTTCATACGCGCGTTCTCACATTGGAACTTGTTAGTGACGGTTCGAGTTCACTTTCGCGTCGTGACGAGTTGATAAACTGTGTGCGGTCCTTCCGTTGGTGTTCGAATATGTATGGGAAGATATCGCCAGGATATGTTGGAACTATTTCGACCGACCGGGTGTTGCTCGAGCCTGGGAGGACTTTGGTTCGTTCTATGGAAACCCAGTTGAAATCCAGCATATTTTCTGTTGGTTTGGAGCTGATTATGGCCAACGATATCCTTTTTTCCTCATCTAGATTCGCCAAAGGTACTGATCACTTCAACTTGTTACAGTAGTGTAGCGTGGACATTTATAAATACCACTTTGCCATATTTGATTTTGTAGTTTAAATGGTTCAGTAGAAAGTGCAGGTTCGATGTTCATTTCGAAACTGAGCTTCTATGATGCCAGGATTTTGACTCATAAAAATGAGTGCATCCTTTGTGTAATTTTGATGAATAAATTAATAATTTCAGTAGTATTTTACAGTATTTAAAATAATATGCTCATTCTTATTTGTCGAGAAGCAAATGTAGGAAGAAGATTTACAGTTTTTCTTGTGTAAGAACATTTTTTAGTAACGCAACTTTCTTTTGAGAACGTTGGTTGAGTTTTCATATTCTAGTGCATTGTTCTTTAAGCACTTTCGCTTGGATTATCGTATTCTTTGGAGGGGAATTTTCCTTTTCGTATTTTGATTAAGATACTAGGAAGTTTTCGGACCCAGTTTTTCTAAATGTGACTTCGAGTCCTTGGACTATATTTTCTTCAGTTTTTTTTTATTATAACAGATTTAACTTGTGTTTTCTGAGCGTGATTTTCGAAATGGATTGCCTAATGGGTCATTAGTCGCTTAGCCTTTGTTGCTAACCTAGATCCATGCTGTAGGTCTAATCCATCGACATTTTCGCGTTCGGGAAATTCAGGGAGGATCTTATTTTGAGATTGAATTTATCTTTATAGACCTCTTTACAACCTCAGTTTGTGTGGTTGGGCAGCGTTATATACAGTTTATATTTTTTTTTTGTGAAGTGAACACTGGATTAAATTGATATCATTGCCTTTAGTGCAATAGTTTTTTCTATTAAGAGGATATTTGAACGACATCCAAATTTGCGAGGATAATCCCAGGGACAACTCACTATAAGTCATACGTTTAAGAACTATGGATTTTGTAATGAATCAATGTAAGGCAAGTTTTTAAAGTTAGGTGGAATATTTCTGAAATCCACTGGGCTTTGTTGGTAATCTGTTACGGGATCATATTTTTCGAGTTCAGGATTTTTACCATAAACAGCTGATTTGCATAATTGTGGATTTATAACAGTAAGGCTCCTATTATAGGTGCATATTGGTCTTTAGAGAGGCATATACTATGAGTAATGTCTTTGTGTTTAGTATATTGATGCAATGCTTTGTAGAGCATATTTTTCTTGTTGAGGATTGAGCTAGGTGTGCCAATCAGGATTAGATTGATTGGGGTTTTAACCCAGAGAGGTGTTGTTTTAACCTAGTATGGTTAATAATTGGTCATTGTGAACTTTATCGCTGTTATCGTGAAAATGCCTGTGTGAAGATTAATATTTTTCCGAGCAGTATTGTTGGGGAATCTTGAGTGGATATTCGGTTAAATATTTCCAGTAAAACTAATATAACAATTTTGTCATAAGATGTATGTTTAAAAAGGAAACCGATAACTATTTAAGACTGACTTTACAATTAATTTTTGCTTAGCTTAACTGTTCGGCAGAATTTCCCTAAAACAAGAATTGAAATAATATTAAACAGAAAGGAATGTCGTGACTTCAAGTCAGTAGGAAAGGAATAATTGAAATTATTCTGGAATTTTGTGTAAATTATATTCTGTAAATAGGCCATATGAATTTCTTCATTCAATAACAAGAACATATAAAGTTACTGAAGATGTCGTGTAGGATTAGTAATTATAACCAGGATATTTGTGTATAAGATGTTATTTCCGTTAAGGAACCGAAATTAATTTAATGTATTCAAGTCTTATAATATTTCTCTTTTTGTGAATGCTTACCCTATGGGATTGATCATCATTGTTATTATTAATATGCCTTATATTTTAATCAGCTAAAAGTTAGTTGTGACAATGGGTAATATTTTTTTTCTGGAAGATAATCCAATATAATCAATGAGATTTTTTTTTGATTGGTCGTGGTATCGACGAAATTGATATTCTTCTGTCTTGTTTATTCTTACAATAAATCACTTTACTACTTGGTTTTAATTATTGCGTGATGCTTTATAGAGGTGATGGAAGGGTGTATTAAGGGGGCCATCGCTAGGTATTTTAGTGTTTACCACACCTTTGAGATTTTTTCTTCCTTTTGAAGAATTCTCGTGTTTTGAGCTAGTCTTTTCTTTTTCTGAGCCTTGGTCAGTCTTAATACATCCTGTTAGGTATTCGAGTGGCCCTATTATCCCTGTGTCTGTTGGTAGAACTTGGGGGGTCTTTAGAGCCGGGGCATTTTCAGGTTCTACGATCCAGCTGCTATCCAGGGATTCAACAGGTATTGGTAGGTAAAAGGGTACAGTACCACTTTTCAAATTTCGTGGCAGAGCCGGGAATCGACCCCAGGACTTCCGGGGCGGCAGCTAACCATGCTGACCGCTACGCTACGGAGGCGACATAACTTTAAATACCGTACATATTTGAAAATCACTTGGCCGCCATGTTGCTTTAATGTTTCTCAGGATTTGGAAAGTCACATATATGTCCTTAGTAGTCCTCCATCACGATACAAAAGTTAAGTTTGATTGCTTAAATACTGTAGTTTAGGAGATATTGTGAACCGGTGGAATATATTGCATAGACACCATGTTGGATTGTTTCATATATAGGCTATACAATTACATGCCAGAAGATTAATATTGTAATGATAGTTCATTATACCAACCTACATTTATATTGCTTGATTAGGACACGAGAAATAAAAACGATTTTTTTTAATTGCACAGCAGCCATTTTTAAGTGCTCATAAATTCCATTAAATTAGACATCAGTATATTAAGGCTTGTATGAAGATATACAGTGCCAAGTTTCACAGCACTCAGATGAAAATTCACGAGAAAAATCCGTACAAATATTTAAATTTCGCGTCGCCGCCATTTTATTTTTGTACTCACCTGGTTATTGAAAAATCCATATGTGAACTTTGATTAACAGTCTCTATCAACATACAAAATTTCAGTTTGATTTCTCAAGTAGATTCGTAAATATTGAGAACCATCTAAATATTGTGGATGGATCGCCATGTTCGCTTTTTATACATATAGGCCATAGAGTTATCTACCATTAGATGAAGATTATTGCGTAGGTTCTTTACTCAAACATTCACTTCAATCGCATGATTAGGACACAAGAAATAAAAAGTGAATTTTAAAATTTCTCACAGCCGCCATCATGGGGTTAAGACAACAATTGAATTAAAATAAACAGCAGTAGATTAAATATTGTATGAACAGTTACCGTATCAAGCTTCACTACGCTGGGATGATTAAATCGCGAGTAAATTCCATTCAATTGTTTTAACTTCGCTTGGCCACCATGTTGTTGTTGTTGTTGTTGTTGTTGTTGTTTTTTTCTTTTTTGTTCTTTTTTCTTCATCAGGTTATTTAAAGTTGCATAGGTGTACGTATGCTAATAGCTTCTTTCAAAATACAAAATTTCTGTTTGATTGCTGTAACAGAGTCGTAGATATTGAGAACCGTCTAAATATTTCAGATGATCGCCATGTTGGATTATTTTATATGTAGGCTATATGAAGATTATTGCGTAGGTTCATTATTCAAACATTCACTTCAATCGCATGATTATGACACAATAAATCAAAACTTAATTTCAAAATTTTACACAGCCGCCATCTAAAGGTTATGAAAATAATTAAATTTAATTAGATGCCAGTGAATTAATTTTTGTATATACATTTACCGCACCATGTTTTACTGCACTGGGATAAATTAGTCGCGAGATAATTCCATTTAAATGTATTAACTTCGCTTGGCCGCTATGTTCATTTTATACTTAACAGGTTTTTGAGAGTCACATAGTTAATAAACTTATCGTAGTACTTTCCTATCAGCGTCCAAATTTCAGGGTGATATCTGTGATTGTTACTGAGATATAGAATGCCCGTGAAATATTTCGCGTGGCCGCCCTGTTGGATTGGTGAAACGTAATTAATTTTGAAAGGCACGATCGACGTCGGACAAGATAGTCGTATGTACTTACCTAGTTTCATTGAAATCACTTCAGCCATTTAGATTTTATTAGGGGCACACACACATACGCACACATACACACGGACAAAAGGTGATCTCATAAGCGTATTTTTTACATGAATGAAAATCAGCTAAAAATGGTTTTCTAGGAGACTAATAAAATCAACTGTAAAGAGTAAGGGAAGCAAATTTTGACTTACAATATGATGGATTAATTCGGTATTAAACGATTTGGGGATAAGAATTGAATTTGAATTGAATTATGCAGCCATAATAACTTCAATAGGGGATTATAGAGGCCCTAAATCACTCTCGGTGACTTCCAAACTGAGCATTGGAAGACCAAACACTCACTTCAGGCAAATGCTAGGATGGTCCTTTATTTCACGTTCCGGAGCACCTATCCCAATGCTAGCCCATTAAAATTGCAGCGATGTAGGTACACTACTTAAGACATTACAATAGCATACGTTATCAAAGAAATGCGGCTGATGATCGAAGATCTCGCTACCCCCTAAATTCAGGGAACTATTACAGGCATGTTCATGCACAGAATATAATCGTAGATGATGTGCGATGGCATGCGATACTCTATTCTGTCGGAACACTATGTCTAATTACTGCATGCTGGCATCGATCAATCCGGAGACAGTTGGCTTCTCGCGGACCACGTGCTCGGCCGATGGCAGTGCAGAAATGTCGAATGAGGAGCAAGATTGCATAGCATGCATCGAGACTTCAGAAAATCCACAGCGTTTATAATATATTTACTGATATTACGATAGAAATGTAAGATCAGATGGTCTCACGCGTTAAGGTAAATATGACAGACTAACCTTAAAAATGTTGATGAGCTGTCGTTGAATTGTGGCCCGCACTTGCACTCGAATATCTAGTCAGCGTCACGCAAGAAAACGACTGACCTAAGAGAAGCCCTCACCACAGCCCAACAAAAGCCTATAATCTACTTCTGAACACACGACCCCCACTCTACGCCTAGTTACATCCGCATAGCCATGGCCTGGTTTACCCCACTAGGGATTTATCGCCGCATTTAGTTTTCCCATACACATATAAGCAAATACACATACACGTACATTCCAATTCATTGAATAAAACTATAGAAACATCAAACAGATATTTTAATGACAAAATATTTTGCAAGCCTCTAGCAGCAACGTCGTCGAATAGCCGGCCTGCACTCGAATTGAATTCCTCACTAAAGCAGGGTAGTCGCGATATCTGGTGGAGCAGCTATGAACTTTCACCAACGACGGCATATACTCTGCGTGATACACGATGGTCAGGACAAAAATCAATGGGCGGCACCAAGAACCATGGAGCAACTTACTACGTCGATCAATAGAAAACTATTCAATGGAAATGAGAATGAAAATAACTAATATTTTCTGATTTTCAACAGCATCTACCGGCAAAAGAAAAGTTGCAGGATGTTTTGATTAGAACATCCTTTTTGCGGAAATTGATGAATTTTCCCTCATGGAGATCACTTGATTAGAATTATGGTTCAAATTCATTAAGGAATATAAATACCATTCCGTCTTAATTCTCCTAAAAGGAAGAAAAAAAGAAGTGGGCTATTCATTACTATCAATAATAATAGTAAGCTATTAATAATAATGATGATGATAATATTATCAATAATGATGGTGATGATGAAAAATAAGTTGAACGTTTCTGAACTTAACTGTTGACGGGGATCATGCAAAATTAATACCCTTCGTCTACCAGAGTAGCCAAGTGGTCTAAGCTATGCCCCACATTGAAACTGGGTATCTGTCGTTCGGAGGTCTGAGGTTCGAATATCAGCGCAGAGGGGTTATCCACAGTGTGAATTTACCTCATGTTCTCCATATTTACCTCATTTTAACAAGCATCTACCCACACAGAAAAGTGCAAGATATTTGATCAGAACATGCTTTTGCGAAAATTGACGAATAGTCCCTTATGAAGATCACTTCATTAGAATTATATCTTTCAAATTCATCAAGGAATATAAATTCCACTCCCGTCCTAATTCTCCTAAAAGGAAAGAGGAAGTAGCTTTTCATTAATATCAATAATAACTTAGTCAAAAGTATTCATAATACTGTAATATTAATAATAATAATGATAATAATAACTAATTATGATGATGATGACGATGATGACGATGATGACGATGATGATGATGATAATGATGACCGTGATAATGATGACCATGATAATGAAGATGACGATGATGAAAATGAAATCCACAGCCTGTTTCCAGTCGACCGACCGGGTCAGGAATGGAATGAATGAAGTCCCCATTTAGCAGCGAGGATATGAACTGTGCCGGCTGCCGAAGCCTGTCGCACTCCTCTGGGGCAATGATTAAATGAAAGACAGATGAAATGAAATGAAAGTGGGGAGTGTTGCTGGAATGAAATATTGACAGGGCAAACCGGAGTACCCGGAGAAAAACCTGTCTGCTTCCGCTTTTTCCAGCACAAATCTCACATGGGGTGACCGAGATTTGAACCACGGACCCCAGCGGTGAGAGGCCGGTATGCTGCCGCCCAAGTCATGAAGGCTACATGATGATGATGATGTAGATAATGATGATAATGATGACGATGATGGTGACGATGATAATAATGATGATGATTATGATGATAAATAAGTTGAAGGTTTCAGAACTTACGTGTTGACGGGAAACGTGAAAATTAACAACCTCCATGTACCAGAGTAGGTTATCCACAGTGCGAATTTACCTCATGTTCTTCTACACTCATTTCAGGATAATACCAGGATGGAACCTTATTGCGTGATAAAAACAGATCAATGCACTGACTTGGCACACTCACACGGATACACGGGGATGTGCATTGCCCCTAAATGAAAGAACGACCACCGTTTCAGTCTTTTAAAGCCCTTCATGTGATACCCTTTAAGTTATAATAGAATAGAGTTATTGATGTTTCATTTAGATGCTTGGGACGTCATGGTCATCAGGCCCACACACTTGTGTGTGTGTGTGTGTGTGTGAGCGACTTCTACCATAATCTGAGTTATTGTGATGAACGTAACAGAGCGTATAAGTCTAATTATTAGGATATATTGAGCCCGCATTAGCTCATGCTGGTGATAGTTTTGAGAGAATCAAGGAATACTATAACTAAGAGTTACTAAACGCACCCCAGAAGCTTGTCTCAGCTTCAGGAGATCTTTTGACTCTGTTTGGAGGACTGGATCATTCTACACAAGATCGAAGATTTGCATACTTGAACGAATCATTCTACGTAACTCTGCATAATAAGCCACTTTAGATTGGTCTAGTATTTACTTCATTATGGTAATGAAAAAGGTATATCATCGCAGAAACGCGAAGCACATGGAAATAGTTGCTAAATGATTCCGACTGTAGTCGAAGCCGGAACACGCCGCTCCAGGCACGAGCACAACCCTTAGTGCGTTTGATACAGGTAGACGTACAATTTTGACCGGTCGTGGAGACCGAGGGTGCAACAGTCTTATAATAGGACTATTGAGTCCGTGATTTAAGAAATATCAAGACATCGAGTATTATTTTGGCACTAAAGTGCTGGTGATATCGTATTTCATCAGTTTAAATCACGGGAATGATATATTTTCGAGGAAATAGTGAATTTCCAACTTTTTGTGCTAGGAGCACATGGTAATCGTCACACCACATGGTGGACAACGTGTACGACGAAAAATCTTCAAAATGCTAAAAATATTCACAATGCTCAGTGCTATTGCTTACTAAATTATTTGTTCCATAAGTAAGAATCACGCCGTGCAAAGGCTGATATTTTGTTTCAAAGAATTGCACCGATGTTCAAGTGATTGTGATATCCAGTGATTATCAAATCTGTGTTTACAGAATAGCTCGAGTGAAAGCAAGCACATGTTCAATCTTGCTTACAGCTTGCAAACTGTAAAGCCAGTTTTGAGAAGTGAAACCACTCATAGAATCAGTGAATTTCCACCCAATTTCACCATTTCTACCAGAACTTCGAGATGCCGAATGTAGTCAACATGACGTTTAATCCCAGTTCCATGATGTTGACCATGAGGGCTTCAACTCCGGTATGAAGGAGCCATTGATCACCCAACGACACCTCAGGATGGAAGCCGATACTAGGATTATGATGACCATGGCCAAGGAGTTGCAATCTTTGCTCAACTCCTGGATTGAAGGAAGGACCCCTCAAATTATGCCTTCCCAAGGTAGAGGTGAACAACTGTCACCGTGCGTTTCGATTAATTTCCTCTTGTATTGGTTATGGATCAGGAATGGATTAGTTTTAGACAACCGTAAGCATAACAGTCATTTATGTAGGTTTTCTTTTCTTCTTGTAGCCGCCACTGACGGTGGATTTCATTCTCATGGGCTTCCACACGCTTTGTATTAGCTCAGGTCTAGAGTTAGACACCCCACGGGTTCAACCCGAGTGCAATAATTGTAACTTTGTGTAGTCCACATAATGGACATGGATTTATAACCTTGAGCAGTAATTTTCATTAATCAGCTGTTGCTGAAAGCACAGTCATTCTTTGAAGCTCCCTATAATGTGAAATATTTGTACGCCACAGTAGCGGGCGTATCGTTTAGATGCAGAGAAGATAACGCATCTACATAATTATTGCACATAATTTTTGTATGGTCTTAAAACCAGATTCAAGCAGAATCAAGTTAGTGTAATGGAGTGCTGTAGGTTAACTCACTCTAAACCCCGCATTACACTTTATACGTATCATTTGCAATTAACACCCCATGCGTAGGTGTTTTATAACATTTATGGGCTTTGATGTGCTTAGCGCACGATATTTTTGTGATAATAATCTTCCACCATGTAGTGGAATATCTTTCAAAGACATTACAGAGTAAGCATGTCTTTCCTTTGCTACTCTTTGCCCATTTAATGGCTAACATATGATTATCAGTGATTTTTAAAGGCTAACTAGAATGCCTCAGATATACAAAGAACAGTGTGATAATATTCTCAAGTGTAATAGATCAGAACTATGAACTTTATCTAGTGAAATCTACAATTTTCTTAATGTTTTGATGGACATTGCTATGCAATGAATGTGAGGTGCTGTTATAGATACTCACTTGAGCTCGGCAGAATGACAGATGTCGACGCTCAAGGTTAAAGCACAGTTAGATTTCCCAGCAGCCACCTGGAGTTTCCGTGTGAGACTGCAGACAGATATGACACAGCTCTATTTGCATTGCCGAAAGGGGAACTTTTATCGAGATATTCTTGGTGCTCGAACGGAATGTAATTTACGTCACAACAATTTTTGAGTACAGGATGACCAGAGAGTCACGTCTTCCATTATATTTGTTATATTCGCATGATGTTGTAAGCGAATGAATGATGTTTCTCATATTATGATGAGTACTATCAGAGTAATTCCTAGATATGAACCAGACTTTTGTTCATTTAGACTATTTATTCTCACCTGAAGTGATAGATGAGTTTTGCTGTGTGTTGACACGAGGATAATGGGTTTGTTACCGTTTTTGTGCATGCCAGCAGATTCAAATTGTGTTTGACTACTGAGGTTACCTCTCTCGTGATCCGGCTAAGGAACGCGATGACATACTTCTTGAATGGTTTGATGGAGCATTGAATGCCCATCAGGTAGTCGTGTTATTGTGAACCTGAATTATATTTCTATTACATTGGAGCCGCTAAGAACTCAACGGTAGTGGCTTGTCCATTTACACGTCTCGTAAACATCTGTTTCAGACTTACGATTAGGCTTTATAAGATTGTGTTATTGTAGTAGGCAGAGGCCGCGTGTACACTGTTGTGTTTTATTCTCTGATCCTTGAGCCTTGCATAGTTGGTCATTCTTCATAACTAAGATACTCATAAACGACGATAATAATAATAATAATAATAATAAACATCCATAGATCATAAAAACTCATTTTATTAAACCGACGCGGGTTAAAACTACTAATAAATAATAACAGCTGTTTAACGTTGATCCTATTGACCTTTCGCTGGACCAATGCAATGCGCTTGATGAGAGACATTCCTGAAGGAATGGTTTAGAGAGAGTCAACACGTTTAGACTTGACAAGAGCCCAGAGGCTGACCAGAGGTGATTAACTCGAGGGTCGAGAGTAGTGGGAAGACAGGGGTTCTGCTTACGAACTTATTGAACCCTCCTCGTATTTGCCCCGTACCTGATATCTCGCCAACCAATCATGGGATTTGAACATACAGGGTGTCCTAGCAATGGTAGTAATGCCCCCTACTTTCCTATAGCCTCTTTATTTAATTAAAAGACCAAAACTAAAAGGTCATTCGCGAGTAGTGGGGTAGTGTTGGTTTTCTTGCTAGTCGCGCTCGTGCTTGAATATGTATGCCTATGTTGGGAAAGGGTTAGGTGGTGGGGGAGGAGTAGGGTCGAGTGAGGGGTCGTTTAGATGGTATTTTTACCGCTCTATGCGATGGTGAGGTTATTTTTTAAAATGGATGGAATTTGGAAACGCCATTTGGGGTAAACATGTTGTTTTGACATTTTGGCTATGAGTGTTTTTGTATGCATGCGCACTTGAGAGGTTTTGTAAGAGAGCGGGCTTTTTAAATGATTATTTATAAATGTGTGTTTTTTAATATTAATTTAAATAAACCCAAAAAAACGAATAGGTCATTGGCTTTTTACTATCTCGCTAACCAATAATGCGATTTAAACCTATGGGGTGTCGTAGGACTCGTGGTGAACTCCCCTTTTCTATGGACGCGGTATATCCACATTAAAACAAAAACTACCCTTACCCGGGGGATGAAATAGTAATATTTTTTTGTATGCCTAAGAACTTGACGGCTTTTGTAGAGAGCGGCCTTTATAAATGATTATTTATAGATGAGATTTTTTTAATATTTATTAAGAACCAAAAAACTAATAGGTCATCGGCTTTTTAGTATCTCGCTAACCAATAATGCGATTTAAACCTATGGGGTGTCGTAGGACTCGTGGTGAACTCCCCTTTTCTATGGACGGGGTATATCCACCCCAAAATAAAAACTACCCTCACCCGGGGGGTAAATAATATTTTTTTTTGTTCGCACATGGACGGCTTTTGTCAAAAGGACCTAACTACACGTTTGTTAATATTTTCTGAACCCCTGATGGGATTTTGTCATAGACGGGGACGCCCCGTTTTTGAATGTATGATTCGTTTATTGTCAAAAGGGCCGAACTACACTTTTGTTCATATCTCGCGAACCAATCATGCTAGGGACTTGTATGAGGGGTCCTAGCACTTGGGGCGACGTCCCACTTTTCGGGGTGAAACTACCCCCCAAAATTGAAAAATCCATATCTTGGAAACTAAGAATCCTAAAATTAGGTGTGATAGCTTAAAATAGGTGATGATATAGGCTTTTACCCCGATTGGTCATTTCACCCCTAAAACAGTAAATACCGTAGTCATGTTATGGGGAAAAAAACTTGTTAAACAGCTCAAAATGTTAAATGAACCTTAGATCTTTTGTTTTTGATGAAAAATATCAGGGGGTGAAAACTACCCCAAATTGAAAAATCAATATCATGGAAACGAAGAACCCAAAAATTAGGCGTGATAGCTTCAAAAATAGGCCATGACATACGCTTTTACCTGGATAGGTCATTTCACCCCTAAAACAGTAAATAGTGATTTTACAGGGAGCAAAAAAGTGTTAAACGGGTAAAAATGATAATTGAACCTAAGATCTTTTGTTTTTTATGAAAAATAGCAAGGGGGTGAAAACTACCTCCAAGTTGAAAAATCGATACCTTGGAAACGAAGAACCCTAGAAATAGGTGTGATAGCTTAAAAAATAGGCCATGACATACGCTTTTACCTGGATTGGTCATTTTACCCCTAAAACAGTAAACAGTGATTCTACAGTGGGGTAAAAAGGGTGTTAAACGGGTAAAAATGATAATTTAATCTAAGATCTTTTGTTTTTGATGACGAATAGCAAAGGGGTGAAAACTACCCCAAATTGAGAAAAATCGATATCTTGCAAACTCAAGAACCCTAAAATTAGGTGTGATCGTTGAAGAATAGATGATGACATTCGCTTTTACCTCGATAGATGATTTCACTCTTAAAACAGGGAATAGTTATGTTACAGGAAAAAAGGTATTAAACACCTAAAAGCATAAGCGTTTTGTGAAACCATGCTTTAATGGACATGTGTATGGAGGATTATCATTATTATTATTATTATTATTATTATTAGGTAATTATGGATTAATGTGTGTATAGATAACTAACCAGTGGGGAGCGTGATGGCGCAGGTGCTTAGCTGCCCGTCTTTACCCGGACGGCTGGGGTTTAAATCCCGGTGACAGCTGGGTGGAATTTTCACTTGAAAATCACGTGGCGTCAGGAAGGGCATTCGTCCTTAAATCCCCGGCCAAAACCAAAATGATCCTGGTTGGCTCCGGTGACTCCAATTAATTGGGAAAAGCCGAAGAAAGAAAAAGAAGATGAAAAGAAATGGTAACTCACCAGTAATAGTAAATATTTGTTTGAGGTGTTGGAGAAGTCAGGATGGCCAACCCTTTGTCATGGTTCAGGAATTGACCCCAAGAGTTTTACCTGTCAAAACTCAGTGTACCCTGTTGCAGCCTTTAGAAAAAAAATCGAACCCGAGGTCTCGTGGTGACAATGGAGTTATATTAATGATGCTTTTTAAACAAACATACGCTTGCTTACTACCGCTGGGTTGAATCTGCACAGAGACACAGGCTTTTGTTTGTGTAGTGAGTCTTGGTGATAACAGCACGGCGATCTTGTCAGCAATTTTCATATTACTCGTCTGCTTGATAGTAGACGTGCTCTGCACCCTGTTAACATACAGTACATGACTAGATAGTTGTTAGGTAAGGGTTGACAAAGGTTTAGTGAACCTTATTGCAACCTTAAAATGAATTTCTTGGTACAGTCGGGGTTGGAAGCCAAGTCTTTAGGGTTGACAACCAAGTATATTAACCACTACACTGTGAGATGGTCAAATGATAATGTAACAGAACATATAGAAACGTGTTCTATAGTTTAACGAATTGGCTAAGAGCCATACCATGAGAGGTGTAGGTAATGGAAATTGAATCCTTAGCTGATGACCCTACAACATGTAAGCTATAGCAATGCCCGCCTATAAGCTATCATGTTAGAAAAAGAAATGTATGGCTTGCTTTGAACGGAGAATAATTGTGTTTACTGTGAAACACAAATCTGATTATAAAATTAGTTTATGTCCTACATGATGTTTGAACTCTTTTTTTTATTTATACTTTAGACAAACGCTAACATAGTTGTAATTCAGAAGCCATGGCCGCCTCCTTTCCAATCCTACACCGTACACTGAAGTTAAAATGAATAATGATCACGTTACGGACAGCCAGTTTCAAAGCCATGAGTAATAAGTGGACAAAGTATAAAATTCATGAGCCAGTGAGGAATTCAACATGCTGTCCTTTGAACAAAAAGAGAAGCGTTCTATAAACTTAACCACCAAGCTGTCCTATCGACCCCCAATGGTTTGGGTCATCGTAAAGATGAAAATTAAATCTAAGCTATAACTAAAACTAACTACACACTTATATACTAGAAGAAGAAATGGAAAACAAAAGGACAACAGGCCAAATAAAGGACAGAAGGAATAAAAAAATGGCCCTCAACCCTCAAGAATGTGGATTGAGGGAGTTGGAAGGAAGGAGAGCCATGAAAGGCATATAGAAAAGTAAAATAGGAGAGGCTCTGCCCCTGAGGTAGTGGATAAAGAGGAGGAAAACTGGACTCAGTTGAGAAATCCCTTGGGGTCGCCAACTTCCAAACTGATCAGCCGTAAGCCCCTTGAGGGTGTAGCCATATGCAGAGTGCATCACAAGTGGTGGGGCTATATTCAACCTACCTTCTTGAGGGGGCTTGAGCAAAAGACAGGAAATAACATGAGAATAAAAACAAGGCTGCCTCCTCACACAAGTAGGATATCAGAAAATAAATAAATATATAAACAAGGGCCAATTAAGTTGCAAAGGGAAGAGACTCCCTAGGCCTCGGATACCCTAATCATGTTCGGGTCGGTAGAGAACACGAGTTGAGCATGTGTGGTTGACAGGAAAGAAGACAGAGTGGAGCCTAGCACAAGTTAGTGGAAGCAATGACGGACTCAGCTGGGACTCCGTGATCGTCAACCTACATGTCACTAGATATGACGCCCAGGGGTGGAATTAAAGACCTCTTTTGTTTTATATAACTGGCTTTCAAGGACGGTAACACATGGCATGCCTTATAATGCAATACTGGTCCTAGGGTATTCAAAATTGTATTAGAAACTCAGCTAATAATAGTGTGCATGGTCATTATTATTTTCCCTAAGTATAGTACATGAGACTGATAACCATGATTTCCAAGCCCCTAGTAATACAAAAACTTCCATATTTTCTTTGCACTTTAAACTATCTTGTCTTGTGTATTTACTCTTGCTGGCATATTTGTTGAAATATTTGTTAGCATATTTGCTCCCACTTTTTATATTTGCTTTGCTCCCACATTTGATCCCATGATTGCTCCCACCTTTTTGCTTACAGTTTTTGCTCCCACATTTGCTCCCACTTTTGCTGCCACTTTTTACCCCCACCTTTGCTCCCACTTTTTGCATGTATATATGCTCCCACATTAAACTATTGTTGTTATTACCAATTTGCCTTTACTAGAGGTTAGTTTATGCTTGACAGTTGATATGGAAGTATCGGTGACTAGGTATGGTAAGCCCTATGCATACTATAAAGGATATGCATATATTGTGAAACGCAGCAATAAAAATGGAACTGTTATTTGGCGCTGTTCAAAGCACCGATCGAAACAGTGTCGAGGAATGCTTAAGACGAAACAAATGGCATACTTTCTTCAAACAATCATGGTTGTAAACTTAATAATCATGCTAGTCTAAATGTAAGGAAAACTCAAACCAAAGCAAAAAACCAAGTCCAAGAAAAAGATAGTGCTGCTAAAGATAATATTAACCTCAAGTTTAATACACTACAACGCACTTATGCTGCTAGGGAGTTGTTTAATGAGAAACCTTTCACACCTCCTGTAAAACCCATGTTGAGACACACACCCATATCTCAAAAGTCCTCAATTCTATCTGCGACTATACACCCCATGAAAAAGTTGGTGGGGGAAGGTGAAAAGAATGGCCATGATGATAATAATAACATAACAATGTCAAAGCACTCTAGCACATTTAAGAAGAAGCTTTCAACACTATGAAAGGCAACTCAAACCATTGAACAGACTGTGGACACAGGTGGAAATTATGATGGTAAAGATGACGATGATAATGATAATCATCATTATGAAGATGATTATAATGATGTGGATGATAATCATGACGATGAACTGCTTCCCGAGTTTTTGAAACCATTCATAAAAAATAGCAAATGGAACGATCCTAATATATTAGTCGAACGTCTACAGCTCTTGCATGCCTGTAAACAGGTTGGTCATATTGGTTATGAGGAAGAGCTATTAAATATAGAAGATGAACTTCGTAAAGCTGCTATTATTGTGTGATAGGTCAACGTGGCAACACCCCCCATCCCCTAAAAATAATTTTCAACAAGTGTAATGTTTAAAAGAAATGATAAACAAAAAGAGCTGTATTCTGTGTGTCTATCTCTTGTAAAAAATATTTTGATTAAATTAATAAACATAGTTTGTGTATATTTCTTGTTTTCTTGCATGTTCAAGCAATAGTTATGTCAGGGAAGGAGTTCAAACTCTTGCTTCCTTATATGTTTGGAAATTTGATCTTAAGTCAAACGCCTTAACCACTCGGCCACCCTGACAGTTACTGATTTAATTAGTCTTGTTGGACAATAGTGTTTACAAAACTTTTTTCCCAGTATATATTTGCTCAAGCACTTTTTGGTTTTTCAATGCAGATTTTTGTTTTGTTTCAATTAATTCGTAACATTACAGTTATGAGTCTTGGAAACTGGGTGATTAATATAGGGATGAAGGCATCTTAAAAATCACATGCCTTACAGTTGTCACATATCATGTATAACATGTTACATGTTATCCTACATTCCACATAGGGATCTACCTTCTTAACAGTGAACTCTGTTGGTCATTAAAATAACTACTTGTAAAATAATTCACGTGGTAAATCCTGTTAGCAAATATCATATATTAAATATTTTCACGCCATAGACCGACAACTTAAAAATCATTTATGGTAGGAATACCTTTAATGGGATCACCAAACCTTCAAGTATGCAATATATATTCCTGATAGTGCCGTATTTTGGTCGATAGTGCCTCGAGTGCTTACATTAAATAAGAATACAGTAAACGTATAAACATTTAATAAATCATAATTGTTTTTATTAAAAATCATATAATACATATTTTCACACCAAAGAATGACCATTTCAAGATCATTTAATGTAGGAATATCTTTAATGGGATCTCCAAACCTTGAAGTAAACCATATGTGATAAACCTTCCACATAGCTACATAACCGACAGTACGTCATGGTATCAATCTCAGTCACCGCGCGCGCTCATTGTTTGTTTGTGTTGCATTTCAGTTCCATTTGCATTTCATTTCTTGGGAATCATCCCCACTCCGAAAAAGATATAGCAAGCTAGAAGAAACATGTTACGCATCAATAATTTTAGAAGAGCTCTCTCAAGTATTGTATGATGATTTTTAGTACTGCATAACTGTTCGTTGACTAGAATTTACTGTTACACAACATTATTTTTGGTAAGCTCTACATAAGTATCCTAATTGTCTCTGGTATAATGTCATGTTTAACAAACATGGTCACACGGTTTGTCTATAGGTTTAAGCCTCTGTTGTATATGATTTCAAAAAATAATAAACAGCTTTCTACAACTGTACTCACTGGTCAATAACCAACATAGTGGGCTAAAATGTTTCCCTCATAGGCAACTCCTGTTTAGTTAGTCAATTCTTATTGCAAGGCCAGTCAAGATCTAAAACATTAGTCTTAACGTATATAACAATCATCAACACCATTATCATAAAAAAATCAAACCATCTTAAGGTATTTATTAAGTTTAATTGCATTTTAGGAATCTTGCAAACATCTTGCAACCTTAAAGAGGAAACTATAGACAGGAATTGTGAAAAGGAAACCGTTCAATCATTCAATGTCGTTAGTGTTATCAACCTCAACGTAAGAGGTTATTAAAGTCTATGTAAGGGTGTGGTTTTTACAGCTGGATGCCTTTTCCTGACACCCACCTCAGAGACGAGTTTATGGGAGATGAAACTCAACTATCACGTCCAATGTGGAGGTCCTAGCCTAACAGAAAGTCATGTTCAGGTATTTGTCTGCAGGGAGTGTGGTAAACGAAACGACAACAACAAAAAAGCATACATGTAAAGGGAATATTATGGAATTTTCGTGTACATGTAGTCAATTTTAACAAAAATTGGTTAAATTTCATGGTTTGTACACCACTTGGCTAAATTTGGTAAATTTTAGTGAATTTTCATCTATATTCGTCTAATTTTATATGAATTTGTGGTAGTTTAAACCATTCTTAGGTAAATCAATGGAATTTCAATAAATCTGGTAGTAATTTGTTGAATTTTGCTGGAATTTTGTGTCATTTGGTCAATTTGCGGAAAATGTAGTGGATTTTAGAAAAATTCAAGGTAAATCTGGGGATAGTTAGGTATTTAACAGATAACCTGTCACTATGATGGTTGTATTAGAGTGTGCCTTTCACCACCAAGGGGTAGGATTGGAGAGAGGAGACCGTCATGACCTGAAGTGCATAGTCATTTATATTGACGTTAAGATCGGCTGTTGTGGGGGATCGAACAGTCCTGTTGATGGTTTTGGGGGAAGTGTACTCCATTCCATTCCATTTTTAAAAGCCACTAATCAGGTCCTAGCATTGGACAGTTGCAAACCATTTCACTATTCTTAACATCAAATGTGCATTTGCCTGGAATAGAAGTGGGAAACCACATCAGTTTGGTGTATAGAAATCTGACTTCACCTCACCCCAACTCATTGGAAAATGAAAATCATTTGTTTTTGTATTACTAGGGGCTTGGAAATCATGGTTATCAGTCCCATGTACTATACTTAGGGAAAATAATAATGGCCATGCACACTATTATTAGCTGAGTTTCTAATACAATTTTGCAGACCCTAGGACCAGTATTGCATTATAAGGCATGCCATGTGTTACCGTCCTTAAAAGCCAGTGATATAAAACAAAAGAGGTCTTTAATTCCACCCCTGGGCGTCATATCTAGTGTCATGTAGGTTGACGATCACGGAGTCCCAGCTGAGTCCGTCATTGCTTCCACTAACTTGTGCTAGTCTCCTCTCTGTCTTCTGGGGGCGTGGTGGCTCAGCGGTCTAGCTGTATGCCTCTCACCAAGGCGGTCCGGGTTCGATTCCCGGTCAATGCATGTGAGATTTTCGAAGTGAAATGCCATGTCCTGTGGTTCGGATTCCACGTTAAAAGGAGGTCCCGTGTCTCATGATCTCAAGATTAACGGTCACGTTAAACTACAAGCTTCCTTCCTTCCTTTCCTTTTCTCTGTCTTCCTTCCTGTCAACCACACTTGCTCAAATCTTGTTCTCTACCGACCCCGACATGATTAGGGTATCCGAGGCCTAGGGAGTCTCTTCCCTTTGCAACTTAATTGGCCATTGTTTATTTATTTATTTTCTGATATCCTACTTGTGTGAGGAGGCAGCCTTGTTTTTATTTTCATGTTGTTTCCTGTCTTTTGCTCAAGCCCCCTTAAGAAGGTAGGTTGAATATAGCCCCACCACTTGTGATGCGCTCTGCATATGGCTACACCCTCAAGGGGCTTACGGCTGATCAGTTTGGAAGTTGGCGACCCCAAGGGATTTCTCAGCTGAGTCCAGTTTTCCTCCTCTTTATCCACTACCTCTGGGGCAGAGCCTCTCCTATTTTACTTTTCTATCTGCCTTTCATGGCTCTCCTTCCTTCCAACTCCCTCAATCCACATTCTTGAGGGTTGAGGGCCATTTTTTATTCCTTCTGTCCTTTATTTGGCCTATTGTCCTTTTGTTTTCCATTTCTTCTTCTAGTATATAAGTGTGTAGTTAGTTTTAGTTATAGCTTAGATTTAATTTTCATCTTTACGATGACCCAAACCATTGGGGGTTGATAGGCCAGCTTGGTGTTTAAGTTTATAGAACGCTTCTCTTTTTGTTCAAAGGACAGCATGTTGAATTCCTCACTGGCTCATGAATTTTATACTTTGTTCACTTATTACTCATGGCTTTGAAACTGGCTGTCCGTAACGTGATCATTATTCATTTTAACTTCAGTGTACGGTGTAGGATTGGAAAGGAGGCGGCCATGGCTTCTGAATTACAACTATGTTAGCGTTTGTCTAAAGTATAAATAAAAAAAGAGTTCAAACATCATGTAGGACATAAACTAATTTTAAAATCAGATTTGTGTTTCACAGTAAACACAATTATTTTCCGTTCAAAACAAGCCATACATTTCTTTTTCTAACATGATAGCTTATAGGCGGGCATTGCTATAGCTTACATGTTGTAGGGTCATCAGCTAAGGATTCAATTTCCATTACCTACACCTCTCATGGTATGGCTCTTAGCCAATTCGTTAAACTATAGAAAACGTTTCTATATGTTCTGTTACATTATCATTTGACCATCTCACAGTGTAGTGGTTAATATACTTGGTTGTCAGCCCTAAAGTCTTGGCTTCCAACCCCGACTATACCAAGAAATTCATTTTAAGGTTGCAATAAGGTTCACTAAACCTTTGTCAACCCTTACCTAACAACTATCTAGTCATGTACTGTATGTTAACAGGGTGCAGAGCACGTCTACTATCAAGCAGACGAATAATATGAAACTTGCTGACAAGATCGCCGTGCTGTTATCACCAAGACTCACTACACAAACAAAAGCCAGTGTCTCTGTGTAGATTCAACCCAGCGGTAGTATGCAAGCGTATGTTTGTTTAAAAAGCATCATTAATATAACTCCACTGTCACCACGAGGCCTCGGGTTCGATTTTTTTTTTCTAAAGGCTGCAACAGGGTACACTGAGTCTTGACAGGTAAAACTTTTGGGGTCAATTCGTGAACCATGAAAAAGGGTTGGCCATCCTGACTTCTCCAACACCTCAAACAAATGTTTACTATAACTGGTGAGTTACCATTTATTTTCATCTTCTTTTTCTTTCTTCGGCTTTTCCCAATTAATTGGAGTCACCGGAGCCAACCAGGCTCATTTTGGTTTTGGCCTGGGATTTAAGGCCGAATGCCCTTATTGACGCCACGTGATTTTCAAGTGAAAATTCCACCCAGCTGTCACCGGGATTTGAACCCCAGCCGTCCGGGTAAAGACGGGCAGCTAAGCACCGGCGCCATCACGCTTCCCACTGGTTAGTTATCTATACACACATTAATCCATAATTACCTAATAATAATAATAATAATAATAATACATGATAATAATAACAATCATCCTCCATAGACATGTCCATTAAAGCATGGTTTCACAAAACGCTTATGCTTATAGGTGCTTAATACCTTTTTTCCTGTAACATTACTATTCCCTGTTTTAAGAGTGAAATAATCTATCGAGGTAAAAGCGTATGTCATCACCTATTTTTCAACGATCACACCTAATTTTAGGGTTCTTAAGTTTGCAAGATATCGATTTTGTTTTCAATTTGGGGGTTGTTTACACTCCCCTACTATATTTCATAAAACAAAAGATCTTAGGTTCAATTATCATTTTTACCCGTTTAACACCTTTTACCCCCCTGTAAAATCACTATTTACTGTTTAAGGGGTGAAATGATCTATCCAGGTAAAAGCGTATGTCATGACCTATTTTTAAGCCATCACACCTAATTTTAGGGTCTTTCGTTTCCAAGATATTGATTTTTCAATTTGGGAGTAGTTTTCACCCCCCCCCCCTGCTTTTTTCATCAAAAACTAAAGATCTTAGGATCATTTATCATTTTTAGGTGTTTAACTGGTTTTTTTCCCATAACATGACTATTTACTGTTTTAGGGGTGAAATGACCTATCCAAGTAAAAGCGTATGTCATGGCCTATTTTTGAAGCTATCACGCCTAATTTTAGGGTTCTTCGTTTCCAAGATATAGATTTTTCAATTTGGGGGAAGTTTTCACCCCCCTGATATTTTTCATCAAAAACAAAAGATCTTAGGTTCATTTATCATTTTTAGGTGTTTAACACGTTTTTTTTCCCATAACATGACTACGGTATTTACTGTTTTAGCGGTGAAATGACCGATCGAGGTAAAAGCCTATATCATCACCTATTTTTAAGCTATCACACCTAATTTTAGGATTCTTAGTTTCCAAGATATGGATTTTTCAATTTTGGGGGGTAGTTTCACCCCCAAGAGGGGGACGTCGCCCCAAGTGCTAGGACCCCTCATACAAGTCCCTAGCATGATTGGTTCGCGAGATATGAACAAAAGTGTAGTTAGGCCCTTTTGACAAAAAACGAATCATACATTCAAAAACGGGGCGTCCCCCAAGGGCTAGGATACTGTCTATGGCAAAATCCCATCAGGGGTTCAGAAAATATTAACAAACGTGTAGTTAGGTCCTTTTGACAAAAGCCGTCCATGTGCGCACATACAAAAAATATTATTAACCCCCCGGGTAAGGGTAGTTTTTATTTTGGGGTGGATATACCCCGTCCATAGAAAAGGGGAGTTCACCACGAGTCCTACGACACCCCATAGGTTTAAATCGCACTATTTGTTAGCGAGATGCTAAAAAGCCAATGACCTATTCGTTTTTGGGTTTATTTAAATAAATATTAAAAAACACTCATTTATAAATAATCACTTAAAAAGCCCGCTCTCTTACAAATCCTCTCAAGTGCGCATGCATACAAAAACACTCATCGCCAAAATGTCAAAACAACATGTTTACCCCAAATGGCGTTTCCAAATTCCATCCATTTTAAAACTTAACCTCACCATCACATAGAGCGGAAAATATACCATCTAAACGACCCCTCACTCGACCCTGATCCTCCCCCACCACCTAACCCTTTCCCAACATAGGCATGCATATTCAAGCACGAGCGCGACTAGCAAGAAAACCATCACTACCCCACTACTCGCGAATGACCTTTTAGTTTTGGTCTTTTAATTAAATAAAGAGGCTATAGAAAAGTAGTGGGCATTACTACCAATGCTAGGACACCCTGTATGTTCAAATCCCATGATTGGTTAGCGAGATATCAGGTTCGGGGCAAATACGAGAAGGGTTCTATAAGTTCGTAAGCAGAACCCCTGTCATCGCACTACTGTCGAGTACCCTTGCTGATGACATGCTGTGATATTAGCATACTTTGATTAATTCTTTTACAAACTTTTAGATGACGAATGGAACAATGAGTCTCCATTTCGCTGTAGGAAGGGTAATAAGAATACTTGTTTATGTGTTTATTTATTTATTGAGTGCATAATTCCCTATGTGAACCCTACTATTGTTTTATCTGTAGTATTTGTTGTACAGTTATAATTGTAACGCTTATAATATATTGAAATGACTGTTATATTAGTATTTGTTGTTAACACGGACGCTTAGCGCCGATGTTTATGTAACTTAGGATTTAGCTTGGACCGATAAACTTAAATGTAAATATGGGAAGTGGTCACATTATGATCTAGATTTTTGCTGTCATGTTTGACTATTTTTATGGCATGATGATTCTTCTCAGAAATTCGTTATCCTTTCCTTGTATTTAAATTAGGGCTTTTGTACCAATTTCCCAAGCTTTGCTTTGTTTTTGAATGTAATTAGAACTGATCATGAGGGTTAATTTCCATTAGCTTAGGGGTTGTTCGTTTCTTGTTTTTTATTAGATAGAGGATTAGCCGATTTGAAACCCTCTGATCCTAGGTTAGGGGTTGGTTTTATTCAATACATATTCCAACGATTTTTACTTCAGTCTGGACTTCCTTCTTTAGTAGTTTGTTTCTTTTGGGGGTGTATTTTCAGGGTTGTCTTATGACATAACAATCATGATGGGGACCTGATCCTGCGGGACAGGAGTCTCGTGCCGGCGAGCCCTATTGTAATGCACTCCAATCCTCTTCTTCGGTATGTGGTCGGAGGAAGAGGTCATCTAGGAGGCCATACTCGGTTGGTGGTGACCAGATGACCTCCTCCAACGGGCACAATATGTTGCTCTGGTACATGAGGTAACGTACTGGTATTTGCCTGGAGTGAAGGTTTAAAAGAACGGAGGAAAACCACACCCGCTGTCAGAGTCGGGAGTTGAATTTCGGATCTCTCCAAGTCAGTCACCTAGTTTCAGCGTGGAGCATCCCTTAGGACGCTCAGTCACGTGGGTGGGTGTCTCAATAGAAACGCACTTAGCTGACTTATTACAGTGGAACGTGGCTAATTCGAACTTCTATAATTCGAAATCTTCTTTAATTCGATTTTTTCTCTAGGTCCCTAGCATTTTATATACAATCAATGCTAAAATATCGTGGTTAATTCGAATAATATTTTGGATAATTCGACATTTTTACGTGTAAAACGCCGAACGGAAGCCAAACAGTTGGGTCCGGAATTCCCGAAAAACGACGTTGTATCCCTTAAACCTCTCTGGTAGTGCGTGCTGGGTACTGCAGTGATTTCACTAGACTTGTGGTTGTTTAAAAGTTTGGTTTTGTCTGTGTTTTAAAGTGTGTGTACAGAGCTAAGAACTCGTCATCAAAGCCTCGGGTTCCATACAAAACTTTGACTTCGGCGGAGAAAATAGCGGTGAATAAAGAAGTGGATAAGGGAATGAAAAACAAATCTGAAAATGCAACGGCTTTCGGGATTCATCCAAACACGTTGTCAACATATCTAAAAATTAAAGACAAAATTATCGGTTGTGAAAGTGAGAGTGGCAAAGATTTCTGGATTACTACTGTCGTTAAATAGTTTTAATCAAATAGATGAATAGTAGATTTTGGTTTTATTTTATCATTTGAAACCTTTGAGGTAATATTATGTTTAATAAAGGTTCTTGGACGAAAACTTAAAATTTGAATATTTTTTCTACCCTTTTCAAAGAACTTTCTTAATTCGAATTTTTGGATAATTCGAATTATTTTACTGGTCCCTTGAGGTTCGAATTATCAAAGTTCCACTGTATTATATACTAGCAGTAGTTCCCGGCTTCGCCCGGTGAATTAATTTGTTTTATGAATGATAATGAATACTACTACAGAACTGGAACATGATACTTAAACTAACATTTTAAAAAAATATTTAAGAAATATAATTTCTTGTGGTGGTGGTGGTGGTGGTGGTGGTGGTGGTGGTTGTAGTGAGGGTGATAAGTAGTACAGTATAATGTACGTAACATTTAGGTCATTTTCCCCTAAAGATAATAATGATAATAATGAATAGGGAAACGGCTATTTATTAACTAAAGCACTGACACATGTAATTTACAAACAAATTTCTAAAAATGATTTGAGTGAAATAAAAGACACTGCCTAGGGCCTATAGCTCAGTGTCTGTTAGAAATGTAGAGACCAATAGTGTCGTCTTTTGTCGCATAGCGCCGTAGGAAAATAATCAGAACACTTTGGAAAACATCGGCTGTCCCGAGCTCCTGAGGTAGCAATAGTATCATTTATGGCCACATAGCGCTCAACGATAAGTTTCGGAATAAATTAAGGTAAGTTTGAAAGCACCAACGCTTATTGCAGCTGATAAGCTCAATGTATTGCACCAACACCATTGCACTTATACAGATGCATAATATGTTCATGATGATAACTGTTTTAAGGGGCAAAAGAAATCTTTTATTCTAATTACTCCCCGTGACTGCAATTTATAAGCAGCGCAAGATCTAACTATTTTCGCAATTCTGCACCAGAACACTGGTAGGGGCGACGTGATGAAGCCCGAATTGCCAGTCAACAATAGACTTATTAAAATATTCTTAAAGTTACACTACTACGGACATGAATGTTTCTAGGGCCTTAATACATGGTTTTCAAGTTCAGTTTGTTTGTTATTCTAAATGTAGGGAATGGAGAGCGTTGTCCAAAATATCAAGTGGGCAGTTTTACCAGCAGGGTTTCAAAGTGTATGTATAATTTGGTGTAATTAGGAGGAACGGTGTAGATTTGTGATAAAGGGCCTAAATCCAGGGAATGGAGTGGTTTGTCCGAAATTTAAAGTGGACAGTGTCACCCGCAGGGTTCCAAAGCGTAAGTGTACAAAATGTGGTTCGGATCGGTGAAACGGTGTGGATTTGTGCCAATGGACCTAAATGCAAGGAATGGAGTGGTCTGTCCCGAAATTTCAATCAGACAGTGTTACTCGTCGGGTTCCAAAGTGTAAGTATGAGAAATTTGGTTCAGATCGGTGAAACGGTGTAGATTTGTGCCAAAGGGCCTAAATGCAGGGAATGGAGTGGTCTGTCCGAAATTTCATGCAGACAGTGTTCCTCGTAGGGTTCCAAAGGGTAAGTATACAAATTTTGGTTCAGATCGGTGAAACGGTGTAGATTTGTGCCAAAGGGCATAAATGCAGGGAATGGAGTGGTCTGTCCGAAATTTCATGTAAACAGTGTTACTCGCTGGGTTCCAAAGGGTAAGTATACATACACATTTTGGTTCAGATCAGTGAAACGGTGTGGATTTTTGTCAAAGGGCCTAAATGCAGGGAATGAAGTGGTCTGTCTGAAATTTCAAGCAGACAGTGTTACTCGTCGAGTTCCAAAGTGCAAGTATGTGAAATCTGGTTCAGATTGGTGAAACGGTGTAGATTTGTGCCAAAGGGCCTGAATGCAGGGAATGGAGTGGTCTGTCCGAAATTTCATGCAGACTGTGTTACTCGCAGGATTCCAAAGGGTAAGTATACACATTTTGGTTGAGATCGATGAAACGGTGTAGTTTTGTGCCAAAGGGCATAAATGCAGGGAATGGAGTGGTCTGTCCGAAATTTCATGTAAACAGTGTTACTCGCAGGGTTTCAAATGCTATGTATACACACTCGTCGGGTTCCAAAGTGTAAGTATGTGAAATTTGGTTCAGATCGGTGCAACGGTGTAGATTTGTGCCAAACGGCCTAAATGCAGGGAATGGCGTGGACTGTCCGAAATTTCATGCAGACTGTGTTACTCGCAGGATTCCAAAGGGTAAGTATACACATTTTGGTTGAGATCGGTGAAACGGTGTAGTTTTGTATCCAAGGGCATAAATGCAGGGAATGGGGTGGTCTGTCCGAAATTTCATGTAAACAGTGTTACTTGCAGGGTTCCAAAGGCTAAGTATACACATTTTGGTTCAGATCGGTGAAAAGGTGTAGAATTGTGCCAAAGGGCCTAAATGCAGGGAATGGACTGGTCTGTCATAAATTTCATGGAGACAGTGTTACTCGCAGGGTTCCAAAGGGTAAGTATACAAATTTTGGTTCAGATCGGTGAAACGGTGTAGATTTGTGCCAAAGGGCCTAAATGCAGGGAATGGAGTGGTCTGTCCAAAATTTAACATAGCCTAAACTATTCCTCTTGAATCTGGCTATCATATAAAATCAGGAATTTTTCGAATCTGACTGGTAGTTCCAGAGATTAGCGCGGTTAAACACAAAAACACACAAACAAACGCACAAACTCTTCAGCTTTATTATATTAGTATAGATTATCGTGTTGGAAGCCATTTTTAAGTGTAGTCTTAGTAATCGAAATGTAATGTTTTTCAGTCGGTCGATATGACTGTACCCAATTGTAATGGCTGGTTCTCTATTCCTGAAAGAACTTAACATGAGGTTAATAAATACACTTGACTATCGAAACTGGTCATCCGAGTGTATTTATTAATCTCAAGTGTTTTTTTTTTTTCAGGATTAGGGAACCTCCCATTACAATTGGGTACAATCGTGTTGTCCGACTGAAAAACATTAAATTTTGATTTGAATATAATTGTAAAGACAAATAAAAGAATGGTGGAAATTACACTGTCAGCCATTTTCGTAGGAGAACCACTCGAATGAGGGCAATAGTAGTGAGGAACAATGTAATAACGCTATCTATTTTATTGTTCGGTCCTGTGGCTAATTGGTTAGAATGCCTGACGAGTCCGGGGTTCGATTTCCGGCCTAGCCGTGCGGATTCTAATCTCCTATAATTCCCCTGACTCGGGTACTGGCTGTTCATAACGTCCTCAAGAAAGAAATTTGAAAAAGTAAATGAGGAGAAGTAAAACCTCAGAATAAATACCATAACATTTCAGCCCTCGCGTCAGATTCTAAAATCCCTGACGAAGCCGGAAATCGAAACCGGGGCCTCCGGGTGAGAGGCGCACTACCCCAACACCACGGGGCTGGCATTTAGCGATGTAACAATTCCTAATACCCACCCATCCCACCCCACTCGAGCTAAGTGAACGTCCAAATTTAATTCGCCCACCCCTCTTTTTTTTTTGTTCAATGTATTGCGCAACTCAGGACATTGAAGAATTCCGCTTTACAAGAACTTCCAGCACCAGAAGCAGGAAATATCTTTCTTAAATCGCGAGAATGCTACACAGGATGAATATTTCCTTCCATAAATCAACCTACAGAACAAGCTGTTTTATTAAAAACATACATAGAATGTACCAAAAAGAAAGATCATTTGTTGGTTGTTGGTTTTTTTTTTCAAATTGGGTAATAATGAAATGAACCGACGAACTTACATATTCTCGTACAGACTCCCCCCTAAATTATCGTACACTTTTGTCACATTCTTGTAAGCCCCCCCCCCGTCCTGTCGTTCGAGCGAACGTATGTTATGGATGACCCCTAAAGTAAATTTAAACAGAATTAGAGACACGAAACTTCGCACGGCGATTATCACAGACACTGAATTCTCGATTGTTGTGTATATCCACACATGTATATGAGCGTGACTGATGGTAAGGAACAACATAGAAGTGAACAACGTCCTCACTTACATGGCTTTGAACGCACTACACCGATCGGTTTCATGTTGGCTAATCTCGGCAACTTGCCCCGTCCAACAGGCAACCAGCTACACAAACTCACTCTGTAATATCCCTCACGCTCGTCGCGTCGGTCGCACAATTCCCCTCCTCCTCCCAAAGATGTGGCATCGAATCTTTTCCTTAGTACTGATATATCACTGTTGTTTCATTCTAGGGCTTTGGTATCGTGTTCATCAGCCCCATATACTTGGGCGTGAGTAAAATGTATTTGATAATCTGTTTTATTGTGGTGTCTGCAGTATAGGTAGGATCTGTATTTGTGATTGGGACCCGAGTTGGGATGGAGGCGGCCACGGCCTCAGGTTTGGAATCGTCCAGGCATTTGCCTGGAGTTGAAATGGGAAACCACGCAAAATCTTGTTGATGTAGATTCTTTTAAGGGTCTTTCCGACATCGTGGTCATGTAGCCCGGTGAACTTCTGGTGTGTGTAGAATTTGTCTGATAACCTGTGTCACTAAGATGTCTGTACTAGTGTGTGTATTTGGAATTGAGGTAGGATTTGGGAAAGAAGCTGTCGTGGCCTTACATTATCTACTTTCTTCATTTTGACCCTATGTCTCAGAGAGCCAGTCCACTCCGCCTGCTGGCTGTCAGGCCAATTTTGATTGGTTCAACTTTCGTGTGCGACACCGACGTTTATTGGTTCAGCTAAAAGGACAGTGAAACACAATGCAATTCATGAAAAGTTAAGATGCAGATTTATATATCTGTAGATAAAAACAATAGTAGAGGTCATACCAAGTTTCAGAGATATAAAATCACTCCTTAACGAGTTAGGGAAATTCTTCCTTGCCATCTGTAATATATTACATTTATTACATAGCTTTATGTACTACTATACAGGGTGTAACAAAAATGTACGGCACAAATTGCAGGACACATTCCCTACACGTAGACGAAGAAATTATGTTATACGAACATGTGTCCGGAAACGCTTTGTTTCCATGTTACACCTCATTGTCTCCAACTCATTACGCATGGGAATCACACAAGAACGGAACGTTAGAATCGTGGGGAACATGCACTCTTGGTTACGTCTGGTTACGTTGTCATTATCGTAGGTGCACCGCCAGTGGTTTGTTTTACATGGCCCTGTTGCCATGCGACTTAGCAGATGTGCCTTTAGCTGTGCGACAAAACATGTAATTCATGCCCGATATAGCACCTCCTCATTTTAGTGTTAATGTCCGTCGGCTTCTAAATAACAGATTTGGTGACAAATGGATAGGTAGAGGTGGACCAATTGCCTGGCCTCCACGCTCTCCGGACCTAAAATCCCTGAACTTTATTTTGAGGGCATTTGAAAGTTCTTGTGTATCGAACCCCAGTACAAGATGTTCAGAGTCTCCAAGTCCGTATTATGGAAGGCTACGACACCATACGCTGTACTCCAGGGATACATCAGCGCATCCGAGATTCACTACGGCGGTGGGTTGATGCATGTATCAATGCGCACGGAGGGAATATTGAACATTTCCTGTGTGAAAGAGTTGCATGTGGTATGCTGGTACGTTCTGTTCTCGTATGTTTCCCATGACAAATGAGTTGGAAACAATGAGGTATAACATGGAAACAAAGCGTTTCCGGACCCATCTTCATATAACATAATGTATTCGTCTACGTGTGAGGAATGTGTCCTGCAATTTGTGCCGTACATGTTTGTTACACCCTGTATAAGAATAAGTTAGAATAGAATATCCCCTGTTCTGAATCTCGGATTGCCAGAGATTGGTTCAAGAGTACTATTTACTGCAACCATCACTTGATACATGTGATTATTAACTACAGGATTTCCTACAATATTACAGTATAGTCTAATACAAAAAACATGCTGAGTAATTTTTTAAAGTTTTGAAACATATATAACAAGTAGTTCTGTGAAGAACTTCAGCCTATTTTCATATATTCTACTTATGTTAATTACCTCTATCAACATACAAAACTTCCGTTTGATTGCTGTAATAGATTCGTAGATATTGAGAACCATCTAAATATTTCGGATGGTCGCATGATTAACTGGCATGGGTGGAACATTAACTTCATCTTTGATAAACCCCCATAAAAAGAAATCACACGGGATCAGATCAGGTGACCGGGGAGGCACCTGTCACAAGATGACAATAATCGACACTATCAGTTTTTCATTTGTTGAACTGAGGAATCGGATCCATGCGGCTGTAGCTAAAAATGACCAGGATATGCTCCAGTGTGTATAGTCGGAGTTGGACTGCCGTATCGATATTTGCCATGTGGAACGAAGAGGGCACATCGAGAATTCGTTGCAAGCAGACTCAAAATACTTGATGAGTTTCTCTTTTAATTGGTATATGTGTCAATGATGTAAGCTATATACTTTAAATAATGCATGTGCATTAAATTGCTTAAATCATTTGTGCTAACCCTGTATTAAAGAAAACATTAATGACAGCTATTATATATATACAGTACTATCTTATCCTAATTGATACAGAGATGCCATCCTAGACTTTAACTAAGTTGTATTGTTTAGAATACAAACTCCTGCATTGTATTTATCTCACGTGCATCTTTGTTGTATACCACTACATATTAGAGCAGTGGTTCATTAAACAAAGTTTCACTTCGATTGTTTGGTTGAGATACGAGAAATAAAAGTGAGGTTTGTTTTTAGTTTCGCACAGCCGCCATCATGAATTTTCCATGACAATTGAAATACGTAAAATACCAACATATTAATCCCAAAATATAAAGATTTACAATGCCGTTTTTCATTTTGCTCGGATGATTAGGTCGCCAGAAAAGGCCGCTTGAATGTTCAAAATTCGCTTGGCCACCAAGTTTGTTTTATGCGCATCATCCATGACCTATCAGAAGGTATCCCAGAATATTCATGGAGTTGATACTTGGAAACCACGGAAAACCATTTCGAAGACGGCCGACGGCGGGATATGAAAACAAGAGTCTTCTTAGTCTGGGAATAGTCTGGCTCCAGGGCCTTGTACCTTAACTTACATAGCTACCCCAGTGTGTCATGGAAACGTATATGCAATGTTATTCTGGTATTTATGTTGTTGTTGTTGTTTCATATGAGAGTCTTGGACATCATGGTCATTTAGCCCCGTGTACTTGCTTTGTGAGTGTGTGTGGGATTTGTCTGATAACCTGTGTTATTGGGGTGTCGGTAGTAGTGTGTGCGTTTGTAATTTAGGTGAGAATTGGGAAGGGGCCGTGATCTTGAATTAGGAACCATCCCGACATTTGCCTGGAGTAGAAGTGGAGAAACTACGGGAAACTACTTCCAGGATGGCTGAGAGGGGAATCGATCCCACCTCTTCTCAGTTTCAACTAATAAGGCTGAGTGTACACCGATCCAGTCCTCAAACCAGACTAAATTACTTGGCAGAGCCCGCACCTCTGGGGCGACAGCCAAGAATGCTAGCCACTACACCGCGAGGTGGTCTCTGGTATTTATGAGTGAACTTAGTGAATGCTCTCATTTTAAGAGCCTCTTAAAATTAGAAAGGACCGTGCGAAGCCTTCAGCAAATTACAACACACATTGCACATTGAACCAACTGCGACTGTGGGGCATCGATCAGTTCATTAGAATTCCTTAGATGCTACAGTATCTTGATAACATTCCTCTGATTTACAATATACAGGAAGAACTACAATTTGTTCAATTGGAAGCCGCCGCGAGATTCTTCATAGGAATCTACTGTCCTAATACAGCCATCACAATAACACAGGTTATCAGACAAATTCCCCGCGCGCGCGCGCACACACACACACACACACACACACACACTCAAGTACACGAGGCTATATGACCACGATATCGCAAAGCCCCTCAATGAATCAACAACAACGACTCTACTGTGTAACGTAAATGATCCGATCAAAAAATTAACGTCCGAGAAGAAAAATAGTTTCTTGTTGAGCCATTTAGGAGTTTTACGATATCGTGGTCGTGTAAAGCCGTGTACTTGGGTGTGTGTGAAATACATGTGAAGTTTCGAAGCCATTTTTAAGTGTTGCCTGTAGCCTACAAACTGTCACTTTATACTTTTCAGTCTGTCGACACACACTTTTGC
Source organism: Meconema thalassinum (assembly GCA_946902985.2). Lineage (NCBI taxonomy): Eukaryota > Metazoa > Arthropoda > Insecta > Orthoptera > Tettigoniidae > Meconema > Meconema thalassinum. Next base: position 1,076,492,216 of record OX336389.2, read on the forward strand.
GCAATTTGATTAGGCGGGGTAGGCCCATATATTACATACACTTCCTGAAAAAATACATTTTTTTAGTTATTCACTGAAAAAGGGGGAAATTGTGTTGACTGACTGAAAAATATAAATTGACAGTGTGTGGTATATAACACAACCTGATATAACTTACGTAGCCTTGACAAAACCGTGGTAAGCTAGTTTTAAGTTAATCACTATGTCACTGCTGAAGAAGGAGAAGAAGAAGAAGGAGGAGGAGGAGGAGAAGAAGAGGAAGAAGAAGAAGAGTAGAAAACTTTTGATGGTTGGTCTAAACTTGAGTTTTTTTGGATACTTAGCTTTTTGGTTTCGAAGAAGTAGTCCATTGAGACAGTTTTAAGTTGATAATGACTCATAAAAATTACCCAGTTGGTCAGTTACAATGTTCCTGGCGAAGATATTCCCAATCGCATGGCGTGCAGCGTATTAGCCCTAGCAGGGCATAGTGGCGTGCAGCCTGCTCTGTGAATTCAGATGTGTGGAGAATATAGTCATTTCATTCCTACCCTTGGCCGGTGTCAACGGCGGGTTGTCCCCCATAGATGGCCGCACCATCTCTAGGGCCAAAGGCGAGAGGAGAAGAGAAAGCCAGTTTTATATACTGCAGTAGTTAGGAACACTCTCAAAGGATGTGACGTTGTGACACCTACACGTCGCGGTGGAAACATGCGGACACCTGACCAGGTGAAGTGAAAGCAATCCACCAATGAAGGACAGCTAGGGTCATGACGAGTAGGTTGACAGACACCAAACAGACAGGATGATTTGAAACACTCTTAACGAAATGCCTCAAATCCATGGCAAATTAAAGCAGCTTTAAATTTCAAGTAAGTTAAGTAATAAATAGGTGATGGAAAGCTAAGTAGTGAATTTAGTGATTATACGATATGTAAATATTTGCTACGTAAGCGACATACAGTAAGTTGCGTTAAAGTATTAATATTGAATTAGATTGAAAATAGTAAATGTTTAATGTTTAGCCTTCGCTGCTGTAGTGGTGAACACCAAACGAGGGTCGGACAAAAACTAAAGTGATTTATTACCAAAAATAAAATAGAGCAAGGCTAACTACTTTTTATCTTCGCAAACACGAATATACTGGGGGGGGGGGCGAACCACTGAAGCGATAGAAGGGCTCGAGTGGTAATGGAGATATCAAAGAAATTGGTCGAATACAATGACCGTTAGAATTATTAAGTTTCACCCAAGGCTGAATAACTTAACAGAATAACAGCAGCCTAGAATAACGAACTGTTTGGCGTTATGGTATACATAGAATAACTCTAAACAGAACGTTTGTCGTAACATTATTCACACGAAGAACGAAGAATCGGATACTGTAAATATTCCGGTTTCTTTTTTATAACGTTATTATCATACGGGATGCAAGTCGAATAACCTTATTTGCGTTGTAACACGTGAATATGTATCACAATCACTCCGATGTTTTAAATAACGTTACTGACAAGAACAGACAACATTGTGTTCGCTGCATGAATCGTAGGTCGAATAACGTTATACGTGCTGTAAGACGTTGTGAATACCTACCACTCACTATGTACTTTAAATAACGTCATTGTCAAGGACAATAGTACATTATGCAACGAGCCTATAATGGCTATAATTAAGACACGAGTATATTTATAAAACGAGCGTATGCAAGATTTATAATTTCCATACGAGTGTCTTAATTACCATTATAGGCGAGTTGCATACGACTGTTTATGTTCGACTATAATTATTATAACTATTTTATGTTCGAAGATAAATATTCATAAATATCTGTCGAGATTTCGCCAGTTTTATGTACTGAACAGAGCATATGAGACGCAGAGAATGCCTTGTATTTGACCATGGCCTTCTCGATTATCCCACTATGACACTGGGCAACGCAGTTTAGAAGGCCTTGGAACTCCACGCAGGTGCGATGCTAACCTTATCAAATTGGTCAAACAACTGTTTCTTGAGCTGTGATTGGTAGGAGAAACTGTTTCATAATGAAAAATAGTGTTATAATTACCATCATTATGATACAGTTTGCTGACACATAATAGTCAGGGTCAAACATAAATACCATTGCGTTATGTCACTTGAATCGCAGGCTGGTTAACGTTATTAACATCGTGTTCTGTTGTTTGCGTCCTGGGTTGGATAACTATTGGTATCGTCTTTGGGTCCCGAGTTCAATAACGCTATTCTCCTACAAATATACGAATACAAAGTTAGCCATAAATGAATTCCGATTCCCAGTGCTGCCCGCTTACACAAAGTGCACGTAATATATACAGTAGCTGTAACATCCAACCTTAGGGGCTTCGACACTTTACTATACTGTTCAGTACCCTCCGCTTATGGCAAACAAGTACAGTGGACCTAACATTTCTTTCCGTCACCTCAGCCCCGAGAAAAGATGGGTTTGATTCCCACCTCAGACATCCTGTAAGTATTTTTCCGTGGTTTCCCACATCTAATCCAGACAAACGCCGGGATAGTACCTAAAGTTAGGTCATGGCAGTTTCCTTCCAAATCCTAGCCACATTTACAAATACACACACTACTACAGCCATCACAAAGGCACGGGTTCCCAGAAAGATTGTACACACACCTATGAACACGGGGCTCCAGGACCATGAAGTCACAAATCCCCTAAATGAATAAGCAACAACTATTATTCCAGGGAATTGGACTCGTTCGAAATCTAAAGGTAAATCTGAGAGGAGAAATAATAAAGGAAGATTTTCAGTCGGTCTACACAAAATGCTGTGCCCAATTAAATTAGGCGGGAAAAACAAGTAGGCTATGTATATGCCCTTACATGAAAAAAAAACACTACATGAGATATTTAACGCAGAATAACATGCTTTTATATACCCCCATTTTTGTACATAAAAGCGTGTTATTTTGAGTTAAATATCTTCTGTAGTGATTTTTCATGTAGGGGCATATAAATACTTGTTCTTCCCGCCTAATGTAATTGAGCACAAAAAATTGTGTTGACCGGCTGAAAAGCTTTCTCTATTAGAACTATGCAACTTTGAAAAAATGGCTTCTATCACTTCAACTGAGAGGAGAAACCAATGACAAAACAATATCAGTACGCCTACCCATGAGAGACATGCGGTAATAACCAAAGAGCGACCACTGCCCAGCCATTCGGCTAGCAGATATTGTGGTGACGCGTGGTCTGCGCATCGGCTTCCCTCGGCAATTAATCTTGGTTTTCGTGATCGGAGCGCTTCCTCACTGTCAGACAGCTACTCAATTGTCCTCACGAGGCTCCGTGCACCCCGTTCCAGCCCCCGCATCAGTAGTGGGACTCCCCCTACTTTCATATAAACTTTGCCGATATCTCCCGAACGCGTGATCGGATTTTAAAGAACGAAGTGTTGTTGGCGTTGGGATGACGTCCTCTTTGCTGAGAATGTGTGTCGTTTTTTTTTAATTGAAAATTCTTGTTTTTGGATTGTTGCTATTTTGGAAACGGTGAATTTTGGAAAAAGTTTGTTTGACGTTAATGAAAGGTGGGAATGCCCTCTAGGTGAGCAGCAAGTTTCAAGGGTGTAGGAAGAAAAAAAATGATAGCCTACTTTCTCGAGAACATTGGCGAAAATTGGCGAATGGATGGTCGGATTTTAACGAATGAGGTATTGTTGGCGTTGGGATGACATGCTCTTTGCTAAGAATGTGTGTTGGTATTGTTTTTATTGAAAATTCTTGGTTTTGGATTTTTGATTATTTTGGAAATGGTGAATTTTGGAAAAACGTTTGTTTGACATTAATGAAAGGTGGGTATGCCCTCTAGGTGGGCAGCAAGTTTCAAGGGTGTAGAAGGAGAAAAAATGATAGCCTACTTTCTCGCGAACATTGGTGATAATTTGGGGAATGGATGGTCGGATTTTAACAAATGAGATGTTGTTGGCGTTGGAGGTGACGTCCTCTTGACTAAGAATGTGTGTTGGTATTTTTAAACTTTTTTTTGAAAATTCTTGATTTTGAATTTTTGATTATTTTGGAAACGGTGAAGATAAGAAAAAACGTTTGTTTGACATGAATGCTCGGTATTTACCTCGTCTACCCACAACATAAATTTCAAGTCTCTAGGTGAAAAACCTATGCATGTTTTGGTGGGAGGGAGGGAGGGAGGGGTTTAACCTAGGTTTTTTGTCATATTTGAATATTTTTGGAAAACGGGAAAAGGGGGGGGAGGGTTAGTGTAATTAAATAAATAAATGGGATTTTATTTTGGAATGTTTATTGACCCATGAATTAAATGTGGAAGGAAACCCTAACCACTTTACAAAATATTTTGCACCTTTGACTTTAATTACACGTTCAATGAGATAATCGTTGGGATATAATGTTTTTGCACTTTTTCATAATAGAATCGTCCTTTGATGGGTTGACCGTCTTGATCTTCTAAAAGTTACGTCACTGGTTGACCTAGCTTGACTTGGCGAATTTTAAAATTTTCTGTCGACCTCTGTGGAGTGTACGATTTTGAAAACACACTTCTATGTTTACTGATGCGAACAAAATCCCCAATTTTAAGGCCATGTCGCCTGAGGTCAACCCTTTTTATAGGTTTAAACAGTCTATTGAGACTAGATAGGTTCTTGGTGACGAGACGAGGTTTAATGCCAATAGTGGAATGAATCGTGTTGTTGTATCGTGACACAAGTTGAGGTAACCAGTCTATCCATCGATAGGAACCATATATTGTAAACTCTTTCCACATATAACTTTTTAATGTTCGATTGAATCGTTCAACTACGCTAGCTTTGAGATTGTTATAGGTGGTGTAATGGTGAATATCCTTAGATTTGAGAAAACTTGAGAAATCCTTGTGAAAAATTATTTCCCCTGGTCGGTTTGTAACAAGTGAGGTTGACGTTTTGATTGTTCAATAATATGTTGAAAGGCCTTTGTGACTAAGACACCAGTTTAATTTTTTACTGGTTTAACAAAAGCCATTTTGGAATAGACATCAATGACGGTCAACATATAGCGTACACCGTCGTTAATGTTAGAATAAGGTATCATTTCAACCAGGTCTGCCTGCCAAAGTTCATCAATTCCTTTGGAAATGACACGACGGCGTTCATAAATGCGTCGGGCTGGTTTATGCAATTCATGCGCGATGCCCACTTTGATGGGGGATGGCTTATAAGATAATTTTAGCATCTCGGAGTTGTTGTTCAATGTGGGAAATTTCTGCCTCATGTCCAGTGTGACCAGCTTGTTTTGATGCATGAAGCAAGTATAAGCGCTCTACTAACTGATTGGGATTATTCCAAAAGGTTATATCTATGTAGGGTTTCAATTTCTTAAACCTTACACCAGAGGCAGAGTGATGTTTTTGCTTGCCAAACATGTTTGCAATGATGGTTTTATGTTTTTGGGATATCTTGGCATTGAGCTGCTGAGAGGATTTATAGTTTCTTTTGTGAGCGTTGGTGTCTAATAAAATGGATTTATATTTAGCAAGGTACTCGGGCGTAAAATCTTGTAGAGAGTGGGTGCGAGAAAATAGCAGCCTTAACAGACCTGGTGTTAATTTATAGTTGATCTTTTTAATGACAGCTTTCGTACGAGCAAATTTAATTGATGAATCCCCAATTTTAAAACTATCATTCTTATAGCGAACACCATACGTGGTATCTGTCTTTCCAATAAATAGAAGGGTCAGATATGGTTCCAGTGTTGCCCCATAATGTTTGATTAAAATGTTTTTGAGTTGAGCTTTATTTTGAGGGGTTGCCAAGACTTGTGAAAACGAAGACGATGTGGAGGAAGACGGTGTTGCCGCTATGACGGATGATTTTTGTTTTGTTTTTAGAAACTGTTGAAGGGGTGATGATTTTTTTCTTTCAGGACTAAATACGGTTTCGCTTTCACTTTCACTTTCTTTATGTTGTTCTTCTTCATGTTCTTGTTCACTAACATTAGAGGAGGAGGAGGAGGGGGAGGATTTTACCTGTTGTGTGCAATCTGTTTGAGTAAATTTTGAACTTGTTAAGGGTTTGGTTTGAGAGGTAGCAGCAGTAGCAGTAGAAGCATTTGATTTGAACCTCATGGCATCAACTGATGATGGAACATGTTTTATCATGGGTAAAGGATTGACGTTTTTTAAACGTTGTAATTCACGAAATTTATGTCGAATCGTATTTCGTGCCTCAATAATACGCTGCATGATTTGAACATGTTTCTTGTAGCCTATGGCGTTCGCCATGGTGAAGGTAAAGACACACTAACAGGAAATGGCAAACCCTAGGTCTTTTTAAACAGAAATAAAATGATCAAAACCCAAGCGATAAAGTCCCTCACATCGTTCACTCTGTTTATTTATGACCAATCAGGCATGGGGATGATGGTTCCAACACGAGGCACACAATTGTGTGAAAACTGTAAAGGACATTTCTGGATTCACATGATCTTGAACAATATGATAGAGATTTCTAGAGTCTTGGCGGAAGAGAACGATTAGATTGGCATTGTCACGAATCAACCTTTTGGGAATTTTAGAATAGGTCTGAGCCAGATAAGAACAATCCACTTGTTTATGGCGTCCCATACTAAAATACTCTTGAATAATGGCCTGTCGTTGAGTTGTAATATCATCAAAAATTATAATGGAATCTGGTTGAATGCGGTCTGGTTGAATGATATCTTGAGGTGACGTGAATGTAAAATAGCCCATGGCTTCTTAACTTAACGAAGACATAATTTGTTCCAGATACACGTATAAAGGTTGGTACAAGGATTTGGCAAAAATATAAATATTTTGAGATCGTAGTCCATGAGGTGCTGTAATAATGTTCAGCAAAACATTGGTCTTTCCACAACCCGAAGGCCCTACCATAATATATCGAACGGTAGATGGGAATAGGGTGCCATGACGTTTAGGTTCGCACACGGACAGTGATAGCACTGAAACCAAATCAAAGACGGGCAAAGCATGGAGTTGTTTCATTAATTCCATAGTGTTGACGACTGAGTTTTTTTCATGTGTGTATAAGGTATATATATGGCAAACGGTGAGTAGGATAGGTTAGTTAACGTCTATCACCATGGACGTGTTCGGCCGAGCTCGTGTAACCATGGCCACTGCCGCCTCTTTGTCAAAACAGTCTCGAGAGGTGGACACAAAAAGCTATGTCGATCGCAAAGTGCAAAGTGTCTATCACATGGCCCCGAGACTAACCGCTGAGGGCTATTCAGCCATCATCATCGTATTATTGATGTGCAAGAGCCTTGATACGAAAATGATGTCTGCACGAAACGTTATGTGACCTATCAAATGAAAAGGCTTTATAAAATTGTCCTATCAGTATTTTTAGTGTATCTGTCAAATCAAAAACTGAACAATGACAGAAACCATTCCCCACCACCACCGGTGAATGATGATCTTACCTATATGCTTGCTTCTGGTTTAAGTCATTATCGATTGCATTATGATGGCGTGATTCATATTAAATATGCCATGCCTGATGAGAAACATTTAAAAATACAAATAAACGGTGATAGACTGTTGGTCCACAACCATCAAAGAGTAACTGTTGGAGATGAATTATCCTTTCATCTTATGCTTACGTTTGAGGAAAAGGAAGCTGGAAAAAACGGTGAATGATTTTCCGCTTTATATAGAAATAGAATATACTGCTATGAAATAAGGTTCTCTATGTTAGTTGTTATCGAATGTTTGCTGTGAAAGGTTCACCAAGTAGCACCATGGTGAAAAAAAGATATGCAATGAACATGAAAAAAACAAATCTCAAAAAGAGAAAAAAGCCAGGTCGGAAACCAAGTCGATCTGCCTCACACCCGGTGTTAAAACTTATAAAAAAAAGAGTGGCTATCGAAAAAGCTTCACAAGTGGTGCGATTGTCTACAGCTCCAAGATCGCACCATGATGCATCGATAAAAAGAAAAGAAAGAAAAAACGTGGGCGTGTCATTCCTGTTGCTAAGCGTGGGTTTTTTTGCCGGCTTTATTTGCGGGGTTGGCAGCTTTGGGGTCCCTTTTGGGTGATGCTAGTGCCGTGGCGACAACCATAAAAGCCGTCGAACAAGGCAAGCAACAACTCAAAGAAAGCGAGCGACCCAATAAAACGTTAGAAGCCTTTGCTATGGGAGCTAAAAACGGCAATCCTTTAAAGCCAGTCTTTTATCAACAAGGTAGTGGCCTATTGTCTAAGAAAAAAATGACCATCTTCGATAAGCGCTTAAGGCAACTGCCTTGTCATGTCATGACTCATGAACAAGTGGAAAGCTATGCCAAACAACTAAAGTTTTCTCATTTTCGAGGTGGATTTATGCGAAATGAATTACCCAAAGCACCGTGGAAAGAAGAACGAGCCATGATTAATTTAGATGATGATGCAGGCCCAGGAACCCATTTTGTAGCCTATGTGAAACAAGGTTCCACAGTATGGTACTTTGACAGTTATGGAAATTTACCACCCCCGATCGAATTGCTACGTTATTTGGGAAACCGAGTAAATATATTCTATAATGTGAATCGTCAACAAACCTTTGACAGTCAAGAGTGTGGACGTTTGTGTTTACATTTTTTATATAAGAGGTCGCGTTAAGCCAGCAGTCTCATCATTATGAATGTCAACGCCAAGACCTTTACCGTGCACAGCCGCGGGCCTGAAGTGTCCCTGGATTCCCCCAATTGAATTGCATCCCGAACAATCCCATGTGCTAGGATTAATTTATTTGGAAAGTTACAACAGAATTTACAATATACAATTGGATATTAATGACAAATTTTATTATGATGATTATATGTTGAGACTACCCCCTGGAGGTTATACCATAGACGACGTGCACGAAGCCATTAGCGTGTCGATGATAAAACAATTTGGTGTCAAACCATTTGCGGATGGGACACACAAATTTGAACTTACAGCCAATACGATTACTCATCGCTGTCGTATTTTCTCTACGTTTAACATTGACTTTGAAACACGAGTTCATTCTATTGGTCCTTTACTAGGATTTAAACCAAGAGTGCTGGCTGCTCACCAACCCCATGATTCAGATTATCCAGTGAAATTCATCGAGGACCATCATATTTCTGTGACTCGCAATATTATTAGAGACGTATTTACGAATCAAGAACAAAGCCATTCCCTGTATGATTTTATTGTCACCTCCCCTTGTGGCTATATTATTCGTGAAAACCCTTCAGTGGTTCTATATCATCCAGTGTGTGTCAGCGATATTAGTAATATTACCTTACGCTTAGTGAATAGAAAGCAACAACTCATTGCTTTGGACGCCAACACCCATGTGACCTACAAGTTGGTTTTAAAGACGCTATGAAATTTATCTATAAAGCAACAACAACGTTTACGAGGTCGGTTAGTTGCCCGCCGTGTATGAAACGGTTGACACGAGTAAACCGACAACGTTTACAGCGCATTGGTTATACGTTACACCCTAATCATGAACAAGGAACTGTTGCATGTGTTAAATCCCATACAAGTAGAAGATGGCGTCGTGCGCATTGATATACATTCCTATCAAACTCAAGCAACAGGACTGAATAACAATGACGAGATTCAATTCATCATTAACAATCAAGATATTTTTACTCTACCTCATGAAAGTGTCCTTCAAATTGAGGGTAAATTGATGAAAGCAGATGGCAGCACACCCACGACGTCTGCGTTGGCGAATCATGGTTTGGCTTTTCTGTTTTCTGAATTTCGTTATGTGATAAATGATATTGTCATAGATTTGACTTGAAATGTGGGCATGACTAGTCTTATGAAATTATATCCTTCCTATAGCGAGGAGGAAAGTGAAACGCTTTCTATGGCAGGATGGTGTCCCAACAGTAGCAATAACTGGCTAGTTCATAGCGATGGTACTTTAACAGGCCTCCTTCCCTTAAAATTACTCCATGGCTTTGCCGAAGATCACAAGCGTATAATTTTAAACGCAAGACAAACTTTGGATCCGGTGAGACACCGCAGTGATTACAATGCACTAAAAGGAGCCTCCGACCCAGTGATAGACTCAAAAATTCAACTGCTTCGATTACTATGGAAAGTGCCCCCACGTGACGCTATCGGATCGTAAAAAGCTAAGCATGTTAAATTTGGTGCAAAAAGATAAAGCCTTACCTATCGCCTTTCGATGTTGGAGTCTACATGAGTACCCCTTGCTACCTACCACATACACTCATAGTTGGAGTGTCAAATCGGCTCGCTCTACTGAGAGACCCCTCTATGTTATTATTGGTTTTCAAACCAATAGAAAATACCAACAAAGCAAAGATGTCACCCTGTTTGATCACATTCACTTGAGAAATATACGACTATTTTTAAATAATGTTTGCTTTCCCTACGAGGGGTTGGAACTCAATTTTTCAAAAAATAAGTTTGGCCCCCTTTATGATATGTTTGCTAAATTTCAATCGTCTTATTATGAAAAACAGGCTTGCCCTATGTTGTCGCCACAAGGGTTTAAAGCAAAAGCACCACTGATCGTTTTAGACTGTTCATATCTAGAGGAATCTATGAAAATCACCAACATTGATTTAAGGGTAGATTTTGAAACACAAGAAAATGTACCAGACCATACCAGTGCCCCCTGTTTGATTATTCATGCCAGACAAGTGAAATATCATCCTTTGTCCAATTATGTGACCAGCATGTAAGCCATCTGTAGTCAGGGGAAGAAAATCATCATTCATAGGATTGATGATAACCGTCTGCATGCATTGCACACTATCTGTTCGTTCTGACACTGTGCACACATGCAACAACAAACGTCATGTGCCCCTCAATAAGCAACATCAACAACAACGTGACAGACAAACCATGGAATTTACAATGTGAATTTAATCGTCTCAAAACTTTTGAAACATGGACAGCCCCCTTTATGGATTATGGAGAATTGGCTGCGAGCGGATTTTATTACTTAAATCGTGGGGATGTCGTCAAATGTATTTTTTGCAATGTTGAAATTGGAAACTGGGAAATAAGGGATCGACCATTTAGTGATCATCAGCGATGGAGTCCATCCTGTCCTTACCTTAATCGCTATGATTTTGGCAATATTCCATGGAGTTTGAATTACCCTGTCATTGTACCAGACCCTGCAAAACTAGGAGATACCTGTGGACCGTATGTGAAAACTATTCATTTGAATGCTGTTCCAAATTAAACAAACAAACAAACAAACAAACTTTGTAATAAAATTGTAAGTGTTTTTTATGTTATGAAAAAAAACCTGTAAAAAAATAATATTTAGCTATTGTTCAATTTATTTGTTCTTTTTCCCCCCAGGAGTCCTTTGACTTTTGCAATGTTAAACCATGAAATGGGTTAGTTGTTGATTAGACGTCAACGAGGTAACAAGTAAAAAACATATATTAAAAAAAACATCATGCGTACACTCATCGTGGATTGTCAGGGGTTTAAAATTGCAGACAACAAATTTATATTTAAGGAAGTAGCTTTTATCGATTGTAGTACGTTTTGGGTGTGTAACCCAATCCATTTGGTGTTTAAACCTCCCTATGCTTTCGAGTTGCTTAGTGAAAAAGATAAAAAGCAGAGCCAATGGATTGAAAATCATTTGCAATTAGTATGGAAAAAGGGTGATATTTCTTACAAGTATCTTGACATAGTCATGAAAGCTCATTTGTCCTCGGCCAATGTGTTATTTGTTAAAGGGGGTGAAAAACGCCAGTGGCTTCAACCAGTTTTACCCTCGCACTGTCAATGTATTGACCTTTTAGATCTGGGTTGTCCATCCCTGCAAACGCTCATGGACACTTGTCCTTGTGACAATATTCAGAATAAAGCCTTAGCGCATGCGTGGCAATTGTTTCATTAGCTCACCACCAGCGCATGTTGGGAGTTGGTAAATAAAATTAAAACTGAAAGTTTATCGTCCAATGATAGCAGTGAGACTTGTACACGTGAGGTGATAACATCAACGTTATAAACATGGACGCTACTACAATCGACAAGGCTATTGGAAAGTTCTTTGTGTGCAAGAAAAAACTGATTAGCTTTACACATCATGAATTATTAGCACTACCTAAATCATTTCTTTTTTATGTTGCTGCCAACGCTGTGAAAGAAATTTGGAAAAAGGCGCCTGCTGAGTGGACTACCGACCCTGTATTGAGTGAACTACAACCATGCAATCATTTTTCCCATCACAAACAATTAACCATGGCAAAAATACCTTCCATTCTACAGTGTGCCACATGTCAATTGATGAAATTATATCATGGTCATAAAACTCACTGTCAAGACATTGTTTCATCATTCCATGGCTGTCATGCGGAAAACAACCACCTACCATGCTCGTCGGCAGCCATCGACAAACAACAACAACAACAGCAAGAACAAGAAGAAGAACAACAACAAAAAGTGTTTTTCACCGATTGAAACCTCTATGTCCCAGGTGTATTGGCCCTGGAATTATTGATAACATCATTAAAAACTTACCATTCGTAGCTCACTTACCTGCTTACAGCTTTTGTGGACCTGGTACTCGTCTTGAAGATCGTTTGAGGAGAGGGAATATGGGGATAAATGCTTTGGACCATGCATGTCGTAATCATGATATAGCCTATCAAAACAGTGATCTCACAGTAAGACACATTGCCGACAAAGTCTTGTTAAGGATTGCCAAGCAACGATTAACAGCTTCAGATGCCACTCTATCGGAACGAATGGCTGCATTTATGGTGATCGGTGCTATGAAAAGCAAATTACTTTTATCTAAATATGGACTTTAACATCATGAATTTAATTTAATAAATGTATAGTATCACTGTTATGATTTTAAAAAATAAATAAACAAGAGACCATGTTGTGTTTTTTTCATTATGATTGACTAATAGTTTCAAATATAATTATAAACAATCATATAAATGGTGTTTCAATTAAAAAGTATAAACAATAAAAAAGGATGACAGTATACTATTATTAACTAATAGTTTCAAATATAATTATAAACAATAATATAAATGGTGTTTGAATTTAAAATTATAAACAATAAAAGGACGAGTGTGTATTATTATTTACTAATAGTTTCAATATAATAATTATAAACAATAATGTAAATGGTGATTCAATTTAAAATTATAAACAATAAAAAGAAATTACAATGCATTATTATTGACTAATAGTTTCAAATTTCATAATTATAAACAAAAATATAAATGGTGTTTCAATTTAAAATTATAAACAATAAAAAAGGACGACAGTATATTATTATTATTAACTAATAGTTTCAAATAACATAATTATAACCAATAATATAAATGGTGTTTCAATTTAAAATTATAAACAATAAAAAGAAATTACAATGCATTATTATTGACTAATAGTTTCAAATTTCATAATTATAAACAAAAAATATAAATGGTGTTTGTACTAAATAATAAAAATAAGTTGAAAAGTTATGAGCTTAAGGGTCGCTTGTTTATTAAACATCCTCTTGATGCACTGCAAGCACTAGTAAAAAAATAAAAGTAAAAAAACATGTTTTAAATGTAGTCATAGTAGCATATAAAATAATTAACAAGTTTAGAACTACGTTGTTTTATTATTATTATTATTATTATTATTATTATTATTATTATTATTATTATTATTATTATTATTATTATTTGTAATAAAACATGTCATTATGATTTTGTTACCGACAGTAGTGGCTACGCGCGCTAAAGCGCAGCGTTAGGTCATGGGGCCAAGCTCTCTGCTGACTCGGTAGACGCGTGGGTTCGAGCCCCACCGTCGGCCGTCCTTGAAATGGTTTTCCGTGGTTTCCCATTTTCAACACCAGGCAAATGCTGGGACGGTACCTACTGACAGGCCACGGCCGCTTCCTTCCACATCCTCGCCCAGTTTCATTCGCCTTCATCAATTCCATCTCTGATCCCGACGCGCAGGTCGCCCAAGGGCGTCACTTAGAAAGACCTGCACTCGGCCTCTCAGGAGGCCACACGAAAAACAAAATGATTTTGTTTGTACAAAACCATGTGACCATTTAACACAATGTAACGTTAACTTTAAATTATTTATTTATTTAGTAAATAATGTTGATGTTTTTACTTATTTTTGCATTGCATGAGTGAGTGTGCTAAATGAAAAATTTATCCTTAAGCGCATGACGTTTCAACTTATTTTAAAAACTATACATGTACATAAAAAAGAAAGTAAAAAACATGCATATTCGGCAATGTTTGTATTGACGTAGCCCTAAAGGATAAAAACAATTCTCTCAATAAAGAGTGAACTTATAAAAAAATTACCATTTACCTATAGTCATTATAGGCATCATTGTATTAATGTAGCCCTAAAGGCTAAAAACAAACAAAAAGAGTTAAGAAAAAGTATTATTATTATTATTATTATTATTATTATTATTATTATTGTTATAAACCATCAGCAACAATTAATAAACGTCAAAACTGTTGAGCACTGATAAAATAGTTTTTTTTAGTAAGACATCAATAAACAACAACAACAACAACAAAAAGTTATGTGTAGCGTACAATGATTATTCATTATCTAGTTTAACAAAACGAATCATACTACGATTATTTTTTCACCCTCATAGATTAAATACACAGGGTGAATACTCGAATTGACATCTTCCATGACATTATCAGGTAGGTTATTACATCGTGTGGGAAGAAATGTCTCAAAGTCTTGACAAATGCAAAGAGCTCGTGCACCAAATTTGGTTTTTAATTTTCGTATTTTATGAATGCGAAATGGTGTTTGTGTAGGCAATTCACTCATTTTCTTGCGTACAAGGCCGCAATCTTGGCCAATGGCGTTCAAGGCGTCCATGCTTGGCTTGGCTATAAGGAAAGAAAAGAGTGTTATTTTTTAACACTCTCATCTTTATATAACAACAACAACAACAACAACAACATTGTCAATACAATAAAGAGTGTTGCTTTTAAGCCTGAGCGTTCAATGCCTAAAGTTGTAGATAGTATTGGATAAATTGACAAAAATATAATAATGTTTGTAACAGGTACGTGATAACTGTTGAACCAACATCAACAGTCAATTTTTTTTTTGTGTTTCATGGTTCACAAGACGTAAATAGATATACTGTTGTAAATGACAATTATCATCGATAAGAAAAATTTGTGTTTCGGTGCGTATGATATCCATTAATAGTGCTTGATGAATTTCTTGCCACGGACCACGTCCATCAAAACATGTGGTTTTTAACACTGGAAGAAGCAACAACTGTGTTTGCTGAATATAAACTAGGCTGTCTGCAATATGGTGATTCATATTATCTGCTTGTTCATGTTTTTCTAAAAGAAAGAAAGAAAGAAAGAAAGAAAGAAACCAAGCTATCATTTTAAACAATTTTTAAAAATAAAATATTAACCACAACCTTTGTTTTAAATTTTGTTTTAAATTGAAAAAAAAATACAATAGTTAATATCTAGCATAGGGTAGAGAGTGGTTGTTAAATGACATTAATAACGTGCTAAAGAATCATTAGACAAATCAATTAAAATGTATTTATAGGGGTAGGGTTCATCTAATGAAGTGGCGCATCTGCTAATGAAGTGGCGCAAAACACTAACCATTGCCACTGTTGAAACGTATTTTCAAAATTTGGTAAATATGTAAATGGTGTTAAATCACCACTATTTTTTATTAAAAATAGTGGAGTTCTGACATCTATAAAATCTAAAATAAGGTTTTGGTTTAAAGGTTTATTACCATCTAAACCTGTTTTTTGTATGGGTACAACTAAGACTTGTTTTTTGTTGTATCAACAGTAATTGATCTTCAACTTCTGAGCAAAGGGCTTCATACATTTTTATTCTAAAAAGATAAATAACAAATTGCATAATTATTATTATTATTAATATGTCATGATTCATATTATTTGTTATATGGGTGGTTCAAAAATTTGTGGCAACAGTTTCTTTGACAGATTAACAAAAACGTAGGCATGTGAACAATGTTCGCATGACCATTGTATTACCTTTCGGTAAAACGCATGTAAAACAAACAAATCATTGTTCCACAAGCCTCCGTGGCTTAGGCGGCAGCACGCCGGCCTCTCACCGCTGGGTCCGTGGTTCAAATCCCGGTCACTCCATGTGAGATCTGTGCTGGACAAAACGGAGGCAGACAGGTTTTTCTCCGGGTACTCCGGTTTTCCCTGTCAACATTTCATTCCAGCAACACTCTCCACTATCATTTCATTTCATCTGTCATTCATTTAAGCATTGCCCCAGAGGAGTGCGTCAGGCCTCGGCAGCCGGCACAGTTCATATCCTCGCCGCTAGATGGGGGCTTCATTCATTCCATTCCTGACCCGGTCGGAGACTGGAAGCAGGCTGTGGATTTTCTTTTTCATTGTTCCACACTGTGTAGCCTACTTCTAAAAGTTGACATTCATTTTCATCGTTTTCAGCCAAAACACGAATTTGAAAATTATTTAATAGAAATTGTTTTATGAAAATTAAGTGTGAATCATTGTCAACATCGTTTGGAGCTAAATGTATGCCTCTGTTGTCAATAGGTATTAGTATATAATCTCCTTGTTGAATCAGTCGTATACGATTCCCTTGTCGACGTGCAAATTCGCACCTACTAATGGATGCCTATAAAGGTAAACTTAACATACCATGCAATGTATTAACCATGTCTATATCCAAGAACCAAAACAAAAAACAATACAAATTTAAACTGGAGTATGTGTTTTCCATAAATATGAATACACTATAAACTTAAAAAATTAGCCAAATGTCTTTTTGAAAGTAAAGTATGTTCCTAAAAGCCGAATCCAACAAAAAAAACATATGCATCACATATTGTTGTTGTTGTTAGTTTCTAATAGACCGTATTCTATGTGGTGAATATTGATTCATAGGTAACGTAAAATTAAGTTGACGAAACGCTGTTGACGATATTAAGTGGTTCCTTCCTCAGTAGGGAATTTATAAAAGTGAAAACAAAATATAGTTGACGTTACTGGAAAATAGACATTAAACAAGGGTTTTGTACATAGCGTACACCAAAAAACTGTAAAATCATCCTCATCCGCTAATTTAACAATCACTTGTTTCATCGTTAAACCATGCCATGATTTATGAATTACTTCTGTAGATACATTATTTTTAAAACCGAAATTTAGCATACAGGATTTGCAATAGTGATGACTTGGATCATGAAACAACACATCATCATCATCATCATTAATGATGCTCTTATAAAATGTGGTATCAATGCGCACTTTAATGTTTTTATACTCTAAACGATAAGCTACACGTTGTGGATTATAATTTACCATCGTTGCATATTCATTAAACGTAGTTTGTTTGGTAACAATAAAAGAATCTTGATCATGGTTCATCATTGAATCTGAAAAGTAGTTATAGACATTTTACTAAGTATGTATATTTAAAATATGTTAATTTATACCCTGTCTGTCCCCTAAGTGAATAGCAAAAAGAAAAGAAAAAATAAGCAAAACACAAAATAAATAAATATATAAATAACCATCTGTCTGTTGACTTCTTTATGCATTAGGTTTAAAAACAATTTCTGTACAGATATTCGTCTGGTGTTGTTTTGTAATACATCACCACTTATAACACTAGACATAAAGTGTGTGTTCGTCCACAATAAAAGCAAGAAATTATTTTTTGTTGTTTGCATCAGGTGTGTTAACCTAGTGAGGCATATTAAGCTACATGTCTACTGAGGATGGGTGGTCAGTTTGCTGAAACATGAGGCTTATTAAGCCAACACCTAGTGACGCCTCGTAAGCTACATGTCTGCTGAGGACGGGTAGTCAGTTTGCTCAAACATGAGGTTTATTAAGGCAGCACCTAGAGAGGCCTATTAAGCTACATGTCTACTGAGGATGGTTGGACAGTTTGCTGAAAGATGAGGTTTATTAAGCCAGCATTTAGTGAGACCTATTAAGCCACTAGCTAAAATAATTTTTTTAAAAGCCAACATGTTTTAATCTAGCCTGTGCACAGTGAGGCATGCAAACGTTGATGCATGACTCTCTTTATGAGTTGACATGCAAATAGCACAAGACATACAGATTATATACATCTATTTACATACATTCATACATCCTTGCATACATCCATGCACACAGGTAAAAAAAAAATATGATACACTACAATTTGTTTATTTTTTATTCCGAGGCTCAACATGGCATCACGCACTTGACAGCAACCAAACCAAACACTTGCGGTATTGTACAATAACAATATCAACAACCATTACTGGTTGTAACCAAAGGGAACACTTGTCATCATATCCTGACACCACTGCCTTTTATCATCCAACAAAGCAAGTGTTTGTTTCCGTTGTTTCATTAAAAATAAATTATGGTTTTTAGACATAATTCTAAACTGCCTTTTCACCACGTGTTGACAAATTCCTTTGGCTCGCATAGATTCACATTCATCCATCTGTCGAAAACTATACATTTTCGGAGCGAGCCCAACAAATTCAGTCATCATGGTGTCTGAACACTCATATTTCATTAAACCAATTTCTTTTTTGTTCAGACGGAGGATATCAAACACGTTCTTCTCGCAAAACGAGGACGTGTCAAACCATTTTGGGTTTTCTTTCACAACGACATACGGATCGCAGTCACGGATATGGTAAATAAAACGATCCGTGTCTGTATATTATAACAAGGAAATGGTTCCAAATTGCCGCATTTCAAAACCATAATGAAATTTATACATATGCAATTTTGAAAAATCTAAAATGACTTGGCCTAAATAGATAGGTTTATTCATGACCACTTTAGTTTTTGAAAGTTCAATAGTAACTAAATCATCATCAATATCGTTCAAAGATTTAAAATTTGGTTTTGAAATGTATTTTTGAGCGCCCCATTGTCCATGCCATGTGTTCACCAATTTTATGTCCCTATACTGCCACACATTTTCAAGACTCTTGCCATAAATACAATTATTCATCAATTTAAAAAAATTGAAATGGCTGAGTGGCACTTTGTTGGTGACCGGTATTTAAATCCATGTAAGGTTTAAACCACGGTTTGTGACAAAAAGAAATACCTCTATGGATTTTTTCAGGGTTAAGCCCTGGGCTAAACATTCTACCAGCATGTCAATGTGCAATACATAGTGATTTTTGTCATATAAGGTGCCCATCAATTTTTATGATTACCCTTACTATCGGGCGGCACCATTTTCTCTATACAAAAGGGGAAATCACCATGTCACTGTCTGAGATCGGGGTAAAAAGCCAAGTCAATGTCAAGGACGTATCCCACGTCCTGTTGTTTGCTGGCGCTATGCACATTAAAATCTATAATTTCATCCTCAGACAGCCAGACAAAGACTTGTACGGCAGCGGTCTGCTCATAGCGAAACCGTATAAATTATTTACATCGAAATAAATCAAGTAAGATTCTGGTTCTTCGGGACAATAATCAGGCATGTAATGATTATTTGCCTTGGCATGTCGCTGATTAAGCGATATGAACCCTCCACGAATCCCTTTTTCCATCATCAGTACCATATCGGGATCTGTCAGTAAATCAAGCTCAATTTGGGTAAATTTGAGGGCAGCGTCCCAACTTAACCCTGGACTGGTATAGTAGTGGGCGGGATCGAGCCCGTATATCGAATGACATAGCTGACGAAACGTCTCAAACCCGTCAGTCAACAACAACACGTCTAATTTTAAATAGTACATAGCATATTGACCCATGTTTTCTATGGCAAAAGCACGCCAAACTTGCTGTGCGTGGGCATACTCTTCTTCACTGATGGTGCTTTGAGTTAACTGAGAAAAAAATTCTCTAGGGGGCAAAGTCGTTTCTTTAAGCACCTCGTAACTTGCTACATGGTCATAAGGAAAATGACCTTTACGAACTCATAATTTAAATTGGTTTGTATCCGTAAAGTGGGATTGGGTATGTTTCAACTCATCCTCGATTAAGTCTTTGACAAGGCTATCCAGCGAACTAGACATAAACTTGAATGAGTCGAGAAAATGAATGCTCATTGTTCCTTTTTTCCATGAAAGAGAAATGAAGCTTTCATGGTTCTTAGCCAAAATGCTAAATTTGCTCGTATCTATATGAGCAAATTTTTTCACAATGAAGTGCAGATCGTAGCGTGAGAAATTGTGTAAGAAGACAGGAAGAAGGCGAGGTGTAGAATACTTTAAATTGCATTCTCTATGAGTGGCACCTCTAAAATGTCTAGTCATATGACAGTGAACTCTTACGAATGTTTCTCCGCCTAGAATAAGCTTTTCACATATGTGGCAGGTGGTGGCTTGATCATATTCTTTTTGCTGTACGTCATTCATCTGAATTGGTACAGAATTTTTTCTACTTTGCCCGCTAAAGCCGCCATTTGATCAACAAACCACCGCGCACAATCTGAACCTTGGTGACTTGCATACTCACATTGGGATTTATCGTAGTGACATACAACATAATAGCCGACGGCAAAAGGTTCATGTTTCTGCACTGGATAGGTCGAGCTTGTATGGGGGCTTGGTTCACATCCCTGAAGGGGAACAGTAAGGGCCTCGAAATCAGCATAAACAGTAAATGGTAGCATGTCTTGTTTATTAGTGGCCTTAAATTTTAAGACTGTGTCATTCCCTTCGGGCAAAACTGGCTTTACTGTCGTCTGCCCCTCACAATCTCTCATATGTCGCTCCAAAAGTTCAGCAGTTGTAAAATACTGAAGGCAGTGCTCACAAATATGTTTTACCATTATAGTTAGACACTTGGCTGCTTACTAGTTTTCCTAAATTCTTTATCCAAAAATAATGGCTTTTATCCCCATGAGACAATAATAGTAATTGAATATGATATTGTTTTGTGTCTTTAGTAGCATGCAAGGGACCTGCAATATTGCTTCCCTCAACGCCATATACCATGAATGAGAAATTTGGATTATGTTTCTCAAATAAATGAATTTTATCTGGAGACATGGGAAATGAAACACGTTCCAGATTCAGAGTTTCTTTAAGTGGTTAAACATAGCTTTGTACGTCCCTGGTATACTAACATTTTGATTATTTTGACAGGGTTTCAGGCAACTAGCTATACTCCATAAAAAGCAGTAATCGTCTGTGTTACATACATTAATTATTGCCTTTCTCAAAGCCAAAAAGCTCGGTGTGGGAATAAGGCTACTTCCTGCATTCAATGGATTGTATTTACAAATATTAATTTGCAAATATTCAATGCTATTCAGAGCCAGGCCACTGGGTCCGTCTTGTAACTTATCAAATTTACTGCTAAGTCCATCAATAGCATTTATCTGATACCATGTTTCTAAATTATCGGCCATCAGTACTTTCTCCATTTTTGTACAAAGATCAAACCTATGTTTTTCTTCAACATTATTTTTAATCATAAGAAATTCGCATAGTAACTCAAAATTGATTTTTAGGGCGTGATGCGTTGTTAAGCCTTGCTTGCTTTCATTCAGAAAAAGAGATAAACACGATTCAACAAATTCTTTAGGGGATAGACAGTTTTTCACATTATGAATTCGGCCTGAACATATCCTACTTTTAAAACATTTGGCTAACGGTTGCCATTCAAAGTCTTGATACATGGACGTAGACATAATTAAAAAGTACAATAAATGGAATGTTAACTCACCTTATAAATAGGGTAATCCAAAACCAGCGAATACAAATGGCTTCTAAGACACTGACACACACACACTCACACTCGCACACACAAACACCGGTCGTGCCAACTGTTGGTCTTCAACTCTACGTGGGGGGCTCCAGCAGACAGCCTAATTAGTTGCATTGTGGTAATGCAATTTTCTGAAAAGCAGAGCAATAAAACCCTTTATTAGTTATGGTTATATATTCAGTAAACATGCGCATTCATTCATTCATTCATTCAGTTATAACACATCATAAAACAAAGGTTTAGGGAGAGTGCAATAGACTTAATCATACGATCGCGCATACAATAAAACACACACACTTGGGAAATACAAAAGTGATTTTGCACAAACAAAAAAATATTTTTTTATAACATACCTTTTCAATATCAGGATCGTAGCTTACTGGTTAAGCTGCTACTCCTGCTTGTTTGTTCACACTGTTTAATTCTGCAACCAAAAATAAAAATACATTCCTAAGTCATAAACAAAATGTACATACCTTTTCAAACTAATGTTTCAGCTGCTGATGCTTTACTCTCTCTCTCTCTCTCTCTCTCTCTCTCTCTCTCTCTCTCTCTCTCTCGAGTTGTTTTATCTACAACAACAAAAAACATCCATAGCATTAAGTTATTGAATCATCATCTTCCAAATAATGCGTAAAATAAGAATAAATTTATTCCACAACATTATTATAAAACAAATCACATACATATATTTTCTTTACTCTGTTCTCGTACTTTGTACTTCTACTTGTTTTTATCAAGTAATTTAATTAATTAAATAGTTAATTAATTGAAACTCTTGCACTGACTGCTCATCCAGCTGCACGAAAGAATATCTTGTGAGTAATGAAGCATGTTAGTTCGTCACACTAATTTATAAGTCTTAATAAATTGTAAACGCCTTACTTCTCACCGAGTAACCAAACACATTTTGCAACTAATCACTGAGTGAGTGAGTGAACTTTCCACTGCATCGCTTCACACATACTGTGTGCGTACATGGCCTTCCCACTCTACATCCCTATGAGAAGTACAACATCATCATTTCTGAAACAAAGCTCAGAGTGTGTGCTAACCTTGAGCAAAAGTATTGAGTTACCATACCTAGCAAAGGCTCGACTTGTTATCTATCTTTGTTTCCCAACCACAAACTTGCAGTGCCAGCCAGCCAGGCTTCCCACACACATGTGAACCTACGCACATTCTTATTTTGTGATAAGGAGCTGTGGTCTCTCATGCTGGGACCCCAAACACATTCACTTCTGTTGGCAAATTATTTTCAATGCCTGTAAGACTCATTATGATCAAATCACACATGTTTTTTTAGCAACATTCATAGCGCATAACATGGTAAGCCAACGTCACTTCAAATCTGATTTCAAAATATCTCTAAATAACAAAATAACAAAAAAAAATAGGTTAACCCCCTCCCACCCCCAAAAACATGCATAGGTTTTTCACCTAGAGACGTGAAATTTATGGTGTGGGTAGACGAGGTAAATACCAACCATTCATGTCAAACAAACTTTTTTTCTTATCTTTACCGTTTCCAAAATAATCAAAAATTCAAAATCAAGAATTCTCAAAAAAAAACAACACGCAATCTTAAGCAAGAGGACGTCACCCCCAACGCCAACAACATCTCATTCGTTAAAATCCGACCATCCATTCGCCAATTATCACCAATGTTCGCGAGAAAGTAAGCTATCATTTTTTCTCCTCCTACACCCTTGAAACATGCTGCCCACCTAGAGGGTACACCCGCCTTGCATTAACGTCAAACAAACTTTTTTCCAAAATTCACCGTTTCCAAAATAATCAAAAATCCAAAATTAAGAATTTTCAAAACAAAAATTAAAAATACCAACACACATTCTTAACAAAGAGCATGTCATCCCAACGCCAACAATACCTCATTCGTTAAAATCCGACCATCCGTTCGCCAATTTTCGTCCATGTTCGCGAGAAAGTAGGCTATCATTTTTTCCTCCTACACCCTTGAAACTCGCTGCCCACCTAGAGGGCATACCCACCTTTCATTAACGTCAAACACACTTTTTTCCAAAATCCACCGTTTCCAAAATAGTGCCAATCCAAAAAACAGGAATTTTCAATTATGTTGTTTTAAATACCAACACACATTCTCAGCAAAGAGGACGTCATCCCAACGCCAACAACTCTTTGTTCTTTAAAATCCGATCACACGTTCGGGAGATATCGGCAAAGTTTATATGAAAGTAGGGGGAGTCCCAGCTCTCTTATCATCCCACTACTCGCGTCAGTTTCTAAAATTCCTGACGGACCAGGGAGTCGAACCCGGGGCCTCCGGGTGAAAGGCAGGCACGCTACCCCAATACCACGGGGCCGGCCGAACCGAACATACAGTACATAAATCTTTCCCATACAGATAGAAACACTGGCTGCTCCGTTTTACTTGTACGCGCCATATTGTTCGCATCGAGAGCTCTACACCGGACTGACCCTTCCATGTCCAAACGCACAGCGCCGTTGATCTAGGCAACATGGTATTACACGGCTCTCGCCTGACGTCACACGAACTGATAGGTTTGCCCTTCGTTTCGACTGGTCACACCGCTTGAAGCTGTCTTCCTCTGGTCTAAAATATGTACTTTTAAAACGAATATCAATAAGCACTAACTCAGGCGGAAAAATTGTGATTCTTATTAGAATTTCTCACTATCAAATATACCAGAAAGTATTGGAGTGTCTTGGACTCTCATTGGTGTCAGTCAAGGGGATTGGTGTAACCAATAAAATGGAGAATATATCCACCACATCACGAAAGAGGCAGTGCGTAACTCACTCATGAGGTAGTAAGCATTCATTATTTTTATATAAATAGGATTTTTACTACAATAGAAAACCTAAACAGAAAACTTACTGACTGGAAATGTGAAAGATTTTTCCGGAATGTCAAAATGTACACTTAACAGAATAGTTCAGAAGTTGAGATTTATATTTAAGATGTTGATTAAAACCTGTGCTCATTGAATCGCTTGAAGTTACTGCCTCAAGTCATTAATTATTGAGAAAAATTAAAAACCTTAGCTCTAAAGCAGCTGACCACCTCACGGTGCATGGCCGAGCATTCTAGACCGTCAACCCGGAGGTCCGGGTTCGATTCCCGGGACTGCCAAGAAATTTAATGTTCGAGGACTGAGACCGGGTACACTCAGCCTCGTGAGGCAGAACTGAGAAGAGGCGGGTTCGATTCCTGGGTCTGCTAAGAAATGCAATGTCTGAGGGCTGAGACGGGGTACACTCAGCCTCGTGAGGCAGAACTGAGGAGAAGTGGGTTCGATTCCCACCTCAGCCATGCTAGAAATTGTTTTCCGTGACTTCCCATTTCAACTCCAGGCAAGTGACGGGATGGTTCCTAACCTAAGGCCACGGCCGCCTCCTAACAAATACCGGTCTCAGTTACAAATAGACACATTACTACAGACATCGGATTAACAAAGATGATCACATACCCAAGAACACGGGGATAAACGACCACGATGTCGCACAAACCCTTAAACATTTGTCCAAATAGAAGGGCAGTGGTCGCTTGGTTGGCCAAGGCCCTTCATGGGCTGTGGCACTACGGGGTTTAGTTTGCTTGGGGAGTAGTAGTGTGTGCATTTGTAATGCAGGTGAAGTTTGTAAAAGAGGCGGCCATGGCCGTAAGTTAGGAACCATTTCGGTATTTCCTGGAGTAGGAATTGGAAACAATTGAAAACCACGTTTAGGAAGCTTGAAGTGGGATTCGAACCCACCTCATCTCAGTGTTGGCTCATGAGGCTTGACTACAGGTCTGACGTTTGTTTTTGGCCGGTGCTTGCTTGTTGCGTAGAGGTCTCCGACCAGCCAGGAAGCCTTCTTACTGTGAGAATGCACAGTAACAACTGCATGCACGCACGAATGATCTGAAGGAACGAAGGAAAGAAGGAAGGAGGTTGAACGGTTAGCACAGTGGATGCGCGGATTTCACGGCCACCGGCCAAAAATAAACGTCAGACCTATAATAACGAAAACATGCGAATAACATTAATATGTTATATTCAATTCTAGCCGTCATTCTAATAACGTTATCAATGGCACCTCACACAATTTAATTCCTCAGCGGTCTAGCTGTATGCCTCTCACTAAGGCGGTCCGGGTTCGATTCCCGGTCAATGCACGTGAGATTTTCGAAGTGAAATGCCATGTCCTGTGGTTCGGAGTCCACGTAAAAAGGAGGTCCCGTGGCTCATGATCTCCAGATTAACGGTCACGTTAAACTACAAGCTTCCTTCAATTTAATTCCTTAGAGATCGGGTTTGACTAATAACGAAAATAAGTGAACAACGTTATGAGAACCTTCCTTTAGCCACCTTTCAAATAGCGTTATTGGCAGTAGTTCATTCAATTTCGTTATTTGACATCAGGTTGTATAAATAACGAGAAAGATACGAATAACGTTAATTACTTGTTCATTATGAGTGCCGCCCGTCGAATAACGTTATCGGTAAGGACCGAAATAGTACCGTTCCTTGGATTCGGTTACTTAGTTTAACGCTATTGTTATAATGTATGATAGTAACCTTATTCTTGTCGTAACGAAGTCAATCTTTCTGTAACGCATTTACCTATATGCAATAACTGAATTTTCTGGTACTGTGCCTAATTACGTTACGTCACGGTTACGGTCAAGTTATCCAGCCCTCGTTTCACCACTCTCGTACACCTACCCTATTATCACGGCCGGTGTAACAAGGAGTGTCCAAGATCTTCCTCTCCGTATCTGGTGAGTTTTTACAATAACGTATACTGAAGGTCCAGCATAATCGACACCAGTCAACGCAAAGGATTCGCTGGGTATTGAACGAAAGGCGGGAAGATCTCCCCTGATTTGATAGGTAGGCCTTGGGTTCGATTTGACTCAAGGAATGCACTTACGGACTACGGAAGTAACCTCGTGGATTCCATTATGGGCCAGTACTGCTCTCGGATCAACCAAAGCAAAGTTCGAGTACCAACTTGAAGGTTTTGGTAATGCAACTGCCTTCAGCAAAGCTGTAACATGACGATTAGACGGCAGAATAACGGGCTGTTTCTTATCTTCAGGTAGGCCTAATTCAGACAATGAAAGCTAACCACCAACACCCAAGAACGGAGAAAGAGTAAAGAGTCTACTGGACTTGCTAAGCACCTGGCTTGAAGACAATGTATGTAGTTCATGCAAAAATACTTCACGCTGGGTGAACAGTAGAACTTTAGTTGTGGCAAGATGAAGATCATAATTTGTCAAAATTAGTTCCGGAATAAGGGGTTGATTAATCAAAAAGTATTTCCAACAGAGAACATAGGCTATGACATTAACTAACTTGTGAAAAACGGAAAAGCACTGTAATGAACATGAGCAAACTACATGAGCGAAAGCCGTAATCTTCCGGGCGTCAGGGGGGACCATGCCAAAATAAATTTGAATCAGCCAATAGTTGAAGACTACATCCACGGGAGATGACATCCGGTGGATTCTCGGCGCGAATTCATGGCTCAACGGTCCTACCGCTGTCTAGAGTTGGTACAGAGTCTGGTGACGCGTTACAACGATACCGAAGTTCAAACCATGGGCACAAAACCGTGGCTCGTGACAAAAAAGTATTCCGCGACTGGATAGGATCTTTAAATCCATCAAAACGGCCAATCCGCGTCGCCACCGCTTGCGAATAGGCAATCACGTCCGCATCAGGAAACACAAGTCCGTTTTCGACAAGAGCTACATGGACGACTGGAACACAGATTTTTGTCGAATTTAACACGTGAAGCTCGGCAATCCAGTCACTTATTTACTGGAGGACCTTAACGGGCAACCCAACGAAAGCAGGTTTTATCTGGAAGAGCTTCGAATGACGCGGTATCCCCAGTACTACCTCGTAGAAAAGGTTTTGCGGAAAAAAGGCAGGAAAATGTACGTTAAATGACTATGATTAAAATCCACATTCAATTCATGGATTGATGAAACGCTTACTTTATCGTTTTAATAGGCCTAGATGAACTCTTCAAATTCTATTATTACAATACAGGATGCTAATCATTTCAGCAAGAACACCAGAAAGTCCAGGAATAGATAAGGAACGCTCCTCTTCTACTCTCTCCGCTGACACCCCCCCCCCCCCCCCCCCCCAAGCATCTACTCACACACTAATACAGCTATCACAATAACACAGGTTATAACACAAATTACACACACACACCGAAGTACAAATAAACAATCATAACATGTCGAATTTCTTGAGGCCTGAAAAATGCTAAAGTGTCACTTCGGCTGCTGTCGGCTTCTTACAGTTCGATGGATATGTACTGCAACATGCCAGTCCGTAATTCTCTCGCTCTCTCTCCATCGGCCAGTCCCCCCTCTCCTCACACGCGACGTGTCGTTCTAAGACATGATATACTCCAATTACGTGTGCTGCTGTGTATTGTAGTAGGTAAGCTGTCAGGTTGTAAAGTCGTTCATCGCCGAGCAACCACAGTTCGAGTCACCCCGTGAATAATATTTTTTGGGAAGTAACACACCATGATGATATCATGCTTCGAAAACAACAGTCCTAGTGTAGGCTGGGCGCCTGATTCTTGTTTCATTAATTACCCCTTATCTGCATGAAGCTAGAGAAGGTCTCAAATGACGAATGAGATAATGCTGAACTAGATTTGTGAACAGAAACGTTTTCCCAGTGTTCACTAATAGCTGTTGTTTCTAAAGCCTACCCGGCGTTCTCAGATTCTTTTCATCATAATTAATAACAGTTTTAAGTCCAACCATTTTATTATATTGACTACATGCTACATAAAAAAGACCATTAACAAACAAAAAAACAGATAGTTGTTACATCAAGGAACATACATACAAAAGGTCCAACATACTCCCACCTTCGAGTCAAGACTAAATTCTCAACGACTCGAAATAAAACAACAATTCGGAACACAGTACATGAATAAGAATATTAACAAAAATAACAGTCAAAACAATTTACAATCAATTTTGGAATCTAGCCGGCAGTTGAACTTTTCATCCACATCTAGTTTGCTCAAGTCCAACTACCTCCTCACTATCTTCCTTACTCTTTTGGACAGTTGTGTCAGTTCCACCAATCTTGACAAGTTCATTGCCTGTTTGAATCTCCTCTGCACGGATTTCCAAAAGATATAGTCTTTCATACATATATATATTTATTTGCTGATGTGGACGCTGTCCATGGTGGCAAATTACAAAATAAACTAAGCAAAATAAATCATTCATACGACTGAAAAAATACATTTTAGATAAAATAAACTAAGCAAAATAAATCATTCATACAACGGCAAAAGTTCATTTTTATACAAGGAAAAATTGGTATAAGAAAATAATAATAATAGAGACAATTATAAAATAAGAACAAGGATAATTTACACTATTCTTCATCCATGATATGTCACTGGCTCCTGATCTGATGCTTTCTCACTGTTCGCTTTTGCGAATAGTTTTGTTAGTAGTTAGTTTCCCATTTTGGTTTGAAACTTTTGTTCGTATTTTCTGCCCCATTTTCTTTTTGCAGTAATTGCAGTAAGAACACGGATCTAGTTTATTCTGTACGTATCATTGTTATTTCAATTGTATTTATGTGTTACCATTATGTATGATTCTTTACTTACCCTCTCTGAAGTGTGTTCTTTAGACTACTTCTCTTGCACACTGTCACCAAAGCACTGGCTTGCTGATCGTCCGACTTTTCCCGGTCTATGCGCTGATTGGTTGCCTGCCTTCCCCCTCTGGTCTGGTATCTGCATCTTGCCATGAAGTCACACCTACTATTTAATCGCTGGTCTACGGGCCTTCTGTGCCGTTTCTTCATCAGCAGTCACCCGCTGCTCCACGCCTGCTCGGGGTTATTGCCCTCTTGGGTAACTCTACGCTGCCAGAGGCCTTGCTCTACAAACAAACACGGATACCGCCTGCATAGGCGAACCCATAATCCGTTTCACAGCTGAGCCATATTCTGCAACGCTGCTCCCAGCCTCAGGTCTTTGTTATGGAGAAGTAACGTCACGCACCAGTTGAAATGTTATTACCAAGAGACATCTCTCCACTGGTCTACCCTCGTCAGAAAGACTAAAATTCGCCAACTGTTGCTAGCTACTGGTTTGCTGGCCTATCTTGGAATGGATGAAAGTTTTGTATTTTATAACACATCCTAGTCAACATTCAGCTTTATTATGCTTAATCCATTGTGGATCTTTTTAATGCAATTTTAAGTATGCTCTTAAAGTTTAATCCCTCATAAGGGAATTTATCTAGCTCTTTTTGTTTCCTGGAGAAACTAGTAATTTGGCATTACTATCTTTTAAATTGTCAACTTCTTCAGATCATATTTCTTAATGCAACTTCATATGCTTTTCAGAAATGTAATAAACGTAAAGCTAAAACTTTCATCTTTGGTCTCTTACATCCCAATCCTGTGAGATTCCATTTTTGTGCCTGAAACCTATCATTCTGTCGAAATCCATAAATAGTTCACCCCAACTATTTCCTCTCACCAACTACTTACATTTTCCAACATAAGCAGGCAAAGGGCTGAAAATGTCCTCTGGCAAACTGTTCCATTCTACTTCCCGCCTCCCAATGAAAGAATATTTGCCCAAGTTACTATTACACTGACTTAATTTTAATTTACAAGAATGACTGTATCTGCCCATATATGTACTGTACCTCCCTTTCCTAATCCCTCACAAATGTCTTCCCATACAATTTCCCCCTTGTAAGCTAAGAAAATACCCCCTTGTCTTGCTCTTGAACGTCTACCAGCCAGACTTTCCCATCCCAAATCCTGAATCATTCTACTCACACTACTCGTCGATCTGTGGTCTCCCATTACATACCTGGCGTCCTTCCTCTGTACTCCTTCCAGTTCCTTTATTAAATACATTTGGTATGGATCCCACACTCTCCCAGCATATTCCAGCAGAGGACGGACTAGGGGCATGTATGCCCTTTCCCTAATCTCTCCGCCAGCCTCTTTAAACACTCGCATAACCATATGTAGTGACTTGTATGCTTTCTTCACTATTTCCCCTATGTTTTTACCCCAGTTACACCTAAATACCTACATTCGCCCCCAAATACAACTTTATTTTCCCCTACTGAATATTCCAAAATAATATGATTCCTTTTGTAAACGAATCTCACTGCCTGACATTTCTTTGAATTTATCATCATATCATTTTCATCTGCCCAGCTTTGTATGACAGTCAGGTCCCTCTGCAAAATGCCGCAGTCGTCCCGATGATTTATCTTCCTGTATACTACTATATCATCAGCAAATAATCTTATCTGGGATGATAGTTCAACTCCTATGTCATTTACATACATGAGAAATAGCAAAGGTCCCAATTTACTTCCCCGAGGTACACCCCTTCCCAAACTTAACTGTTCTGACACTGACCCTCCAACCCTTACCCTTTGACTTCTCCCCGACAAAAAAGATCTCACCCATTGTACTACTCTCCTGTCCAAACCCACAGCCTCCATTTTCCTTAATAGGACATCATGATTGACCCTATCTAAAACCTTTGAAAGATCAATTGCAATACAGTCAACTTGACCTCTATTATCCAAGGCCTCACTGATATCTTGCTGAAAGCCTGATAGTTGTGATTCACAGGCGAATCCCTCTCTGAAACCACGCTGTTCATTTGCCAACCACTTACTATTCCCTTATGTAAATATTCATAATGCCTTCAAAAATTTTGCATATAATACATGTTATGCTGACAGGTCTGTAGCTATCACTATCCCCCCTGTCTTTGAACTGGTTGGAAGAGGACCCCTGAAGATGTCTTCAATTTCACCAAGCGACCTTCTCCATCGCATTCTGCAATAAGCTGTTCCACCACAGCAAAAGGCCAATAGATTCGTTTCTGGTTGTCGGCTCCAACAAGAACAACTTCTTCTGGTAACAACTTGCGACTCTTCTTTCGGGCAGCTAAGGCTAACTGACCTAGATATTCATTCCTAAATCGTAGGCGAAAAATGTATCTTATCCTATGACGATTTCTGCTCCGTCTGTTAAGGTTGTCTGAATCCATCATATCACAGTCTAGTACACCCATTTCTTTGGTACGGTATCTAACAGAAACATATTGGATGTCATAGGGGCTAAGTCGGTACTATCTTCTGACACATATGTCAGCGGTCTAGAGTTCATCACAACTTCGCAGTCACATAAGACTGTCTCCAACTCCTCATAGGTCAGCGAAGCTTTACCAAGAGTTTTCCTTAGCAGTTGCTTCAGGAACCTTATCAGGTGCTCCCACCATCCTCCCCGACATGCTGCTGTTGGAGGATTGAATCGCCAATACTGATGAACAGTAATTTTGATATCTTGTCCCAGTCTAGCTGACTGAAGGCATTGTTTGTCCCAACAAAATCCCCACCATTATCTGTATGTATGTATGTATGTATGTATGTATGTATGTATATATATGTGCGCCCCGATAAACACGGCAAGCTAAGCCGGCTGTGACTGGCACAGATCGCGGGCGTGCGTACACGGTTCAGCCGGTGATTGGTGCGTACTTTTATACTTTTACCAAACATGTTCAATAATGTGTACTTACAGTGCTGGAAAGGTCCTCCCTCCCTTGTAACACACACCTGACATCTTCTGATGAAAGAATGGACAACAATCTCATCTAAATTTGTTCTCTAAAAATACAACGTTCTCTGTTAACTTTTTTATTATTTGCGGAGCCTGTTTTCTTGAATCGTTTAGCGACCCTCCTAATTGTACTGGCATTAGACACAGGTCTTCTTGGAAACTTGATTCGAAATTTTAGTCTTGTTTCAGAACAAGACTTTCTCCTATTCATATGCGAATTATGGATATACACACGTTCGTGCTATGTGAATTGGTGTATAGGCATGCCCAACAATCACAGTAATCACAATATTCACTTAACGTGCAACACTAACGTCTAAGCTTTGCAGATACACGTCCATATGAATTTAAAAACACGTGTGAACTAACTATATGAGTCAGCGGAGCGTACCAACTTCCGGCTGAACAGTGTACGTGCACCTGCCATCTGCGCCAGTCAGAGCCGGCTTAGCTTGCCGTGTTTATCGGGCAAACATAGATAATGACCATGTACAATTGAAGGTCCACCTCAGCAAGCCCCAAATCTCCTGAAAGTTCGTAGAAATGAATCCATGGACAACGATGAGATCAACACTCCAGGTGAACTGCACACTACCGTACACTACACACGTATATGGACATATCCGTACTTTGTGATTGTGTCTTAAATACCAAGGACCTGCTAAATCAACACCTGTGGTCTCGAAAGCAACTGCGTCCCGCACTCGTGGTTCAGGCAGAGCTGGTGTACTTACGGATATACCTCATGCCTCCGACAGATAACGCAATTAGTCAAAATGGATCGAATAGCTTTTCTTCCCTTGAGAATCCAGAATTTTTCCCTCGAATGGCATAGGAGACCTTGCACTCCTACAGGGCAAGAATTGGCATGTGCCCCAAGCACTAGCTTCTCAAATACAGGATGTTTGGAAGGCATCCTGAAGTACTCCAAATCACTTCTCTCGCTGATCCTCGTCTTCAATCGAATGACGCCATCGACATCCATAAAGGGGCACAAAGTAGAAAGTTTCTCATCTCTAATTCCACTAAAAGTCTCCCTTTGCACCAATCGTATGAGATACTTCTCTGCTACGTTGAATTCCTTCTGTTTCAGCTCACTTTGACCCGCCACATTTTTCTTTCTACACGAATTACTGAACCGCAGTATCCAACCAATGACCCGTACAACTTTCTTATGATCATTGGAGAAATTGTAGAACTGACCCCATATCACTATCGTTGCATAGAAGTCATAGCTTTCCTACTCTCCAGCCTTACCATTTCTTCATCCGGTTCTGGGGCTTCTGAAGGCCACTCTCCCTGTAGCAGCTTAAGCCATAGAGGGATCTCCTACCATTTAGACGCCAGCAATTGTTCAGCAGAGCATCCACAACTAGGACGATCAGCAGGATTTATTGCCTGGTACGTGCCTCCAAGCTTCCTTCTCTGTCAGACTCTTGATCACCTGGACCTTGTTCCATACAAAGACACCCCAATGATCTTCCCGCTGTATCCATGTGAGGACAGCAGTCGAGTCAGTCCAGAAGACGAAATCTGTATGTAGTTCTTCAAATTCTTTCTTCAAAGATGCCATTAACCTAGCTCCAATGGTTGCAGCTAACAATTCCAGCCCTGGAATAGTCATTCCTTTGAGCGGTGACACTCTGGACTTTGCCTGTATCAGTTGTGCATGCACACGGGAATTGTATTCCAAGCGTAAGAACACTGTTGCGGCATATGCAAGCTTACTGGCATCACAAAAGGTATGTACCGAGCACCTTATTACCTTATCGCTAACTCCCATGATACAGCGTTGTATCTTCACATCTCCAAGTACAGGAAGTTCTTGTAACCATAACAAGAATGCATTTCTCACACCATCAGGAACTTCTTCATCCCATCCTCCTTTCATGGCCCAACACTGCTGTAGCAAAAGCTTTGGACATAGCGAAACAGGGCACGTGAAGCCAATAGGATCAAACACTCTCTGTGCTATTGCCAATTTAGTTATTTGAGTGATCACCTTAATGTCCATAGGCTTGTAGCCTCTCACAGCTAGAGTATCCGATTTTCTGTCCCTAATAAGGCCTAGAACAGGAGTAGCTGTCTTATTTTCTAGGTTAGAATCTGAATATTCCCAACCTTTCAAATCAAATTTAGCTTGTGCCAGTATTCTTATTGCTTCTCCTTGAAAACGGTGCAAGTCCTCAGTAGATTGTAAACTGGTTACACGGTTATCCACGTAAAAACTTTTTTCTAAGCTTCCCATTCGTTCAAGACGATTCAAATGTAAATTGATTACTGCACCCAACAAGAACGGTCTGCTAGTCACCCCAAACACAACACGTGTATGGCGTAATATTTTCAACTCTCCCTGTTAGGTTCACTTCTAATAAATCACATAGACTCCTCCAGAATATATATTTTATTATTTGTTGTGAAAAGGTTCACAATTTACACGATACACACCATTATTTTGACACTGATATTCACTGACATCAAAGACTATGTGAAGGATACTGCACTACCAACTCTTGTGTTTGCTGCCAACTCAACATTCTCCCGCCTTGAGTTGTGGAAACAACTCATCAAAACAATAGAATAACCTTTTTTCTTTTTCTCAAAATAAATCAACACAAAAATAAATAAGTCAGTCAAAATATTTCTTTGGTTTAACCACCACTCTCCCACTACTGGTTTTGATGAGATCAGAAGTATTAGTAGATGGTTTAACTGTCTTTGGATTTTTCTCGTTCTTCTCATTTTCATGCCGCTCAAGTTGCAGTCCTAAAGCATGATCTTCTCCAGATGTCACTTCAAGTGGATACACCCTCTGTACTGGCCTCAGTAGCTCTCCTTTTGTAGTCACCAAGCGGACAACTCTCACGACACCACCTTTCCCAGGGATGACCTCTGTCACTCTTGCCAACGGCCAATCTAGCCTCTTCGTGTTGTCACTAGCTACCAGTACTACTTCAACCTCGCAGGGTTTGTGATGACTTTTTCTAATGCGGTTCTTCTGCATGAGCCGTCCAAGATATTCATTCCTGAATCTTACCCTTAATGTTTCCTTTACTTTCTGTCTGTACCTGAATCTTTTGTCAAATTTTACGTCCTCTATCATGTCGATATCGGGCATTCCAATCTCCTTGACTTCATGTAGGAACATTGCAGGGGTGATAGCCATCAGGTCTTCTCCATCATTGGACAGG
Organism: Meconema thalassinum; assembly: GCA_946902985.2. Lineage (NCBI taxonomy): Eukaryota > Metazoa > Arthropoda > Insecta > Orthoptera > Tettigoniidae > Meconema > Meconema thalassinum. Next base: position 1,076,527,793 of record OX336389.2, read on the forward strand.
TAAGTGGTCGAGAATTCATGACAGCTTCAATGTCACTCAGAACAGTCATCATTTCTTGGTATGACATACATGAATTTCAGAGAACTTTCCTGAGTATTTGTTTGAGGACACCAATCAGCCTCTCCCACCATGCTGCAGCGGGAGGATTGAATTTCCAGTTTATTTGGTGTACAGAACTATATTCAGCAATTTTATCCCACTGAATTGTCTCCAACATATTGCAGGTGCCTTGGAAGTAGGTCCCATTGTCACTATAGACAATCATTGGCCTTCCACGTCTGGACATGAAGCGCCGAAAAGCTTCGAGGATTGTTGCAGTAGCCAAAGATGTTACTAGCTCCAGATGGACTGCACGAAAAACCGTACACGTGAACAGACACACCCAGGCTTTCTCTCCGCCTTTCAAAATCAGAGACCCGGCAAAGTCGACTCCTGTTATTTCAAAAATTGAGGCTTCTCTCACTCTGTTTATGGGGAGATGGGTTTGTTCTGCTTCAATATGTTTTCCATGGTACCTACTGCAGACTAAACGTGTTTCAATTGCACCCTTCACAGTTCTCCTTTCTCCAAGGATACATTATTTCTGTCTGAGCCCGCTGAGCAGAATCTGGGTTCCAGCATGACATAATTCTTTGTGCTTCTCCCTAATGAGAGTGTGAACTGTTGTATGCTTCACAGGAAGGATAGCAGGACAACGAAAAGCATTATCATATTTGCGCCATAAAATATTCGTTTTCAGTCTCATCACTCCCTCGTCATCCATGAAAACACATAGTGAGTTGAATCTTTCATCCTTATCACCAACAAAACACTCCGTTGGTATGAACTTCATCACGACTTTTTCTGCTTCTGTGGTTTCTTCAGTGGATAGTTCGGCAGTTCTTCTCATATTATTTTTCTGCCGACAATTATACAGAAACCTCAAGATCCATCCTATCATACGAACTGTTCTACGGAAACTTGAGAAATAATCAAGGTGCCATTCTTGGTTGTTGGACTGGTCTTCTAACTCTGTCATAGTGTTGACTTTCTTTTTTCTTTCTTGGAAGACTTCATCATCGTTTGTTGCAATTTCTAGGCTAGGCCATTATGTAGTGGATTGTTGTAGCCATTTTGGCCTTTCCCACCATCTCTGCTGAAGTAACTGTTTTGTGCTACACCCCCTTGATGCCAGGTCAGCCGGATTCATGGTTCCTGGAACATGCCGCCACTGTTCTGTTCTGGACAGTCTTCGAATTTCTTGTACTCTGTTCCACACGAGGGTTCCCCAAGGTTCGTCTAACTTGATCCAGGAAAGCACTGTCGACGAGTCACTCCAAGTAACGATTTCTTTTGCAGGCAATGTTGGCAGTACTGACGTCACTAGTCGAACCCCTATTGTAGCTGCTAATAATTCCAGGCGTGGTATGGTGATACTCTTCTTGGGTGACACTATTGTCTTGGCTTGTACAAATCATAGCTCTATATTGCCAATCCTCTGTATTCGCAAGAATATAACTGCAGCATACTCAGTTTGACTGGCGTCGCAGAACACATGAAGAGATATATATTCAACTGACTGGACACTACCGATCAAACATCTAGGAATCTTAATCTCAGACAGCTGAGGTAGTTCTGCCAACCACTTCACTTCATGAATCTTCTCTTTGTTGTTTCATCTACTTCGGTGTCCAAACCCAACTCAGTAGCCCATAGTTCTTGCAAGATTAATTTTGGACAGAGAAATACCGGGCATGAGAAGCTAATAGGGTCAAACACCTTATGCGCAGCTCCTAGTATAGCTCTTTTTGTGAATACATCATATTTGAAATCATTAACATGAGTTAGATTCAGTTCAATGATATCTTCTCTTTATTCCAAATGAGTCCTAGTACATTAGTAAGATTTTCAGCTGTACCATCCTGAGAATAATCCCACCCTCGGAGATTGAAAGATGCCTTATCCATTATTATGCTTGCCTCTCGCATGAATGAATAAAGGTCATTTCTGTTGTTAACACTAATAGCACAGTTATCCACATAAAACCATTCTTCCAATCTTGCTATTGTTGAAGTTGAGTAGGAACTATTATCGACTGTCTGTCTCTTCAACTCGTTCAAGTGGAATTTGATGGTTGCTGACAATAGGAACGGGGAACATGCAAGGCCAAAGACAACTCTGTTGTGACGGAACACTTCTATGTTCCCTGTACTTTCCTTCTCCCACCAAAGGAATCTCAGGAAATCACGGTCTCTAGGGTGAACACTTATTTGAAGAAATGCTTTTTCTACATCTGCAGTTACACCAATCCCATTTTCTCGGAACTTCAATAGTGAACTAGGGGTCAACTCTATAAGGTTAGGCCCTTTTTCAATACAGTCGTTTAGAGATGAAGCGTTTCTCTGCTTCGCCGAAGCATCAAAAACAGGACTTACCTTGGTGGTGCTGTTTTCTTTGAAGACAGGTCGGCGAGGTAGATAGTGTCCACCATTCTTCAGTTCTTCTTCAGGTACCCTCTCGATGATTCCTTGCTCCAACCAACTTCGTAAGACGTTATCGTAATCCTGATAATGTTGCTCAGCTTGTAGTTTCTTTGTAGTGCTCTCTAATCTGTGCTGAGCAATTTCTCTGTTGTCAGGGAGAGGTGGATGTTGTTCACTCCAAGGCAGACACACTTCATATCTGTTATCTTCATCCAGTCCTGCAGTCTCAAGGAAGTTATTTCTAACATGCTCATTCCTTTGTGGTGTTTGAAGCCATATTTTCAGTGTTGCCTTAATAAACAAGAGTTTAGTGCTTTTCAGTCGGTCAACACGAATGTACTCAAAAGAGATGGGTTATGCCCTAATCCTGAAATAAATTACATGAGATTAATAAAACACTAGGATGACCAGTTTCGATCGTCAAGCGATCATCATCAGATCCATTACACTTAGGCTATAAAATCTATGTTTGAAATACAGGCGAAAATATTTACAATATGTACAATTATTTAGTTGCAGTATTGGTACTGCAACTGTCAGTGTATGCTAAATGCAGTATATATGTTAGGTGAAATGCTAAATGGTGATAGCTATCCGGAGTTTGTACTTTAGAGATTATATGGTTGTAAACTATGGTTAAACTATAAAATTTTAGGCTAACTACTTATCTGATTGTCTTCCGTACTACAGCTACTCGCAGTTTTCGTGCTCACTGGAACTCACTGTGCGGTCGACTGCGGTGGTTATCTTAACGACTGCTTTTTTCCTGCCTTCTCCCCCCTACCCCTACGTGCTGTGGGGAGTGATAGCGATGTGTTTATGTGAGGTGTTGCCAACCTAGATAAGATGTATTTTATTGAATGAGGTGGGTCTACAACTATTAAAGACCGTGGATTAGCCCTCGCCACGCGTGGAGCATTACCCATTCGAACTAAGCGTTGACGGTCTTATGAGGACGTCCCGGCACCTTTAATACTGCCGCGAATATGGGCCTTGGTTTATTGCAGAAGAAAAGTACAGTGTACACCTGATCCAGATAACATTTACCTATTAAAAACCCCTAATTTCCCCCCTTTATTTTATCTAGCTTGGCTGTGTCGCTAAATTGTGTCTTGTTTCCGACAGGGTGTGTTTTTTAGTAGCGTGAAGAGGGGTGAGCTCTCCATGAACGTGTGTTCATTTAGATTGTTGGGATTGTTTCGTTAGGCTAGGTGTATCTCGATTGCTTCCTTTATGTCAAGAGCTCTGCCTTTCGATTCGTGATGGATTATTTTAAGGTCCGACTCTATGTTGGTAAAGCTGTGCCCCGCGTCACACATATGTTCGCACACGGCTGAATGTGTTCCGTATCTTATCGCATTCCTATGTTCATTATAACGGGTGTCTACTCGTCTTCCACTCTGCCCGATGTAATTAGCTTGACAACCGGTGTCTTGGCACGTTATAGAATATACCCCTGACCTTGAATACGGGTCACGTTTATTTAGATTACTATTTTGGAGGTGCCTAGCGGTTGTGTTTTTCGTCGTGAAAGCTATCTTTATGCCTTGCTTTTTGAATAGGTTAGTGATTTTATATGTATTCGCATTCACATAGTTGAAACGCGCAAATTTTTTCTCATTACTGTCCGGTTTGGGAATCGTTTTATCTTTATTTTTATGCTTGGCTATAATTTGGTTTATTTTGCTTGGCGGGAAGTTGTTTTCCTTTGCTATTTGCTTAATAGTTCTTATTTCCTTATTATAGTTGTCTTTTGACATGGGTATGTTTAAAGCCCTGTGCACCATTGAATTGAAACCCGCTAGTTTGTGCGTACTGGGGTGATTAGACTGATTGTCGATTGCATGCGAGGTTTGTGTTGCTTTCCGAAATATGGAATATGAAAGGTCGTTGTCTTTACGTTCAATAGTTATATCGAGATAATTTATTTTTCGGTCTATTTCGGATTCCTTAGTGAATTTGATAGAGTGGTGTAGGCTATTAATGGATTGGAGAATTGTTTCTTCGCTTGTTAGTTCAGTATCGTAGATGCAAATTACATCATCTACGTATCATTTCCATATTACTATTCCCTTTGTTGAAGTCTTTTCTAAGAACGCATTTTCTAGTGCATTGATGAAGATGTCAGCGATTAACCCACTTAGTGGCGATCCCATTCCTAGGCCTTCTCTCTGTGTGTATATTTTATTGTCGAATTGAAACACGTTTTGGATGAGAACGACCCTCAGTAATCTCACAATCTCATCAGTTTCTTTTACCGAATTGTTGGATTTTAAGTTGTTTTCGATAGTGTTGATTGCTTCAATAATCGGAATATTGGTGTACATGTTAGTTACATCGAAGGATACTAGCCTGAAGCTAGGTTTCATTTGTAGGGTGTTCAATGCTGTTACCAGTTCTGTTGTGTTCTTTACAGAGTTGTTTTTGTCGTTGGAAAGACGGCATTTTAAGATTTTTAGTAACTCTTTGCTGATTTTGTAATTAGGGGCATTCCTACAATTGACTATTGGTCTCATTGGGCATTCCTTTTTGTGTATTTTCGGTTGTCCCCTCAATGACGGTATTTCCGGGTTCATGTTTATTAGTTTTGATTTTTCGGCTTTGGTCAGTATGTATTCTGTTTCAACTGCTGCTGCTTTACTCTCTCTCTCTCTCTCTCTCTCTCTCGAGTTGTTTATCTACAACAACAAAAAACATTCATAGCATTAAGTTATTGAATCATCATCTTCCAAATAATGCGTAAAATAAGAATAAATTTATTCCACAACATTATTATAAAACAAATCACATACATATATTTTCTTTACTCTGTTCTCGTACTTTGTACTTCTACTTGTTTTTATCATGTAATTTAGTTAATTAAATAGTTAATTAATTGAAACTCTTGCACTGACTGCTCATCCAGCTGCACGAAAGAATATCTTGTGAGTAATGAAGCATGTTAGTTCGTCACACTAATTTATAAGTCTTAATAAATTGTAAACGCCTTACTTCTCACCGAGTAACCAAACACATTTTGCAACTAATCACTGAGTGAGTGAGTGAACTTTCCACTGCATCGCTTCACACATACTGTGTGCGTACATGGCCTTCCGACTCTACATCACTATGAGAAGTACAACATTATCATTTCTGAAACAAAGCTCAGAGTATGTGCTAACCTTGAGCAAAAGTATTGAGTTACCACACCTAGCAAAGGCTCGACTTGTTATCTATCTTTGTTTCCCAACCACAAACTTGCAGTGCCAGCCAGCCAGGCTTCCCACACACATGTGAACCTACGCACATTCTTATTTTGTGATAAGGAGCTGTGGTCTCTCATGCTGGGACCCCAAACACATTCACTTCTGTTGGCAAATTATTTTCAATGCCTGTAAGACTCATTATGATCAAATCATACATGTTTTTTAGCAACATTCATAGCGCATAACATGGTAAGCCAACGTCACTTCAAATCTGATTTCAAAATACCACTAAATAATAAAATAACAAAAAAAATAGGTTAACCCCCTCCCACCCCCCAAAACATGCATAGGTTTTTCACCTTGAGACTTGAAATTTATGGTGTGGGTAGACGAGGTAAATACCAACCATTCATGTCAAACAAACTTTTTTTCTTATCTTCACCGTTTCCAAAATAATCAAAAATTCAAAATCAAGAATTCTCAAAAAAAAAAAACAACACGCATTCTTAACCAAGAGGACGTCACCCCCAACGCCAACAACATCTCATTCGTTAAAATCCGACCATCCATTCGCCAATTATCACCAATGTTCGCGAGAAAGTAAGCTATCATTTTTTCTCCTCCTACACCCTTGAAACATCCTGCCCACCTACAGGGCATACCCACCTTGCATTAACGTCAAACAAACTTTTTCCCAAAATTCACCGTTTCCAAAATAATCAAAAATCCAAAATTAAGAATTTTCAAAACAAAAATTAAAAATACCAACACACATTCTTAACAAAGAGCATGTCATCCCAACGCCAACAATACCTCATTCGTTAAAATCCGACCATCCGTTCGCCAATTTTCGCCCATGTTCGCGAGAAGGTAGGCTATCATTTTTTCCTCCTACACCCTTGAAACTCGCTGCCCACCTAGAGGGCATACCCACCTTTCATTAACGTCAAACACACTTTTTTCCAAAATCCACCGTTTCCAAAATAGTGCCAATCCAAAAAACAAGAATTTTCAATTATTTTGTTTTAAATACCAACACACATTCTCAGCAAAGAGGGCGTCATCCCAACGCCAACAACTCTTTGTTCTTTAAAATCCGATCACACGTTCGGGAGATATCGGCAAAGTTTATATGAAAGTAGGGGGAGTCCCAGCTCTCTTATCATCCCACTACTCGCGTCAGTTTCTAAAATTCCTGACGGACCAGGGAGTCGAACCCGGGGCCTCCGGGTGAAAGGCAGGCACGCTACCCCAATACCACGGGGCCGGCCGAACCGAACATACAGTACATAAATCTTTCCCATACAGATAGAAACACTGGCTGCTCCGTTTTACTTGTACGCGCCATATTGTTCGCATCGAGAGCTCTACACCGGACTGACCTTTCCATATCCGAACGCACAGCGTCGTTGATCTAGGCAACATGGTATTACACGGCTCTCGCCTGACGTCACACGAACTGATAGGTTTGCCCTTCGTTTCGACTGGTCACACCGCTTGAAGCTGTCTTCCTCTGGTCTAAAATATGTACTTTTAAAACGAATATCAATATGCACTAACTCAGGCGGAAAAATTGTGATTCTTATTAGAATTTCTCATTATCAAATATACCAGAAAGTATTGGAGTGTCTTGGACTCTCATTGGTGTCAGTCAAGGGGATTGGTGTAACCAATAAAATGGAGAATATATCCACCACATCACGAAAGAGGCAGTGCGTAACTCACTCATGAGGTAGTAAGCATTCATTATTTTTATATAAATAGGATTTTTACTACAATAGAAAACCTAAACAGAAAACTTACTGACTGGAAATGTGAAAGATTTTTCCGGAATGTCAAAATGTACACTTAACAGAATAGTTCAGAAGTTGAGATTTATATTTAAGATGTTGATTAAAACCTGTGCTCATTGAATCGCTTGAAGTTACTGCCTCAAGTCATTAATTATTGAGAAAAATTAAAAACCTTAGCTCTAAAGCAGCTGACCACCTCACGGTGCATGGCCGAGCATTCTAGACCGTCAACCCGGAGGTCCGGGTTCGATTCCCGGGACTGCCAAGAAATTTAATGTTCGAGGACTGAGACCGGGTACACTCAGCCTCGTGAGGCAGAACTGAGAAGAGGCGGGTTCGATTCCTGGGTCTGCTAAGAAATGTAATGTCTGAGGGCTGAGACGGGGTACACTCAGCCTCGTGAGGCAGAACTGAGGAGAGGTGGGTTCGATTCCCACCTCAGCCATGCTAGAAATTGTTTTCCGTGACTTCCCATTTCAACTCCAGGCAAGTGACGGGATGGTTCCTAACCTAAGGCCACGGCCGCCTCCTAACAAATACCGGTCTCAGTTACAAATAGACACATTACTACAGACATCGGATTAACAAAGATGATCACATACCCAAGAACACGGGGATAAACGACCACGATGTCGCACAAGCCCTTAAACATTTGTCCAAATAGAAGGGCAGTGGTCGCTTGGTTGGCCAAGGCCCTTCATGGGCTGTGGCACTACGGGGTTTAGTTTGCTTGGGGAGTAGTAGTGTGTGCATTTGTAATGCAGGTGAAGTTTGTAAAAGAGGCGGCCATGGCCGTAAGTTAGGAACCATTTCGGTATTTCCTGGAGTAGGAATTGGAAACAATTGAAAACCACGTTTAGGAAGCTTGAAGTGGGATTCGAACCCACCTCATCTCAGTGTTGGCTCATGAGGCTTGACTAATAACGAAAACATGCGAATAACATTAATATGTTATATTCAATTCTAGCCGTCATTCTAATAACGTTATCAATGGCACCTCACACAATTTAATTCCTCAGCGGTCTAGCTGTATGCCTCTCACTAAGGCGGTCCGGGTTCGATTCCCGGTCAATGCACGTGAGATTTTCGAAGTGAAATGCCATGTCCTGTGGTTCGGAGTCCACGTAAAAAGGAGGTCCCGTGGCTCATGATCTCCAGATTAACGGTCACGTTAAACTACAAGCTTCCTTCAATTTAATTCCTTAGAGATCGGGTTTGACTAATAACGAAAATAAGTGAATAACGTTATGAGAACCTTCCTTTAGCCACCTTTCAAATAGCGTTATTGGCAGTAGTTCATTCAATTTCGTTATTTGACATCAGGTTGTATAAATAACGAGAAAGATACGAATAACGTTAATTACTTGTTCATTATGAGTGCCGCCCGTCGAATAACGTTATCGGTAAGGACCGAAATAGTACCGTTCCTTGGATTCGGTTACTTAGTTTAACGCTATTGTTATAATGTATGATAGTAACCTTATTCTTGTCGTAACGAAGTCAATCTTTCTGTAACGCATTTACCTATATGCAATAACTGAATTTTCTGGTACTGTGCCTAATTACGTTACGTCACGGTTACGGTCAAGTTATCCAGCCCTCGTTTCACCACTCTCGTACACCTACCCTATTATCACGGCCGGTGTAACAAGGAGTGTCCAAGATCTTCCCCTCCGTATCTGGAGAGTTTTTACAATAACGTATACTGAAGGTCCAGCATAATCGACACCAGTCAACGCAAAGGATTCGCTGGGTATTGAACGAAAGGCGGGAAGATCTTCCCTGATTTGATAGGTAGGCCTTGGGTTCGATTTGACTCAAGGAATGCACTTACGGACTACGGAAGTAACCTCGTGGATTCCATTATGGGCCAGTACTGCTCTCGGATCAACCAAAGCAAAGTTCGAGTACCAACTTGAAGGTTTTGGTAATGCAACTGCCTTCAGCAAAGCTGTAACATGACGATTAGACGGCAGAATAACGGGCTGTTTCTTATCTTCAGGTAGGCCTAATTCAGACAATGAAAGCTAACCACCAACACCCAAGAACGGAGAAAGAGTAAAGAGTCTACTGGACTTGCTAAGCACCTGGCTTGAAGACAATGTATGTAGTTCATGCAAAAATACTTCACGCTGGGTGAACAGTAAAACTTTAGTTGTGGCAAGATGAAGATCATAATTTGTCAAAATTAGTTCCGGAATAAGGGGTTGATTAATCACAAAGTATTTCCAACAGAGAACATAGGCTATGACATTAACTAACTTGTGAAAAACGTAAAAGCACTGTAATGAACATGAGCAAACTACATGAGCGAAAGCCGTAATCTTCCGGGCGTCACGGGGGACCATGCCAATATCAATTTGAATCAGCCAATAGTTGAAGACTACATCCACGGGAGATGACGTCCGGTGGATTCTCGGCGCGAATTCATGGCTCAACGGTCCTACTGCTGTCTAGAGTTGGTACAGAGTCTGGTGACGCGTTACAACGATACCGAAGTTCAAACCATGGGCACAAAACCGTGGCTCGTGACAAAAAAGTATTCCGCGACTGGATAGGATCTTTAAATCCATCAAAACGGCCAATCCGCGTCGCCACCGCTTATGAATAGGCAATCACGTCCGCATCAGGAAACACAAGTCCGTTTTCGACAAGAGCTACATGGACGACGGGAACACAGATTTTTGTCGAATTTAACACGTGAAGCTCGGCAATCCAGTCACTTATTTACTGGATGACCTTAACGGGCAACCCAACGAAAGCAGGTTTTATCTGGAAGAGCTTCGAATGACGCGGTATCCCCAGTACTACCTCGTAGAAAAGGTTTTGCGGAAAAAAGGCAGGAAAATGTACGTTAAATGACTATGATTAAAATCCACATTCAATTCATGGATTGATGAAAAGCTTACTTTATCGTTTTAATAGGCCTAGATGAACTCTTCAAATTCTATTATTACAATACAGGATGCTAATCATTTCAGCAAGAACACCAGAAAGTCCAGGAATAGATAAGGAACGCTCCTCTTCTACTCTCTCCGCTGACCCCCCCCCCCCCCCCCCAAGCATCTACTCACACACTAATACAGCTATCACAATAACACAGGTTATAACACAAATTACACACACACACCGAAGTACAAATAAACAATCATAAAATGTCGAATTTCTTGAGGCCTGAAAAATGCTCAAGTGTCACTTCGGCTGCTGTCGGCTTCTTACAGTTCGATGGATATGTACTGCAACATGCCAGTCCGTAATTCTCTCGCTCTCTCTCCATCGGCCAGTCCCCCCCTCTCCTCACACGCGACGTGTCGTTCTAAGACATGATATACTCCAATTACGTGTGCTGCTGTGTATTGTAGTAGGTAAGCTGTCAGGTTGTAAAGTCGTTCATCGCCGAGCAACCACAGTTCGAGTCACCCCGTGAATAATATTTTTTGGGAAGTAACACACCATGATGATATCATGCTTCGAAAACAACAGTCCTAGTGTAGGCTGGGCGCCTGATTCTTGTTTCATTAATTACCCCTTATCTGCATGAAGCTAGAGAAGGTCTCAAATGACGAATGAGATAATGCTGAAATAGATTTGTGAACAGAAACGTTTTCCCAGTGTTCACTAATAGCTGTTGTTCCTAAAGCCTACCCGGCGTTCTCAGATTCTTTTTATCATAATTAATAACAGTTTTAAGTCCAACCATTTTATTATATTGACTACATGCTACATAAAAAAGACCATTAACAAACAAAAAAACAGATAGTTGTTACATCAAGGAACATACATACAAAAGGTCCAACATACTCCCACCTTCGAGTCAAGACTAAATTCTCAACGACTCGAAATAAAACAACAATTCGGAACACAGTACATGAATAAGAATATTAACAAAAATAACAGTCAAAACAATTTACAATCAATTTTGGAATCTAGCCGGCAGTTGAACTTTTCATCCACATCTAGTTTGCTCAAGTCCAACTACCTCCTCACTATCTTCCTTACTCTTTTGGACAGTTGTGTCAGTTCCACCAATCTTGACAAGTTCATTGCCTGTTTGAATCTCCTCTGCACGGATTTCCAAAAGATATAGTCTTTCATACATACATATATTTATTTGCAGATGTGGACGCTGTCCATGGTGGCAAATTACAAAATAAACTAAGCAAAATAAATCATTCATACGACTGAAAAAATACATTTTAGATAAAATAAACTAAGCAAAATAAATCATTCATACAAAGGCAAAAATTCATTTTTATACAAGGAAAAATTGGTATAAGACAATAATAATAATAGAGACAATTATAAAATAAGAATAAGGATAATTTACACTATTCTTCATCCATGACATGTCACTGGCTCCTGATCTGATGCTTTCTCACTGTTCGCTTTTGCGAATAGTTTTGTTAGTAGTTAGTTTCCCATTTTGGTTTGAAACTTTTGTTCGTATTTTCTGCCCCATTTTCTTTTTGCAGTAGTTGCAGTAAGAACACGGATCTAGTTTATTCTGTACGTATCATTGTTATTTCAATTGTATTTATGTGTTACAATTATGTATGATTCTTTACTTACCCTCTCTGAAGTGTGTTCTTTAGACTAGTTCTCTTGCACACTGTCACCAAAGCACTGGCCGCCCCGGCTTGCTGATCGTCCGACTTTTCCCGGTGTATGCGCTGATTGGTTGCCTGCCTTCCCCCTCTGGTCTGGTATCTGCATCTTGCCATGAAGTCACACCTACTATTTTATCGCTGGTCTACGGGCCTTCTGTGCCGTTTCTTCACCAGCAGTCACCCGCCGCTCCACGCCTGCTCGGGGTTATTGCCCTCTTGGGTAACTCTACGCTGCCAGAGGCCTTGCTCTACAAACAAACACGGATACCGCCTGCATAGGCGAACCCATAATCCGTTTCACAGCTGAGCCATATTCTGCAACGCTGCTCCCAGCCTCAGGTCTTTGTTATGGAGAAGTAACGTCACGCACCAGTTGAAATGTTATTACCAAGAGACATCTCTCCACTGGTCTACCCTCGTCAGAAAGACTAAAATTCGCCAACTGTTGCTAGCTACTGGTTTGCTGGCCTATCTTGGAATGGATGAAAGTTTTGTATTTTATAACACATCCTAGTCAACATTCAGCTTTATTATGCTTAATCCATTGTGGATCTTTTTAATGCAATTTTAAGTATGCTCTTAAAGTTTAATCCCTCATAAGGGAATTTATCTAGCTCTTTTTGTATCCTGGAAAAACTAGTAATTTGGCATTACTATCTTTTTAATTGTCAACTTCTTCAGATCATATTTCTTAATGCAACTTCATATGCTTTTCAGAAATGTAATAAACGTAAAGCTAAAACTTTCATCTTTGGTCTCTTACATCCCAATCCTGTGAGATTCCATTTTTGTGCCTGAAACCTATCATTCTGTCGAAATCCATAAATAGTTCACCCCAACTATTTCCTCTCACCAACTACTTACATTTTCCAACATCAACAGGCAAAGGGCTGAAAATGTCCTCTGGCAAACTGTTCCATTCTACTTCCCGCCTCCCAATGAAAGAATATTTGCCCAAGTTACTATTACACTGACTTAATTTTAATTTACAAGAATGACTGTATCTGCCCATATATGTACTGTACCTCCCTTTCCTAATCCCTCACAAATGTCTTCCCATACAATTTCCCCCTTGTAAGCTAAGAAAATACCCCCTTGTCTTGCTCTTGAACGTCTACCAGCCAGACTTTCCCATCCCAAATCCTGAATCATTCTACTCACACTACTCGTCGATCTGTGGTCTCCCATTACATACCTGGCGTCCTTCCTCTGTACTCCTTCCAGTTCCTTTATTAAATACATTTGGTATGGATCCCACACTCTCCCAGCATATTCCAGCAGAGGACGGACTAGGGGCATGTATGCCCTTTCCCTAATCTCTCCGCCAGCCTCTTTAAACACTCGCATAACCATATGTAGTGACTTGTATGCTTTCTTCACTATTTCCCCTATGTTTTTACCCCAGTTACACCTAAATACCTACATTCGCCCCCAAATACAACTTTATTTTCCCCTACTGAATATTCCAAAATAATATGATTCCTTTTGTAAACAAATCTCACTGCCTGACATTTCTTTGAATTTATCATCATATCATTTTCATCTGCCCAGCTTTGTATGACAGTCAGGTCCCTCTGCAAAGTGCCGCAGTCGTCCCGATGATTTATCTTCCTGTATACTACTATATCATCAGCAAATAATCTTATCTGGGATGATAGTTCAACTCCTATGTCATTTACATACATGAGAAATAGCAAAGGTCCCAATTTACTTCCCCGAGGTACCCCCCTTCCCACCCTTAACTGTTCTGACACTGACCCTCCAACCCTTACCCTTTGACTTCTCCCCTACAAAAAAGATCTCACCCATTGTACTACTCTCCTGTCCAAACCCACAGCCTCCATTTTCCTTAATAGGACATCATGATTGACCCTATCTAAAACCTTGAAAAAGATCAATTGCAATACAGTCAACTTGACATCATATTATCCAAGGTCTCACTGATATCTTGCTGAAAGCCTGAGAGTTGTGATTCACAGGCGAATCCCTCTCTGAAACCATGCTGTTCATTTGCCAACCACTTACTATTCCCTTATGTAAATATTCATGATTCCTTCAAAAATTTTGCATATAATACATGTTATGCTGACAGGTCTGTACCTATCACTATCACCCCTGTCTTTGAACTGGTTGGAAGAGGACCCCTGAAGATGTCTTCAATTTCACCAAGCGAACTTCTCCATCGCATTCTGCAATAAGCTGTTCCACCACAGCAAAAGGCCAATAGATTCGTTTCTGGTTGTCGGCTCCAACAAGAACAACTTCTTCTGGTAACAACTTGCGACTCTTCTTTCGGGCAGCTAAGGCTAACTGACCTAGATATTCATTCCTAAATCGTAGGCGAAAAATGTATCTTATCCTATGACGATTTCTGCTCCGTCTGTTAAGGTTGTCTGAATCCATCATATCACAGTCTAGTACACCCATTTCTTTGGTACGGTATCTAACAGAAACATATTGGATGTCATAGGGGCTAAGTCGGTACTATCTTCTGACACATATGTCAGCGGTCTAGAGTTCATCACAACTTCGCAGTCACATAAGACTGTCTCCAACTCCTCATAGGTCAGCGAAGCTTTACCAAGAGTTTTCCTTAGCAGTTGCTTCAGGAACCTTATCAGGTGCTCCCACCATCCTCCCCGACATGCTGCTGTGGGAGGATTGAATCGCCAATCTGATGAACAGTAATTTTGATATCTTGTCCCAGTCTAGCTGACTGAAGGCATTGTCTGTCCCAACAAAATCTCCACCATTATCTGTATGTATGTATGTATGTATGTATGTATGTATATATATGTGCGCCCCGATAAACACGGCAAGCTAAGCCGGCTGTGACTGGCACAGATCGCGGGCGTGCGTACACGGTTCAGCCGGTGATTGGTGCGTACTTTTATACTTTTACCAAACATGTTCAATAATGTGTACTTACAGTGCTGGAAAGGTCCTCCCTCCCTTGTAACACACACCTGACATCTTCTGATGAAAGAATGGACAACAATCTCATCTAAATTTGTTCTCTAAAAATACAACGTTCTCTGTTAACTTTTTTATTATTTGCGGAGCCTGTTTTCTTGAATCGTTTAGCGACCCTCCTAATTGTACTGGCATTAGACACAGGTCTTCTTGGAAACTTGATTCGAAATTTTAGTCTTGTTTCAGAACAAGACTTTCTCCTATTCATATGCGAATTATGGATATACACACGTTCGTGCTATGTGAATTGGTGTATAGGCATGCCCAACAATCACAGTAATCACAATATTCACTTAACGTGCAACACTAACGTCTAAGCTTTGCAGATACACGTCCATATGAATTTAAAAACACGTGTGAACTAACTATATGAGTCAGCGGAGCGTACCAACTTCCAGCTGAACAGTGTACGTGCACCTGCCATCTGCGCCAGTCAGAGCCGGCTTAGCTTGCCGTGTTTATCGGGGCAAACATAGATAATGACCATGTACAATTGAAGGTCCACCTCAGCAAACCCCAAATCTCCTGAAAGTTCGTAGAAATGAATCCATGGACAACGATGAGATCAACACTCCAGGTGAACTGCACACTACCGTACACTACACACGTATATGGACATATCCGTACTTTGTGATTGTGTCTTAAATACCAAGGACCTGCTAAATCAATACCTGTGGTCTCGAAAGCAACTGCGTCCCGCACTCGTGGTTCAGGCAGAGCTGGTGTACTTACGGATATACCTCATGCCTCCGACAGATAACGCAATTAGTCAAAAGGGATCGAATAGCTTTTCTTCCCTTGAGAATCCAGAATTTTTCCCTCGAATGGCATAGGAGACCTTGCACTCCTACAGGGCAAGATTTGGCATGTGCCCCAAGCACTAGCTTCTCAAATACAGGATGTTTGGAAGGCATCCTGAAGTACTCCAAATCACTTCTCTCGCTGATCCTCGTCTTCAATCGAATGACGCCATCGACATCCATAAAGGGGCACAAAGTAGAAAGTTTCTCATCTCTAATTCCACTAAAAGTCTCCCTTTGCAACAATCGTATGAGATACTTCTCTGCTACGTTGAATTCCTTCTGTTGCAGCTCACTTTGACCCGCCACATTTTTCTTTCTACACGAATTACTGAACCGCAGTATCCAACCAATGACCCTTACAACTTTCTTATGATCATTGGAGAAATTGTAGAACTGACCCCATATCACTATCGTTGCATAGAAGTCATAGCTTTCCTACTCTCCAGCCTTACCATTTCTTCATCCGGTTCTGGGGCTTCTGAAGGCCACTCTCCCTGTAGCAGCTTAAGCCATAGAGGGATCTCCTACCATTTAGACGCCAGCAATTGTTCAGCAGAGCATCCACAACTAGGACGATCAGCAGGATTTATTGCCTGGTACGTGCCTCCAAGCTTCCTTCTCTGTCAGACTCTTGATCACCTGGACCTTGTTCCATACAAAGACACCCCAATGATCTTCCCGCTGTATCCATGTGAGGACAGCAGTCGAGTCAGTCCAGAAGACGAAATCTGTATGTAGTTCTTCAAATTCTTTCTTCAAAGATGCCATTAACCTAGCTCCAATGGTTGCAGCTAACAATTCCAGCCCTGGAATAGTCATTCCTTTGAGCGGTGACACTCTGGACTTTGCCTGTATCAGTTGCGCATGCACACGGGAATTGTATTCCAAGCGTAAGAACACTGTTGCGGCATATGCAAGCTTACTGGCATCACAAAGGTATGTACCGAGCACCTTATTACCTTATCGCTAACTCCCATGATACAGCGTTGTATCTTCACATCTCCAAGTACAGGAAGTTCTTGTAACCATAACAAGAATGCATTTCTCACACCATCAGGAACTTCTTCATCCCATCCTCCTTTCATGGCCCAACACTGCTGTAGCAAAAGCTTTGGACATAGCGAAACAGGGCACGTGAAGCCAATAGGATCAAACACTCTCTGTGCTATTGCCAATTTAGTTATTTGTGTGATCACCTTAATGTCCATAGGCTTGTAGCCTCTCACAGCTAGAGTATCCGATTTTCTGTCCTTAATAAGGCCTAGAACAGGAGTAGCTGTCTTATTTTCTAGGTTAGAATCTGAATATTCCCAACCTTTCAAATCAAATTTAGCTTGTGCCAGTATTCTTATTGCTTCTTCTTGAAAACGGTGCAAGTCCTCAGTAGATTGTAAACTGGTTACACGGTTATCCACGTAAAAACTTTTTTCTAAGCTTCCCATTCGTTCAAGACGATTCAAATGTAAATTGATTACTGCACCCAACAAGAACGGTCTGCTAGTCACCCCAAACACAACACGTGTATGGCGTAATATTTTCAACTCAACCTGTTAGGTTCACTTCTAATAAATCACATAGACTCCTCCAGAATATATATTTTATTATTTGTTGTGAAAAGGTTCACAATTTACACGACACACACCATTATTTTGACACTGATATTCACTGATATCAAAGACTATGTGAAGGATACTGCACTACCAACTCTTGTGTTTGCTGCCAACTCAACATTCTCCCGCCTTGAGTTGTGGAAACAACTCATCAAAACAATAAAATAACCTTTTTTCTTTTTTCTCAAAATAAATCAACACAAAAATAAATAAGTCAGTCAAAATATTTCTTTGGTTTAACCACCACTCTCCCACTACTGGTTTTGATGAGATCAGAAGTATTAGTAGATGGTTTAACTGTCTTTGGATTTTTCTCGTTCTTCTCATTTTCATGCCGCTCAACTTGCAGTCCTAAAGCATGATCTTCTCCAGATGTCACTTCAAGTGGATACACCCTTTGTACTGGCCTAAGTAGCTCTCCTTTTGTAATCGCCAAGCGGACAACTCTCACGACACCACCTTTCCCAGGGATGACCTCTGTCACTCTTGCCAACGGCCAATCTAGCCTCTTCGTGTTGTCACTAGCTACCAGTACTACTTCAACCTCGCAGGGTTTGTGATGACTTTTTCTAATGCGGTTCTTCTGCATGAGCCGTCCAAGATATTCATTCCTGAATCTTACCCTTAATGTTTCCTTTACTTTCTGTCTGTACCTGAATCTGTTGTCAAATTTTACGTCCTCTATCATGTCGATATCGGGCATTCCAATCTCCTTGACTTCCTGTAGGAACATTGCTGGGGTGATAGCCATCAGGTCTTCTCCATCATTGGACAGGTAAGTGGTCGAGAATTCATGACAGCTTCAATGTCACTCAGAACAGTCATCATTTCTTGGTATGACATACATGAATTTCAGAGAACTTTCCTGAGTATTTGTTTGAGGACACCAATCAGCCTCTCCCACCATGCTGCAGCGGGAGGATTGAATTTCCAGTTTATTTGGTGTACAGAACTATATTCAGCAAATTTATCCCACTGAATTGTCTCCAACATATTGCAGGTGCCTTGGAAGTAGGTCCCATTGTCACTATAGACAATCATTGGCCTTCCACGTCTGGACATGAAGCGCCGAAAAGCTTCGAGGATTGTTGCAGTAGCCAAAGATGTTACTAGCTCCAGATGGACTGCACGAAAAACCGTACACGTGAACAGACACACCCAGGCTTTCTCTCCGCCTTTAAAAATCAGAGGCCCGGCAAAGTTGACTCCTGTTATTTCAAAAATTGAGGCTTCTCTCACTCTGTTTATGGGGAGATGAGTTTGTTCTGCTTCAATATGTTTTCCATGGTACCTACTGCAGGCAATACGTGTTTCAATTGCACCCTTCACAGTTCTCCTTTCTCCAAGGATCCATTATTTCTGTCTGAGCCCGCTGAGCAGAATCTGGGTTCCAGCATGACATAATTCTTTGTGCTTCTCCCTAATGAGAGTGTGAACTGTTGTATGCTTCACAGGAAGGATAGCAGGACAACGAAAAGCATTATCATATTTGCGCCATAAAATATTCGTTTTCAGTCTCATCACTCCCTCGTCATCCATGAAAACACATAGTGAGTTGAATCTTTCATCCTTTTCACCAACAAAACACTCCGTTGGTATGAACTTCATCATGAGTTTTTCTGCTTCTGTGGTTTCTTCAGTGGATAGTTCGGCAGTTCTTTTCATATTATTTTTCTGCCGACAATTATACAGAAACCTCAAGATCCATCCTATCATACGAACTGTTCTACGGAAACTTGAGAAATAATCAAGGTGCCATTCTTGGTTGTTGGACTGGTCTTCTAACACTGTCATAGTGTTGACTTTCTTTTTTCTTTCTTGGAAGACTTCATCATCGTTTGTTGCAATTTCTAGGCTAGGCCATTATGTAGTGGATTGTTTTAGCCATTTTGGCCTTTCCCACCATCTCTGCTGAAGTAACTGTTTTGTGCTACACCCCCTTGATGCCAGGTCAGCCGGATTCATGGTTCCTGGAACATGCCGCCACTGTTCTGTTCTGGACAGTCTTCGAATTTCTTGTACTCTGTTCCACACGAGGATTCCCCAAGGTTCGTCTAACTTGATCCAGGAAAGCACTGTCGACGAGTCACTCCAAGTAACGATTTCTTTTGCAGGCAATGTTGGCAGTACTGACGTCACTAGTCGAACCCCTATTGTAGCTGCTAATAATTCCAGGCGTGGTATGGTGATACTCTTCTTGGGTGACACTATTGTCTTGGCTTGTACAAATCATAGCTCTATATTGCCAATCCTCTGTATTCGAAAGAATATAACTGCAGCATACTCAGTTTGACTGGCGTCGCAGAACACATGAAGAGATATATATTCAACTGACTGGACACTACCGATCAAACATCTAGGAATCTTAATCTCAGACAGCTGAGGTAGTTCTGCCAACCACTTCACTTCATGAATCTTCTCTTTGTTGTTTCATCTACTTCGGTGTCCAAACCCAACTCAGTAGCCCATAGTTCTTGCAAGATTAATTTTGGACAGAGAAATACCGGGCATGAGAAGCCAATTGGGTCAAACACCTTATGCGCAGCTCCTAGTATAGCTCTTTTTGTGAATACATCATATTTGAAATCATTAACATGAGTTAGATTCAGTTCAATGGTATCTTCTCCTTTATTCCAAATGAGCCCTAGTACATTAGTAAGATTTTCAGCTGTACCATCCTGAGAATAATCCCACCCTCGGAGATTGAAAGATGCCTTATCCATTATTATGTTTGCCTCTCGCATGAATGAATAAAGGTCATTTCTGTTGTTAACACTAATAGCACAGTTATCCACATAAAACCATTCTTCCAATCTTGCTATTGTTGAAGTTGAGTAGGAACTATTATCGACTGTCTGTCTCTTCAACTCGTTCAAGTGGAGTTTGATGGTTGCTGACAATAGGAACGGGGAACATGCAAGGCCAAAGACAACTCTGTTGTGACGGAACACTTCTATGTTCCCTGTACTTTCCTCCTCCCACCAAAGGAATCTCAGGAAATCACGGTCTCTAGGGTGAACACTTACTTGAAGAAATGGTTTTTCTACATCTGCAGTTACACCAGTCCCATTTTCTCGGAACTTCAATAGTGAACTAGGGATCAACTCCATAAGGTTAGGCCCTTTTTCAATACAGTCGTTTAGGGATGAAGCGTTTCTCTGCTTCGCCGAAGCATCAAAAACAGGCCTTACCTTGGTGGTGCTGTTTTCTTTGAAGACAGGTCGGCGAGGTAGATAGTGTCCACCATTCTTCAGTTCTTCTTCAGGTACCCTCTCGATGATTCCTTGCTCCAACCAACTTCGTAAGACGTTATCGTAATCCTGATAATGTTGCTCAGCTTGTAGTTTCTTTGTAGTGCTCTCTAATCTGTGCTGAGCAATTTCTCTGTTGTCAGGGAGAGGTGGATGTTGTTCACTCCAAGGCAGACACACTTCATATCTGTTATCTTCATCCAGTCCTACAGTCTCAAGGAAGTTATTTCTAACATGCTCATTCCTTTGTGGTGTTTGAAGCCATATTTTCAGTGTTGCCTTAATAAACAAGAGTTTAGTGCTTTTCAGTCGGTCAACACGAATGTACTCAAAAGAGATGGATTATGCCCTAATCCTGAAATAAATTACATGAGATTAATAAAACACTAGGATGACCAGTTTCGATCGTCAAGCGATCATCATCAGATCCATTACACTTAGGCTATAAAATCTATGTTTGAAATACAGGCGAAAATATTTACAATATGTACAATTATTTAGTTGCAGTATTGGTACTGCAACTGTCAGTGTATGCTAAATGCAGTATATATGTTAGGTGAAATGCTAAATGGTGATAGCTATCCGGAGTTTGTACTTTAGAGATTATATGGTTGTAAACTATGGTTAAACTATAAAATTTTAGGCTAACTACTTATCTGATTGTCTTCCGTACTACAGCTACTCGCAGTTTTCGTGCTCACTGGAACTCACTGTGCGGTCGACTGCAGTGGTTACCTTAACGACTGGTTGTTTCCCTGCCTTCTCCCCCTACTCCTACGTGCTGTGGGGAGTGATAGCGATGTGTTTATGTGAGGTGTTGCCAACCTAGATAAGATGTATGTTATTGAATGAGGTGGGTCTACAACTATTAAAGACCGTGGATTAGCCCTCGCCACGCGTGGAGCATTACCCATTCGAACTAAGCGTTGACGGTCTTATGAGGACGTCCCGGCACCTTTAATACTGCCGCGAATATGGGCCTTGGTTTATTGCAGAAGAAAAGTACATCGTACACCTGATCCAGATAGCATTTACCTATTAAAAAACCCCTAATTTCCCCCCTTTTTTATCTAGCTTGGCTGTGTCGCTAAATTGTGTCTTGTTTCCGACAGGCTGTGTTTTTAGTAGCGTGAAGAGGGGTGAGCTCTCCATGAACGTGTGTTCATTTAGATTGTTGGGATTGTTTCATTTGGCTAGGTGTATCTCGATTGCTTCCTTTATGTCAAGAGCTCTGCCTTTCGATTCGTGATGGATTATTTTAAGGTCCGACTCTATGTTGGTAAAGCTGTGCCCCGCGTCACACATATGTTCGCACACGGCTGAATGTGTTCCGTATCTTATCGCATTCCTATGTTCATTATAACGGGTGTCTACTCGTCTTCCACTCTGCCCAATGTAATTAGCTTGACAACCGGTGTCTTGGCACGTTATAGAATATACCCCTGACCTTGAATACAGGTCACGTTTATTTAGATTACTATTTTGGAGGTGCCTAGCGGTTGTGTTTTTCGTCGTGAAAGCTATCTTTATGCCTTGCTTTTTGAATAGCTTAGTGATTTTATATGTATTCGCATTCACATAGTTGAAACGCGCAAATTTTTTCTCATTACTGTCCGGTTTGGGAATCGTTTTATCTTTATTTTTATGCTTGGCTATAATTTGGTTTATTTTGCTTGGCGGGAAGTTGTTTTCCTTTGCTATTTGCTTAATAGTTCTTATTTCCTTATTATAGTTGTCTTTTGACATGGGTATGTTTAAAGCCCTGTGCACCATTGAATTGAAACCCGCTAGTTTGTGCGTACTGGGGTGATTAGACTGATTGTCGATTGCATGCGAGGTTTGTGTTGCTTTCCGAAATATGGAATATGAAAGGTCGTTGTCTTTACGTTCAATAGTTATATCGAGATAATTTATTTTTCGGTCTATTTCGGATTCCTTAGTGAATTTGATAGAGTGGTGTAGGCTATTAATGGATTGGAGAATTGTTTCTTCGCTTGTTAGTTCAGTATCGTAGAAGCAAATTACATCATCTACGTATCTTTTCCATATTACTATTCCCTTTGTTGAAGTCTTTTCTAAGAACGCATTTTCTAGTGCATTGATGAAGATGTCAGCGATTAATCCACTTAGTGGCGATCCCATTCCTAGGCCTTCTCTCTGTGTGTATATTTTATTGTCGAATTGAAACACGTTTTGGGTGAGAACGACCCTCAGTAATCTCACAATCTCATCAGTTTCTTTTACCGAATTGTTGGATTTTAAGTTGTTTTCGATAGTGTTGATTGCTTCAATAATCGGAATATTGGTGTACATGTTAGTTACATCGAAGGATACTAGCCTGAAGCTAGGTTTCATTTGTAGGGTGTTCAATGCTGTTACCAGTTCTGTTGTGTTCTTTACAGAGTTGCTTTTGTCGTTGGAAAGACGGCATTTTAAGATTTTTAGTAACTCTTTGCTGATTTTGTAATTAGGGGCATTCCTACAATTAAATATTGGTCTCATTGGGCATTCCTTTTTGTGTATTTTTGGTTGTCCCCTCAATGACGGTATTTTCGGGTTCATGTTAATTAGTTTTGATTTTTCGGCTTTGGTCAGTATGTATTCTGTTTCTTTTTGCGCACTTTTTATTTGTTTTTGGAATTTGATGGTGGGGTCTTTTGTTAATTCCTTGATTTCGTTGTTGTTTAGGAATTCGACTGTTTTTTCAATGTATTCTGTTTTGTTCAAAATTACTGTAGTGTTTCCCTTATCTGCTTTTGTGATGATTAAGTCATGTTCTTTTATTTTTTGTTTCAATGACTTTATTTCTTTGAGTTGTTTGTTGTTTTGAATGTTATTGCTGTCGCCCTCTCGTTTGAGGATTTTTTTTGGCTTCGTTGGTGGCGAGATTTTTGGTTAATTCCCTGTCTTCTGCTGGGAGCTTGTGACTGGCTATCTCAATATCTGTGATTAACTGTTTTATATTGTGGTTCGTGTGTGCGTCTGTGCAGTTGTATTTCAAACCTTTGTCTAACACATTCATTTCACCTTGAGAAAAGGTTACGTTCGTTCTGTTGTTTACTCTGCTGTGGAAATTGAATTCATTGTTATTCGTGTGTTGTTCGTTAGATTGATGGTTCTGTGTTTCTCCTAATTTTCTTAAATTATTTCCTAGCGTTTCATGCTTCCTCGTTGCTCTGATTTTGATGGTGTCATGTAGGTGCTCGGTGAAGCTGTCCCATTGGGCTGCGTGCCAGAAATTACTTAGTTGCAATTGAATGTCGTATAATTGTTGGTTAATTTTTTGCTTTCTTTTGTATGCAAATCTTAATTCGTTTTTTATCCAAAGCGCTTTGGCTTGTTTAGTTGAAATGATCGAGGCTGGTGTGTTCGGTACGGTTTTAATTGTTACGTACTTAGGGGTGAGGTTTAGTTCTATACATTTTTTGTTGAACCAAATTGACTTGTCTAAATTCATGAGTTTAAGCCTGAGTGACTTGAATTTCTTGGCTTCACGATTTGCCTGACTAGCCGTGAACATTGTGGTGTTTGAAGCCATATTTTCAGTGTTGCCTTAATAAACAAGAGTTTAGTGCTTTTCAGTCGGTCAACACGAATGTACCCAAAAGAGATGGGTTATGCCCTAATCCTGAAATAAATTACATGAGATTAATTAAACACTAGGATGACCAGTTTCGATCGTCAAGCGATCATCATCAGATCCATTACACTTAGGCTATAAAATCTATGTTTGAAATACAGGTGAAAATATTTACAATATGTACAATTATTTAGTTGCAGTATTGGTACTGCAACTGTCAGTGTATGCTAAATGCAGTATATATGTTAGGTGAAATGCTAAATGGTGATAGCTATCCGGAGTTTGTACTTTAGAGAGATTATATGGTTGTAAATTATGGTTAAACTATAAAATTTTAGGCTAACTACTTATCTGATTGTCTTCCGTACTACAGCTACTCGCAGTTTTCGTGCTCACTGGAACTCACTGTGCGGTCGACTGCGGTGGTTATCTTAACGACTGGCTTTTTCCCTGCCTTCTCCCCCCTACCCCTACGTGCTGTGGGGAGTGATAGCGATGTGTTTATGTGAGGTGTTGCCAACCTAGATAAGATGTATGTTATTGAATGAGGTGGGTCTACAACTATTAAAGACCGTGGATTAGCCCTCGCCACGCGTGGAGCATTACCCATTCGAACTAAGCGTTGACGGTCTTATGAGGACGTCCCGGCACCTTTAATACTGCCGCGAATATGGGCCTTGGTTTATTGCAGAAGAAAAGTACATCGTACACCTGATCCAGATAGCATTTACCTATTAAAAACCCCTAATTTCCCCCCTTTTTTATCTAGCTTGGCTGTGTAGCTAAATTGTGTCTTGTTTCCGACAGGGTGTGTTTTTAGTAGCATGAAGAGGGGTGAGCTCTCCATGAAAGTGTGTTCATTTAGATTGTTGGGATTGTTTCGTTTGGCTAGGTGTATCTCGATTGCTTCCTTTATGTCAAGGGCTCTGCCTTTCGATTCGTGATGGATTATTTTAAGGTCCGACTCTATGTTGGTAAAGCTGTGCCCCACGTCACACATATGTTCGCACACGGCTGAATGTGTTCCGTATCTTATCGCATTCCTATGTTCATTATAACGGGTGTCTACTCGTCTTCCACTCTGCCCGATGTAATTAGCTTGACAACCGGTGTCTTGGCACGTTATAGAATATACCCCTGACCTTGAATACGGGTCACGTTTATTTAGATTACTATTTTGGAGGTGCCTAGCGGTTGTGTTTTTCGTCGTGAAAGCTATCTTTATGGCTTGCTTTTTGAATAGCTTAGTGATTTTATATGTATTCGCATTCACATAGTTGAAACGCGCAAATTTTTTCTCATTACTGTCCGGTTTGGGAATCGTTTTATCTTTATTTTTATGCTTGGCTATAATTTGGTTTATTTTGCTTGGCGGGAAGTTGTTTTCCTTTGCTATTTGCTTAATAGTTCTTATTTCCTTATTATAGTTGTCTTTTGACATGGGTACGTTTAAAGCCCTGTGCACCATTGAATTGAAACCCGCTAGTTTGTGCGTACTGGGGTGATTAGACTGATTGTCGATTGCATGCGAGGTTTGTGTTGCTTTCCGAAATATGGAATATGAAAGGTCGTTGTCTTTACGTTCAATAGTTATATCGAGATAATTTATTTTTCGGTCTATTTCGGATTCCTTAGTGAAATTGATAGAGTGGTATAGGCTATTAATGGATTGGAGAATTGTTTCTTCGCTTGTTAGTTCAGTATCGTAGATGCAAATTACATCATCTACGTATCTTTTCCAAATTACTATTCCCTTTGTTGAAGTCTTTTCTAAGAACGCATTTTCTAGTGCATTGATGAAGATGTCAGCGATTAACCCACTTAGTGGCGATCCCATTCCTAGGCCTTCTCTCTGTGTTTATATTTTATTGTCGAATTGAAACACGTTTTGGATGAGAACGACCCTCAGTAATCTCACAATCTCATCAGTTTCTTTTACCGAATTGTTGGATTTTAAGTTGTTTTCGATAGTGTTGATTGCTTCAATAATCGGAATATTGGTGTACATGTTAGTTACATCGAAGGATACTAGCCTGAAGCTAGGTTTCATTTGTAGGGTGTTCAATGCTGTTACCAGTTCTGTTGTGTTCTTTACAGAGTTGCTTTTGTCGTTGGAAAGACGGCATTTTTAGATTTTTAGTAACTCTTTGCTGATTTTGTAATTAGGGGCATTCCTACAATTGACTATTGGTCTCATTGGGCATTCCTTTTTGTGTATTTTTGGTTGTCCCCTCAATGACGGTATTTTCGGGTTCATGTCAATTAGTTTTGATTTTTCGGCTTTGGTCAGTATGTATTCTGTTTCTTTTAGCGCACTTTTTATTTGTTTTTGGAATTTGTTAGTGGGGTCTTTTGTTAATTACTTGATTTCGTTGTTGTTTAGGAATTCGACTGTTTTTTCAATGTATTCTGTTTTGTTCAAAATTACTGTAGTGTTTCCCTTATCTGCTTTTGTGATGATTAAGTCATGTTCTTTTATTTTTTGTTTCAATGACTTTATTTCTTTGAGTTGTTTGTTGTTTTGAATGTTATTGCTATCGCCCTCTCGTTTGAGGATTTTTTTTGGCTCCGTTGGTGGCGCGATTTTTGGTTAATTCCCTGTCTTCTGCTGGGAGCTTGTGACTGGCTATCTCAATATCTGTGATTAACTGTTTTATATTGTGGTTCGTGTGTGCGTCTGTGCAGTTGTATTTCAAACCTTTGTCTAACACATTCATTTCACCTTGAGAAAAGGTTACGTTCGTTCTGTTGTTTACTCTGCTGTGGAAATTGAATTCATTGTTATTCGTGTGTTGTTCGTTAGATTGATGGTTCTGTGTTTCTCCTAGTTTTCTTAATTTATTTTATAGCGTTTCATGCTTCCTCGTTGCTCTGATTTTGATGGTGTCATGTAGGTGCTCGGTGAAGCTGTCCCATTGGGCTGCGTGCCAGAAATTACTTAGTTGCAATTGAATGTCGTATAATTGTTGGTTAATTTTTTGCTTTCTTATGTATGCAAATCTTAATTCGTTTTTTATCCAAAGCGCTTTGGCTTGTTTAGTTGAAATGATCGAGGCTGGTGTGTACTCTCGACGATAGATTCTTTCACAACAGGGTCAGTAATTCCAAGAATTTCTAAGTCTCAGAAATCAGAAATTCTTGTATGTTGGGAAGAAATGATGACACTAATAATGATGCCGAATCCCTTTGGGCCTTGCTACCTACGATTTTCCTCATTAGTTTCCAACCTAGGGAAGTTTCCACCAAAACTAGGCCACATTTTAGTTGATGTTTCCTCCCAGTGAGCAGTTCACCCGCCTTATCTGCACCAATCAGAATCTGCACAGACCCTCGCTCTCGTACAACAGTTCAACATATTTTCAGATCCCGTATCTCCTCACTCCAAGAACCATTCCTAATATATGGGACATCTTCACAAATGATCTCTTGGCTTAAATCTTCCAGCTCCTTGGAATAGGTTCCCTCCAATCGCTTTAAACTTATTCTGTAACAGTTGTGGAGAAAGTGAACTAAAGCTCGTTCGAGCAATTGACTTCCTAAAGAAAAATAGACAGTGTTTGTTTTACATAGTTTGGTTTTTGTTATCTTTGAATGTAATATCTTTTTTGTTTTCTTTGGAGGCGATGTTGTATTGTATTAATAAAGTAGTAACTACCGTATATTAAAATGATTTGGTATGGTAAATAACTGGCGACCGTGACAGGATTACTGGCAATTTCAACATCAAATAAATCAAAACAACAATGACCGAACGTCGAGTATTACGCGGCGTATTTACACGTGAAGTAAATAAGCTTGAAGAACTGTTGGCGCTTGCTGATTGTGATCGCGTGGGGATTCGTAGCAGATATGCTGCACTTGTGGAACGCTACGAGAAGTTTAAACGTCTGGATGATGAAGTATACAATGAGCTGCTGCAAAAGGAAAACCTTGAAGACATCGTGCTTGAAACACAGATCAACAATTGCAGTGAGTACGACTTGAAATATTTTAAGGTTAGGGAAAAAGTGCAGGCCTTACAAGTTGGAGATCAAGCCGTTTCTGAAGCTAATACGAGTAACTGTTCTCATACTTCTAATCAGAGACTACTAAGACTACCAAAACTAGAACTGAAAAAAATGATGGAAACGTGAAGTGCTGGATTGGGTTTGGGGCGCAATTTACTAAAAGACATGAAGATAGCAGCCTTAAAGATGAAGACAAATTTGTTTATTTGAATCAGTGTATGGAACCTGGTTCATGTGCTCAGAAGTTGGTCGAAAACTTTCCTCCTTCAAAGGAAAACTACAAAAAGGCTATAGAATTGTTGAAGTCTAGGTATGGGAAGGATGAGTTACTCATTGAATACTATGTTAGGGAACTTTTATCCTTGGTGTTAAAGAAGGATAGTTTAAGATCCATAGCCCAACTCTATGGCAGTCTGGAGGGACAGTAGAGAGCACTTGATTCCTTGGGAGTAACAAAGCAGAAATACGCTGCAATGTTATTTCCACTAGTAGAGAGTGCCTTGCCAGAGGTTATGTTTAGAACTTGGAACAGGTATCGTGTATCAAAAGAAACGTCTACCAAGGAACCTGACTGTTCCTTGATTGAATTGTTAGCCTTCTTAAAGACTGAGGAAGAAGGTGAAGAACGGCTTAAGCTAAGACATAGTTCTTTTGAAGTTAATGAGAGGACGGATCGAGTTAAGCAAGACGATAGGACGAAGACTAAGAATAGGGACGTACCTTCAGCGGCTTCTTTAATTTTAATAGAGGATGTTTCAGTTAGTAAAGGAAATAGAAATAACAAAGATATGGCTTGTATATTCTGTGACAGAACCGCACATCTTTCTTAAGACTGAGCTGTAGCTATTGACTATTCTCTAGAAGAACGCCAAGGAACGTTAAAGAAAAAGGAAGCTTGTTTTAGGTGTCTAAGACCGGGACATGTCAGTGTTAGTGTAAGATGTTTGTGAAGTACCCATTCAGCAAGGGGGAACATTACGCTTTGATGTGTGTGGCGACAGCCTCAGATGAACCAAAAGGTGATTAATTTCCAAAAACAGTTAGCATGATTGCAGGTAGTAATAAAGGACATGTGACCCATCTGCAGACTGTAGTTGCTAGAGTAGTTGTTGGTGGATCTATGCACAGAGTAAGAGTTCTGTGTGATAGTGGATCGCAGAGAAGCTACATAAAGAAGTCTTGTGCTAAGAAATTCGATTTGGAACAAACTGGAAAGGTAACACTAAGTCAAGAATTATTTGGAGGTAGGAAAACAGCACCTGTTTGTTTCGAGTCCTATCAAATAACTTTGCTGAGTATGAACGAGGAAAAAAGATGTGAGGTTGAAGTGTTAGGCTCCGATAGTATCTGTAGAGGTGCTCCCCTAGTTGATGCTGACTTGTTTAATTTACTGAGGGACAAGGGAGTTGAACTTAGTGATGTTGGCCAAGATAATGGTGGTATTGTTAGGAGCTGACGTGTGGGCTCAGATAATCACGCCAGACTTTATACATGTAAACAAGAGTCTAGTGGCTGTGAGAACTTGTTTAGGGTGGACACTTATGTTCTCTTCTGAGATCACCTCAACTACTGGCTCGTCTTACACTCTACTTACTTTAACGCAATCAACAAGAGTGGCGGATTTGTGGGAAATTGAGACTTTGGGTAAAAAAGATCCTGGCGAACAGATAAAAAAGGAAGAAAGGGAACAACAAGTTCAGAGGTTCTTCGATAGGACTGTGAAGAGAGAAGAGGAATCTGGGCGCTACTTTGTTAAACTACCCTGGATTGATGGTTGTACTTCTCCGGAAACGAATCGTGAAATTACTCAGAAACGATTATTGAACACTTCAAGAAAGTTACGAGGGATGCAGCAATTTCAGGATTATGATGAGGTGTTACAGGAATGGGTAAACAAAGGGATTATCGAAGGTGTTTTAAACGAGGTTTTGAATGGACCTACACATTATTTGCCTCGAGCCCAGACCCAACCTCATCGACCTTGTTCCATCAGTGCTGACCAATTTTCGAACCTATCCTATAGGTCTAATAGCTGATATAGAGAAGGCATTCCTGCAGATTATAATTGATCCTGAAGACAGGAATATGCTTCGTTTTCTCAGGTGGGATAATTATAAGATCACCACTTTTTGACATTGCAGGGTGGTTTTTGGTGTTTGTTCCAGTCCCTTCCTATTGGTTTCCGTACTGAACAACCTTCTGGAAGAACCCCCAACTCATTTGAAGGAAGTAGCTACAAAAATTAAACCTGCATTTTATGTGGACAACAGTCTTACTGGAGTCTCTTCAAAGGAGGAAATTGGACCCTTTATTTTAAAGGCACAAGAATTGATGTTATCTGCAGGTTTCAATTTGAGGGGAAGGGTGAATTCCTTCGATTGTGGTGTTGGTAAGACTGAGAATGCCTTAGGACATCGATGGCATTGCGACGTAGATGAACTTGGATGTAACTTCCGCCCAACTACAGGTTTAGTAACCCGAAGAGTGTTACTATCCAGCGAGCAGAAAATATTTGATCCGATTGGATTTTCGGCCATCAGTAACTCTTATTCCCAAGCTCATTCTACAGAAGACATGGCAGAAAAGTATAGAATGGGATGAGTTTTACCAGGAGACATTTGTGAGGAGTTCTGTCGATGGACCCAGCAGTTGCAATACCTACATGACTGTCGGATACCTAGAAGGATTTTCCCGAACGACAACAGCACTTTGCATGTATTTGTCGACGCTAGCAAAAGAGCGTTTGGTTGTTGCATATTTCTGAGAACAGAAGAAGAAAGTAAGATCAAACTGAGTCTTCTTATGGCTAAATCTAGAGTGGCGCCTCTCAAAGAACTAACACTACCCCGCCTTGAACTGATGAGAGCGCTCCTTAGAGTTAAAATGTCTCGGTTGAGCCTTCGATGCTTACATCGGAAAGACATACACACAGTGTTTTAGTCCGATTCAACAGTAGTCTTGGCTTGGATTGCTAATAAAGGGCTTTAGTGGGTATTTGTAGAGAATCGGGTAAAGGAAATTAATGAGTACAGTAAGGCTAGTTCATGGAGACACATACCGGGCAGCTTCAATCCAGCAGATCTCCTGTCTAGGGGGTATTCACCAACACAACTTTGGAGATCCAGAAGGTGGGAGGGACCGTCTTGGCTTAAATGTAAAGAAGAAGAAGAATGGGTATTTAATCGTCCTGAACCATTATTGGAAGAAGTCAACAGGGAAAGGAGGAAAACAGTTGTAGCTGCTAAGAACATTGTTGTGGAAATGATTTTACTGCAATTAAGTTCACGATTCTCTGGATACATTAAAATCGTTAGGACCATTGCTTGGATTTTGAGATTGAAACAAGGGAATCGTAGAGACCACGTATCTACGAAAATTGATAGTAAAGAGCTTCTCAATGCTGAGAAGAAACTGTACTTCCTTATCCAGAATGAAACGCTTTATGAAGAAGAGAGAAAGGAACAATTGAAGAATCTGGAGGTGTTCACAGACGATGAAGGAATTCTACACATGAAGTCAAGAGTCATTGATTCTGACGACACTCCTGAGTATACCTATCAAGTTGTACTTCCATCAAAACATGTGATGGTTGAAAGAATGATTGAACAATTTCATCGATTCCATAAACATGCTGGGACGCACACACTACTTGTTTTGTTGCGCCAAAGGGTTTGGATAATTAGAGGAAGAAGGATGGTGGCAGCAGTTGTTCGGAAATGCGTGATCTGCCGTCGTAACTCTGCTAAGGGTTTTGAGGTACTTTTTCCTCCGTTGCTACAGGATCGAATCAAGGCATCGAGTGTTTTCCAGATCACGGGCACAGACTTGGCCGGCCCTGTGTTTCTACGAGGAGGAAAAAAGGGATGGATTGTGATATTCACTTGTGCGGTTTATCGGGCTGTACATCTGGAATTAATCACTTCACTCAGTACGGTAGCATATATCCAAGCACTACGCCGATTTGTGGCAAGAAGAGGAAGAGTGAATACCATGTATTCGGACAATGGAACGAATTTCAAAGGAATTCTCAGAACCAGGGAGCAATTGGATTGGACTGAAATAGAGAGGACGTGCAGCCTTCTAAAGATTAAATGGAACCTGAACCCTCCCACGGCAGCCTGGTGGGGAGGATTCTGGGAAAGGTTGATTAGGATTCTAAAGGATTTGCTTTGCCGTAATTTGGGTAAAGCTTGCCTAAATTATGAGGAAATGTGTACTCTTCTGTGCGATTGTGAGAACCTGATGAACAACCGACCTTTGACTTATCTTTCTGAAGAAGATGAACTCAAGCCACTCAGACCCTCCATGTTCCTACAGATCCTAGAGGGTAATGATGTAACTGATTTAGACCAAATTCAATACAGGAGTTTAAACGACAGATAGCGTTATCTACAAGCTGTTCGGGAGAGCCCAAGAAATCGCTTCAAAAAAGAATACTTGGGATTTCTCCAATCACGGAGCAAAAAGCAACAGGGATCCATACAAGTAGGAGACATAGTACTGGTGGAGAGCGACAACAAGAAATGGATACACTGGCCCTTAGGAAGAGTGGTGGAGCTGTTACCTGGAAGAGACAATGTGACTCGTCTGGTTAAAATTAAGACAGCAACTGTCATCCTACTTCGTCCAGTACAGCGACTTTGTTCGTTAGAGATAAACTGTCTTAACGAAGGTGACTTTATCAACACTTCACAACACCGACAAAGTGAGCCAGTCCTTTATGAAGATATTCCCTGCAGTAACTCTGGAAATGAAAAGGAGAGTGAATTCAAGACTCATTGTGGTAGAACTGTTAGGCACCTCAAGAAACTAGGCTTAGTGGTTCACATTCCTGAGCTCAATGTTCAACTACAATTTCGGAATGTTTACTTCAGTTTATGAGTGTGTGTTGCAAAACTATCTTTTGCAAGGAGGGAGAATGTGGAGAAAGTGAACTAAAGCTCGTTCGAGCAATCGAATTCCTGAAGAAAAATAGACAGTGTATTGTTTTTACATAGTTTGGTTTTTGTTATCTTTGAGTGTAATATCTTTGTTGTTGTCTTTGGAGCCGATGTTGTGTTGTATTAATAAAGTAGTGACTACCGTAGTAGTGACAATCAATCAATAACCATTTTAGGTTATGTAGCTGGTGATTCCTACCTTTGTATTGCCTTTTGTATTGATAGAACATTTTATATGAAGATTTTTTTAAAATATATATCCTTTATTATTATGTCCCACCGAGTGACTCCCGGAATAAGGAGTCCCCTTCTACCAAGTGCCAACGGTCTCCTTAGAGAGCGGATGAGCGGGTAGAGGTCCAGGGCTCTCTCAAGCCCTTGGGGCAGGAAACTTCCCCTAAAGGCGGATGAGCCACTAGTTGGCCAACGGCATAGGATGAAGAAGGCAAAGGGAAACCACTTCATTAAAGATCTATTAGGATATCCCAAGTATCAGCAGCTCAAGATGATGTTAGCTTCTACTACAGTAAATTTTTCCGGAGGTAAAATAATCCCCCACTCGGATCTCCGGAGGGGGGCAGATAAAGAAGCCAATTTAAGAAATAAGCAGAGAAGAATCAGTACCTGGAATGTACGGACCTTACTCCAGACTGGAAAGTTAAAGAACTTGATCATGGAGATGGAAAGGATGGATTTACATGTATTGGGTATAGCAGAAATGAGATGGCCACATGCAGGAGACTTATGGAGTGGAAATTATAGGATAATTCATTCTGGTACAGCAAATAATAAACCAGGATATGGTGGAGTAGGCATTATATTGCATAAAGAACTAGGAAACAGAGTAAAGGGATTCGTGCAATATAATGAACGATTAATTTTAGTACGGATCGAAACTAAACCAAAGGATACTGTGATAGTCCAAGTTTATATGCCGACAACACAAGAGGTTGATGAAGAGGTAGAGAAATGTTATGAAGATCTAAGTGAACTTATAGCTAAAATAAAGGGGGAAGAAAACCTTATTTTACTTGGTGACTGGAATGCAATTGTCGGAGAAGGAACTGAAGGAAATGTTGTTGGTAAATACGGATTGGGGAGAAGAAATGAGAGAGGCGAGAGACTTGTAGAGTTTTGTATACAGCATAAATTAGTTGTAACGAATACTATATTCCAACATCATCCAAGGAGGAGATACACTTGGAAAGCTCCGGGAGACATAAGAAGGGCCCAAATAGACTACATATTAGTAAAGGAAAGATTTAAGAACCAGGTGAAAGATAGTAGAAGTTACCCTGGAGCTGATGTCGACAGCGACCATAACCCAGTAGTCATACGCTGTGAATTAAAGTTCAAAAGATTAAAGAAGAAAGAAAATAAACATTGGGATATTTCTAAGCTTAAAGATGAGTCCACTCAAATACTCTATATGGATGAAACAAACAATAACATAAGAGACATTGAAGAACACTTGGCAGTAGAAGAGAAGTGGATCAAAATAAAGAAGAGCATTTTAGACTCAACAGAAACTGTTTTAGGAAAAAACGAAAAAGAAAATAGGAAAGAGTGGATAAGTCAAGAAGTTGTGGATATGATAAGGGAAAGAAGACAGTATAAAAACTCAAATGATGATGATGAAAAACAAAAATACAAGACCTTAAGGAACAAGATAAATAAGAGGGCAAAACAAGACAAGGAACAGCATTTAATGGGAATCTGTGCAGGCATAAATAACAACATGAAATCTGGACAAATAGATATGGCCTATAAAGATATTAAGAGGTTCTTTGAAACAAGGAAGCCCAAAACAATGAGCATTGAGGACAAAGATGGGAAGTTAATATATGATGACGAAATGATAGTAAAAAGATGGAAAGAATATTTGGAACAACTATACAGTGGAAACGCTATTAACTTGCCCATTGAGAAAGAAGAGGAAATAACAGAGGATGACTTGGGGGCACCTATTATGGAAGAAGAGTTTGAGAAGGCGTTGCAGGACCTCAAAGGAAAGAAAGCTCTTAGAGTTGATAACATACCAGGAGAACTATTGAAACAATCAGGTGACAAGTTAAAAAAAGGAACTGTACAACTTAATATGTACTATTTACAAGACTGGAGAATTGCCTGAAGACTTTGTGAAATGCATAATAGTACCTATACCTAAAAAATCAAATGCAAGGTCATGTAAACAATACAGAACATTGAGTCTGGTGTGTCATGCATCAAAAATAGTCACCAGAATTATTATGAAGAGAATAGAAAAACAAATCGATGAAAACCTATCTGATGATCAATTTGGTTTTAGGAAAGGAGTAGGAACAAGAGAAGCAATCTTAGCATTGAGGCAAGTGATAGAGAAGCAGATGAAGAAAGGCAAACCTACCTTCTTAGCGTTTGTCGACCTTGAAAAGGCGTTTGACAATGTGAACTGGAATGTTCTATTCAGCATTCTTCATCAAACAGGTATCAACTTTAGAGACAGAAGACTGATCTACAATATCTATAAGCAAGAAATTGGAATAGTTTGTTGTGGTAGCAAGGAAGAAACAGCACACATCAGAAAGGGTGTACGGCAGGGTTGTTCCCTTTCCCCATATCTATTCAATATATATGTACAAAAGGCGATCGACCAAGTAAGAGAAGAATTTGCCACAGGAGTGAATATTCATGGAGAAAAAATTGACATGATAAGGTTTGCTGATGACATAGCGCTAATTGCAGAAATTGAAGAAGACTTACAAAAGATCCTGAGCAAGATGGACAAAATAATGGATGAAGAATTTAATATGAGAATAAATACAAACAAAACAAAAATTTTGGTCTGCAGTAGAAATGGCGAAAACCAGACATCAATAGAGTTAAGAAATGAAAAGATACACGAAGTGAATGAGTTTAAATATCTGGGAAGTAAAATAACGAATGATGGAAGAAGCAGCAGAGAGATATTAAGTAGGATTGCCCAAGCCAAGAACGCTTTCTATAAAAAGATGAACCAATTTACTGCAAGGAACATCAGTCTTGATGTGAGGAAACTAATGTTGAAGACCTATGTATGGAGCGTCGCGCTATATGGCAGCGAATCTTGGACAATAAGAGAGAGAGAGAGGAAAAGACTACTGGCATTTTAAACCTGGTGCTATAGAAGGATTATGAAAATCAGTTGGAAAGAAATGGTCACAAATGAGGAAGTCTTTAGAAGAGTGGGAGAGAGAAGATGCTTCCTTAAATATTTAAAAAGAAGAAGGAATCACCTCGTGGGCCACATACTGCGACACAATGGACTGATTAAGCTTATAATCGAGGGAACAGTAGACGGCAAGAATTGTAGAGGAAGACCCAGACTGGAGTACATGAGTCAAATACTGCAAGATATGGGTTGTGGCTCATACTGTGAACTGAAGAGGAAGACTGAGAGACGGGAAGAATGGCGAGCTGCTGCCAACCAGCCTCACGGCTGTTAACCACAGAGAGAGACTACCGTATATCGAGAACGTAATCCATAACAAGGAATGTATTAAAGTTTCCTTCCTGATTGACTGATATCCCATTCCTTCAGCTAGGTCACGCGCAATGTAGTATTTAGTAGACCCAGTATCGATGACAGCTCGTACAGTTTTTTGTTTACCCTTTCCTTTAACGACAACTGCCAGGTTTTGCAAATACACCTCAGGAGAACAAGACTCATTAGCTAAAGCCTTATCTACATTATTGCCATCCTGGTGAACCAAATCCCTGTCTCCCTCGTAATTCTGTTTGGACAAACTTCCATTTTCTTTGTCACGGAGCTTATAACACATTAATACCATATGTTTTTCACCACATACAATGCATCTGACACTCGATTTACAAGCTCTACTAGCATGGCCCTTCTTTAAACAATTGAAGCAACAGTGTTTATCAGTCAAGATTTTCCTTTTCTCCCCCACAGTCATTTTTTGAGCTTTAATGCACTCTGGATTCGAATGAGGTTTAAGACAAAAAACACACTCCTGTCTCCTAGAAACATCAGCAAACAAAGCAGAAGCAGTAGGTATATATGGTTCAATGACAACCCTTTGTTTCTTGTCTCCCTTAATCTTAGATCCTTGGGATGGGCTAATACTAAACCCTTTCATAGCCAATGAAATTCTTTCTTCACTTACTACTGTGAGTTTGCATTCACAAATTCTCATAGTGTGTTTCTTTTGATTTTGTATTTCTCAGTGTTGTTTTGTTTTTGTATACCACACAAGTCAAATGTACTTTTTGAATATAACTGTCTGTTTCCGGTTGTGACCAATGGATGTCGGTGTTTGTTCCTTCTCCCATCAATTTGGAGTTTAGGACTGTATTTAGTAAACCATTCTTGCTAATTATTTTATGACAGGTTATGAGCCCAGTTAAACGCTTATTGCAGTTAATGTGTGGACTTTGTGATGGTAGAATGTCGGTCGTTAAAAGGTGTTGATATGTGCGGCGCACATGTGGACGGCAGTTAAGTGTGCATTCAAGATAGTTTTTGGTGAATTTTGTGGACGATTTTCTATTGTGAGGACTATTTGTACGTTTTATTTTAAGTATACATACTAACATGGATGCAGCTACGGGAAGCAGCGAGCGAGTAGTTGCAATAGTGAGGTTACAGGACGACAATTGGGAAGCGTGGAGCACCCGAACAAAGGCATTGCTTCAAACAAGGCGTCTGTCTGACGCGGTTCAAGGTTTCCCACGAAAAGACCGATACAGGAGAGGTAGAAGATACACCCGTTGAAGAGTACTCCGAGGCCCAACTGGGCAAAGATCAAGACGCGAAAAACTTGCTCATAGGTTTGATCACCGACCTTTTCCTAGGTGATATCAAAAAAGTGGAGACAGCTAAGGAAGCATGGCAGAATCTTCTGACTTCTTGTTGCGATACCGGAGTCCATCAAATTGTGACGATGTTAGAAGAATTGTGTCGTTTTAAGAAAACTAGTGACATTAGCATGCGTACATTTGTTGATAAAGTGCTCACATGGTGTGCACGGTTGGACGATGTAGGTATAAAATTTACGGATAAGGCCAAAGCTGGTTTTATTCTCAGAGGACTGGAAAAGCGGGAGTATGAAAATTTGATACGTTCATTGGAAAGCAATGAAGAAAACTTAAGTGTAAAGGTAGTGCGAGCCAAACTATTGTTGGAGGAGAGAAAGAACAAGTTGGACAAACTAAAGATGGAGTGAGAACAGGAAACTTATGCGAGGCTAAAGAAGGAAGAATCTGAGGGTGAAAGCGTGAAGGCAATGGTGGCAGCCATGCGCTTAAATTCCAAGGGGGTCGTCAACAGCAGCAAAAGTGTCAACAAGCCAACAGGTAGTGGTGGATTCATGTGCTACAAACAGGGGCATATTGCGAAGTTCTGTGATTTAGTTCATGAAGCAAGAAAGAAAGGTTCAGTTTTGTGTTTTAATTGTGCCAAGATAGGTCATACTTCCCGGAATTGTAGTAATGGACGCAAGGAAAATGTTAAGGTTAAGAATCGTGAGGTTATTGCCACGGTAAAGGACGATGAGGCGGCAAACGAATGTGTTCAGGTTAATGCTAGTAGTGTTAAGGTAAAGGCTTATGTGGCAACTGAAAGCAAGGATGATGCATCTGATTGTGTACGCAGATGGTATGTAGATTCAGGAGCCACTTAGCACCTGACACCTTATAAGGGGATTCTGTATGATTACACCCCAAAGGTTTCTGGTAGTGTAGACACAGCTGATGGATCCGTAGTTAGTGTATGTGGTATGGGAAGTGTGCTTATGAAGCTATCTGACAAGTGTGAAGGTTCTTTTCTGAAACTGAAAAGAGTGTTGTATGTCCCAGGTCTTCAAGACAATTTAATATCTGTAGGTCAATTTGACAGATCATGAGGGTATATTCCTTACCGGTGAGGCCGTTGGAAGTATGTATGAGGTAAATTGTGATTATTTTATGGTAGAACAAGGGAAAGAATTTGCTTGTAATGACGGGGTGGAGGTTGTGTATGCTAAGAGCAACAAAGCTGTAACTAGCGGAATATGGCATCAGCGTTTTGGCCATGCTCTGAACATTCCAGATCGTAATTTTATACCCAAAGAAAGGAATCTTGATTGTGATACTTGTAAACAAGGTAAAATGAAAAGACTTAAATTTAATGAAAGAGATCATGTATCTCAGAAGCCATTAGATGTTGTGTTCTCTGACGTATGCCAGCTAGAGCACCCATCGATTGGAAGTAGCAAATATTTTATTACATTTACTGATGATTGTACCAGATTCTCATATGTAAGGTTTCTTAAGCATAAGAGTGATGCATTTAATGAGTTTCTCAAGGTTAAGGCCCTAATGGAGACAGCACAAGGGACCGAGTTGAAATCTTTCCATTCAGACAACGGTGGAGAGTATTTAAGTACAGAGTTTTGTAACTATCTTGAAAAGGAAGGTATTGTTCGTAGGTTAACAATGGCTTACTCTCCCCAACAGAATGGCGTTGCTGAACGCCTCAACCAGCAACTTCTCACCACTAGTAGGTGCATGCTCATTCAGTCAGGCATGCCAATTCAATTTTGGGGGGAAGCCATCAGCACAGCCTGCTATATTGTTGTACCCCTAGGGTACGCCCCCCTCATCCCCTAAATAAAATCCCCGACAAATCCAAATTCCAAGCAATTACTTTAGAAACCTACAAATACAATTACAAAATTATAAGACTAATAAGTTAGCACCTACATGAACTCAAGTAGCCTCGTGTCCCAGGCAACGACCCTAGAAAGGACTACGACTTAGGAGGAATGTACGGATTCCGCAGACGTAGCACGAGAAGCCTATAAGTACGACGGGAGGTCATGCCCTCGGGATCAGTCTGTCTAAGTGCTACCGACGTGACGAACTGCTGCTGATAGCTGAAGGGTAAGTGACTCAAGCGATCACTACACGCACACTCACACTACACTCCCATCCCCCTGTGCTTGGACTGTAATAATTATTATTTTCTATCAATTGAACTGCTATTTGCAAGCGTACCTCAAAATCGAGGTACACATTAAATTTAAAAGTAATAGAAGTCACTGGTATTATCCTTTATTTAATTAGCTGATAAGATCCTACCCTCTTAGCTTCCCCATTAGGTAGGATCTAGAATTAGCTTTACGGTTTAATTGTTTTGTGACGTCAGCCGAGCGCTACCGCACAGCGCTGACACAAGCAGGTACCCCGTTAGCTCGCCTGCTCACGACTTGTAGCAGACCGCGTGGTGCAGCTGTCGCGCACAGAGTAATAATTAAATTACCTTTTCAAACACCCCCTCACCCGGAACTACCCCGTCAAGCAGTACATTGGGGAGTTCTCCTTGCTGATCGTACTGACGATCGCAATTCACTAAATAATCCATACCTCTTAAAGCAATTGCCAAGCTCGCCCCCTAATCACACTAATTTCATCCCTTAGGTTAATTCTTTGTTAGGGGCGTGGTGGCTCAGCGGTCTAGCTGTATGCCTCTCACCAAGGCGGTCCGGGTTCGATTCCCGGTCAATGCATGTGAGATTTTCGAAGTGAAATGCCATGTCCTGTGGTTCGGATTCCACGTAAAAAGGAGGTCCCGTGGCTCATGATCTCAAGATTGACGGTCACGTTAAACTACAAGCTTCCTTCCTTCCTTCCTTAATTCTTTGTACAGGCAACCCTCACAGGTACCTTACAAATGGTGGAGCAGCTAGGTACCGCGACGTTGTCTTAAGACAACGCCTACAGGGGTACAGACAACGTATTCCGCGGAAAAGATCCCTAGAACGTAAAACCTCTTTCTAAGCCAAGCAAACGCCACCCTAAATTAGTTTTTTTTTTTTGAAATAAGGGTCCAGTAAGATTTTTATACCCACCCAGGCCCACCCTAATAGAAATACGTTCATTAACGCCACCCTTAAATAATAGTCAGCCACTCAAAACCCCAAATTTGCTACGCCCATACCACATAATTAATACGGGGTCACATTATTTAGTTGCCCACCCAGTTCGGTCCCCGGTATCTTATATAGGATTGTAGTAATAATATGTTATTTTCCAACCCCGTGGAATAGGCAATATACCAGATAACCCAAGGAAATCACTACCACAGATTCACTTGCCCAGCCACCTCCATCGATAGTTCCCTACTCACGAGATACATACCCTGCGATAGGAAACACACATATACGACCAAAAGCCTATTGTAGTTCTATACTCAGCATGGCATCCCTCAACCGCATACATACATTGCAGCGTATAGACGCCTTGCAAAGCTTAATTGCGTGGCACAAATCCTTAGGGGACCAACAGGATTACCTGAACCGCCTGCAGAAAATACTGCGTGCCCAATATAAGAGGATTCTGGGAGCCCTTTCCCACAAAACAGGACATAAATATGTCTTTGGGGCCCCATCCCAGCCATCAGGCAACAATTTAACCGAACACAGGGTAAACTTCACTTGCTCCACGAGACCCTTCACAGACAACATTTTCAACTTAAGATAGAACACCTTAGGGTAAATACGATAAACACGAGACTGGCGGAACAGGCCAGGGTGATTACCCTGCAATACGCCGAAATATGGCAACGTTTCAGTCAGCTCCAGGCACACTTTATTACATTTGAGCTGTCAACACATCCACCTACCCCAATGGAAGCGGCCAGTACAGGCAATGTACCCAAAGTAGATAACACATCCATTCCCCTAATGCCCACTCATATTAGGAAGGGGACTGCCGTGGCCATGCCACATCCGCAGCTCGCCATGGGGAACGAGACACATGCAAACACAGTCCCACTGCCGCGTAGTAACATTTCCATCCCCACGCTTCCATTATGCCCTAGGACCTTAGCGCCTATTCCGGCCAGCAACAGTCCTAAAGTACGCCGAAAAGCCATATTAATTCACCGCCCCATTCCGATTACAATCCCCAAAATAGAAGGTAGGCTACACAAACCTAAAATCACCCTTCTCCAAACGCCTCGCACGGAAAGTGCATCCCTTGAGTGGATACCAGGTGCAAAAGCCACTTTGGCAATCCGAGGGAGACGGTGCCATTACTTGCGGTAGATAGATTTCGAAATTGCCAATTTAGAACACGTTATATTTATATAATTGGAGATACACTGAATTATAGTACCAGTAAAACCAGACCAAGTAATAGCCTTACGCATAATATAACTCGCTTCCATAGACAATTTTCCTTTCACACACAACATTTAGGTGCAAGTAGAGGATAAGAAATGTCGAGGCAGGCTCCGCTTGCAGCAGTCCCACGTAGGCTATCTCCACGTTTCCCTAGTCCCCAGAGCCATAGGAAACGAAAGCATTAAATCACCAGTATCAGGGAGTAAAACTATATTTTTCCCACACATAACTCAAAACCAGGACCATATGAATCAAACAAGCGCCCTATGCGCTATGGCTTATAGTAGCCATGCTTACAACTAGCAGTCACCGACAATTCCCCACAGTGCATGACACGAAGCTTAATTATAAGTTGCATGTTTAGTTATAAATGATATAATAATGTGTACCAGGTTATATTTCTTGTGTCCCATGTCTGTCTAGGATAATGAATTCTGTTCACACACACTAGTTTCAGATAGATCAAGGCTAGACATATATTTAGTAGCAAATATGTCTCACATTCCCCTTAGGTCCCCATAGACACGGTACGCCAAATAAGCATTGGCAATAGCGCCAATTGCACGATGGCATCTAGTAACCACAGTCTGAAATAGAGGTCAATACTAATCCCAGTTTGGCCCCACACCATAAGTAATCTTCAGTTGCAGAATTTCAAATAGGAGATACCGACATAACATTCTTAATAATAATTCCATATTTATCATATGTAAAGTGCATAAATGTTTTTGCAGATAATATATTGTAGACAAGACCTTGCACATGTGATACACATTGCACGGCAAGCGAGGTCAATCCTCTGTCCCAACATACGGAAGTAACGAGAGCCATAATGCTCAATCAGCGATACACGACGCATGCATAGCAACAGCTTTTTCCGCCCAGTCACGTAGGCTACCACGCTCATACTTGGCCGTGCGCCACACGGGTCATTCACACACATGGAGGACACATAGCGAACCACGGAAAGATTCCTTTACCATAGAAAGATATCTACACACTTCACATTCATACAAACGTATACACAGCGCACATTTTAACCTACTTAACAGCATATAGATTTCCATACACGGTCACGAGCATTAGGCGACCGACTGAAGATTAACTCACCTGTCACAAGGGACGATACAGTAACGTACCCTTCCCTCA
The DNA here is from genome assembly GCA_946902985.2 of Meconema thalassinum. Taxonomy (NCBI): domain Eukaryota; kingdom Metazoa; phylum Arthropoda; class Insecta; order Orthoptera; family Tettigoniidae; genus Meconema; species Meconema thalassinum. Next base: position 1,076,571,296 of record OX336389.2, read on the forward strand.
CAAATATAATCACAGAGCACAGTTGAGGAGCACCAATATATAGCTTAATTGTTTATATATATATATATATATATATATATATATATATATACCTTCGGCAGGGATCGATAACAAATTCCGACAAATGTGATAAATAATAGACGCTTACATACATTTCCCATAACACTAGAGGGACTAACACTCCCATGGCTAATAACCACATTTAGGAGATTAATACACAATATTTTTACTTATACCACTTTGGAACGTGCACGGATTCCAACAGACATCCCATATTAAGGCGGGATGACAGGCCGATACAATACATCACAGACTAGGCCAATCAGTTGATACATAGGGCCAAATATAATACATTACGGAACATATAATACAATTTCTATAGCGAACGCCGTTACTCCAGCAGTAGCGAAAGCACATACCGAGTTACAGACAACACAATAACACAGGTTAGCCGCAGTGCATACACACAATGACCTAACATCTACAGGAACACAGGTTAGCGGCATTTTGCCGATGGAACGCATTACTCATACTCTAACGCAGATTAGCGACCTTTCGCAAAGGCATAGAGGTAGACATACAACAACACAGGTTAGCGAATTTCCCTATAGGCCAAAGCAGATTAATACTCATGACATGGTATAGCGACACTTAGTATCATTCCACACACAATTGCGCTAGTACACAGGTAGATTACTACCACCACAGCCAGTAGGATGTGACACAATCACACAGGTTATCATACCGTCACAGCATCAGCATATATAGGTCAGCTGAACAAACAGTTAGGAAACACTGGGAATAAGGTTGACTTATACTTACACATATTACATATCCCATACACTGTAATCCAAGAGATGTTCTTTAATACATATAAAATCACTTCACATACTAAGGAATGCAAACTGCACACAGACAGTGAGTCGCGCTCTGCATACAATGCCGGATGCGAGAAATGCGCACACAGATTCTCGACATCCGAGACGCCAGAACTCCAAGACTCACAAGTTATACACAGCAATTATGACGTTAACACATACTCCTTTCCAGATATTTTTTCTCCTCGCAGGGGATCTTTTAAAAATTTATTTTCTAGATCACAGTGGCATTGACCACCAAGTACCGTCATAAAGACAGACAAAATGGACAGTTTCCCCACGAGGTGAATTACCATCCTAGCCGACGGAATAGGGAAATCATTTAAATTACAATTATAATCATCTCATCCTAGCCGACGACCGATTGGACTCCTAGAAATGTCTAGGTGATTGGGGTATACCCCTAACAGTCGACTTAAGGCACCATTTATCATCCTTACGCTAAGTACAAACTGTTCATATTGATCTACTAAATGACGAAATGATATTCATAATTTTATTAGTAATTTCATAATTTTATAAGTGCCACAAGGCTCCAACAGGACCACAAATCCTTATGTAGATCCCCTTTAACTCACATCTACACAGTTTTTTTTTGTTTTTTTTTGTCGTGTGGTCTCCTCAGAGGCCGAGTGCAGGTCTTTCTATTCGACGCCCGTGGGCGACCTGCGCGTCGGGATGAGAGATGGAATGGAGGAAGATGAATGAAACCGGGTAAGGATGTGGAAGGAATCGGCCGTGGCCTATCAGAAGGTACCGTCCCAGCATTTGCCTGGTGTTGAAAATGGGGAAACCACGGAAAACCATTTCAAGGACGGCTGACGGTGGGGCTCGAACCCACGCGTCTACCGAGTCAGCAGAGAGCTTGGTCCCATGACCTAACGCTGCGCTTTAACCAGCTGAGCCACTGTTGCCGGTATCTACACAGTAGATACACACTTAGCATTACAATCATAAGTTGGCCACATCAAACTTACATATTTTCGTTTTGAGGTAACGTGACACGACATCGCACATACATATAAATATGTCCATTATTATCACAATAACGCCATGGCCCATAAATGTCCTACAGTAGACCTAAGGCGTCAGCAAGTCAAAGGCAGGTTAAGTCCTACTTTCCTGGGTCAAAACACTGTAAGATGGGTATCAGCCGTGAGCGCACAGATATAAATATATTCGGCAACTAATACCTTAATGGTCCATAGCTATTCCACGTTTTCCTAAGGCGAACATCGAGTCAAGAACAGGTGATAGCCTACCCTCCTGGGATCACGATAAGGAATGAGTATCGACCATAGACATAGACATGCCGAATTTTATAGATAACGATTAACAAAGGCCCGATGATTTTATTTAATATATAAAGACTAAATATCCACTTGATTCCACATACATATTATACGGAATAGGAATACATCATCTCCGCAACAACACATTCAGTTAGGAGAATACACTGTATAAATCTCACTTCCATACAGCAGAATGCCCTGTAAATGTAGCCCATTATGCTACTCCACGGACAATCCAACATCGCGGAATACAACATTCACTGTGAATATACATATTACTGCACCCCGCTTTATTTTTCACTTTCCCGGAGTAGACGGGAGTAAACCACGGAAACACTCTTCCTACAGGGTGACACACAGCATTGCTACACCCACATGGAATCACTACATGCGTCCACACATTCCCAGTAAAGGATAATACAATTTGTAAATTAAGTACAGAATAACTCAATATTTTTATAGACACCATTTTCCATTTTCCCGCAGGAAGTGGAAGCAAAACACAGAAACATTTGTCTATAGATGGACACCCAGTATATTACTGCACCCCGCATTATTTTTCACTTTCCCGAAGTAGGCGGGAGTAAACCACTGAAAAACTTTTCTACGCAGTGACACCCAGAATTTTTACAGCCACAGGAAGTCGCCATATGCTTCCGGACATACACAATATACTCCAGCATACTCCATACATTGTATACAAGATGCATAGTAGTTATATATATATCATTTGCCACATTTAAGTACGCTATGATGACAGCGTAATCCCATTAGAATTCCCCAACAGAAGGACATGCGTAGCTTCCCGATATACAGACGGACAGTCAATAGCCTACACCCAGATTACATAATGCACAGGCCGTATAGCATTTGATGATGCATAATTGACAACCACTCCATTTGACACATAACACGTGCTTATGACAGTTCATTTACTGTATACTAACAAAGCACCGTGCTTGACACCCACTCTTAGAGCTCAGGTCCAATCAGAATAGCGCCACGATAAACTGAACTACTACAGCCCGCCAGCCAATCAACATTCTAGGTGCCGCCTCGCAGTAGCCGATACCTGATACCTTCCGTATATACACGTTATCACCAGCCACGCCTCTCACGAGACGAGTAACAAACAGGCAGCCATAATTAATATCATCTCGCGCGCTGAATTCAAACGACAGTAAGGGCGAGACATATAATTCTCGGAATATACTATACACACCAGGGTCACCAAATATTTTTCTTTTAGTTCACCCCCTTCATCCCTCAATACTTAATACCGGGACAGCATATTTCACGGCCAGGAGCCAGTGTTATCGGTGATATTCACACAGCGCCACGTCACACAAATGCACCGTATTTTATCTTTCAGCGGGCTTTGAGATACTCTTGCCCTCGAATACACCCTTATATAGACACGCCATCCAACATAGGAAAACACGAGCATGTAACCGTGACCCTATAAATAAATAAACCTACTTCCCACTTAGGAGGTTTTAATTTATTTTATACGCGGTACAGCGATATTGAACAAAACATTCTCTTCCAGATTCGGACAAGCAAACTTATTTCAAGCGATAGCGCATTAATATCCCCCCTCCCGCACATGGTACCCCTCTTGAACTCCATAATTAAAACGCCACATTTAGTGGAATTTATAGCCTCGTTTACCATATAGATGTCATTCATATATACCATCCTCCCAACTAATAGAATGGCAATACACACTTATGCATCCCCCACATTTCCGTAGGGCGGATAGAATACTTTTTGCAGCAATAAGCCCCCCTATAGGGAGGACTTAGGCCACACATATAGTGCGCTGAAATGTAACCTGGTTTAGTATATATGTCTACATATAAGACAGTTTCTCTAGTTAAGGGATCATATTATATAATAATCCTCGATGACCAGTTTTAAGATATAGGCTTTATAGTATATAAGTCTAGAATATATATATTTTACGAGTATGGACAGCAGTCTCATATTATTATTATGACCCCAGATGCCATATATTGCGACTAGTGCGTCCAAGCTTCAAAGCACATCTTCCTCCCAATATACATATTAACACTCTACAGTTACACACTTGTACAATTTTCCCCTATTAATGCACGGCACTAGGTAATCATGCAATTACAAGGGTGTACGCCATGCTTTATCGCTCGTGGCTAAATGTTAATCAACATTCGGAACTTTAAAGCTAACAGCTTAGCGATCCAGGCTTAACCCGCTAACACCAGTGCATGCATTGTTCTATTTTTATAACCAACATTTTTACCCTGCATGCCAGTTTTGAGCATAAATGCTAACCTAATTCCTTCAGCACGGTATCTAACAACCGCGCTGAACACCCAGGTCCTAACCAATAAAATCCTCACCCACACCGGTCGAGTAATCCTACCACATAACGTTTCCCAACATCCCCATAGGACCACGATTCCTTGGACCTATTTTACCATCCATATACCGATACTTACAAATTCTAACATACTTACAACTGCCCATTAACACGTGAATACCCTTCACATCCTTAACTTACCCACTAACATGTGAGAGGGAATAATACGCAGCTGACATTAGCTGGATATCCGACAAGCCAGGCTCAACTAAAGTGCACTATGCCACCACTGTCATCCCCCCCGTATAACTATGACACCCCACACAACACAATACCGCTTGACACTTTCTTTTCATGGTTGGTGCACGGAGGTGCACTATGATAGATGTGACCCTATTTTCCAGGGGAAAATAGGTATTGGTAAGTTGTATCCAGGACTGACGGTAAGGATAGCCCAGGACCTGACAGGATAGGACTTCGACGTTGACGACCGACGGGAGGTCATAGTGGTGACGTGTTAGGGCGGGCAAGCGCCTGTGTTAGGGGACGTACCTAGCCTGTCTCCCCTAGCACAGGGACCGTTATACCCATTTTTATGCCCTAACGTCGTCTGCGGATGGAGGCTTGATGGTTCGATGAGGGAATTATATACCCCCACATCGGACAGGATACATCCTCCTACCCAAGACGACCCCTATGACTTGACGTTAGTTAGCATGTAAGGCTAAGTAAATGTTTTACAGCGGGAGCCAGTCCTGCAGCGGCAGGTGAAGATGAATAACGATGAATAATACTGAATAATGATGAAATGGAATAATGAATTAAGGGAATACGGAAATAAGGAAGTAAGGAAATAGTGACAGAATAAAGTAATGAAAGGGTATAATGAAATAAGGGAATAATGTAATAAGGAAGGAATGAAATGATAAAATAATGAAATGAAATAATGAAATAATGAATATATGATCCCCCGGGCCGAGGTATCTAACACCGATGATCTCCTCTGTTGGTACCCCCGGAGGGTATCACCCATGATACTTGATACTTGAAATATACGACGAATCTACGATTATCTCCCTGGCCGAGGTTACAACTATCATTGTGCCCCAGGGGGAGGAATATATTGATATTGCCTAAGTGGCAATATATGAGCGTCGAATGCGGTCTTACGCAGATGCGTAAGCCCGATAGGAACGGTCCATACCGGTCAGGTAAATGTCCTTCAATGGAAGGGACGATAGCATAAAGGAACGGTCCATACCGTTCACGTGATTGTCCTTCAATGGAAGGGACGATAGCATATTGGAACGGTCCATACCGTTCACGTGATTGTCCTTCAATGGAAGAGACGATAGCATATTGGAACGGTCCATATAGTTCACATGACTGTCCTTCAATGGAAGGACCGATAACACTAAGAAATACTAAGGCACAGACAATAAGGAATAAAGGATGAAGTAGCACAATAATATAGGACAGAAAGGAATAAGAGTAAAGTAGAGTGAAGTTATAGGAAATAATGAGTAAGAAGGAATAAAGAAATACAAAGGTATATACAATAATGAATAAAGGATGAAGTAGCACAATGATATAGGAAAGAAATGAATAGGAATAAAGTACAGTGAAGTTATAGGAACTAATGAGTAGAAAGGAATAAAGAAATACAAAGGTATAGCCAATAAGGAATAAAGCATGCAGTAGCACAAGGATAAAGGAAAAGGATGAATAAGAATAAGGTAATGCGAAGGTATAGAAAATAAGGACTAATGTATAAAACAAATAGGAAGGTATATGAAAGTATAAAATAACAAATGGCCAGTAGTGATTATAAGTCTATGTTTTATGCTTATATGTCTGTATTAATTTTTCAGCGCAGGTTGAAAACCTGAGGCGCCGAATCCTGACACAGTGCACATAGTGGTGCATACTTTGCGCATATGCATCGGGAGTAGCTCCATTTTGGGCACTCGCCGAAATAACCGATTAAAATGACATAATGTGATATATTTACAAAATGAAATGTTTTTCTATATACCTCCACAGGTTCACCCCACAGATGCCGAGGGTGGATACCCTCTATTATGATTTTATGTGTCTTTTTGGTCCCAACAGGTGGCGACGTAATATATGCAATAATAATATGTATTTTTACTACACAAATTTCCCTCCCCCACATTTCACACTCACACGGTCAATACACAATCCCCCCCACATGATATATGTTTCCAGGCGTACATCCGCACCACGGTGGAGATATACCTGTGGGATAACCCCCCACTGAAGGTCAGATCAACAATAAACAATTTGACACCTGTCATGAGATGTGCATTACGGCCACACAGCTCGCGCCTATTTCTGTAAAGGACGAGTTGTGCTGCCAAGATGACTTCGCTTTCCCACAGGGAGCGAGTCATACTATAGTCCTACTATAGACATGTAGTCCATAGCCTGCAGGTCTTAGATAGTAGTTTACACATACGTATTACATAAGAGTGCACTCGAATTAGTGTTAGCATTCATAGAGTACGGTATTTTTGTAAATGAAAGAATATAACAGTCAATAGTTGCGCAACTTCGGTATTGGTAGAATATTGATATAGTTAATAGAGTTTTGTTTTAAATGTAGAATATTGGTATAGTTAATAGAGTTTTATTTTAAATGACTACATATGATATTGTTGCGTTGAGTTTTTGTTGCAAGCATGTAAGATTATTATGATCGATGGTATTGTTCAGATAAGGTTAAGATTGCGAATGTATGAAGGTATTATGGTTGTTTTTTATTGTACACATTGTTTTTTCCTTTCTATTCTTTTAAAATCCCCGTTGTAAAAATGTCGTATTTCTTCCCCACAATAAAACACTTATAACTTTGACCCTTAAAATACACCCTGCGATATTTCTTTGATTCTTTCTCTCCACCCCATCTCTTTTACACACGTGCAGGGCACGCGAGGGCAGTTTTTAATCCGCACCGGAGGTACGTTACTTGTATATCCTCCCCCACCCCTAGGATGTTTTTTTCCTCTCGTTGTGTTCCTGCACCCCTTTAGTTGACTTGATAATGATATGTTTTATGTTTATGATGTATTTACTGTTTTGTTTATGAATGTACGTTGTAATTTGTTACTTATGCCACATGTTGTATCCCGCCAGGTTTACAAAGTTAACATTAGAAGAAATATTAACAAAACATACAAGTAAGCTTCACGACCCAATGTTGCACTTTTCGAAAATCACTGTAAAGAAATATTGTTCCCCTCACCATACACACTTACACATGATCGCTGAGCACTCCCCGGAGGCACAATCTATAGAAGGCACTTATACACAGCCTTCAAACTTCAACGATTACTCCTATATTACAAATTTCATATCTACCCCCTTACTCACCCCTATCTTCCACGAGGCTACCCACACACCCCCGACGACGCCACCCATACATTTACGAACTAAATTAAAAGAAGAAAAGAAGAGAAGAACAGAAGATAGAAGAATTCCAAGAAAGAAGAAGATGCCCTATTTTACAAAATCCACCCCCACGTCTTCGTCCAGTTATCGAGGACGATAACTAACCCTACAAAGGGGGTTGTTGTACCCCTAGGGTACGCCACCCTCATCCCCTAAATAAAATCCCCGACAAATCCAAATTCCAAGCAATTACTTTAGAAACCTACAAATACAATTACAAAATTATAAGACTAATAAGTTAGCACCTACATGAACTCAAGTAGCCTCGTGTCCCAGGCAACGACCCTAGAAAGGACTACGACATAGGAGGAATGTACGGATTCCGCAGACGTAGCACGAGAAGCCTATAAGTACGACGGGAGGTCATGCCCTCGGGATCAGTCTGTCTAAGAGCTACCGACGTGACAAACCGCTGCTGCTAGCTGAAGGGTAAGTGACTCAAGCGATCACTACACGCACACTCACACTACACTCCCATCCCCCTGTGCTTGGACTGTAATAATTATTATTTTCTATCAATTGAACTGCTATTTGCAAGCGTACCTCAAAATCGAGGTACACATTAAATTTAAAAGTAATAGAAGTCACTGGTCTTATCCTTTATTTAATTAGCTGATAAGATCCTACCCTCTTAGCTTCCCCATTAGGTAGGATCTAGAATTAGCTTTACGGTTTAATTGTTTTGTGACGTCAGCCGAGCGCTACCGCACAGCGCTGACACAAGCAGGTTCCCCGTTAGCTCGCCTGCTCACGATTTGCAGCAGACCGCGTGGAGCAGCTGTCGCGCACAGAGTAATAATTAAATTACCTTTTCAAACACCCCCTCACCCGGAACTACCCCGTCAAGCAGTACATTGGGGAGTTCTCCTTGCTGATATTACTGACGATCGCAATTCACTAAATAATCCATACCTCTAACAGCAATTGCCAAGCTCGCCCCCTAATCACACTAATTTCATCCCTTAGGTTAATTCTTTGTACAGGCAACCCTCACAGGTACCTTACAATATAAAGAATATGTGTGTGTCATCAACTGTAAAGAACATCCCATTTGAACTGTGGACGAGTAGAAAGTTGTCAGACCAGGAATTGCTTATGTTAAAATCATTTGATTGTAAAGTTTGGATCCATAAACGTAATGTGGAAAAGTTAGTGCTAAGGGCAAATGTTGGTGCAATGCTAGGGTACCCCGATGACTCGAGGGGCTACCGTGTATGGGACATCGAAAAGAAATGTGTCATTAAATCCAGGAATGTAGAATTTGTTGAAGATGTATTTCCGTTTTCTGTAAAAGCCCAGGAAAAACCTGTAACTGAGATAGATTGTGAACCTAGAACTGTTGGAGAAGTGTTTGTCGAGCAGAAAGATTGTGGAGGTGACGTGTTTGAACACGAAGTAGCCGAATCAGGAAATGAAAATTCTGTAACAAGTGATAGTGATGCCTCTTTGTCAGATTCTGATGTCGTAATAGACGTTCCATTACAGCCTGAACACACAGTATTACGCAGGTCGAGTAGAGTAAGTGTGTGTGTTGTAATGAAGTCAAGGTCAAATGTCGCATTGTCATGTTGAGGTCAGAATATAACGATCCGGTGTCTTTTCAAGAAGCCACCTCACGAGATGACAAAGATAAATGGTTTGAGGCAATGAACCAAGAGATTGCCCTCTTGGAAAAACATAATGTTTGGACACTTGCAGAAGATTCAGGTGGCAAGACTGTCATAGGCACCAAATGGGTGTGTAAAACTAAACGAAACCAAGAAGGTGAAGTACTTAGGTATAGAGCACGTTTAGTAGGTCAAGGTTTCAGTCAGATAATGGGTACAGATTTCCTTGAATCCTACAGTCCTGTGGTAAAAAGGAAAACTATTAGGTCCCTTATAGCCATAGGAGTAGAGCGTGAATGGGATAATTGTCATTTGGACATTGTATCGGCATACCTTAATAGCAAAATTAAGGAAACTGTATTTGTAAGTCAACCAGAAGGTTTTCGCAGTGTAGAATACCCAGACTATGTGCTAAAACTCAACAAGAGTATTTACGGTTTATGTCAAGCTGGTAAAAAGATTGGCACAATTGTATCACTGCACAACTTGTCAAGCTTGGCTTAAATCAATGCAAATGTGATCCATGTCTGTATTTTAGCCCAGATCATGACCTGTATGGTGCCCTTTATGTTGATGATCTAGGTGTGTGGGGATTACAAGCTAAAATAGATTGGTTTGTAAAAAGATTGAAGTCAAAGTTTGAAGTGCATAATTAGGGAAATATCTCAGATTTTTTGTCGATTAAAGTCACTCGAGGGTCTAAGAAAAATGTGTGTTTAAGTCAAAACATGTACATAAGGACAAATGTTCTTAAATCACTAGAAGAATCCTACCCAAAAGGTTGTGGTACCCCTTTAACTTCAACTGTACCAAACAATGTCACAGGGGAGTTAAAAAAAACCAAACGTTATAGAAAAATTGTAGGTAAGATCCCATACTTATCCAGTACAACTAGACCAGATTTAAGTTTCCCAGTATGTAAGGTTAGCCAGGCTAATTCAAATCCTAAAATGAAGGAAGCTCAATACCTCCTTCATTACCTCAAGGAGACCCAAGATTTGTCATTGTGTTATGAAAAATCAGGAGAAAAACAGAAGGTGTTTGTTGATGCTGCTTATGGAAATTATGTAAGTGGAAGGTCATATGAGGGGTATGTTTTTGTGCTGGCCAAGGGTGCCATTAGTTGGAAAACCACACTCCAAAGACGCATTGTACGATCAACTGTGGCAGCTGAATACGTATCAATGGCGGATGTGGTAGATGAGGTGAAATGGATGTGCAATTTGTTTAAAGAGATAGGACAGTCAACTTTTGTCGACAAGCCCTGTGTTGTTTTTGCTGACAACCAAGGAGCCATTTCACTATCTAAAAACCCAATAGTGTCAGAGAAAACTAAACAACTTCTGTTAGATTTATACTACTTACGAGAGTGTGTGCAAGAGGGTGAGATAGTATTTGAATATGTCAACACAGAATCAAACCTTGCTGATATATTTACCAAGGTGTTACCAAGGATAAAATTACGTAAAATCTACCCTCAATTGGGATTGTTACCATACAAGAATTGATGAACAAATGTTTGTTGTTAGTGTAAGGCTAGTTATGTTTTTTTTTTGTTGTTTTTTTTTTTTTGCAATTTGTGAATGGGGGGAAGTGTGAGTTTGCATTCACAAATTATCATAGTGTGTTTCTTTTGTTTTTGTATTTCTCAGTGTTCTTTTGTTTTTGTATACCACACAAGTCAAATGTACTTTTTGAATATAACTGTCTGTTTCCGGTTGTGACCAATGGATGTCGGTGTTTGTTTCTTCTCCCATCAATTTGGAGTTTAGGACTGTATTTAGTAAACCTTTTTTGCTAATTATTTTATGACAACTACTTCATTTTGAAGAAAGGCCATTAGCTGCTGCAAACGATCTTTGGATACGGAATCATACCTGAAGGAAGTATTCCTCTGCCATGCTCTTAATAGGTCTTCTGGAAAAGATGACTCAATTAGGGGATACAGCATTGCAGTACATTTCTCTGTAGTAACTCCTAAACTTTCCAGCGATCTGAGATGCGACTCTAATTTATCATACAGGCTACTCAGTGTTGGCCTTTCTTTGGAATTGACTGCGTTCGTCAATACTAGTTTGAATAAATAACGAACATAAATGTCCACCTGCACGTCGTCTCTACCGAATCGAGCTTGAAGACTCTCCATAGCTTTGTCATAATTCTCGGCAGTTAGTGGAAAACTAGTAACTAATTCATATGCTCTAGAACCTTCTGTCATAGCCTAAATTAAATATTGAAATTTATCTTCCTACCCAATGTCCTCATCGTCGTGAATTTTACGGAACTGGCTCCAAAAATATAACCAATCAATTATTTCACCAGAAAACTTCTTAGATTCTATTCTTGGAAGTCTATATTTCTTTTTATCACACACATTGGCATTCACTACACTTTGTGGAGAGGTAATGGAAACAACGGGATTCATAAAACGTGTTACTTTTGTTCTACAGCTAAGGAATTTGTGTTTGTAATAATCAGCTGATTCACATTCCGTTTCTATTTCGTCATCCTCACACTCGTCGTCTATCATCTGTTGAAATATTAATCCGTCTAAATTAGATATATCATCATACTTTTCTTAAAGGATTTCAAGTTGCACTTGGACTTTTTCCGTTTCAGTTTCATCGTCTTCTAACTACGCCATTAGTTGTTTGTGTGAGCGCGTAAATAACCGCCGCTTTACGGTTCTCTCTTTCGTGAGTCTTTCCATTTTCTTTCTTCTCGGGAGCCTTTTACTATGAATGAGTCCTGTCATGGTTGTCATATAATGTTAGGTTCACTTCTAATAAATCACACAGACTCACTGATCTCTATACATGGATGGCTGGTAGCTAAGGCAGCAGTAAGCCAAATAGACGATGACAGGTATAGCAAGATGGCAGCGAGCACATGGTGCAATATTGCGAATCCGGCTCTGTGATTGGTTACTGGTAGTTTGATGTTATACAGGTATTTATACTGGCAGTAAATATTTTGTGTTTCTTGCAGTTGTAAAATGGGCTGAATTTGGTTATTTAAAGCGTAAAATCTTAGTTTTAAGTACCGGTTTGGTGACCCATCATCCCAGGCAAGCCGGTAATACCTTTACTTCTCAGGCAGATAGGTCGCTTAGCCGTAATTTTGAAGTTATTGTGAAGTTAAGTATACTTATGCGGTGGTGCTGAAGCAGACGTGATCGGTCTAGGCTATTGCGTGTTTAAATTTGATCCCATTTCAGGGTTTTTCGGCTCTGGGTGCGAATAGTTCGCTTAATAGTTGTAAAACGGTGGGGAGAGTATATTTTGAGTAGGTTTTTAGTTGTGTTAAGTTTTATGTGGAGCTGAGGAGTGAAATTGGTTTGGCTTCAAGTGCATTTTTGGCTTTGATCTACTTCCCGTTATTGTTAAGTTTATTGTGCTGCTAGCGTGATTAAAAGCTGTAGTATTTGATGTAGAGTGCTGGGATTACTTGGAGGAAGTGTTGATTATTTCATGGAAATAGGAATTCATTACCAATTACCGATTACGATATGTCGAATCTAGGCCTGTATAGTGAGCTACGATTAGGCCTATAGGTACATCATTTGAAGAATGCATAATTTTGTGGCATATATACATGTATAACCGTATATACAATTTACAAGAATGTTTCCAGAAATTGTTTTTCACTAGTTACTCTGTTACTGATCACTAATTGCGTGTACTCAGCACCTAAGTTGGTATTTGTCAGCCATTATTATACATTCATTTTTATTAATATTCCGGAGATTTACTGACCTCGGAATGACGTGTCAGTGATCCCAATGCTCTTATGCTATGAGTGAACATATCTCTATATTTTTATGTGCTCCAAAGCACAATTAATTACGATTTATGACTAGATTATCATTGCTTGCCCATGAGGAGGGCTCGAGAATGGGTAGACCAACATGGCGGACCGCGCGCTCAACCTGGCGTACTTTCTCGTGCAGCGGAGAGCTGCCATCAACGATCCATGTATAGAGATCAGTGCACGGACTCCTCCAGAATACATATTGTATTATTTGTTGTGGAAAGGTTCACAGGATACACACCATTATTTTGACACTGATCTTCAATTATATCAAAGACTATGTGTAAGATACTGCACTACCAACTCTTGTGTTTGCTGCCAACTCAACACTCACTCAATGTCAACCCACAAAAGCCTGAGGAAGTCCCACTCCTCTTCATATAAGCTGATTTGCAAGAATGCTTTCTTTATGTCTGCTATTACTCCAATTTGGTAGAGCCTAAAACGAAGAAGTAATGTAGGTATAATTTCAATTTGATTAATACCCTTCTCTAAACACTGGTTCGGCGAAGGAGAGCCATGCTCTCTAGACAAGCATCGAAAACAGGTCGAACTCGCTTTGTACTGTTTTTCTTTAAATAGTTCGATGAGGTAAATAGTGCCCTTCATGCCACTGTGACACAGGTCAAGGCCCTGCCTAGCTAGTGCCTGTAGTATGTTCTATCCTGCTGCACCCTTATGGGCAGTCTAAGAAGTAAGCCACAAGCGCGTGACGTCATGTCCTTGGCTCTCCACACATGCCACTAGCTACGTGTGTGAGCGAGCTGTGTATAGTGTGGTGTGATAACCTGCGAGCCAGGCCAGTGCTTTTAGTGACTCACGATCCAGCCTTACCCTGTTACACCATCTATGCTGGAACTCATCAGTTCAGGCGCGCGCGGCCATCCTGTCCCGGCTGGATTTCTCAAAACCGTTTTTCTCTTCTCTTCATATTACTATTTTTATTATTATTACACTGTGCGTCAGGCCTCGGCAGCCGGCACAGTTCATATCCTCGCCGCTCGATGGGGGCTTCATTCATTCCATACCTGACCCGGTCGGAGACTGGAAGCAGGCTGTGGATTTTCATTTCATTATTATTACACTACTGTATTATTATTAGCAATAAAATGTCATTGGGTACACCAGACTACGTCTCATACTGTTTCCGAGTACATTGAAGATGAATTGTATATTATTGAATGGATTAATTGATAGCAAAATTAGGTCATTTATACTTAGGCATACCCAAACTTGATAAGTGATTAAAAATTATGATATTGTTGCTCTCGCTTATTCGAAACGTACTACAAGCTTTCACTTCTCTTTGAAGCCTATCGTTTACTCTGAACGAACTAACGTGTTATGCCGATGGTTACTTCACATCTTGTATCATTCTTATGGCCAATAACAATTATCACGCCCATTGTATTTTTGCTTCTAATACGAGGAAGACACGAAAACATGGATCGCGTAACATTTCTGAAATGTTACAGCTTCATCTTGGCTCTATTTCAGTGATTCCTAACGTTTGTAGTGACTCCCCTTCTTTATGTTTTTTGAACGTGATCTAGGGTATCAGATACTACACAGTGTTTGCAGCATACAGAGTTCTGGCTACGCCCGTGGAGGTCTCACACAAGAGCAATCTTTGCCTCCACCTATTTGTGCTAGGCTACTCCCTTTCATGTCTACTTCTGGATTAGTCGACCTCCATAAAATATGGTGATTAGATAGTTCCTGTACGTTCGCAATCAACCAGCAAGTTAATTTTGTGTTTTCCATAGATCCCCTTCAGTCTTAAGTGCCAGATATTCATATTCCCTTGGTTCCTAACTAGTCAATCACCGTCTTCATCGTTATCATCATCTTCATCATCATCATCACCGTCCTGACAACCTCCTTCGTTGTACAAACACAAATTACGCACCATGTCACCATGCCTTCGAGCAATTCTTGCACCCTCTGTATATATGTGGCATAGTCTCCCTACATGATGATTACTATACTTTGGAAGGTCATTCACTGAAAATTGCAAAATTAGCTTCGGGGTTTTCCTATGCCCAGAACTTAGAATGCAACGAATATACGATATGTGGATTACATATAGGCTACATATTGTAGGGTACCCGAGAGGGTGCCCTCTACAATGTATTGTCTTAGGGGATGAAATAAGAGTAGCTGGGGGGGGGGCTGCTTGTAGCTTGGCTGTGAGAGGTGTAAACGTGGACAGGTTCGAGAGCGTATAAGTGCTCGAAAGAAGAACTCCCGAATGTACTGCTTAATCGGGTAGTTCGGAGATGCGGTTAAGGGATGAAGGGTGGTTTGACGCTATGACTTGAGCGTGAGCAGCGACTGGCTCGAGCTGCTGAGCGATGCACGCAGTGTGACGTCAGCGAGTAACTTGCTACGTGCGCTGTGAAACAATTAGTTAAATGTCTACCTGGCTTCTACCGGAACAAGGGATGAAGAACAGGATCTTAATAACTAATTAAATAAACTAGAAAGACCAGTGGCTTCTAATATTACTGAGTTTAATGTGGGGTATTTCAGACTTGAAGTACTCCTTGCAGTGGCAAAACAGTTATTAAAACAGATACTTCTATAAACCAAGCACAAAGGGGTGGTAGTGTAAATATCTGTACTGAGGATCGTGTATCGCTATGACACTTACCCTTCGGCGTTGATGTGGCTCGTGGCAGCGGTTTGGCACAAAGAAGCACTGAGGCAAAGTGCCTGACTGAGTTATCGATTGATCCTGAGGTACCACGCCTCCCCACTTTTATACGTTTCGAAGTGCCACGTCTGTGGAATTGCACTTTCCACAGGATGTGCGTTGCTGGCTGGGGTTACCGGAGGTCGTTGCTATGCCCTGGGCCTGGCTTTATGTTAGAAGTTTAAGTGATGTATGCCCCAGGCGTCTGTGTATAGATAAATGTATATTTCGTAGATATAGGGGGATGGGGATGCATCCCCCGGATGCAACAACTCCTTCGACTGAGCTAGTCATCGTCCTCGATGACGGGACGAGACTAGGCCGTAGGGGTAGTTTAATTTGTGTGTAGGTGGGAATGGTCATCCTCTTCTTTCTTGTAAAATCTTGGCTCTTCTTTTCTTCTCTTGGGTTCTCCTGGTTTTGTATGATATGCCTTCGGCCAGAAGGTGGTGACGTTGTTGGGGGTATGTGGTGATCCCCGTGTGAGGTGAAGTACAGAAGTGAAGATGTCGTAGATGGAGAGGCGGGTATTGTCGTAGAGCGAAGTAGGTGGACGTCAGTGTGCAGTGTCCAATGTACAGTGCCTCGGAGAGTAGGTCTGCCTCGGGTTTGTGCCTAGCGATCAAGTGTAGGTGTTTAGGAGTGTGGGGGGACAATATTTCATTTACATAACATGTGCATCATGACAAATATTAAATACAAACATCAAAACATTGGACAATCTGTAATACAAAAAAAAACATAGTGGCAATATCCACTGTACAGTATACATGGTGGGTATTAAACATTAAGAACATTTTCATCATCATCAATCATTAACACAATCATCATTAATCATCATTATCATCAATCATCATCATCATCCATTAACAGAATCCTCATTAATCATCATCATCATCATCATTGTCATCATCATCATCATCATGATTGTGGACCATCTCAAAGGGAATAAAACAGCGTTAGGGCCTAGCTTACCCTCGGTCCTCTCAACTGGACGGGCTGAAAAATTGTCCTTGAGTGGCGAAAATACATTGAAGAAAAATTTAAAGGAAAAGAACAGAGAATAGGAAAAGAAAAAATAAGTGCCTCGGTGTGTTCGTTAAGGGGGTAAGAAAAATGTGTTTATTGTGAGGGGGAGAAAAGGAGGCACTTGTACAGCAGTGATTTTAGAAGGACCGGAAGGACAAGGAAAAAAAATATTGTGGCTCCAAAATACAAAAATACAAAACAAAACAAATGCACTCTTTCTCTTGCTCTCTCTCTCTCTCTCTCTCTCACTCTCGCACTCTCTCTCCGACTCTCTCTATCTCTCTCCGTCTCTCTCTTTGTCACTCTCTCGCTCTCTCCGTCTCTCTCTCTGTCCCTCGCTCTCTCTCTCTGTCTCTCTCTCTCTCTCGTGCCGTAGCACCAACATCAGAACTTATAAACGAACCCTGATCATGTCCACCCATGTGGACCTTGTACAAACAAACCTAGAGCGCGCTAGAGCTCTACAACTATTATTTTTAATGCTAATCTACTCTATGCCATGGCAAAAACTATTACGATATATCCATGGATCGTCCCCTGTGGGAGGACGGTCCATCTTAGCAAGGAAGGTTGTCTCTTACACCTGGTGAGTACAACCCTCGTCACCGTAGGTCACCTCTCAATTCAGGTGTCGATTTTCTGGGATCCGCCCAGCGGGAGTGGATATCCCACAGTTACCCCTAACCGTGGGACGGATATCAGTGGAATATTGATATAAAGTTGTGGGGAAAAAGTGTGAGAGCCAGGGGTGTGTCGGCTCTGTGTGTAGGGTAGAGGGTGCGACTGGCGCGTGTTAGGGCGGGGGTAGATATATACAGGGGACTATGTACACATTCGCCATCTGTAGGGAAATAGAGAAATGAAAAATGTGGGTGTATATTCACCCCGCTGGCTGGCTGCTGGATGTCTCTGTAAATCATATAGTTATCATTGTATTGTCATCCTGGTACCTATATCATACACGGAATACCGTGGATTCAGCTGTGGAAAAAAACATAAATATCACTCTGTATATTCGCTGTGGAGAGAGTACCACCGAGCACTCTGTATGTTCATCTGTAGGCGCCCGGTGAATGGCTGCCTGAAAAAAGAAAACATGTAGACATCATTAAAGCTGCATCTCACCATTAGAGATGCTAAATGTGTTGGATACCGAAGTATCGAATTGCCGGGCTTATACGGCTGCGAATATCACAGTCCGAGGCCGATCGCTAAACGATCTCTCGCTCTTATCTGGTACCACGTATCAGGTAACGGTAAAGCATCATGGCGATGCCGAATGAGTGATTTGTCGGGCTTACACGGCTGCGAAAAGTTGCAGGCCGAGGCCGATCGCTAATCGATCTTTCCTGTGGACGTGTATCTTATATCTAATTACAGACTAGGTTAATGTATATATATTTTTAATTGGTGCGAAACGTGGACTTAACCTAGTGCCGAAATGCCCCTTGTAAGCTACTGCGTTGACACAGTGGCTTACTAAATTTGCTTAAGTAAGTTGCCCTCGAAATATGCAACTATACTTACATACTAAATTTAGAACGAGGAATATTTCCCTTTCGGGGGTTTCGTGCGTGCAAATTCTGGAAAACGCCGGAGTCTTCCAGAACAGCCAGACCGCGACCCTACACGTCCCACCTCACATGAGGGGTATCGTGCGTGCTCTTCCTGGTGGTCTCGATCACCACCAGGCTGCCAGGCCTAAGTCCTTTTACACTTTCATCCTTACGTACTATCCCCCCCTTAATAACTAATTAATAACTAATATGTTTGTGTGTGTGTGTAGGCCTGTGTAATCGCAGCATTATCATTTCGTAGATCGCATATTATATATCGTAAATCATATATCAAGGTGTTCCCCTCCCTGGGGCACGATCAGAGTGACCAACGGTGACCTATACCTCGGCCAGGGAGAGAAATGTAGGCACGTCGTCAATAGTATGGAATCGTCCTCGGGGGTATGGTCAGAGGGGAACTCCGGTGACCAATACCTCGGCCCGGGAGATCATATATTCATCATTATTCATTATTTATTATTATGCTTGCCACCTGTGTACGAAAACAGGACTTAGCTTCGCGCAATGAAGCTTACTTACTTACTTACAAGCTAACTAAGAGTCAAGTGCATTGGGTCGTCTCTGGTTGGAGGGTCTATCCTGTCCGATGCTGAGTTGGTCAACCCCCCATCGGACCATCAAGATTCCGCCCGCAGGTCGGGCGTTGTCGACAATAGTGCATTATGGGTGGAGCCCGCCGTCGCGTCAGGGGGCAGGCTAGGTACACCCTTCAGCTTCGGTGCTTGCCCGCACTATGCCGTCGGCGCTTCGACCTTCCGTCATTCGTCAAAGTCCACGTCATGGGCTGTAGTGGCCCTCAGTCTAGGTGAAAGCTCACCAACATTTACCATAATCATTTACCATTTTACATATGTCCATCTCCTATTTTCTCCAAGAAAATAGGGTCACTTCTACCACAGTGCACCCCTGTGCGCAAACCATATATATAGCCATGTATATATGCAGTATATATCAAGTGTCAAGCGAGTGTTCGTGTGGGGGCGGTATTCTTTCAGGGTATGGGGTGGGGACAAATTCGGCACAGTGCACTTTCATTGCACCTGGCTTGCAGATGGCTAGCTAATTTCAGCTGCGTTTATTTTATTTCACAGTTAGTTGGCAAGTGAAGGACGGGGAATGGTGTCCCCTATTAGTGGGATAATGTAGACAAATTAAATGCATTTTAGTAGTGGGTTGGTCGGACGGTTAAGTGGGACCAAGGACTGGCGGCCCTAAGTGGATGTGGGATCAATATAACGTGTGAGGAAATCTCTACCGGTAAGGGGTAGGATTACAAAAGAAACTGAGTTTACAGTGCGGGTGTTAGATTCCACCCTGATGGATGTATGGGCATGTAGAAACTAGAACGACATCCCATCGCATGCAACGTTAAATATCCCTATCAGGGTAAAAATGGCATGCGGGAGAAAAATATATAAAATATTTCATATACTAATGTTAGCAGGGAATGCTTTTTACGCTAAGCTGTTAGCTCTATGATTCCGCCATGTTAACAAACATGTAGCCATGAGCGATAAAGCGTGACGTGCATCTTGGCAGCTGCATGGCTCCCAAGTGCCTTGCATTAACAGGGGACGGGACGGGGGATGAGTGTAAATATATATAGTGTATATTCTGTGTTCTGGAGGGAAAATATAGTGAAGCTTGGATCACCTTGCAGTGATTTTATGGCATCAGTTGCCGTATAACATATCACCTTGCTGCCTGCAATGTACAAGATACAACCTGTACTTATAATCTAAAAACTTATATACGAACACTGGTCAAGGAAAAATAAATAAAAAGATCCTTGTACCAAAGTACCACTGTACTATATCTGACTGGTAGGGTCACAGGGATATGCTAGGATATTCTGTGATTAAATCTCTCCTGTGGCACATCGTCTCGAGTGTGCTCGCAAAATAGTGAATTAGTAGGGATGAGTTTGTTATATAATGGGTGCATCCCGATGCAAAATATAACGGGCGCTGGTTGAAAATGCGCGTCCGCGAATAGTTTACTAGTATCGGCACTGCCGACTGTCGCTGTGGGGTGGATATGTGGATCTTAAATATTAGGCTGCACCTCTGTGCGCCGTCCTGCTCTGAACATATCGTACCATCTATGAATATGTGACTGAAAATGCCGCCTCTGTGGGCTCTATTGAGTATCTTCCTCTGGGGGAAATGAGTCAAAAATATATCATCCGCCCTGCGGAAGTGTGTGGGAACGAAAGTGTGTTTTGTCACCCTAATGTGGGGGGTGAATAAATGAATGCGAAGCATGTGCAATCTGTAATCATAAATCCCAAAAGCTGTAAGCAGGTAAAATAATAATCTGTGAGGGGGTAAGAGGGTCGTTGCGGGGAATATAGTTGGGTCACCATAGTGAACGATTATTGCCGCCTATGACTGTAATCAAGCGGTATCAGAAAAATTTGATACGCTCCGAAGAAAATTTCTAATCGGCGTGGATCTCTATCTATCGACGTTTGTGGGGAATGCCCGTGGTTGCCTATAGTGTAGGGCGGTTTCTTTAGAAAGCTGTATTGAAGTTCAATTGTAGTGTGAAAAAATGGCCAAAATATAACTTTAAGAGTGTACATCTGCGCTCCGTGTGTGGCAGCGAAAATAATGGTATTTCGCCGTGAAATATGCACTCACTGTGTTAGATAGGGTGTGTGTGAGGGGATGAATTCCAATAAAAGTGTGGGTCTACCCTAATAGGCAGTGTGTATGTATGTAAACATGTGTCCCGGGCGCAATGTCATTTGAATGGCGCGCGCGTGGATGTGATTGGATGGTGTGTGGAAATATAATGGCTGCTCGGTTGCAAGTACAGTAGAGGCTGAGTGACATCAAAGCTGAGATAAGACGTATGTGTGTAATGTCAGATAGCGTTTTATCGCTGGGCGGAAGACGCTGCGCTAATTGGTTGCAACGCGCTGTGGAGGTAGGGTCTACTCGCGCGCTATGCTGATTGGATATGAGCGCTGTACGGCACGGGAGGAAAAAGGGCAGGTTGGTTGACATGTGGCTTTCGAACTGTCAGACGCACGTGGCGGCCGATAAGCGGAGTGTGTGTCATGGACGCGCTGTCGGCATGAAAGACAGCCTGTGTAAAACATAACGTGGGTGTGATTCAATGGGTTCCCTAATAGGCAGTGAGAAATCAAAGCATTCCCCTCTCCGGGGGAACATTTGCGGGACTACGCTGTCATAACATCATGATCCCATGGGGGCATATGAAAGTTAAAACTTTGGGCTTATGCTCCAACTGTAAGTAGTGCATTGGTAGTGTACTGAGGCCTGTTGCGACTCTATTCGCGTGTACAGTGTTTTATGTCATCTTGTAGAAAAAGTCTTTCCGTGGTTTAGTCCCGCTTACTCCGGGAAAATGCAAAATTTCTGTGGCTCAGGAATGTGTTCCCTCGGGGCGTGTACTGTATTCCACACATGTCGGAATGGCCGTGGAGTAGCACAATAGGCTAAGTCTACCGTACAACCTGCTGTATGGAAGTGACAGCTGTATGTAGGAGTACCGTAATTCAATGTGTTGATAGGGAGAGTATGTGCTCCTAACGCGTATATAATGTTCGTGTACACAAGTGCATACTTAGTGTTTTTAAGAAATAAAATCATTGGGCCTTCGTTGACCGATTTTTATAAAACTTGGCGTTCCTTCGCCCATGGTAGATATTTACCCTATATTGTGGACCTAGGAGGGTATAAATTAATGTACCCTGGGCATAACTCGCCTAGGAAAACGTAGGATATTTATTGACCATAGACGTAGTGGCTGCCTGAATATACCTATGCGCGCATGGCTGATATTTATCCTATATTGTGGACCTAGGAGGGTATAATTTAATGTACCCAGGGCATAACTCGCCTAGGAAAACGTAGGATATTTATGGACCATGGCGTTAATGCTACACGGATGGACATATGGGGATATGTACCTCGGTGTGCAACGACGTCTGATATGTAAAAATGCGAAAGTGGAATTCGGCCAACTAATGATGATGGCGACAAATGTGTGTAACTAATGGGTATATAAGAATTGAATGGGATCGAAAGAAGGACTTTGTGGTCCGATTGTAGCCTTGTGGCTATTGTTAAGTTATTTCGTGAATTTATTATTTAATATTGTGTCGGCATATGGCAGACTATGACGAACAGTTCATAACTTAGCGTAGGGATGAAAAAATGGTTTCCTACGCCGATTGTTAGAGGAATATGCCCCAATCCCACGGCTTAACCGTGAGTCCAATCGGTCGGCGGCTGAAGGAATGTATGATATAATTAAAATGTGAATGCTTTTCCCTAAATCGTCGACTAATGATGAAGACGCCTCGTTGGAGAACTGTTTGCCATGTATGGCCCTATGACGGTATTGTGTGGTCAATGCCACCGTTGAATAAAAATAACAGTTAAAGATCCCATGTGAATAAAATATATAAAAAGGACTGTGTGGATTGGGACAACGCCACATGTGGCCTGCCTGTATTGGATGCCCTGCTCGTTGCATGCCGAGATGCTGTAGGTGCAATCCTACTTCCGGCTGCGTCTGTGGAACGCGCATCACTGCTTATCATCAGTGTGCAGTCCCGAGCGTTGGGATCGAGTGAAATGTATGAGATAAAGGAACATGGATTTACAGTGTATGCTAATATGTGACCTAGGTAAGTAGTTCCTGACCCCAATTGTCCCATAAGTGTGTGGTCCTGATGACCTGTGAAGTCTGATGTTCGGAGGTTATTGTAACCTGTGTAATTGTGTTAATTCGTGGCTGGCTGTGGCGGTGGTAATTAACCTGTGTTATTGTAAGAATGCGTCCTTGCCTATGTTGAAGGCCGCTATCCTGTGTTAGTGTAGTAATAAGCCTGTGCTTGTGCGGAAGACCGCTAACCTGTGTTATTGTGGTGTCCATGAATTTAAGTGTAAACTGCCTTCGGTATTGGCTGTGAACCCGATATATGCAATGAATCCTAATAGAGTACGATCTGACACGGTGAAACTGAAAGAGAAGGATGTGGTAACCTCTCCACATCTCAGCGGGAGGTCGCTTTCGGAAGCCGTGCACCTCGGGTGTGTGTGTGTGAGGTATGGCTACATGTATTATCTCTCGCGGTGATTCTAGAATGGATGTGTTTGCAAAATAACTGGCTGTGGCTATGTATTGCGGTATTATTAACTGTTATCCTATGGCATTTTGATCTTTCGTCGGGCACTAGCTAATGTATATACCGTTATGCCGCATGCATATCGGTATGAGTGTAGAGGGTGGACAGAATCCTTCCGTAAAGGCATGGATGCGCTATTGACCCTGCTGTAAGGGAAGTGATCTGCCGTCGGTCAACTAAAGGACCGTGCTTGGGTGCGCAATGTATTGTAAAAATTCGAGTGGATATGTCCTCCGGCAAACTACTGTGTGAACCAGAGTGTATTTCTGGAAGGCCACGATAGGTAAACCTTTCTGCGGTTTGCCGCTTGTACTCCTGGACAATGTACTTGAGTACGCATGGCTGTCGATGTGTGTTCCTAGGCACGTGCCATGCAGCGCACAACAGTTGCTATGGAAGCGTGTTAATTGCGATGTCAGCGGTGGGGTTCGGGTGACAACGTCCGGTGAGTGTAAATGACCTAGGCTGGCAGTGAAACATGTGTTTCACTGTACAGATACTCCTTGTCCTAGCGTTTGTGATCAGATCCAAAGATGATACAATTATGACATAAAGACACAAAAGAAAATAATAAAGTATATATATATATATTAATACACTCTTAACAGCTAAACATGTAACTTATAATCAGGACTGGTGTCTAGGCACGGTGTGGAACTGGTGTTGACACGTAGTCGTGAATATGGCTACTAGATGCCATCGCGCGCCTGGCGCTCTCGCCCAAGCTATCCTAGGATATTATGTTCCTGGGTACTTATGGGGGACTTATGGGGATGATGGGACACGTGGAGCTGCTATATGTGCATCGTGCCTCGACATATCCTACCTCTATACTAAATGTGTTTTACGGGTTTAAAGGGGGGAAAATGGTCCTAGATTCAAGTAATGTGATCTCCACTGGTACTTCGTAAGCCGGTTTCTACCGTAAGGCGTACCTCTCTTGCCCTCGGATAGCTAATGCAATTTTAGCTCCGGGAATCAACTCAGGGTGTTCATCCTGTTTTCGGGGCGTCTGTAAGAGGGTAATCTTTGGTTTAAGGCGTTGTGGCTCTTCTGTAGGTATAAATGGGATTGGCCGGTGTATTAGTGTGGCTTTTCGGCAAGCCTTAGGACCGTTGTTCGCCCGCAAATGCGGTAACGTCCTAGGGGACAATGTAACCTTGGAGATGGGGGTGCGTGCACGTGGTGGGTAAAGTGGGTGCACGTGTGCAACGTTTCCAAGTGTGGGCTGCGTATTTGGCATGGCCACGGTGGTCTCCTTCCTAATAGGAGTGGGCCGTAGGGAAATTGTCCTATTGGCCATCCTGGGGGGAATGTCAGTGATGACCCCTTCTAATTGCGTAGGCTTATGCGTTAAGAGTTCAAACAAGAGAAAGTTTGCCTGTAGCTGACAGAAACGTGGCCATAGTTCGGCGTACTGCAGGGTAACTACCCTGGCCTGTTCCTCCACTTTCGTGTTGGCAGTATCCACCCTAAGGTGATCTACCCTAAGTGCAAAATACTGTTGGTGAAGATCCTCGTGTATGAAGTGGAGTCTCCCTTGCGTGCGGCTAAATTGTTGCCTGATTGCTGGGATGGGGCCTCTAAGAACATACTTAGGTCCCTTTTTGTGGGATAGGGCTCCCAGAGTCCTATTGTATTGAGCATGTATTAATTCTTGCAGGCGGTGCAGGTAATCCTGTTTATCCCGCAAGGATTTGTGCCATGCAATCAAGTTTTGCAAGGCGTCTACTCGCTGCAATATATTCAGGCGGTAGAGAGATGCCATCCTGTATGTGTAACGAAAATTAGGCTGTGGCCGTGTAAAGGTATATCTTATTCAAGTGTGTATATCGATTTCACTCTGAGTAAGGAAATATCAATGGATGTGTCTGGGCTATCGGAGCTGTGGGAGGATCTTCCCTAATTGTTGGTGATTACCTCTGTATTCTATGGTGGCGGGGAATAAAATATCCCCGTCGCTATCCTGCTTAAGGCACTGGGGATCGAAGTGGGCGGGTAGTTAAATACTGTGGCCCCTATCTACTCTATGGGGTGGGCGTAGCTATCTTGGGGGTCGTAAATCGCTTACTGCGATGTAAGGGTGGTTTGTAGAAAGGTAATATCTACTGGGGCGGGCTTGGGTGGGTACTAAAATATTACCTAACCCGTACGCTAAACAAAATCCCAATTTTGGGTGGCGTATGCTTGGTTTTGTAAAAAGGTACTTTGCCGGTTCTTTCCAGCAGAGTCACGTTGTATGTGACCCCTGGGCGTTGTCTTACGACAACGTCACGGTACTCGGCGCCTCTACCAATTGTAGGGTACCCGAGAGGGTGTCCTCTACAATGTATTGTCTTAGGGGATGAAATAAGAGTAGCTGGGGGGCTGCTCGTAGCTTGGCTGTGAGAGGTGTAAACGTGGACGGGTTCGAGAGCGTATAATTGCTCGAAAGAAGAACTCCCGAATGTACTGCTTAATCGGGTAGTTCGGAGATGCGGTTAAGGGATGAAGGGCGGTTTGACGCTATGAGCTTTGAACAGCAGAGCCACTGTTCGGAATACTGCCGCGTGAGCAGCGACTGGCTCGAGCTGCTGAGCGATGCACGCAGTGTGACGTCAGCGAGTAACTTGCTACGTGCGCTGTGAAATAATTAGTTAAATGTCTACCTGGCTTCTACCGGAACAAGGGATGAAGAACAGGATCTTAATAACTAATTAAATAAACTAGAAAGACCAGTGGCTTCTAATATTACTGAGTTTAATGTGGGGTACTTCAGACTTGAAGTACTCCTTGCAGTGGCAAAACAGTTATTAAAACAGATACTTCTATAAACCAAGCACAAAGGGGTGGTAGTGTAAATGTCTGTACTGAGGATGGTGTATCGCTATGACACTTACCCTTCGGCGTTGATGTGGCTCGTGGCAGCGGTTTGGCACAAAGAAGCACTGAGGCAAAGTGCCTGACTGTCTGAGTGATCGATTGATCCTGAGGTACCACGCCTCCCCACTTTTATACGTTTCGAAGTGCCATGTCTGTGGAATTGCACTTTCCACAGGATGTGCGTTGCTGGCTGGGGTTAACGGAGGTCGTTGCTATGCCCTGGGCCTGACTTTTTGTTAGAAGTTTAAGTGATGTATGCCGCAGGCGTCTGTGTATAGATAAATGTATATTTCGTAGATATAGGGGCATGGGGATGCATCCCCCGGATGCAACAATATGCAATTGGATTAACTCATGAGGGCTACTTGTAGCATAGGCCTTTGAGAATATTTTACGGAAGTTATTCTAACAAATCTACGAAGTGATTTGCTCTCAAGAGTTCCCATATCAATGTTCGAATTGCAGAATAAGAATGTAGAAAAAAGGAAACTCGTGCCCACTGGCCTGGTGCAAGACCTCGAAATGAACACCACTTGGATGACTTACGTATCATCGATACCATTTCAGTACCTCAAACCGAAATTAAATTTTTTGGCAGGGTAGGGAATCAAACCCTGACCACCAGGGCGACAGCCAAGAATGTTAGCCGCTGAACCACGAGGTGGTCTCTTCCATTGTCAGCGCAATCCATTGCACGATACCATGTGATTTCTACACTGTGAGAACGATAATAGTGCACATTCTTAGTATTTTTGGCATTAAATAGCCCCTGGTAGGTAAGAAAGACAGTTCGCATACCATAACTCTAGTGCCGATTAATTCCAAGAACTAACAAACAAAACAGTTTTAAGCACTCCACCGAAAGAAATACCGACAAGCTGGTAGATACACAGACAACATATTTTGTAATTTTCAGAGCAAAATTGTTTTACAAAGAATAGCACTCTTGGTCTCTATCCTGTTGAAATAATGAAAATTGTCATAAAATTTCAAAAGTTACAAGGATTTCATGTCAACTAGCATATTTTGCCGTATGTCTTATGTGTAGGTAAATTCCATGAGGTATTGTTTCAGGCGATGTTGAAAATAAGAATAAAAGACATAAATTACCTTAGGTTGCGACAGAATATTGTTCATTTTAAAATCCTGATAAATTTACTAACGCATGTTTCTCGAACTCACATATCCCTGAACAGCATCAATCTAGTCAGTTGGTGAATTCAGGATCTTGTTGTTGAAATACAGGTTTAACTTATAGTTCTAATGTAGTTTTTTTTGTTCTACCCATAATTATTCCGGTTGCTATGAGGTAGGGGATGTGGTGAGACAGTTTCCTTGTGGGAATGATGTTACGGATAGATGCCCTTCGTCTTGCGAGTTCGGAGTAGTCTTACCATGCACGTTAACGTGTGTAGCTCCCTCGGCTGGTTTGTGACATTATGTCAACAAATTAAAAAATGTATTTTAATCTTCCGATTCCGTACCAGCCCGTTACTGTCACATGCTTGATTTCATTTTTAGGATTATTATATCTCGCTGCACCTGCTGCATCACCCAAAAAGTATGCAAATTCCTGTACCTTGTTGCAGATCTGGTTCATGTACATCCAAATATCATGTTTTATACGTCTGATTTGTTTCATTAATGTGTGACTCTCCCACTAAGCTATTTTTGTCCTCCCCATGCACAAATATGTTATGAGCACGGCAGACCACACGCATATGATAAAATGTTGGTTCTATTGCGCCTAGTGTCTAGGCTCTGAGCTTAGTACTAAACGTACTGCAGTACCCGGTCAAATGGACAGTGCTTGTGCGACTAAGCGCTGCAGTGCTAGTGTGCTGTCATGCTGCACTGCTCAGAAATGGACAGGGTAGGGCTTCGCTTCGCTGGCACGAGTAAATATCTCGCTAGCACTGCTTCACCTTGCCCATTGCACGGCCCTTCACAGGTACTTCAATGATTCCTTCAGAATTTCATCATATATTTCTCTGGAATCACTTTCTTTCAGCTTCTTGATGGTGTGTTCCATTCTTCTTTTTCCCAAATTAAAATTTCTTGGAACTGTTGGGTGTCCTTCAATCCATGGCAACCTCGCTTCATAGCATCCCTCTCCATGTGTCTTAACAGTATCAAGAAAGTAATCAAGAATTGCCTGTCCTCTCTCTTCTCTATTCTTCCTTTCACCTGGATCTTGAATATCAAGTGCACCCAGCTCCCAACGTTTGCTTACAGATTCGGTATGCACAAACATTGAAAGTGCTGTCATAGAATTGGAAGATTTGGGCCCCTTTATCTTTCCTGTGACAATCCATCCCAGATAAGTCTCAATTGCAACAAGCCCACAATGTAAAATCTCCCTTCTGCCAGTGAGAAGTTTTCCGTATATATCCGCTCCCACCAAAACTTCAACTGGCTTATCTTCATCGAAGTGGTTTCAGTCAACCATAGTCCAGGTTCAATGACAGGGATGCGAGAACAAATGTTTTCTTCATCCAGTGCTTCGAAATTACAAGTATAGGTCCTCATGAGACTTTTTTAACCTCACCTTGTAACAAAGATGTAGTTTTGGATTAGTCACCTTACCCCCAAACAAACCATGGATCAGCGTCTCTTCACCGATGGGCTCATATCCCATTCACTGAGCAGTGTCCTTCCTAATGTAGGAACGTTGCAAGCCTGGGTCCATGAGGACACGGACTTGTTTTTCCTGCTATCCTCTAATGGTCACCATGAGTGCTTGTAAAAAAACCTGACTACAGTTCACATTTGATAGGGAATTCTCAACTGTTCCCCCTTCTTTTGGAGTTTGCTGCCTGTGACTTCTGGGACATGCCTTCACTCACAAATAATACATTTCAACAGTGTTATACAGTACCTACTAATGTGGCCAATCTTAAGACAAGAAAAGCAACAGTTCGTTCTATTTAGAATGTTCCTCTTGTCATCACGCCATATCTTCTGGGTCATAAAACAAGCATCGCTTTAGTGATTTCCTTCACAAAAATTGACAAGACCAGCTGCTGTTGGAATATTAGTACTGATATAATGACTGTTTGACTCTGCTCCTAATGTTTTCGTGCTACCCTTGGAGTGGTTTCCTATCTTGAAACCTTGGACTGCCATACAGATTCGCTCCTCATATTCAACCTCGCATTTCAAAAAAACATGAGGCTATAAAGTCTGGTTTTACCATCAGTTTGAGCCGAACTGGTGTTGTAACTTCTCTGCCAAGCTCTCAACACTTCTTCAGCGAGACACGACTCAACAAGTGGAAAGAGCATTGCAGCATATTTTATCTGTAACTACTCCTAAAGTTTCCAAAGCCCTTAACGGTGTCTCCATTTTGTCATATAGGGAGGAAAGACTGACTTGATTGTGCTTCGAATTCATCGCGAGTCAATTTGAGCAATTTCTCGCGTAGCAAGTTGAGCCGTCCGGCCTTTCGCAGATGTTGTCGCAGTGGAAGAGTGTGTTCTTATTAGCCTGGCGCTGGGCCAAGAAACTGGACTAAAGTACCTCTACCTACCAAAATGTCTTTGCGACCAAACCTAGCTTTCAAGCATTCAAGACTTGCTATAGTTACTGCCTGTAGGGGGAAAACTTTCCACCACTTCCCTAGCTCTAGTGTTTGGCTCCATAGCTTGTAACAAATACTGAAATTTGTCTGAATAATCTATGTGAGAGTCGTCATTTATCTTCTTAAATTGACCCCAGAAGGTTAGCCAGTCCTTGATCTCCCCTCCAAATTGATTTAACTCAAGAGCAGGTAATTAAATGTTATCTTGGTTATGTTCAAAATAGAGATACCGGTACTGTCATCAACAGAATTTAGGCTCCTTTGCAAGTAAAGACTTATTCTTTTGTACTTGCCTGAGTATTCATCAGCGGTCTGTACCTCGGTATCCAAATCCTGTGTTTTAGTAGCCGTATTTTGCAGTAGCAAATCCAAAATATCTGCATCCAAACGTGCCATCTCCTCAAATTTCTCGCGTAGCAAGTTGAGCCGTCCGGCCTTTCGCAGATGTTGTCGCAGTGGAAGAGTGTGTTCTTATTAGCCTGGCGCTGGGCCAAGAAACCGGACTAAAGTAAAGAAGGCATCAGAGGCGGTGGATTGAACGTACATTCACTGCGATCTGAATGCAAGTTCTATTAGAATGCGCTAATCATAAGAGCTATGGGCCTAGGTTAGGTTAGCCTAATTGCTTAAGAAATAAAGATATAAACAACTAGTAAAAAAGGTACGCAAATGCCACACTTAAAATGAGGAACGATAATGTATGTATTCTCAAAGCAAAAGGTCTTGAGAAATGACGAGGAAGCGTATACATGTTAAGGTAAGGTAATATGGTCGTCTAAAATGACACAAGAGATAACCTAACCGAACGAGGAACCATAACATTAAGGTTATGTGGGAATATGCAGTAAAGGTAGGGGAGGGAATCGTAAATGGGAAAATATACTCGTAATGAGTAAAATTACATTGTGAAGGGAGACAGATTATAAGAGCTAGACACGAAGTCAGGAAACGTGAGTCTGCCGTCAAAGAGGGATCGGCAGCACTGATGGCTCCGGAGAAAGGAAGAGGTGAGGGAATCTTAGAAAGGTCGGAGAATAAATAAAAGTACGCGTAGACATGACGTGAACAAAACAAACACAAAACTGAGGCGCAAGAAACCGAAATGAAATATATAAAGGGAATATATAAAGCCCGGTTGAGAAAGGAGGAGGGAGCAGCGTCTGACTCGAATCGAGCGGCTGCAAACAGCGTCTGTTCTCCATGTTAGGAGCGGCTGATATTATAAACCTCAGGGCTAACAACCTTGATGGTAAACAACCCGTCGCCCTTTAGGGTGGCCTACCTACTTACTCGTTGAACTCAACATGAAGGGAAACATTAACATAGAGAATACCCCAGGTGGTAACCAATCCACCCCCACTCATGGGGCATGCAGGCCATCGAACTCTGGGGAGCCTGCACTTTCATGTGCTCCGCCGTATACGCAACAGCCAAGAAATAAGAGAAATATCACCTACCTAGCTACAATTAACATCAACTCCATGTTAAAGGTAGGTAAAATGAAACATACCCTGGATGTGCTGGACAAGCATAACATCAAGATAGCAGCACTGCAAGAGACTAGATTCACGGACGAAGATGCAATAGAATCTCAAGGATACAGGATTTACAAAGGGAAACCAGGCATCAGAGTGATGAAGAACTTCCCTCACCTTGGCACTGGCTTTGCTGTACATCATAGTATCGTTGATAACATAATAGGGTTCATTTCGCCTAATGGTAGGACTTCTTCAATATCTTTAAGGTTCCGCAATAGGGCATATACCATAATGAACTTTCATGCACCCACAAACGACACAAACAGAAAAGACCTAGAGTCAGTTGAGCAATATTGGAGTGTTCTAGAAGAAACCCTTGACAAGATTCCACAACATCATACCACCATACTCATGGGTGATTTTAACGCACAAATTGGCAAGGAGAAAAAATATCGTCGGATAGTGGGCCTCTATCCAGCCCAAAAGAGGACCAATAAAAATGGAGAACGCCTCATAGATCTTTGCGATAAGTATGACCTGGTCCTAAAATCAACTGCCTTCAATCGCCTGCCTCGGAAGGCCAAGACTTGGAAGAGCCCAAATCCAATGCTAGGAGAGTTCCAGTTGGATCATGTGGCTATGGACAGAAAGTATCACAAAGAGATACAAAATGTCAAAGTGCTAAGGGCAGCTAACTTAGACTCAGACCATTACTTATCTCTCGTGAAAACCAAACTGCAGCCAATTAGGAGACCACCAAATACCTCCCGAGTTGGTAAAATACCAAAGTTCAACGTCCTCAAACTGAGTGATGAAGACTGTGGTTTCCAAGCCACCCTGAAGGAAAACACAGAGAAGCAAGGTTGGTCCAACCTACAAAAGGCTCTACTGGATGCCGCTCAAAAAACCATGCCTGCCTCATCCAACAAAGCCAAGCATCCCTGGTGGACGACTACATGTGACAAGGCTATAGAAGAAAGGCGTAGAGCCTGGGTCACTTGGAACCAGTGCAAGAATGAAGCTAACTACCAGGCCTTTCTTACACAAAGAAAAATAACTTCCAATATAGTGCGACAAACCAAGAGGAACCATAATAAGGCTCTAATAAAACAGGCAGAAGAGGACTTCAAAAGACATAACTCGAGGGATTTCTACAGAGAACTCAGGAAACAGTCGACACAATACAAAGCTCCTACCCTTCATCTTCGTGGACCTGATGGAAAACTTCAGTACAACAACAAGGATTGCACCAGTACCCTTGCAGGGTATTTCAAGAAGCTCCTCAATGCAGAGGAACCTGAAGAGAGACTCACCTTCCATGACCCTCCTTCGAGAAATCCAGACTCCTTACCGCCAACCATAGAAGAAATACGGGAGATTATCAAGAGCCTAAAGAACAACAAGGCCTCAGGTGAAGACGGTATAGTTGCAGAAATGTGGAAACATGCTGATGAACAATCAATACAAAACCTCCATCAAATCATACAGGGCATTTGGGCAACGGAGACCTTACCTGAGGAATGGACCTCAGCTGTGATCCATCCTCTACACAAGAAAGGTAGTAGGATTGACCTTGATAACTACAGAGGCATATCTCTAATATCTGTCACATACAAGATAATATCTAAAGCCTTGCTAACCAGAGTTACTAGTCAACTAGATTCCCAACTAAGTGAATATCAGGCCGGTTTTCGTGCAAATAGATCATGCATAGAGCAAATACAGAACCTCAAGACAATCTTAAGGTACAAGAATTGCGGCGGACATCGATGGGTAGTCATACTAGTGGATTTCCAGAAGGCGTATGATTCAATAGACAGACAGACCCTCTTCTCCACTCTATGGGAATTAGGACTGGATGCGAAGACCACCAGACTAATCCAGGCTACACTGAAGACTACGACCTCCAAAGTCAAGTTCAGAGGTGAACTCTCAGACAGCTTCTCTATCCAAACAGGAGTTAGACAAGGTGATGGCATTTCTTGTATTCTCTTCAATTGTGTACTTGAGAAGATCATCAGGGAATGGACTACCACGTTACCATCAGGAACAGGACTGCAAATTGGGTACAAGAAAGACAATCTCAATGTACCTTGCCTGGCCTTTGCCGACGACCTTACCTTGTTAGCGAACAACATAGAAGAAGCTACTCACCAACTACAGAGCCTCTATAACATAGCAGCTAAAACTGGCTTGAAGGTCAATATACAAAAAACAGTGTTCATGACAAATATAAAGGGAGCCCCATCTACTATTCTTGTGAAAGACACCGCAATTCAAAAAGTTCCTGCAGTGAAGTACCTAGGGGAGTGGATTCCAGCAAACGAGAGTGAGACCTTAGCAATAGACACTAGATGCACGAAACTGGAAAGGGTTTACCACTCCTGTAAGAGCATCTACACATCCAAGTGCCTCTCTAAGAACCTTAAACTTCTACATTACAACTCAGTAGTAAGACCTTCCGTTCTATATGCCTCTGAGTGTCTCCTGATGAACCGGAAAGGCCCACTGCGGAAACTAGAGCTCAAGGAACGGAAAATACTTAGAAGGATTTTAGGACCAATAAGGGAAGAGGGTGGTACTTACAGGATCAGGCACAACAATGAGCTCTATGATCATCAAGAAGATATCGTCACATCCATGAGGAAGAGACGATTAGCTTTCTACGGACATCTGACACGCATGGGTCCAGATAGACTTATCAGCCAGATCTTCACCACGACAGGAAGAGGGAAAGCGTCCAAAAACAAATGTATCACCACAGTGAAGTCAGACCTACAGCAACTTGGAATTTCATCAAAAAACATACAGGATCGATCACAATTCCGACAGATGATTCAACATGGTGTCTTTCCAGTGTCTCTCACCAGCAGGAAGAGTACAGGGACTACCAGACTGAAGTGGACACAGGAAAGAAAGCAGACACACAGCCAGAAGATGAAAGCTGCCTGGGCTAAGAAGAAACATAAATTCCTTACATGAAGTCAAAACGAGCCCCGTGGTCCTCAGTAGGCCCAAACGAAAAGAAGAAGAAGAAAGGGAAGTTAACGTTACACATTACAAAGGTATCCATCAAGATAAGTTCCGTAAAGAGGGAAGTCAATCTCATGGACTTGCTTATGAAAACACACTCCTAAGATAAGGTAGACCGATAAAGATAAAAAGGTAAGGTGCTGGTCTTACTGTGATGTACATACCATCCAGTAAACCGAACCATATCCAACATAAAAGGGACGACGATAAAGAGACAAACGATAAAGGAACGATAGAGGCATACAATGGACATACTAGAAAAGGCTAAATGCCCTAGTATACCATACAAAAGCCACATATCCGCACTCACACACAAGGAATATTAATCCGTGACTCATCTTGATGGATCCAGCTTATTCGACATCACGAAATAGAACAAAAATAAACTAAACACACGTATCTACGCGCACCTTTAAATAAATAAATAAACATAAAAAGGGGAGAAAACCGAAATAAAGAAAGGCACCTCGAATACGAGAGCGGGAACACAAACAAAATGGTCCTACCAGGATAGAAAAAACAGAAGACTGCTTGGGAGGGTAACAAAGAGTTGTTACAGGTGACGGAAAAGAGAAAGTAAAAGGAAAGAGGTGTCACTGATCACGATTCGGCATAGTAAGAAATCACTATAACGAACCTTGATCAGCAATTATAGAAATGTCCACTGATCTGCTCAGTTACCCTGGCCAGTAATAACCCAGAAGAAAAGAGAACAATTCCGATAATTGACACGTCGAAGAAAAGAAAAAAAAGGGAAGACTACAAGTGGAAAAGAAAAAACGGTTCAAAGTCCAGATCCGCCATGACCACATCATCTTGCTTCTCTGTATTCACTCCTGAGTTTCTTCTTTGGTTGCTTGGTTCTTAAGTTTAGGGGCTGCGACAACGCGGTCATGTAGCCCCGTGTACTTTGGGTGTGTGTAGAATCTGTCTGATAACCGGTGTTAATTGTGATGACTGTATTAGTGTGTGTTATCTGTTTTTCAATTTAAGTACTGCAACTTAGAATTTTTCAAATAGTTCCTACTTTTGCCGCCAAGCGCCACCGTCAACGACTACTAGGCCAAGTTCAGAACTTAGCTACTAGACGCCACCGCAGCCGGCTCTTGGCAGCGAACGTAGAAACCTAAGAGCATTGTTCACATTCTTAACCTATCCAATTTAGCTTCACACAGGTGCAATTAGAGGAAGGTTCTTTAACATGCCATAAATCTATGACATGGGACCGCCGGCTTTACTTCCCCTCCGAAGGAAGGCATACTGTGGGATTTTTAACGCTCTTAAAAAATCCGACGGCTTCGGCCGGGTTTGAACCCGCTATCTTAATGTTTCTTCTTTCTTCCAAGTTGTTATACACGCGAGTAAATGCCGCCCGCACTACCGTCCGTTTCTTTTTCAACGCATCCATGACCACGTATACACAAACTGGATAAGACACTTCCCGATATACGTTGCGCTAATATGCAACCCACAATTTAACACAATAGTCCTGTCACGGTCGCCATATCCTGTTTCATAAAGGTGTAAGGCAAGGCTGCAACTAATCACCCATACTTTTCAATCTTTACATTGGAGAAAAATTTAAAGTGGGAGTGAAGATTCTAGGAGAAATAATTTCAACTCTGAGATTTGCTGATGACCTCGTCATTTTGGCCGACACGCCAGAGGATTTGAATGAGTTTCTGAATGGTATGAACTCCGTCTTGAGGAAAGAATTCATGATGAAAATCAATAAATGTAAAACAAAAAATTGGAATGCAGCCAAAATAAATCAGAAACCTCTATGGACATCAAATTGGCAGGTGAAAAGCTGAAGGAAGTAGGAGACTTCTGTTACTTAGGAAGCAAAATAACCAGTGATGGATGAAGCAATGAGGATATAAAAAGTAGGTTGGCTCAGGCAAGGAAAGCATTTCTACAGAAAAGGAATCTATTGACATCGAATATAGATATAGGTATTAGGAAGTCATTTCTGAAAGCCATTGTCTGGAGCATGGCACTATATGGAAGTGAAACTTGGACTATTGGTGCAGCAGAAAAGAGGAGAATTGAAGAGTTTGAAATGTGGTGTTACAGGAGAATGATGAAGATGAGATGGGTAGATAAGGTTACAAATGAAGAGGTATTAAGCCGAGTGGGAGAGGAGAGATGTTTCCGGCGACTGCTAATGAAGAGAAGAGATAGGTTGGTAGGACACTTACTAAGACACCCAGGAATAGCAAGCTTAGTCATGGAAGGAAGGGTCGAGGACATGAACTGTTGGGGTAGACCAAGGTTAGAATATGTTAAACAGATTGCCTCGGATGTAGGGTGTGGTAGCTATGTAGAGATAAAACGATTAGCTGAGGACAGGGAGGCATGGAGGGCTGCATTAAACCAGTCAAAAGACTGAAGATTCAAACCACAACATTAACAAAGCCTACCTGGCGTTCTCAGATTCTTTTCATCATAATTAATAACAGTTTTAAGTGCAACAATTTTATTATATTGACTACATGCTTCCAGATTGGATTACAGTGAATACTACACTTCCAAAGAATATCTACAAAAGAGCATTAACAAAGAAAACAAAAGATAGTTGTTACATCAAGGATATCCAACAATAGTTCAGAAGTTTGCAACACTGTAGCACAACCACTTATAACACAAGTTGATTTGTTGTTGCTTTTATCATTTGGGGGACTTGGACATCGTGGTCATTCAGACCCAAGTACTTGGGTGTGTGTAATTTTGTATGATAACCTGTTGTATTATGGTGACTGTATTAGAGTGTCTTTGTACTTTAGGTGAGGATTGGGAGGGAGGCAACCGTGGCCTTAAGCAAGGAGCCATCTCGGCATTGGCCTTCAGTAGACGTGGGAAACCACAGAAAACCACTTCCAAGATGGCCGAGGTGGGAATCGAATACACCTCGTCTCGGGTTCGCCACATGAGGCTTAGCGTACCCCGTTTCAGCCCTCAGACCAGAATTACATTTATGGGCAGGGCCAGGAAACAAGCCCAGACCTCTGGGGCAACAACCGAGAATGCTAGGCACTACACCACGAGGGGGTCAAACAAGAATTGTGTCAAGGCATGTACCTAATGGGCAAGACTAGGGAGTTGTGTGTCTCCAAGGTATAAGGGAGCTGAGAACATGGTAGCCTTTCTTCCTGAAACTACCAACCGTCATTCACTCACTGAGAACAGTTTCAAGCTAGACTGTAAAGAACCCATTACAGATTTGGCTTGGCAATCTTTAATTTGCTTCATCTTGGCCCACATTAGGCTGAAGAAAGTGACGAGCAGGAGATGGACAGCAGAACACAAAACACTTTTGCTGCCATAGAGCTTACACAGATTCTTTACCTTAGTGATACAGCATTATGTTTCAACAGGTGACTGGAATCAAGCAGACCACTGGAATTTCATAACATGCTTGACACTAGATATTTCTGAAAAATACTGCTCTTATTGAATGCTGTCGGTAGTGATAACAATATGCCATGGCAGTATCCGTTTACTTCTTAAGTTAAATCATTCACATTATATGCACCTATTTTAACATGGCTATGTGTATGCTCACTAATGCAATACAATTGCAGGAATTGTCATTTATATTCCACTGCCCATTGAAGGTTGTAATCCCGACAGTGAAAATTGCAATGTCCATTCAATGCATCGATTGAGCAGGGAGGAACTATTCGTACAAATCCTGCATTATTTACCAAAAGAAAGGGTATTGGTTTGGTATATGAAACACATACTGCTATAACATTTGTGAAAATGAGTTGACAAGTAACATACTGGTACAACACAAATCTGTTCGCAGGAATTCTCCCATATATGCTCAAATTTCCTAAACAACTATTCCTAGTAGCAATAATGTTATAGGATTATTGTATGAGTTGTACAGCTACAGGCAGTCTCTCTAGAGATAACGGCTGGCTGTGTGGCTCAGCGGTAACGTTCTCGCTTGCTGAGCCCACGGTTGCAGGATCGAATCCTGACGCAGTCAGCTGGCATTTAAGGGGGCACAAATGCGAGGGAGCCATGTCAGTAGATTTACTGGCACGTCGATGATCCCCTGCCGGGAAAAAATCCAGCACCCCAGCGTCTGTAAGAGCCACAGTAGTTAAAAGGGACATAAAACCAATAACATTATTATATCTAGAGATAACAACTTTCTATATCGAAACAGTGACACATACCCCAGACCGAACACTGCCGCTGTTATCGATATACCTTTAATACACAGTACACCTGCACTGATTACATACACCTATTGGTTGTATCACCAACATCCAAATAACCAACATGGGAGTTATTCATGAAGCATACAGACACCAACTGGTAAGGAACAGGAGTCCACAAGTTGTATGTATTCAAGTAATTGCATACAACCCACACCACACAGCTCAGGGAAATAATTTATATACAGAGAGCA
This sequence comes from Meconema thalassinum, assembly GCA_946902985.2. NCBI lineage: Eukaryota > Metazoa > Arthropoda > Insecta > Orthoptera > Tettigoniidae > Meconema > Meconema thalassinum. The sequence goes on from OX336389.2 coordinate 1,076,610,539, forward strand.
TGGAGCAGTTGCAATTTAAGGAGATATGGAAAACTAAATATTTGTGGAGAAACACCATGGCATAGTGAAAATTGCATGCTAAATGTTGTGATAAATATGCAGTAATAAAGAAACCCTACACTCAGGTCTTACTCAGTACTGCTCGGGTCTAAGCTGCATGGACCTGAGAGGAATGTGCATCGCAGGCTATCAGTAGTAGTGGTGACGAGTGATGAGGTTTCTCGGTCCTTGCGTAGTAACAGAAGCAAATACATTAGTCGGTGACTCAGTCACTCATACCCAACGCCACACTGGTTTCAGAAAAGACCTATGTTAGCAGTATTGGAATAGACGAGAACGTCAGGTAACACGGCGGGCTGTCGACAGGCTTCTCAATTCACGCCTGCTCCTACCCTGCCTCTGCCCTTCATCCCGCAAGTTCACAGAGCTTGGAACCGAGCAGTAGGTAGTAGGCAGTAGGTAGTGACATACATTCCTTGCAATGAGTTTCGCAGCATGTATGGCCAAAACTTTGGTGTGGTGTACCGTACTAACTGATGATACCAACCATACACTGACAAGAAATTCTTTCACTAGAATGAGATGTCTGGAATGCATTATGTCATAAATGAATTGGCTTCAAAGTATTAAAGCAACCAAGAACCCAGTGCTATTCAGCACCTAGAACAAATACTAGGTACCGTACTGAACTGCATTGTCATGCACAGGAATAAAATGCCAACTTTCTTACATACTTTGGGTGGTCAAGGTAAGAGAACTTTAACCCTCAGTGTAAAAAAATGTCCCTACAATGCCAGAACAACCCTTGTTCTCTCAGTTATAAAATGCATGTTAGCAGGTTCCACCATCATATAGGGAGGTACAATTTGACATGCTGCATGCATAAAATGATTGCTAACACAGTAAGACTGAAACCTACACTGAAGCACCACTCAAAAGGAGCTACAGATTAATGTACACTACTGAATGTAGTCTACTGTACTCCTAGGCTTTTACATACAACCTTGCAGGCTTAGGCTAAGCATAATAGGAGAACCAGAGGGAAGATAACAAAGTAGATAATAAAGTCTGCTATTATTTTGCTTGCGGGTATCTGTATTAATATCTTCTAGCAAGTACGCAAACAATATTAACATATATTTCTAGAGCCAACAAACATTCTTTGTCGACTTCATTTCGACTTTTTCACCCATGCCTAGGATTGTACCAATCCTTGCCTTATTCTCTGACTCATATGTCACCAGATGTCACAGCCATGCAGAGTGTAGGCCTATGTCAAAATAGGACCAGGGTCCAAACATGGGTGCATCGATCAAAAGTCACGTTGTATCTTTGGGTACTTGAATGAGAGAGCTGCATGCATCCTCTGCAAATATTAGCATAGATAGGAAAATTATGGACAAGGGTACCACATTTCAAATTACTTCAGTACAGTACTATTAACTAAACTAAAGCTGATCCTGCACATTTACAAAGACTTGACAAAAGTCTTCAGCAAGATGAAAACAATTGTTTTGTACATTTGGCAGGAATAAATTACATTAAATAGATATATAAGGGAAGAATTGTCCACAATGTACAAGACTATATCGTACCTATATTCGGATTTTACAAAAAAAAAAAAAAAAAAAAAAAAGTGAATCCGTAAATTCTGATTACAGTATAATTATACAGACTGAAACTATGAGCAAGATTTACGACTTGGCATTTAATACCTGCCCTACATATAAATTATGTTGTCCCACGTTTACAGCGAAAGTAGCTGCCGCCATTTCTAATAACACCGCTTGCCACTTGTTATTCAATTTAGTAACGTATCGAACATAATAGAGATTACATCACTAAAAATGGAGTATACTGCAACAGTTGTCGCAAACCGGGCCCAAACAGTAAAACAATAGCACATGGCAGCCTTTGTTTTGGTTCAAAATGGTCCACAAGAATTTCCAACGTCCGGTGCCCCCTATCCTCGCGACTGCAGTTGCTGCTGCTTGATTTCATACAGGTAAGAAACACGTCATACTATATTTTTGACTACTTTTCAAGGTCACTCTCTCGAGCATTGCCGGAGATTGCCAAAGGACGAGTGGGAGGCGGATAGCAATTAAGAAAAACAAGCGGTACCCATACAATATTTTTGTTAATTTTAAATAAATGTATTACCAATATGTGGAAACATTGTAGATAAACATAAATCAATAAAAATATTGTATGGGTACCACTTGTTTTTCTTAATTGCTATCCGCCTCCCACTCCTAATCCAATCGTTAACATCTGAAGTAGGGCTGTTACTTTTAATCGATTAATTTCAGATATTGATTAATCGAAACCGAATAATCGATTAATCGGTTTTCCAAATAAACTATGAATTGGTTTTTCGAATAATCGATTAATTGATTAATCGGTTTTTCAATTTGTTTTGTCGATTCATTCATGTATTTCGCACTTTTAACTACGCTCTCACAGAATCAACAAACTAGGACACAACTTGGTTTCTTAATGCAATCACTCGACATGGTTAGCCGGGGCAGTCCCATAATGGGTGATGTTTTTGATTCTTTTAGGGGCTTTGCAACATCATGATCACGCATCCCCGTGTACTGGGGTGTGTTTGAGACTTGTCTGATAACATGTATCACTGCGATGTCTGTATCAGTGTGTGTATTTGTAATTCAGGTAGAATTTGGGTAGGAACCGACCGTGGCCCTTAATTAGGTACCATCCCGGCATTTGCCTGGAGTAGAAATGAGAAACCATGGAAAATCACTTCCAGGATGGCTGAGGTATGAATCAAACCTGCCTCTTATCAGTATTGTCTCACGAGGCTGAGTGTACCCCGTTCCAGTCCCCACACCAGAATTAAATTTCTTGGCAGAGCCGAGAATCGAACCCAGACCTCGGTGGTGACAGCCAAGAATGCTAGCCACTGCTCAACGCCCGCTTTGAGGTTTCATTTAACTTCACTCCAAGGATTACCGTGTTGAAAGACCTTTTTCGGGCTTGCCATAGAAATCGAAATTTGTTCGCTAATCCTGAAAAAAGTACATGATGTTAATAAATAGCCTAGTTTCGATTGTCAAGTGATCATCATCAGATCATTTACACTTAGGCTATTAAATCTACTGTATGTGGAGAAGTATGGAATGATAATTACAATATATAGACTTATTTATTTGCAGTAGCAATTCAACTAGCAAACTAGTCAAGATATGTGCTTTTTGTTGAGATACTGATAGTTATTAAATGGTGCACTTAGCAGTTTGAGCGATGTATGGTCCGCTTTTGTGCACAACGTGTGGACGCAAAGCTGACACAATAACCTGACCATTTAATAACAATCACATAATGGCACTAAGCAAGCAAACTTGAAGATCAATCAACAAAAAAATAACATATCTTGACTATTTGTGCTAGATTAATTACTACTGCAACTACATAAGTGTATGATTTGTAAATATCATAACCCATACTTGTAGACAGAGATTAATGCCGAAGCGTAAAGGATCTGATGATCGCTTGACGATCGAAACTGGACATCCAATTGTATTATTAATCTCATGTAAAAAGGCTTTTTCAGGATTAGGGAATCACCCATTAGACAAATGGGTAATGACCATTCGAAAAACATTAAATTTAGACTCCAAAGATACAAATGTGACGTCTTACGAACGAAGGTATGTCTAAAGTCAACTCTTAGGCATTGTTGTGTTGGCAGCAAGCACAAGAGAAGTGTAGTGCAGTATCTTTGACATAGTCTTTGATATCAGTGAAGTTCAGTGTCAAATCAATATGGTGTGTATCGTGTGAATTGTGAACCTTTCCACAACAAATAATAAAAACTATGCATTCTAGAGGAGTCTATGTGGTTTATTAAGAAGTGAACCTAACATTTTATGGCGACCAGTGACACGATTCATTCATAGTAAAAGGCTCCCGTGAAGAAAGAAGATGGAAATACTCGCTAAAGAAAGAACCGTAAAGCGGCGGTTATTTACGCGCTCACACAATCAACTAATGGCGTTGTTAGAAGATGATCAAACTGAAACGGAAAAAGTGCAAGTGCAACTTGAAATCCTTCAAGAAAAGTATGATGATATCTCTAATTTAGATGGATTAATATTTCAACAGATGATAGACGACGAGTGTGAGGATGACGAAATAGAAACGGAATGTGAATCAGCTGATGATTACAAACACAAATTCCTGAGCTGTAGAACAAAAGCAACACGTTTTATGAATCCCGTTGTTTCCATTACCCCTCCACAAAGTGTAGTGAATGACAATGTTTGTGATAAAAAGAAATATAGACTTCCAAGAATAGAATTTAAGAAATTTTCTGGTGAAATAATTGATTGGTTATATTTTTGGAGCCAGTTCCGTAAAATTCACGAGGATGAGGACATTGGGAAGGAAGATAAATTCCAATATTTAATTCAGGCTATGACAGAAGGTTCCAGAGCATATGAATTAGTTACTAGTTTTCCACCCACTGCCGAGAATTATGACAAAGCTATAGAGAGTCTTCAAGCTCGATTTGGTAGAGAGGACTTGCAGGTGGAAGTTTATGTTCGTGAATTGCTCAAACTAGTATTGACGAATGCAGTCAATTCCAAAGAAAGGCCAACACTGAGTAGCTTGTATGATAAATTAGAGTCACATCTCAGATCGCTGGAAAGTTTAGGCGTTACTACAGAAAAATGTACTGCAATGCTGTATCCCCTAATTGAATCATCTTTGCCAGAAGACCTATTAAGAGCATGGCAGAGGAATACTTCCTTCAGGTGTGATTCCATATCCAAAGATCGTTTGCAGCAGCTCATGGCTTTTCTTCAAAATGAAGTAGTAAGTGAAGAAAGAATTTCATTGGCTATGAAAGGGTTTAGTATTAGCACATCCCAAGGATCTAAGATTAAGGGAGACAAGCAACCAAGGGATGTCATTGAACCAAATATACCTACTGCTTCTGCTTTGTTTGCTGATGTTTCTAAGAGACAGGAGTGTGTTTTTTGTCTTAAACCTCATTCGAGCCCAGAGTGCATTAAAGCTCAAAAAAAGACTGTAGGGGAGAAAAGGAAAATCTTAACTGATAAACACTGTTGCTTCAATTGTTTAAAGAAGGGCCATGCAAGTAGAGCTTGTAAATCGATTGTCAGGTGCATTGTTTGTGGTGGTAAACATGTGGTATTAATGTGTTATAAGCTCCGTGACAAAGAAAATGAAAGTGTGTCCAAACAGAATTACGAGGGAGACAGGAATTTGGTTCACCAGGATGGCAATAATGTGGATAAGGCTTTAGCTAATGTGTCTTGTTCTCCTGAGGTGTACTTGCAAACCCTGGCAGTTGTCGTTAAAGGAAAGGGTAAACAAAAAACTGTACGAGCTGTCATTGATACTGGGTCTACTAAATCCTACATTGCACGTGACCTAGCCGAAGAAATGGGTATCAGTCAATCAGGAAGGAAACGTTAATACATTCCTTGTTTGGTGGAGTACGTTCTCGAGAAGCAAAACACGACTGTTACAGAATAAGTTTAAAGCGATTGGAGGGAAACTATTCCAAGGAGCTGGAAGTTTTAAGCCAAGAGATAATTTGTGAAGATGTCCCATATATTAAGAATGGTTCTTGGAGTGAGGAGATAAGGGATCTGAAAATATGTTTAACTGATGTACGAGAGAGAGGGCCTGTGCAGATTCTGATTGGGGCCGATAAGGCGGGTGAACTGCTCACTGGGAGGAAACATCAACTAAAATGTGGCCTAGTTTTGGTGGAGACTTCCCTAGGGTGGACACTAATGGGAAAAGTAATAGGTAACAAGGCCCAAAGGGATTCGGCATCATTATTAGTGTCATCATTGTTTTCCCAACATACAAGAATTTCTGATCTCTGGGACTTAGAAATTCTTGGAATTACTGACCCTGTTGTGAAAGAATCTATCGTCGAGAGGAATGAGCGTATTAGAAATAACTTCCTTGAGACTGCACGACTGAATGAAGATAACAGATATGAAGTGTGTCTGCCTTGGAGTGAACAACATCCACCTCTCCCTGACAACAAAGAAATTGCTCAGCACAGATTAGAAATCACTACAAAGAAACTACAAGCTGAACAACATTATCAGGAGTACGATAATGTCTTACGAAGTTGGTTGGAGCAAGGAATCATCGAGAGGGTACCTGAAGAAGAACTGAAGAATAGTGGACACTATCTACCTCACCGACCTGTCTTCAAAGAAAACAGCACCACCAAGATCAGGCCTGTTTTTGATGCCTCGGCGAAGCAGAGAAACGCTCCATCTCTGAACGAATGTATTGAAAAAGGGCCTAACTTCATAGAGTTGATCCCTAGATCGCTACTGAAGTTCAGAGAAACACATAAGGTGTTTGACCCTATTGGCTTCTCATGTCCGGTATTTCTCTGTCCAAAATTAATCTTGCAAGAACTATGGGCCACTGACTTGGGTTGGGACACCAGAGTAGACGAAACAACAAAGAGAAGATTCATGAAGTGGTTGGCAGAACTACCTCAGCTGTCTGAGATTAAGATTCCTAGATGTTTGATCGGTAGTGTCCAGTCGGTTGAAGATATATCTCTTCACGTGTTCTGCGACGCCAGTCAAACTGCGTATGCTGCAGTTATATTCTTGCGAATACAGAGGGTTGACAATATAGAGCTACGATTTGTACAAGCCAAGACAAGAGTGGCACCCAAGAAGAGTATCACCATACCACGCCTGGAATTATTAGCAGCTACAATAGGGGTTCGACTAGTGACGTCAGTACTGCCAGCATTAACTGCAAAAGAAATCGTTACTTATTATTGGAGTGACTAGTCGACTGTGTTGTCCTGGATCAAGTTAGACGAACCTTGGGGGACCTTCGTGTGGAACAGAGTGCAAGAAATTCGAAGACTGTCCAGAATAGAACAGTGGCGGCATGTTCCAGGAACCATGAATCCGGCTGACCTGGCATCAAGGGGATGTAGCACAAAACAGTTACTTCAACAGAGATGATGGAAAGGGCCAAAATTGCTAAAACAATCTACTACACAATGGCCTAGCCCCGAATTTTCAACAAACGATGATGAAGTCTTCCAAGAAAGAAAAAAGAAAGTCAACACTATGACGGTGTTAGAAGACAAGTCCAATACCCAAGAATGGCACCTTGACTATTTCTCAAGTTTCCGTAGAACAGTTCGTATGATAGGATGGATCTTGAGGTTTCTGTATAATTGTCGACAGGAAAATAATAGAAGAACTACCGAACTATCCATTGAAGGAACCACAGAAGCAGAAAAAGTCGTGATGAAGTTCATACAAAAGGAGTGTTTTGTTGGTGAAAAGGATGAAAGATTCAACTCACTATGTGTTTTCATGGATGATGAGGGAGTGATGAGACTGAAAACAAAAATTATATCGCGCAAAGATGATTATGCTTTCCGTTGTCCTGCTATCCTTCCTGCGAAGCATACAGCAGTTCACGCTCTCATTAGGGAGAAGCACAAAGACTTATGTCATGCTGGAACCCAGATTCTGCTCAGTGGGCTCAGACAGAAATATTGGATCCTTGGAGGAAGGAGAACGGTGAAGGGTGCAATTAAAACATGTGTTGTCTGCAGAAGGTACCATGGAAAACATCTTGAAGCAGAACAAACTCATCTCCCCATAGACAGAGTAAGAGAAGCCTCAATTTTTGAAATAACAGGGGTCGACTTTGCCGGGCCTTTGATTTTGAAAGGTGGAGAGAAAGCCTGGGTCTGTCTGTTCACGTGTGCAGTTTTTCGTGCAGTACACCTGGAGCTAGTAACATCTTTGGCTACTGCAACATTCCTCGAAGCTTTTCGGCGCTTCGTGTCCAGACGTGGAAGGCCAATGATTGTCTATAGTGACAATGGGACAAACTTTCAAGGCACCTGCAATATGTTGGAGACAATTCAGTGGGATAAAATTGCTGAATATAGTTCTGTACACCAAATAAAATGGAAATTCAATCCTCCCACTGCAGCATGGTGGGGAGGATGGTGGGAGAGGCTGATTGGTGTGCTCAAACAAATGCTCAGGAAAGTTCTGGGAAAGTCATGTCTGTCGTACCAAGAAATGATGACTGTTCTGTGTGACATTGAAGCTGTCATGAATTCACGACCACTTACTTACCTGTCCAATGATGGAGAAGACTTGATGGCTATCACCCCTGCAATGTTCCTACAGGAAGTCAAGGAGATTGGAATGCCCGATATCGATATGATAGAGGACATAAAACTTGACAGAAGATTCAGGTACAGACAGAAAGTAAAGGAAACATTAAGGGTAAGATTCAGGAGTGAATATCTTGGACAGCTAATACAGAAGAACCACATTAGGAAAAGTCATCACAAACCCTGTGTAGGTGAAGTAGTACTGGTAGCCAGTGACAACACGAAGAGACTAGACTGGCCGCTGGCAAGAGTGACAGAGGTCATCCCTGGCAAAGGTGGTGTCGTGAGAGTTGTTCGCTTGGCGACTACAAAAGGAGCGCTACTGAGGCCAGTACAGAGGGTGTATCCACTTGAAGTGACATCTGGAGAAGATCATGCTTTAAGACTGCAAGTTGAGCGGAATGAAAATGAGAAGAAGGAGAAAAATCCAGAGACGGTTAAACCATCTACTAATACTTCTGATCTCATCAAAACCAGTAGTGGGAGAGTGGTGGTTAAACCAAAGAGATATTTTGAGTGACTTATTTATTTCTGTGTTCTTTTATTTTGTGAAAATATATGTGTTATGTTATTTTATTGTTTTGTTGAGTTGTTTCCACAACTCAAGGTGGGAGAATGTTGTGTTGGCAGCAAGCACAAGAGTAGTGTAGTGCAGTATCTTTGACATAGTCTTTGATATCAGTGAAGTTCAGTGTCAAATCAATATGGTGTGTATCGTGTGAATTGTGAACCTTTCCACAACAAATAATAAAAACTATGCATTCTAGAGGAGTCTATGTGATTTATTAAGAAGTGAACCTAACAGGCATGTTCGATAAAAACTCAAGGTTCTCATGGTAGGGCAGTCATAAAAAGCGCAGTAAAAATAGGAAATATTGTAGATGTAGCGTTAATATTGCAATCATTGCAATAGACGAGCTGGACGTCTATCTTGGGAATTCACCGCCTGACTTGCATACTCGCCAGTTTTCACAGGTGGAAAATGACTAAAACAATATATCCAAGGCCCGCTAAACTAGTGACAAAATACTTGATGTTCCCCGTGACCACCTGCAGCGCTGAAGGAGTATTTTCAATTGCTGGAAACATTGTGACTGTAAAGCGAAGCTGCCTCGCCCTAGAAAATGTGTACTTGCTAGTATTTTTGCACCGAAACAGACCGTCAAATGAAATATATTGTCACATTTATTTTTAAATAATGCATCTTGTTTGTGAACTGTTAAAGCCATTCTTTCAGTGTTGCCTATACAAACTGTCTGTTGTAACTCTTCAGTTGGTCAACGTGAATTTGTCCAATAACTGTGCGGGGTGCAATGTATATATAATGAGTAATAAGTAAATAACTCCTTGAAAAATATACATGTATTAGTTATGATCACAATGACCATGGCGGGAGTAAACAAAAGTCAACCCCTGGCACTATACAGCCCATGACGGGCTAAGGCCGACCAAGCGACCGCTGTCCATCCATTCGGCCTGCAGATATTGGGGTGAGGCGTGATCAGCGCGTCGGGTCCCTCGGCCGTTAATCTTGGTTTTCGTGATCGGGGCGCTGTCTCACTGTCAGACAGCTACTCAATTGTCCTCACGAGGCTGAGTGCACCCCGTTCCAACCCTCACGTCAGTTTTAAAATCCCTGACGGAGCCGGGGATCGAACCCGGGGCCTCCGGGTGAGAGGCAGGCACGCTACCCCAACACCACGGGGCCGGCACCCCGGCGGGAGTAGGCAGGCGAAAGCGTAACAACTGTACGACCAAGGCTCCACAGAGACATGTAACCATATGCATAATAGAATTCAAGCGCATGCTCTAATTTTATTTTATTTATTATATTGTGTTATTCTTATTTGTATACACGATCATAATACTCATAAGTAATTCACAAACCCTTATTACACAAACTAAACTTATACAGTGCTCAAAAAAGGTTTTGCATATTGTGATTTAGTAACTTGTTTATTTTGCTATGTGTATGTTATCATATTATACACAATATAGGGTACATACAAAGAAAAACAACACACAATCTGCTTGCAAAAGAGACAGAAATACACAACGAATAACAAAAGTGATAGTGTGGGACTGAGCACACAAACGTCCTTTCCATATTGGGACATATCAATACCGTGTATGGCCACCACGAGCTCTAAGGCATACTTGCAGACGATGAGGCATACTGAGCACCAACGAATCCAACGTGGTTTGGGGCAGATTATCCCACTCTTGGACAGCAGCTTCAATCAGTTGCTGAATGTTTGTTGGAGGATTGGGACGGTGCGAAATTGCCCTCTTGAGCTCTTTACATGCATGTTCAATACAGTTCATGTCTGCAAAATAGGCAGGTCACTCCATTCTCTGTATGACATGCATCTGAAGGAACTGATTGACCACCCTAGCTCGATGGGCACAAGCATTATCGTCCACTAGTCGACTAGTGTAAAGCCCTCACCCATTGTGGCAGCAAATCCTGCAACGACAGGGTCAAGGATGTTGTCTCTATACACCAGACCAGTCATGTTACCGTGGATAGGAATTAGAGGCGTACGTCGACCAAACACGATTCCACCCCAAAAAATGACAACCTCCTTGCTGTTGGTGGCTTTCCTGGATGAAGGGCTCGTGAAATCTCTTACCCACTCGGAGCATTCGAGTGTGGCGACGTAATAGTGATAGTGATTGTAATAGTGATCATAACCAACACATGTAATTTTTCCAGGAGTGTTATTTACTTATAATTCATATATTTTATACATTGGACTCCGCCCAGTCATTGGGCAAATTCAAGTTGACCAACTGAAGAGTTACAACCCAAACACGAATAAAACAAAAATGTTCCTGTTCTAAAATGTAAACAGCCTTCCCAACAAAAATTGAACAAGATTCAAAAGCTTTGCTGAAAACTCCTCGTTTTCTTTTCCTGAAACCCTTCCCAATTTGATTGATGTTTGTCCTTCCACAGTCACTGACTGTTATTTGGTTATTGTTAACATAAACAAGGAAGGACACGTATCTTTAAGAAAAAATTTACTTTATAGATGTCTATTTCCGAAAATAAGCCTAACTCAACTTAGAGCGATGACTTCACATATAAACCATTTTCAAAACTTATTTTATCTCGTGTCTACTAACCACTCAATCGATTTTTCGGTTAATCTATTAATCGATTGTAAGAATGTTCGATTAATAGTTTCCAATTAATTTTGAATTAATTGAAAATCAATAATTACCAGCTCTAATCTGAAGATAAACATGCAATATCATGCTCTCAGAAAGCTCTGCCAAGAGGCTTAATTCCAGGACCTCCCAGCTGTAGATGCTTTTTCAATCCAGTTCCAGGTACACAATACTGATATCCACCTAGAAGATGCATTTCAAATGGCAAGTAGTCAACAACTTTATTGATAATTTTGCCGACTAAACCACATCCGTTTGCTTTTGGTTTGCTTTTTGTTTTCTTATGCAACTTGCGTTGAACAGTGGTGTTAGCGTTGTTCACACGCATGATGAACAAGACACACTAAACATTAAGTGTTGTGTACTAGCACATATATAGGTCTGTAGAGTTAGGTTGTGTGTTCACAGCTATGGCGATGAAGCAGATGTTGCACACTCCAAGTGTGTCCTGGACCGGAACTAAGCATCGATCTAATGGAACCTCACTAATTTGATAATGTAGGGTTGAAATCGCTTTACACATTGCATAGCATACCAAACATTACAGACAACAATGGTTCTATTACCTTTCTAGATCCAAAAACAAACAAAAACATTTATTACATTAAAAGTTAATAGTGGATCTTACAAAACAAAAGAAACTATCACTGTTATTTCATTAAAATTTAAAAAGCAACAGATGATCTTAAACAACGCAAAGGGAGTGCATAACCCATGGAACTGTTACCTCGTACAGTTTCTCCTACAGATGTTGCCAAACTTAGCGACAAGACCCTTATTAGTGGATGGTAAAAAAACTTACTGCTAAGACTCTAGGTAACGGTGTCAGCAAGACCATGCAGTAGTTGAGGAGTCGTTATCACCAGACCACTATAAGAATTCTCCATTGAATAAAGAAGACAATAACGTGTTATCAATGATTTTGGATTTTGTAATTCGAAGCAACTTGCTAATAGATTTGAGCTGAGACAATACCATTGCATATACACTTGTATATAAACCAAGCCAGCTCCAAGCAAACAAGCAGCATAAGTCGGATGATGCAGTTATGGTGCAAACTATTGTCATTCGTGTGGAGTGTAATATTGTGCGTGGAGCAGATCTCAACGGAGTACCATCACACAGCATTTACGATTCTTTTTTTCCATCAGTAGGCTACGGATATAAAATAGTATAACAACCTTCAGTTATTCTGCACTCCCCTATCTGTGCTCGCAGCGTAAACACCATAACAGTTGTTATGTCTCGTTGACTAAGACGGACGTAAAATTGATATTCAACAAGCACCCATGTTCGTATCATTGCATATTAGAGCATGCTAATAGTGTATAACAATTTTCATCAACTGTTGGGTGTTACTACAACAATAAAAACATTGGCTTCATGTCATAATCCTGCTGCAGTTTCACTTCAAAATGCTGGTTGGGGTATAATTATAGATAACACTTCTCAATTAGCCTTATTGCTCCTGTTCGGCTTCACAGAGGGTTTTCAAAGCATTATTCGCAGATGATTTGATGATCTGGGGAAACAAGGAGGAGGAAGTAAAGGAGCAGTTTGATGTATGGGAAGAAATAGCACATGGAAATGGGATGAAGTTTAGCATAAGCAAAAGCGAGTGGATGATCACAACCAGGGAGAAGGAGAGAGTCACAACGGGAATAACAATTGGTGGGGAAGAATTGAGCAAAGTAGAGAGTTTCAAGTATCTGGGAAGCATGATACAAGAAAATGGAAAAAACAACAGAGAAATAAATGAGCGGGAGAGGCAAGCAGAATTATTCAGGAAAAGTGTTAGGAGCGTGATATGGAATGAGGATGTCCCTCAAAACAGCAAATGGGTCATATATAGGACGTACTACGTTCCCATCCTGACGTATGCCTCAGAGACCTGGGTTATGAAAGGAAGGGAGCGAAGCAGAATACAGGCTAGTGAGATGAAATTCTTGAGGAGCAGTATTGGAGTGACAAAGGTGGACAGGTTAAGAAATGAGAAGATCAGAGAATTAGTCAAGGGGGGAGCATTACAGGATAGGATAGAGGCTTAAATGGTATGGGCATGTGAAGCGAATGGATGGGAGGAGGATACCCAGGAAGATACAAGAGATGAAAATAGAGGCAAAAAGACCAAGAGATAAGTGGCTGAAGGGTGTGGAGGACTGCGTGCGACAGAAAGGAGAAGACTGGACCAAGGTGGTGACTGAGAGATGGTGGGAAGACAGAAGACGATGGAGAGGCTTATGTTCCAAACAGACCCGGCCAGTAGCTGGAAATTGTTCAAGATGATTATAAACTGCAAGCATGCTTTGGTTTTAATTAGAAGTAGTAATGAAGTTGGAGCATTGTATTCTGCAGATGCTGCTGATAAATCTAGAATTACTTTTGACAACATTTACTGGAAAAAGTCTAGTGTGACACACTCCGATATTTAGCGTGTTGATGCTTAAATAGACTATTCAGCATGATCAACCTTTCACATTGGTCTTTCGTAGTTGGGAGGCATATGAACTCCTGTCACTATCACAAACATACCGACAGTAGTGGCTACGCGGGCTAAAGCGCAGCCTTAGGTCGAGGGGCCAAGCTCTCTGCTGACTCTGTAGACGCGTGGGTTCGAGCCCCACCGTCTGCTGTCCTTGAAATGGTTTTCCGTGGTTTCCCATTTTCAACACCAGGCAAATGCTGGGACAGTACCTTCTGACAGACCACGGCCGCTTCCTTCCACATCCTTGCCCAGTTTTATTCATCTGCAGCCATTCCATTTCTCATCCCGACGTGCAGGTTGCCCATGGGCGTCGACTAGAAAGACCTGCACTCGGCCTCTCAGGAGGCTACACGACAAAAAAAAAAAAAAAATCACAAACATACATGGAAAAGTTTGTGCAACTTCGCAGAAAGAAAACCCACGCTTTGTCTTATTGGCATTGCAAACATACAAGAAAAAATTAAATGCTCATAGCTCTAAGTTTGATCATTGTTCTGTCAGCAAGTTACAATTGTTTCTAAACGACATGTTTTACCCATATGAGCCTATCAAATGCAACTTTGAAAAGATTTTGCAGATGTTTATGAAGCTTTCATAAAATTTCCAACAACGTACTATCAGTTAGAAGATATATGGGTATATGATATCATTCAAACATCAAACATTACGCGAGCAATGTAATCTACCAATTATGCAATTCACACCAGGATGATAGCATAACAACCTTAGCAGTTGATGTTTGCTTGGAATTTGAAACTGATGTCAATATACCACATAACACTTCCTTATATTGTCTACTGTAGCAGGATAAAATTGGTAACTACAAACCACTGAGTGGAGAAATCATCACCTGAACATTAAGCAAAGGTAAGTTTCTATTCATATTTTTTTATGAAAGAATAGTGTGTTGGGGGACAGATGACTTCGGTATATGTACTGTCCGTCCACCAGCTTAAGGTCCGTAGCAGGAATGCAATGAGTCAGCTGGAGACAGCTGGCCTCTCCGCAAACGGCAATAGTGCCAACCGACTACTGACCCGTACGATTTCACAATTGAAACTAAACGAAAGTAGCAGTGAGTAACCATAGCATGAATAACATCGGTGCTGAGTTGGCAATACTTGCAGCGGCACGTCCACTCAATCAACGCAGCTGGAATGTGTCTCCTCTCCCCTTCAGTCCCCTAAGACCATGAGCTGGTGGACGGACAGTACATGTGGAGTGTATGTTGAAGGGAAACTGGCATATTTAAGGAAAGCAGAACATGTTAGCATACTAATGTTGGAACATTTCAATCCAGATGTGGGAATTGAAGAATACATATAGGTAGGAAATGGGTCATACCATACTTCAACTACTGTTCAAGGTCACTCTCCCGAGCATTGCCGGAGATTGCCAAAGGTTAACGACTGGATTAGGAGTTGAGGGCGGGTAGCAATTTAGAAAAACAAGCGGTACCCACACAATATTTTTATCGATTTAAAACAAATGTTTTATGTGGAAATATTGCAGATATACTTAAATTAATAAAAATATTGTATGGGTACCACTTGATTTTCTCAATTGCTACGCGCCCTCAACTCCTAATCCAATCGTTAACCTACGGCAATCTCCGGCAATGCTCGGGAGAGTGACCTTTAGTAGTTGAAAGTAATTGAAAGTCAATACTGATCCATAACTAATACAACATGGTTTAGTTCATGTCATTTTACCATCATATAATGTGAGTTTATCTAATACTACTTACACAGAATATTGTTGCTCACACGCTAAAAAATGATAAGCCAGCAGAACATGGCAGAGGATTTTAGGGAGGAAATTCCTGACAAGGAGCCCTGGCTGTCTATAAGTGCTTTAAATTTCTTGAAGCCGTGACTACACAGGACAGAATTTCTTCATGCCATGTTAGTTAAATAATTCATATATGCAACGTTTCTTTGAATAATAATTTTATTGATCAATTTGTTATTTCTGTTTTTTTTTTCTTTCTTCTTTTTTTTTTTGTTGACAGGTATGTTATGAATATAACAAACATTTTGTAGAAAGCCGAAGTAATCAGTGCACACAGCTGTGGTTCTTGAAGAAGCCATGTCACTGGGGCAAGTTGTGCAATGCTCCTAGCATTACAGTATATAGCAATCCAGTATCTGCTTCAGAAATGTCACCTAAAATCATTACCAGAAAAAAGAAGTCATAATAAAGGCCATAATTTGCTTTTGTGAAGTTCTCAGTTATTACCAACTTTACTTTAGATTGGCATCGATTATAGGGCAAAACTTCAGGTGAATTTCTAGTCTTGTAACTGTCCCACATTGAAACTTACTGCATTCAAGATTATTCATTTAGTTAGGAGTCAGTTTAATATGAAGAGATGTTGGGTGCCACTAATTTTACATTTTACATTCCTCATAGTTCTCAACTTTTTATTTCAAAAATGCTGTTTAAAAATACAGTAGAAGTTTGATAGTCCTCCATAATTCGAATTTTAGACATACCAGATTGCTGGAAATTCTGGATAATTTTAAGTAATAGAAACTGAATTACTGTCGTTGCAGAGGTAACATGCACTCGAGTTCGGAGATGAATAGTACCTAGTATAACAACCGGAAGGCCCACAGATACACAAATTACATCAAACTTTTCTGTGTTTAGTTCCTCGTTGGACTTATTATAAAGTTCACTTTTAGAAACACGCTTTAATCTCTCTTATAATGGGTTTTATGTAAAAAGTACTGTTTTTTAGGTAGTTTTTGAGGGGAACGCCGACTTTAAAAATTCCAACTCGATCATGCTACACCAACCAAATTTTAATACGTACTAATCATACATGTTTTCTACACATACTTTATATCTTAAGAAATTTGAAGCCATTCTTTTTCAGTGTTGCCTATACAAAATTGTAATTTGTTACTCTTCAGTCGGTCAACACGATAATGCCCAATGAATGGGCTGGGTACAAGATATAAATATGTAAACACACTCCTGGAAAAGATCACATGTATTACCGTAATTAGATTATCACATTGGCCCATTTATTGTAACAATCTAATTAATACATGTAATTTTTTCCAGGCGAATTTTTACATATTTATATCTTGTACCCCGCCCATTCATTGGGCACAATCGTGTTGACAATCTGAAGAGTTACAAATGACCACTTTATATCTTCATTAAAGACAAAAACATCAATTATTAAAGGCTCAAATTTTGAAACTGGATTTTTGCAGTTTTGTTCTCGAATGCAATGTAATCCATATATCTTAAGCATTCATGAAGGGTAACTATCCATCTTTTAAATAGGTAAATTGGTGTAATTTATATAGATTGATATTTATTATGACTTGGGTGAGTATTGGCATAGGCAATATGGATAATAATAAACTCAAAAACTGAACGTTATGAAAATCCACTTGAAATTTGAGCCTTTCACAAGCCTTTTGTATTGATGACAAAGTTCTAAAACTTCGAATATGCTTAGAAACCATTTCTTAATAGTATGAATTAAATTTGGTTGCTATAGCACAACGTAGTTGAGAGTTCAGAATTTTTTTTGGCAGAGATTCACTTGAAAAAATGCCAAAAGCCGATACAGTTTTATGTTCAAGTTGCCATAAAATATGTTAAAATTTGTTTCTAAAAGTTAACTTTACAACAATCAACACAGAATTAAACAAGAATAATTTAATGTAAGTTGTTCTTCAGTAGGTCTTTTGGTCAATATGCTATTTACATGCGAACTCGAATGCCCAAATTTTTACACTAAGGGTAGGCTCTGTAACTAATAAGGAACACTCACCAAATCAACCACTCTGACTTTTATGAAAATTGGCAAGCAGTATAGTTTCAGGTTCCAGAGCAGAAAAATCTTGAACCTTAAACTTGAGGCTCTTATTCAAATTTTAATGCCACTATGGCCTTTAAAGATGAAGTTTTTGAATGTTGGTGTGCGATAGCCTAGTCCCCACTCCTTAGCTGCCACTGCCCACATGTGCGGCGTTTTGCTGAAGGAGAGGTGAGGAAAACAACCAATACGAGTGAGCCGCACAGTGCCCAATGTAACTTAAATATGGTATACATGCTACCGACAGGCCACCGATTCCAAGTAAAAGATTAAATCAAGGGCAGAGAAACAAGTCCACCCCACGGTAATCACCTGTTAGTATAGCCAAGCTGGCTTCACGACTGGAATGGAAGGTTCCGAGATCCAAGGCGTCAATGTTGATGATGCCCGAGGCCATCCTGAGTGTGGTTTTTCCCCCTGGGGTTTTCCACACTTGTTCCAGGAAAATGGAGGGATGGTACTTCCTGGCACCTTCCTTAATCCCAAAGCCCCAAAATTAAGCACACACACATGCACTACTTCACACACACACATACATGGAGTTGATAACCTATCACTATTTGTTAAATGAACAACAACAATATCAAACTACGATTCCTTACAAAATTCGGCAAAATATTTCAATGTATTAGGTGTGTACATCCTACTTGCAATATTTATTTTTTTTAACCCTCCGTCGGGCGCAATGCATCTGAGAGATGCTTACACTCTGTGATGTTCTGCTGTTTCTTAGTGGGGGGAGCAGAAAGCTTCACCGTCCATGTGTCTTACTAGCTCCCTCCTCCCCGCTAGGCAGTGTGCTGATAAGCAAGAATGGGTGAAGTTGGGTTCCATTGTTGACTGATTGCATCTCTCAGATGTATTGCGCCCTATTGTGTTACATTCCAATCCGAGTGTGGTGCGAAGATTACATAGAAATTTGTCAAGCTAGGAGTCCCGTTTAGACTTCTCAAACCCAGCAGTTATTGCTGAAGTTCAGCAGTTGTTACTGGCGGAAATGTACATGATTAATCTCATGTATTTTTTTTTTTTTCAGGATTAGGTTATAACCCATCTCATTTGGGTACAATCGTGTTGACCGACTGAAAAGCATCAAACTTTTGCTTAGTGTCATAAATACTATAATTGTTATTACTAGGGCTCGGATCGATATGCTCGATAAAATCTCCAGGTATGCTCGAAAACCATGTGTTTTATGCTCGATAGATATGCTCGAAAAACCCATTATATGCTCGATAGATATGATCGAAACACCCATTATATGCGGTTAAATATGCAGAATATGCTCGAAAAACACCGTTGAAACTATAGAAAGGAAAGTGAAACGAAAAAACCAATAACATACCTTTAAATACGAGCTTTATTTCTAATTGTACTGTATATACACGATACACTGCAATATACTCGCATTCAAGTTTTACAAGTACAGTATATATAAGAGAAGTGCTCTTATAAAAGATACAGTTTAAAAGTTCATTTACAAAATGTTCAGAATTAGGTGAGTCAATGAAGAAGATCTGCATTGGTCTGTACAACAAGAAATTTTCTATGTTTTCAGTTTTGAATGCTTTTCTTAAATCAGTCAATAAAAGTTTCAATGACGAGAACGACCTCACAAAAGGTTAAAAGCCTGTGGTTCTATTATTCGCACCAGATAGGCTTTTCAATAATTATTCCTGTTTTCGAACCTTAAGGATTGTCACGGCCTGAATTCGGGGGAGAATTCGAAGAAAAACAAACTATTTAGACGAAAACCACAAGAATATGCATTTATATGCTTCTATTCTGAAAACCGCGTTTTATGCATTTATATGCTTGATAAATTTCAATTCTGTTGGTTCCAGAGAGGTGAAAATACCACCGAAAGGCTTCTTTCAATGTGTACTATTCAGGAAAAAAATATGCAAATATGCTCGAATCCGAGCCCTAGTTATTACAAATAGTCATATTATGATTGGTTTTCACTTAATGTCTCTTACTTTTTGTAACTTTCAAATTAAAGGTACTGTGATTAAATGATCAGTGACAAGTTTGTGTGTATTTCAATTTAAATTGTATTTAAACAATGCTTATAGTTGTTAAATATAAATAAAATATTCAAAAACATCAAACTCAACAAAAATATAACAAAAACTAAAGAAATAAAATTTCAAAACGGCTGAATGGTCATCACAAATTTCTGCATCTCACAGATGCATTGCGCCCGTTGGTGTATCGAAACACATTGCGCCTGACAGAGGGTTAATGAAAACAAAGCATACACCAAAAACAAGAGAGAAAATATTCTGCAAACTCAACCTATCTGATTTTGAACTAACATGGTGAGCATCTGAACACTGTTTGAACACTGACAATGTGCAATGCAATTAGTTGGGGACTGGTAGATGCAGAGCAATGTTGGTAGTTCAGTATTAGAACCATTCCCTTTCTTTAACCTTCCAGCGGGCACGAGGGAGCATTCAGTGCTGTCAATTTTCTTGTGATAAATTGGAGCACGGTATTTGAAGGGGCCAGGGAACTTTGGTATTCACAGTTGGAAACATATTCCACCTACCACATGTTGCTTTCTTCAGTACCAGCACTCATCAGTCAAGGTCGAACGAGGTGGAATCCACCCCAGCAGCACTCATTCCTGTGCGCACTCTCGTGTATGTACTTTTACTGTTCGAATATTGGTGTGGGTTATTGCAATACGAGTAGTTTTCACTTATATAAGTATAGTTATTATTGTACAATGTTTCTATCATACATTTATATGGTAGAAGTTGGTAGATCATATGTTTCTATACATGCAATCATCCAAATGTTATCGATATGACGGATTTCATCTAGACTACGATATTCATTCCCATTTATTTTCATATCAACACTGCAATAATATTTATCATTGTTATTATTACTGTTGGTTCTTGTTGTAATTTTTCCGAGAGCAAAACAGTATTATTCGGAAGAGGATATTTGGTGAGTTCTGGAGCAGTTCAAAGCAGAAGAAGAAGAAGAAGAGCATGGATATGTTCAAAGGACATAGGAATTTGAAGAAAACGATGACTCAGATGTTGGCGAAACAGTTGTAGTTGAAGAAAATGAGAACGACAGCAGTTCAGAAGACTTACGAGTTGAAACGGAGGTTGTTAATGACCGTTAACATGTTCCGGCATAAATGTATTATTTAAGTCTATGAAGCGGGTGATGAATGATGTTTCTTCCTTTTCTTGCTTTAGGGGTGGGAAATATGATTTTATGGAGTGTGCTGCTACACGTCTGCTTGTGAGAGTTTGAAAGGCCGGAAGGTTTAGGATATTTCTACTACATTGAGCGCAATCTAGCACGCACAGACACCAGGTGGATACAATGGTGCACCTTAAGGGTGTAAATATTTGCATTTGGTACTAGGTGCCAAGACTTGGCTTCTTGTATCAGCTGGATTTCCCTTCACCTTCCCTGTGACACCACACCGCAGCGGGGACAAGGCTATCAGGTGCAAACATTCAAAAACTTTATTTTGAATGGCTTGTAGTGGCATTAAATGTGAACAGGAGCCTAAGTTTAAGATTTAGACAAGTCTGGAACCTGACTGTTAGGGTGTATAGCATGTAATAGATACAAGAAAATTAATATTATGTTTTATTT
The DNA here is from genome assembly GCA_946902985.2 of Meconema thalassinum. NCBI lineage: Eukaryota > Metazoa > Arthropoda > Insecta > Orthoptera > Tettigoniidae > Meconema > Meconema thalassinum. The sequence continues at coordinate 1,076,631,860 of OX336389.2, forward strand.
GTTCAATAAAAAAATACTTGTAGTTACAGTTTACCTGTTCATAACATAAATTTCAAATGTGAATGTAATTTAACACCATACACAAATGGGTATTATACCTTTTTACATATGCACACAAATACTTATCAAGCTTTGAATAAATGTTCAAAGTTTCAAACAATGCCATGAGGAAATGGGAAAACATAATAAAATGAAATTAAAGAAAGCCATGAGTAGCCAACAAATATAGGTACATAAATTTACTTACAATGACCTGGAAAACTTGAGGCTCGGTAACAGTAATATCTGATCATTGATATTATTCTAAACAACATTACAAGCATGTTTATCACCCTGACCAACCATGCCTACTCGGTACTATTCACGTTTTCATTTGGACACAATCTGACAGGCAGTTGTTAGAACTGATTTTTAGCCAACTTTTGAATTTTGCAAAAATAAGAGTAGACTTAAAAAATCTACACAGGCAAAATGTCCATCTGTCTGTGTATGTCTGTCCCCCTCCCCATCAATTCCCAACAATAAAATGGAATTGAATAAAATTTGGTACAGAAGTAGAATAGGGCAAATGAATCTCATATCTTACAGCACCATCATCTTAACAAAGATCAAATGGCGGCCACCCAAGTGTTAAACGCCTGAATCAAATGCCACAAATCATCAGAGCACTACTCAATTTTGTAAAAAAAAAACTATCCCATGGGAAACATTAGAAACAGGGTCATCGGGTATATAATTTCAAAATGGTAATATGAGAAACATTCAAACATTATAATCCATAACTCATGCTCCAATTAAGCAATGTCCACAATAGTTCGTATACAGGGAGTTTTATATGAGAAACCTCTGCTGACCAACTGATAATAATCAAATTGAATGTTACACATGTCGCCATCTTGAAATTACAAAATATATAAAAAAAAATCATCTCCACATTTTCAAGGTAAAATAAAAAGAAATAGCAAGGTAGAACCGTAGATGTGGCTTTCTTTGCCCAAGTCAAAAGAACAGTGATTCCATACAATCAAGATGATGGCTGGACACACTATCAAGACTTGAAAATTAAAATCTCAGGATGTAACAGTGCAATTAACACAAAAATTGGGAAGATAGGAGTTTTAAACAAGAGACCTTGCTAGCATTAGGCATAAGACTATCAAATTTAATAAAGCATAAAGCTGCCATCTTGATATGATATCACTAAAATCTATAATCCATATTCTATTAGAGTTACGATGAAACTTTGCAAGAAGATAGGCTCCTGTGAGAGACTTGACTTATAAGGCACAAAGCCTGCAGTTTAATGAATTCATAATGGTGGGTGGGAATGGTAACAAAACATTAAAATCAATTACCCAAGGTGCAGAAGCACAATTAGCATGAAACATGGTAGACTAGGAGCATTACAAAGCATACCCTGCTAACACTAGTCATAAGATTAACATGATGAATAGAGCATGCAGCCACCATCTTAAAAATAAGTTATTAAAAATATTACCCACCATCTATTCGAGCTAGAGTATGACAAACTTCAGAATAAGCTAGAACTGTGTAAGTAGCTACCTAGGCCCAAGAAAAGTGGGCGAACATGCAGCACAGGACGAGGCTCTTCTTTCCAGCGTGCTAACCTCGAAAATTTTTAAATTACTAAGACGTAATATAAGCGATACTTGTACGCAATAACAAAGGTAATCAGTTGGCAGATAATTGTAGGAAGCTATTATGACGAAAACTATACATGTTTGGAGTTCCTTCATGATAAAAGGTGAGACAACAAAACCAGTGTAGGGGGGGATTTCCGTTAAAAGTAAAAGCCCATAAGACCCACAGTCTTTTCTAAACGCTGGATGCTCTATAGTCACAAGAATGTGTTAAAATATGGAATGTACAATATAAAGCAGTTACAATTACAACACCAAGATGGTAGACTGTATAAGATGCTTCGACTGTATAAGGCACAAAACCAGTTAATTCACACATTTCCTGTACTACTATGCAATAATGTTACCTAATTAGACATATTGCCATCCTGGATGCTAATTTTAGCAAATTTTTGGAACAAACATCTTCCAAGTGCCCTCCACCATGTTTTATCAATTGTAGCATGGTACACTTCCTGTCCACAATAATGTTTCATACTAAATATGGCTTCCGTTGTATCTTGAGGCATTTACTTAACGATGATACACAATCAAATTGTGTGTCCATTTGGGAAACATCATGAGTCACTAATAACATGATTTGAGAAGTGTTTGGCGATAAAGCCCCAAGTAGTATTTCACCAACATAATAGATCTTTAAAATTGGTTGAAGATGAAGAAAAGTGTGGCCATACCATGACAAGCACACAACATTGAAGCAGCACCGCAACTTAGCTTTTGATCAACATATGTGTGCGTGCATATCAAAAGGGACCACATGTCGGGTATTGAGATAAAGGTAATGTCATGTTCCATAATAAGTAATCAAGTAATTGAATTGGATGCCTCCGAAAGAAATTAAGGCCTTAAATTAGCACCTAATGTTACAAAAGATTTCATAACTTTTCAGTAGAGCTGTTTAAAAATTTGGTTACTCGATGACACAAATAACTACTTAACTATTTGGAAGTTACGCTGGCATTTACATTTTCATGTTAACCGCATTCTTATGTAGGTGTAGATATTTTAGCATATTTTTATTTATGAAAAAAATAGGCTTATGAGATCACCTTTCGTCCGTGTTAGTGCACGTATGTTGGTGTGTCCCTCCCCTAATAAAATCTAAACGGCTGGAGCGATTTCAATGGAACTCGGTAAGGTCATAGTACTATGTTCTCAGACCCCGAATGTGCCCTTCAAATTTTATTATGTATCACCAATCCAACATGGCGGCTGTGCGAAATATTTAACCGGCATTCTATAACTCCGAAACTATTACCGATATCACCCTGAAATTTTGTACGCTGATAAAGGGCACTACTAGAAGTTCACCTATGTGACTTTCAAAAACATGGTGAGTACAAAATGAACATGGCAGCCAAGCAAATTTGTAACATTTAAGTAGACTTTTCTCTCTATTTAACCATCCGAGCGCAGTGAAACATGGTACACCAAATGTTTATACACATTGTAATGCTCTGACATCTAATTTAGTTCAATTGATTACATAACTTCAAGATGGCGGTCGTGCAAAATTTAAATTTTGAATTAAAAACGTATCTATCTTAATACACACAATATCAAATACGTTTAAAATGATCAATATTTTTTTAAAAATCACCTAAAACTTTTGTCTGAAAGAATTTTTGATATGACCCATCCTTACCCCAATGGATGAGCAAAATGCTTTTGGAATTATAAGAAATGGGACTTCCTGTATGTTATACATGTGGAATTTTTGTAGGTATCGTTACCATGACAAAGCCAGCTCACGTGTTATTGCTTATTTTAGGGGCTGCAACATCGAGGTCATATAGCCCCATGTACTTGGGCGTACTTTGCCTGAGAAATCTGCCTTCCGGCATGCCGAAAGGGATATTTTATGACTTGCGGAAGATCACAGAAGACAACTAATTGCAACACTACTGCCTTTAAAAGTGCCCAGCTAGGGTTTAATTATCATAAGATAAGGTATCCGAATCCTCTTTATCTTATGTTTGCGCAGCTGTGAGCGTGAACGAGTAAGTGGGTAGAGCATCGCTTACAATGCGAAAAGTGGTCCCTTTTCTTAGTATTAAATAAACCTCATATTTCAGCAGTGATTATTGTCAGAAGGCTTTTAAATTCACGCAGTGAGTAGACAACGGTCCAAGTAATACATAGGCATCAAAAACGAAAATTCCTCATTTTTCTCCCTTGAGTGTTTTTTTACTATCTCGTGAACTGTTGACCGAGAAGTGGTCCCTTTCCTTACGCCTGCACACATATTAAGATTACACATTTAAAAACTAAATTCAAGAGAAATTTATTTAAACCTGACAATATGCAGTAGACTCGTGATTATCTGAAAACGGATTACACTAACAAGTAGTGATGGATAATATTTTCGAAATTTCTGATACAGCCCATTTTGTTGATCACAGTATAGTATCATGTCACACGGTCATTGGCTCTCTTGGGCTATTTAGTAGGATTCTCACAGTTTCAGAGTTTGAAAATAGGCCATAATTAGGGCTCCGCTTTATCAGGCAGGGGTAAATATCAGGAATAGGTACAATGATGTTACTCTCGAGCCTCTAGGTCTCCAAGTTTGCGAGCAGGCCTACGCTGTGCACTCCCGTCAGCCATTCTTAGGTTAGCATTTTCTGGGTATGGGTAAATTGTGTTAGTGAGTATTGCATTTTTATGCAGTCGGTGCTCCACTTCAGCTAGTTGGTGAAATTCTCACGGTTCCTATGATATCATATTTTAGGTTATGTCATGTGCTCGGCAAGTTGTTTTTAGGCCACAGCACTGATGGAAGTACAGGTAGGTATAATAATGTTGCAAGTTCTGCACTGCTTTCAAGCTAGTCAACAGGATTCCTGCTGCCCCCAGTCTCAAGTGCATGGGTAGCCCACCACCGTCACAAGCTCCACTAGCTGTCTTGTCGGGGAGGAAACAAAGTTAAGGCTGTGGGGGACAAGAATCACGATCTATGCCCTAAAATTTTATATATTAATTTACATAAAAGTTAAATGGAAAATTTATAAGATTTAACATTTCTGGATTTTCTGTGGATTTCATTATCAGCTTCACCATATTCCTCAGATAATCAGGAGTTTCCTGTAATTTGATTTTTTTCTATCTGAATAAACTTATATTACTGTAACTTTCCAATATCATCATGAGGTTATACATTATGTACCTCTACTTATAACAAGAGATTTAAACAGAACAATGTACAAGATGTAAGCTTGTATTTTCATATGCCATATAGATACGAAAAATTATTTGTTGCTTTCTGTCCATTACTACCATTATCCATTAATGAAATCCTGTCAATTTCAGGCCCAATTGAGGGGTTTAGTGTGAGAACACTTCATGTTGAAACTGATTTAAAAAAATCAGGAACAAAGGTAGTTTTCTTTTTTAAACATGCCTTACGTTAGGTTATAATCTGAAACTAATAATTCAGCTTGAGAATTACAGGTTGGAATATTATTTCATATTTGGTGGAGTAACTGTCTCTCTCTGAACCCCTTAATTTGTAACTATGCAAAGATTGACACATAGGCTACCATTCTCTGAATGCTATCACTTCAGTTTCTACTATCAATGTCAATGCAATCTAAGAATTATCTGGTATTGTTTATGATATGGATTCATGATCCCAGCTTTAAGATTTGATGTATTGCAAACATTGAGTAACAAGTTGCTCGGCAAGCCATACTAATAACACTGTTGAGGTCAAAGTAGACAACAAAAGGGGTATTATCAAAATGTATGCTGAGACTATTTTGGGCTCTACAAATGTAAGTGATGCTCTGGATTCCAGTGGTGTTTGTGTTGCTTGAAGAAAGAAAAAAAAAGAGGAAAGAAGAGGATGCAGAAATAATCCTGGAACAGTAAGCAGAGCATATGAATACCACTTTAATATCAACGAAACATTAGCAATATACTATAGTACCCCTTAAAAGAATAAATATACAGTAAAACTTGTTCAAAGCAGAACGCCTATAAAGTAAAACTTGTTCAATATGAACGAAAGTTATGGTCCTAGCGCACTGGGCATGGCTTTGCGTGCTATTTATGTTGTATACAGCGGAATCTGTTCAACGCAGAAACTGAAAGATATTATGAATACAGTATAATTGTTCAAACCTTAATGCATAATGCGGAACTTATGCTTTTGCTGTATAATTTATTTAGGCATATCCGGAACTGCAGTAAAATTGCTACATAAATATTTCGCCAGGGGAGAGCCAGGTGTTTACGTACCGTATCACACTGCTCTAATGAGGTCCGGGTTTCCTAAATTCCTCAAAGAATGGGATTTAAATCTCCACTAATTGCCTGACTCTTGCCATGGTTCGTACAGATTCTTATCTCGATATAAACAGTTTTGTAAACTTGTGTCCTGTTAGTAAATTTGTGTCGGTTGTGAAGACAGCACGACGGCGTAATAAAGCAATTACATCAAGATATTGTGTTACTGAGATATTTTATCACCAAAACTAGACTAAGGAATTTGTGTATCTTTTTGCATAATTTTGTTCAATCCGGAAACTTTTCTAATTCGGGGGGAAAAATACTCGGACCCTTCTGAATCCGTTTTGAGAAGTATTACTGTATATCATAGTAAATCCAACTGCTTTGACTTTTGGAATAGTGTTTAAAAAAAACTAAAATCTACAATTAACACTGCAAGCAAGAACAAATAATTAATGCCACTTGATTGTGTACATGTAAAGCTACATTTAATAGGATGAAGCTAAGGTACTATTAGAAATAAAGCAATAGAAATAGCCGTATGAAAGCCTGATGATATGATGGATTCCACTCTCTATAATAATTCCAAGTGAAACATATCAGCCTATTAAACTGCTACAGGATGTTACAAGAAATGAGCAAAGTCCATCGTAGAGTGCTGGCAAGCAAGACCATGATGTTCTACATTAAGATATAATCAATACCCTACATCAAAAAACTCAGTTGTTCCTCACCACCTGACAAAGCTTCAGTGCAATAGTAAAACTAGTTGTACAGCTTACCAATAGGCAAGAATTAGAGACATGACGTTCATACTTTTGATACTTGCCTTTATCAGAGTACTCTGTGGCAGTATCCCCCCCAGTACTGAGCTTGCTACTTGAATTTGCAGTTATGATGTGCAGTCAGTGCTACTCTCACACCAGTTCACCAAAATATCCTCCTTATTCACAACCTCAATGGAATGACATGAATTTGGTACTGCACTCACATTGGTTGATGAGAATCTACAACGGTCTTGAATTCACAGATATTTGCTCACGCACCAGTTTTCGAATATCTAAGTTTCCTGACAGTCTCGAGTTCACATATATGACTCATGTTTGGCCTTGTCCTCAAGCTGATTGATGATTCCACACTATCACCTTGGAAATACTGGAATGGTATCTTTCTTTAAGTCTCGGGCACCTACCCCAATTTAGACACTTAATCAGTGACATTCTCAAGTCGTAGGATACTGGCTAATCACGTAATCATAGGACAAAATTAATTAAATCTCTGCCACAATTCACCCTACAGAGTTCCAGTTCCCCTACCAAATGGCACTGCAAAATTGAACATCAAATTTGGAGAGTAGATCACTTAATAGCTCTAACTCAAAGAGATCTGCACGAGGTAGATGAGGCCGTATGATTATCATCATTACAGTCACCAAAGATACACAGGTTATAAGACATATTCAACAAATAACCAAGTACACAAGGATGATAACCATGATGTCCCAAGTGAAGCAAACAGCAATAAATTTCGAACTATTTGAGATGGTACACCATTGTTGTAAGCCAAAGAAAACACCCTTTACATACTGTTTATTTGCAAAATTTTACAGTTAAAAGCTTTTTGCATGAATGTTCATGCAAAATAACTATTCTTCGGGGCAGCGAGATTCTTGCTTAACATGGGAGAGGTGGCGTGGGGTACTTCGTGACCACTCTCAGTTTTGTTAAGTTAGGGTTTCTATATTTTACTGTACAGCCTATACCTGCCACATACCTTTCCCAACATTCCTTCTCTATTATCCGAGGGCAGTAACCTACTAATTGAAGGGATGAGGTCGGAGACAATTGTAGTTTTGTCAAGCCATGTTCCAATGTGTCCCAGAAGACCCTATGCCACCAGTTCCAATGGCAGGGTGAACAGGTGCTCCTATCTTGCGAGTACTCCATAAGAATGTAGCTGTCTCTTCACGGAATAGCATTGAGTGTTGTTTGAGTCTTCAGTCTTTTGACTGGTTTGATGCAGATTTCCATGCCTCACTGTCCTGAGCTAATCATTTCATCTCTACATAGCTACCACACATTACATCAGAGTTTATCTGATTAACATATTCTAACCTTGGTCAACCCCTACAGTTCTTGTCCTCAACCCTTCCTTCTATAACTAAGTTTGCTATTCCTAGGTCTAAGTATGTGTCCCACCAAACTATCTCCTCTCTTCATTAGCAGTCGCCAGAAACATCTCTCCTTGCCACTCGTCTTCATACTTCTTCATTTGTTACTCTACCTACCCACCTGATCATCACTCTCCTGTAACACCACATTTCAAACGTTTCTATTCTCCTCTTTTCTGCTGCACCAACAGTCCAAGTTTCACTTCCATAGAGTGCCACGCTCCAGACAAAGGCTTTCAAAAAAGGCTTTCCAATGACTAAATCTATATTTGATGTCAAAATATTTCTCTTCTGTAGAAATGCTTTCCTTGCCTGAGCCAACCTACTTTTTATATCCTCTTTGCTTCGTCCATCACTAGTTATTTTGCTTCCTAAATAGCAAAAGTCCCTTACTTTAGCTTTTCACCTGCCAATTCGACGTCAATAGAGGGTTTCTGATTTCTTCCGGCTGCTTTCTATTACCTTTGTTTTACATTTTTTGATTTTCATCATGAATTCTTTCCTCAAGACAGAGTCAATACCATTTTAAAACCAATGAAGATCCTCTGGTAATCGGCTAAGATGACAATGTCATCAGCAAATCTCAGTGTTGAAGTTATTTCTCGTTGAATCTTTACTCCAATTTAAAATGTATCTCTAATTTCCTTCATTGCTCGTTCAATGAGAAGTATGGGTGCAGCCTTGCTATACACCATTCAGAATAGCAGTTTCTCTCTCATGTCCTATAGCTCGAATAACTGCCATCTGGTTTTTGTACAGATTGTAAATCACCCTCCCTCGTTGAATCTTTACTCCTATTTAATTTTTTTCCTAATTTCCTTCATTGCTCATTCAATGAAAAGTATGGGTGATAAGTTGCAGCCTTGCCTTACACCTTTCAGAATACTAGTGCGTCTCTCATGCTCTTTGGCTCAAATAACTGCCGTCTGGTTTTTGTACAGATTGTAGATCAATCTGTATTTTATTCCAATCCTTTTCAAAATGTCAAACAACTTCCTTCAATCAACGTTATAAAATGCTTTTTCTAAGTCTACAAATGCCATGAACGTTCTCTTATCTTTCCTTATTTTACCTTCCAAGATCAGCCGAAGACTTAATACAGCTTCCCTTGTTCCTACGTTTCTCCTGAAACCAAATTGGTCTTCACCCAACTCCGTTTCTATCAGTCTTTCCATCCTGTTGCAAATTATTAGTCAATATCTTTGAAGCACGAGCAATCAAGCTGATTGTATGGTAATCTTCACACCTGTCAGCTCCTGCTTTCTTCGGTATAGGGATGATAACATTATTCTTGAAATCGGAGGGTACCTCACCTGTCTTATAAATCCTACATACTACAGTAAGTGAAACAAAATGTTCACTAAAGAACATATAGCCTACTTTCTCCTAAATGAATGGGTACAGTGTTATAACTCTGTCCTTTTCAAGGAGAATAATTGAATGTTGGTTGTAGTAGCGTGTTGTAATACAACGTGCTATACAGATATTATACGTTCATTGATTGAATCCTTACCTGAATTATATATAAACACACTAATACAGCCATCACAATAACACAGGTTATCAGACAAAATTCAGCATCTCAAATGAAACAACAACAGCTTCCTACGCAAATCCTTCCTCGTATAAAAGTACACACACTAGTAAGCCTACAGATATCACAGTGACACAGGTTATCAGACAACTTCTACACAGACCCAAGTACATGGGGCTACAAGACCATGATGCCACTAAGCCCCTCAAGAATCAACAACATAAACAACAGACTCTACCACCGATCAAGGGCAACGAATTTTAATCGATGTAGTCGAGTGTTGAAATATGTAGTGTTATAAGTATATATATATATAATATTTTTGATTGCAAATACACACTATATATGTTTAATATTATAACATGTGAGTAGTTTTAAATCAATATATACAAAAAAAAGAAGTAAAAAAAAATTGAACCTGTTGGGATTTGAACCAGGAACCTCCAAGCGACGAGTCAGAGACGCTACCATTACGCTAAACACGCTCAATGCTAACATTGCGTTAATAACAGCTTTAGTATAACTGCCTAAAATATTTTGTCTTGCAATGAACGATTTCATTAGCGTTATCTGCTGTTTTTATAAACCATTAGATACTAAATATGTATTATTTTGTTCAGTACATTCCTAAAAGGATATAAACTTACGAAGTTACGGAAATATATGAATTCACGAGCAAACAAGAGGAAATTTTTCAATTACACCCTATGCATGGGTTCACTAACTGGCCGGTATAGAGCGCCGGTATAGGTCGTGGTTAGCTCCGGCATACTTCAACTGGTTGCAAATAGATGCCACTCGTACAGATCCAGTGAAGCATGTTGTTTTAGTGAAATATATATTTTCCATTGCAAAATGCACAATATAACGCTCAATTTTATAATGCCTCAGTACTCAAGAAGCAATAAATATTAAAAAAATTAAGCAAAAAAAAAACACCGTCAGGTTCTAACCCCGGGCGGCCGGGTAAAAGACCAAAGCTCTAACCACCGAGCCAAACATGTCCTCCCAAGTTAAACATTATCAATTGATTTACATACAACGTCTTAGCAAATAATGACTGACCAAACGACTTCTTCACTGGACTATATATGCATTATAACCCATTTCATACAAAGTTCATATTATTTCTATCAGTAGGCTATATTGCATGCAACATACTCAAATTAGTGAAACATAGGTCAGAACAAGATATCATCTGCCATCTTGTCTTGTAACCGAGACGACTCAGCTTTTGAAAGTAATTTCTGTACTATATTACAATATGAACTTTTAATTTCGAACGGGCCACTTCCTTTAGAACAGTTTAAACGATTCTAGGTTCCATAATCAGAACTGGTGGGTCCCATGTTATGGATTATAAAGTTTGCATAATTCACAGGCCACCATCCTGAAATGGTACGGCTGATGACCTTGTAGTTTGAGCACAAGACGCATCCCATATTAAGGTATGTCTTTACCAAATTTGGTAAAGATCCAATGATTAGTTTGGACGCAATTTAATTTTACGTTTTAACCATTTGAGTGGCAGCCATTATGGCGGCAATATAAGACATGACTGTACCAAATTTCGTTCAATTCGGTTTCGTCGTCTTTGAATTTATAGGGGGAGGGGAGAGTACACACACTCACAGAGACGCAAAGTTTTGGCCCTGTGTAGATCTCATAAGTCTACTATCACTTTTTGCAAAAATCGAAAGAAGGCTAAAAACCTCATCAGCCCTTCATCACCTATGCAAAGTAGCAACTCGATCGGTATATCATCTATGCCTGACGCTTTAGTCTTCTAGTGCTCTATCAAATTCTGATCTCAATATTAAATCTCCCTTCTCATCCTCATCAATTTCCTCTTCCCTTTCCATTACATGATTCGCAATCTCCTTACCCCTAAACAAATAGACTGGCTGCGTGGCACAGCGGTAACGTTCTGACCTGCTGATCCCAAGATAGCGGGATCGAATCCCGGCACAGTCAAATGTCATTTGAGGGTGCTTAAATGTGAGGGAGCCGTGTTAGTAGAATTACTGGCTCATTAAAGATCTCCTTCGGAGCAAAATTTCGGCACCCCGATTCCTCTAACAGCTGCAGTAGTTAAACGGGACGTAAAACCCATAATATCATAATAAAAGGGTAGCTCAATATATAATACTGTACGTCACATTTTGTTTCTCAGTAACTATTTATTCTTAAGAGAGACAATTTGGTGGCAATATAACTCAACATTTCTTACACATGTCCTATTTTTCTACATAGTCTCCATCATGTTCTACAGCTTTACACCAACGTTTTGTGAGGGCGTGTATTCCCTGCCGGTAAAACCTCTTGTCCTGTATGCGTTACCGTGTTTTCACTGCACGAATTACACATATCTTCAAAGTGTGTCCCACGCAGATGCTCTTTTAGTGGAACAAAGAGATGGAAGTTCGAGGGTGCCAGGTCTGGGCTGTAGGGTGGATGCGGCAATGATGTCCAACCCAATTGGGCGATGTGTTCTCGGGTTCTCAGATTTGTGTGTGGCCGTGCGGTTTGGAGCAAGATTGCTGCTGGATTCTTGTCAGACCGAAGATGTCAGAAAAGATTCCTGAGTTTATTCTGAGTCTTCATGTATGCCTCTGAATTAATGGTTGACTTGGCATCACATCCACTAGAATGACACCATCACAATCCCACAAGACTGTCACTATGACTCTGCCGGCAGAGGGAGTTGCCTTGAATTTCTTCTTTTGTGGTGAATGAGGACGATGCTACTCCATTGACTGCCTTTTTGTTTCCGGCTCAATGTGGGGCACCCAGGTTTCGTCTCCCGTAACAATCCCTGACAGAAAGGCCTCTCCGTCGGTCTCAAAACGCCCCAACAATTCAGATGAAATGTCCTTTCTTTGAATCTTGTGGTCTGCTGTGAGCATTCGTGGGACCCATCCTGAACAAGTCTTTGCATATTCGAGAGTCTCGATCATTGCGCACACAAATCCAATACTGACCGATAACTGTAGAGCCAATTCTTGAGTTGTGATGCACCGGTCTGCACGAATAAGGGCCTTCACGTGATTCACCATGCCTGGAGCAGTTGCTGTGACAGGACGTCCTGAGCACGGCTGATCATGCAGCTCTGTTTCTGCATTTCCTGATGCTTAACTCTCTTTACCCATCGCCCAACAGTACTCCTGTGAACTGCAGCATCACCATAAACTGCGCACTAATGTTTATGGATGTTCACCACGGTTTCTTGTTCTGCAAACAAGAATTCAATAACAGCACATAGCTTGTAATGGGAGTTGTATATAGCCGCCATTTTGACACTTTGCTACGGTTATGCCATCTGCTGGAACTGTTTGAAACTTCACTGGCATGCAGAATAAATATCAAATTTGAAGCACCTAAAAGAACGTTGGTCTGCATCAATTAATTGCTTTGTAAAAGAATGTGGGGCATTATATATTTAACCATCTTCGTACCTATACAAACGCTCTATGTAAGAATTAAGTGCAGTCAGTGTTAATAAAATAAACATTATGAATCATTTTAGTTACGAAGAGCAAGAATCCAGGCTGTTATCTCTTCTACAAGACATGGAAGAGAAATAAATTTTCAGTGGTGAAATCAGCGATAGTGAAGATGAACTAGAAATTGGAGAATCTTGTAGCGATACAGAACAGAATGCAGACAAAGAATAAAATGAATATGTTAGCAACGATGACATGCCTCTTTCTCAGAGGATGTGTACCCTTACTGCGAAAGACCGAGTTACAAAGTGGAGAACAGTACAACCTCCGCTAGCCGTTTTCTACAGCCTCAAATGCCAACTGACTGTGCCAGGATTCGATCCTGCAAACTTGGAAACAGCAGGCAAGAACATTAGCACTGCTCCATGCAGCCAGTCTGTGTTTAAGACCTAACCCAACATTTACTTCAACTAATACTCTCCATGACAACCATAGTCCTTGTCTCACAAACTTGTGAAACTCATGTTGTCCCCTAAGTATGAGCAGTGCATTGTATCCATGATTTTCAAGACGCAGATTTGCACACATGTGCTGAATATGCTGAAAAGCCTCTTTCGCTGTACCCATAACTTGTGCAAAAGAGTTTCCAAACTCCATCTGGAAAATTCAGGATAATTTTATATTCATCCCTTCAATAGTTCTGGTATTATGTCTTCTAGAACAGTACTGTACTTGACTTCACAAACTTTGATTTCGGCATAACTTCTACCATGTAGGGTCACGAACCAAGATAAAAATCTTCTCTAACTCACACAAAACCAAAACACTCACCACACGGGTCAAGCATGGAGAAACTGTAGTGTTTGGTAATGCACGTGGGGTGGCATGTATTGGTGCGCACAGTGTCTGGTAAACGGAAGTTGTTTCCAGTGCAAGACCATTTTGTTGGTCATTTAAATACTTCGTCGGCTGAATATTTTTAGATAATGTTGGAATTTTCGTAACGTGCAAGGACATAATACTGATGGTAAAGCTTAAATGTTACTTCTTAAGAAGTCTAGTGTTTTTGAGTAGTTCTACAACAGCGAGGCCACGATTAACAGAGAATGGATTCACGGTGGCTATATGCTCAAACAAATTGCAAGAATATCTGTACACAGATTCCACCACAGCCAGACTACGGAATTTCACGAACCAGGTCCAGATTGCTTATGTATCAAATGTCACAATTAATGCGAGAAATACCATGTATTCTGAAATTATGTAAACAGGGGAATTAATTGTATGGCCAATTGGCTGCAATAAAGTTATTATTAAAGGTTTCTTAGGAGTGATCTACTTAGGAGTGATCACAAGTTGAAAAAACTATGTGACAGCTTGAATTTTAGACAAAGGTACCTGGTAACTAAGACAAGAGCATAATACTGTAATAACAAGGGCGGAATTTGTTAAATGATCCTAAATAGTCTTGTAAATTATCACTACCTCTCTCTGCTATTTTATCAAATTTAACATGGTTTAAAACCACTGATCTCTATACATGGATGGCTGTAGCTAAGGCAGCAATAAGCCGAATAGACGATGACAGGTATAGCAAGATGGCAGTGAGCGCATGGTGCAATATTGCGAATCCGGCTCTGTGATTGGTTACTGGTAGTTTGATGTTATACATGTATTTCTACTGGCAGTAAATATTTTGTGTTTCTAGTAGTTGTAAAATGGGCTGAATTTGGTTATTTAAAGCGTAAAATCTTAGTTTTAAGTACCGGTTCGGTGACCCATCATCCCAGGCAAGCTGGTAATACCTTTGCTTCTCAGGCAGATAGGTCACTTAGCCGTAATTTTGAAGTTATTGTGAAGTTAAGTATACATATGAGGTAATGCTGCAGAAGACTTAATCGGGCTAGGCTATCGAGTTTTTAAATTAGTTCCCATTTCAGGGTTTTTCAGTTTTGAAAGCGAATAGTTAGTTTGATAGTTGTAAAACAGTAAGGAGAGTATGTTTTGTATAGGTTTTAAGTTGTATTATGATTTATGTAGAGCTGAGAAGTGAATTTGGTTTAGTTTAAAGTGTAGGTTTTTGGTCTGATCTGTTTCGGTATATTATGAAGTTTATTGTGCTGCTAGCGTGATTAAAAGCTGCAGAATTTGATGTAGAGTGCTGGGATTACTTGGGGGAAGTGTTGGTGAGAGGGAGAGAAGTGAGGGGATGGGTTTAAACTGCGCGTTATTTCATGGAAACAGGAATTCATTACCAAGCACCGATTACGATATGTCGAATCTAGGCCTGTATAGTGAGCTACGTTTATAGGTACATAATTTGAAGAATGCATAATTTCGTGGCATATATATATATATACAATTTACAAGAATATTTCCAGAAATTGTTTTTCACTCGTTACTCTGTTACTGATCACTAATTGCGTGTACTCAGCACCTAAGTTGATATTTGTCAGCCGTTATTATACATTCATTTTTATTGCTATTCCGGAGATTTACTGACCTCGGAATGACGTGTCAGTGATCCCAATGCCCTTATGCTATGAGTGAACATATCTCTATATTTGTATTTGTTCCAAAGCACCATTAATTAAGATTTAAAATTGACTAGATTATCATTGCTTCCCCATAAGGAGAGCTCGAGAATGGGTACGCCAACATGGCGGACCGCATGCTCAACCTGGCGTACTTTCTCGTGCAGCGGAGAGCTGCCATCAGCGATCCATGTATAGAGATCAGTGTTTAAAACCAATCACTAGCTCATCAATGCTATAGTCCACGATGAGCTCATTTTGACCTCCCAATTTCATCAGGAGGGTATTCAGAAAACATTTCTTCTGTCGATCAAAATATTGCTTAGTGTGGGACATTCCTCAGTGATATCTTCTGTTTTGAAGCGGGTAGTGTAGGATGGAGAAAATTCCTTTTTCTGCGATTCAATCCTTCTTTTCCTGTCAATTGACTTTGTATGTCCACCTTCTTGTGTTTCCCTATGTAGATTTAAATGGTTTCAAATTGCCTCTTAAAAGCACACTTCAGAAATAGAGAGGACCAAATAAAAATGTGTTCCAACTCCACCTCTAGTGGATACTGCTGTATCTACTAGTGTCAGTCCCAAGCAGGTTCAGCCACAAAATCATAACAAATGCTTCAACTCCCAGAAGTCAGCGATACCAGCAAATCCTACCTTTAATGGGGAGGATGAAGGCGAGTGCCTGGCCTCTTAAATCAAGGCTTTCTCAGCTAAGGTATGGTAACCTTGACAGAAGAGCCCCTGGTCCTCCAGGTTGGGGGTTGGGAATAGGTTTAAGTCCCCTACCTTGTAAAAAGAGAACTGTTACAGATACCTTAAGATTCCTCAGATAAAATGGGATAAATTGGAGACGACTTGGTAAGAAGAAAATATGAGGACCGAGATGAATGGCGGTGGGTTAATAAGGAGGCCAAGGGCCAACATGGACTGTAGCATCGACAAGCGAGTAAGTAAAATGTGTCTCAGTCCATACGTCTCATATAACCAGCAAAGCAAACATACAATATTTTTACATATTAGTTTCTTTCTCTTCAATGCCTATAATTACAAAACGTATGATTTCCTTTATTAAATTTCCAATTATTATTATAATATAATAATAATAATATAATATATAATATAATATTATAATATTATAATATATAATAATATGGCCTTCCTTGATATTGAGAAAGCATATGACAGAGTATGCAGACACCAAGTATGGAAGTCCCTGGAGGATAGAGGAGTAGAAAAATGGACTATAAGGAGGATAAAGTAGATGTACAAGGGAAGCGTGAGATGTGTGAAAGTGGGAGGAGAGAGATCGGACTGGTTGGAACAGAGAAACGGCCTGAAACAAGGAAGTGCACTGTCACCGTTACTTTTCATTGTGGTGATGGATGACATAATGACCCGAGTGGCACAAGTAATTGGGGAAGGAAAGATGAAAGCAATGGTGTTTGCAGATGATTTGATGATTTGGGGAAACAAGGAGGAGGAGGTACAGGAACAGTTGGATGTGTGGGAAGGAATAATACAAGGATATGGGATGAAATTTAGCATAAATAAGAGTGAGATGGTGATCACAACAAGGAAGAAGGAAAGAACCACAACGGGAATAACAATTGGTGGGGAACAGCTGAAGAAAATGGAGAGTTTCAAGTATCTGGGAAGCCTGAAACAAGATAATGGAAGAAACGATAGAGAAATAAATGAGCGGGGAAGACAGGCAGAAGCATTCCGGAGGAGTGTGAGAAGCATGTTATGGAGCAAGGATGTCCCTCAGAACAGCAAAAAGATCATATATCGGACGTACTATGTCCCTATCCTGACTTATGCCTGGGTTATGAAAGGAAGGGAGAAGAGCAAAATACAGGCCAGTGAGATGAGGTTCTTGAGAAGCAGTATTGGAACTACAAAGATGGACATAATAAGAAATGAGAGGATCAGAGAATTAATGAAGGAGGAACCATTACAGGATGGTATAGAGAAATCTAGACTTAAATGGTATGGACATGTAAAACGAATGGAGGAGAAGAGGATACCCAGGAGAGTACACGAGACGAAGTGGGAAGGAAAGAGACCAAGAGACAGGTGGCTGAAGGGGGTGGAAGAAAGCGTGAAGAAGAGAGGAGAAGACTGGACAAGGGTGGAGGCTGAGAGATGGTGGGAAGACAGAAGACGTTGGAGAGGCTTGTGTTCCACACAGACCCGGCCAGTGGCTGGAAACTGTGCAAGATGATGATGACTTCTCAGGAACTGCAAAAATTCTTACTATTCCTGTAACAACTTTTACCATAGCTAAATATGCCCTGTATAGCAATGTAAGAAAATAATTACTTTAAAAATACAGAACTGACATACCTTTAGGTGTAAGCTTTCTTACACAATTTAAGTTAGCCCTCTTGGCCAAAATCTTCCTTGAATTTATCAAGCTTTATTAGATCATCGTCGTTCACGGTGGGCTTGGATGTTTCTAATGACCGCAACATGTCACTCTGCAAAAGATAAAGCAAATGTCTATAAGACACACTTTCATGACCATAGACCCAGATGGCAAGTTGGTTCAGAAAAATATTCAGGAAGGGCCTAATATTCCATATGTATTATCACCAGGGAATGGATTTATATGTACTAATAATTAATGAAATATGTACTTACAGTATAGCCTATATTTAGTTATTTTTATTGAAATATGGAATTATATATGGACTTAAAATTACAAAAAACTATAATTTCTATTTAATACCAAGTTCAAAGAAGCTAAACAAAGTAGATCTACATGAAACAATGTGGCACTTCCCATTTTAATATCAATATGATCTTTGAAGAATACGCAATCTTTATTCTCTGTTACCAAAACAATGGATTACAAATTTTTTATAAGTGCTGGAAAGTGAATCTTCTCCTATTGACTCTAACGATAGATTTATATTGACAAACTGCGTTCAAAATCAGAAGACATAACGGGGGCATATTTGGACTTCACAATGTTTACTGGGGTTAAATCCAATGTTGACTTTACACTTTGCAGCAACCTTTCCCATTCCTTCATATCGAGGGTTCTTTGAAATACAGCGTCAAACTTCATTTTTGCTACTTCTGCAAATTAACCTGTACCACGATTTAGTTGTTCCACAGTTTTGTTCACAATCTCAAAACTTTCAGAAAGTGAGAGATGCAAGTTGTGAAGCCTTTTGAGATCTCACCTCTTCTGTGCTCAGTCCTCTCTCTTCCTCCCACCTTATCTTATCAACTCAGATATGGACAGACACGATGATGTGCTGCACAACAGCTAAATTATTAAGTTCTTAAATATAGATTTTTAATTTGTTTCTCCATTATTGACAGGACATGACTGCCAATTTAATAGAATTTAATATTTTTTAGCTGAAATGTGGACAATATTGATTTGAATTAATATGAATATGGAATGTTTGCTGGAGTTAAACCAATGTTGACTTTACACTTAAACTTTACACATCCTAAATATGGAAAATGAATACTCCATTTTTCAACTCCACACATCATGATTGTCAAGATAATACAAAATATAATTAAGTTTAGCTTCCATAAATAGATATGTATTTACATAGAAATCCTTTCCCTGATGATCACTATTGTTTCCCTATTATTCCTGTTTCTATGTGGTCAGGGATACGGCAAGAAGAGCTATTTATGAAGCAAATGGTTTTAAAGGTTGGATGTCTTTGCCAGTTCATGAGGAATGAACTGAACAAAGATGAATTAAATTGGGCAAGGAGTTGGAAGGAAGCAACCATACCCAAAATACCAACCAGAAATCTTATATCTACAGTCAACAGATTAAGTTCCTCCGACAGGGTAGGCTGATAATAAAACTGACTACCATACCGTACTAAGTTTTCAAGAGTGAGAAGAACCTTTCATCTACATTTTGCTTATAGTTATGAAGATAATATTTTGGTATGTATCAGGGAATGTATCAATCAATCTATGTATACCCTCTCTATAAAGGTGGTAACAACCTGTTCAACGTCAACTTCATGCACAGTCTCTTGACACCAGTGATGAATGGTCCTAGTCTTTCTGCAGAGAGATGACATGTGTCATTGGGTTGTGCACACAATGATGTTTCAGTTCTCTACATGTGATATGTTAATGTTGTGTTAATAATCTGCTGTAATTTAACAAGGTGAACTTGGCGAATCTTTGAGACGCTTATAGCAACAACGCCATGGGTTGAACTTTGAACTTTAAATGTTGTAAAAATATCAGATCACTTCCAAGTTGGTTCCTATGTCTCTTGAACAGAAAGAATATAATTTCATTATTTGCAAAGATCTGTATTAAGAGTCCATTTAATAATCAGCACAGAAGAGACTTGGGTTTACATTTATGTCCTAAAGCATAAACACCAGTCATTCCAATATCGAGGAAGTTGTGAATTGTGAACCTGTTCCTCCTGGTCAGATAATTACCGAGAATACTACACTACTATACAACATTCCCAATGGCCTAAAAATACACTGCCGGAAAAAAAAAAAGGTCACCATTTTGAGGTTACCAATTCACTCAAGATTTATTGTGGCAACAGTGCATATGGAGTACATGAAATGATGAAATATACAGATCAATAGGTCAAGCAGTTCAGAGATACCAGGTATACACCCATGCTGAGACACCCATATTAGTACGAGGTGTAGCCTCCACGGGTTGCAATGGAAGCACTGACTCTTGCATCCACTGGATCATACAGATGGCGAATACTGTCTTGGGATATGTTCTTCCACGCCTGCTTGGCCTGTTCACAACGTTCTGTAAGAGATGTAGGTGGACGAGTCGCACAAGTCACTTATCGGCCCATCATTTCCCACATGTGCTCGATTGGCGACAAGTCTGGTGATCGTGCTGGCCAGGAAAGTTGCTGCATGTTGAGTTACACGGGCAGTGTGTGGGCGAGCATTATCCTGTTGGAACAACACATCCACTTCCTGTTACAAGAACGGCAAAAGAACGGGTCTAACAACATCCTGCACGTACCGAGTGCTGGTTAGAGTTCCCTCCATAAACACCAAAGGTGAACGAGAGTTGTAGCTTATTGCACCCCAGACCATAAGGCCTGGGGTAGGGCCGATGTGTCTTGGACGAATGCACTCTACGAGACAGGGCTCAACAGGTCTACGTCGAACGCGCCAACGACCATCACTTGCATGCAGGCAGAATCTGCTTTCACCGCTGAAGACCAGGGCGTGCCATTCCATCTCCCAAGTGACCCTCTGACGGCACCATTCGGAGCCGTGCACGTCGATGCTGTGGCGTGAGTGGAAGACGGGCTGGAGGTGTGCATGCCCGTAGTCCCACTGCTAGTAACTGGTTCGCAACAGTTCGTGTTGACACTTCTGGGAATACAAACCCTTGTATCTGTGCTGTGGTAGCTGTACGATGTGCCACCGTTGCCCTTACAATATGACGATCCTGGCGGAAATCCAGAACCTCATCTACGGGTGTGAGAATGTTCACGTGACCACTGATACCAGAATGGTTGCACAACGGACACAACACGTCCAACTTGTGTTGCAATTCTCCAAAAGGACCATCCCGCCAGCCGGAAGGCCACAATTTGACCCCTTTCAAACTCGCTCAATTGGCTGTAGGAAGCACAAGAGCGTCTCCGTGGCATTGTACCTGCTTGCTTCACACGTTTGCATCACAATGAGCCATATGGCTGTGAGCTTTCCCTATTAAATGGTAGCTATGCCACTACGCTATCTGTTGGCGGACGACGTTGAAACCCTTATCAGTACATCTACTATCCCCCAAGTTGCATTTGCAGTCATCGGATCAAATTCGAAGTCGTCTTTTCAGGTGACCTAAATTTTTTTCCCGGCAGTGTAATTCGTACAAACGTACAGTACTTACAATTAACTATAATACTGGTAACAAGAAAAAAAAAGAAGAAGAACTAAATACTATATTTTCATATATCCTACTGGTCTTTTCCATTAAGAACTCCCCCAGGCTATTAGAAAGATTTTCCATGTGATGTATGCTAAATAGGTTTTGATACACGACCTATGTCTCAACAAACACCACTGCATTGATAAATAATAATAATGTTATTGGTTTTACGTCCCTTTTAACAACTGCGGCTTTTAGAGACGCCGGGGTGCCGGAATTTTGCCCCGAAGGGGATCTTTAACGTGCTAGTAAATCTACGGACACGGCTCCCTCGCATTTGCGCACCCTCAAATGCCAGCTGACTACGCCAGGATACGAACCTGCAACCTCGGGCCCAGCAAGCAAGAACGTTACCCCTGAGCCACGCAGCCAGCCATGCATTGAGAAAGTATGTGCTAGAAACTTTCAGTATCGGTGAATAAGACTCCTCCCGCGAGATGGCATCTTTCTGTAACGCATCACGAGAGTTTAATCTAAGAAAAGTCAAATGCACGGCTTCTCTGATTTATGAAAGTAAGCTACAGAATTTAGTGCCATTAGATTATGATTATTATAACAATCTAACATACGAATGCTCCCTTCAATCGCTTGAATACGGCACAGGAAATAAATAAAATAAGGTTTTAAAATTTCGAGCTGACGCCATCTTGTATTTTTGAAAACAATTGAACATGAGATGTGTGTATACCAAGCTCTGAATAAAGATTCGCTGTTCTTAGCTTCACTGCTCTCGGGTAAAAAAATCATTTGAAATATTTGAAAATCACTTGGCCGCCATATTGCTTTTGTGATTTTGGAAAGTCACACACATGTACTTGGTTAAAAGTAGTCTATCACCATACACAAATTCTGTTTGATTGCTTTAATAGTTTTGGAGATATTATGAACTGGTGGAATATATTGTATGGACGCCATGTTGGACTGTTTGAAACATAGATTATATAATGATATGCCAGCACATGAATATTCTAATGATAGTTCATTATACCAACCTACATTTCTATTGCTTAAGACACGAGAAATAAAAAAAGAGTTGTTTTTTTTAATTGCACAGCCACCATTATTAAGATCTCATAAAATTTTATTAAATTAGACATCAGTATATTAAGGCTTGTATGAAGAGATACTGTGCTAAGCATCACAGCGCTCGGATGAAAAGTAGCGAGAAAAATCCATTTAAATATATAAATTTTGCATCACCGCCATGTTGGTTTTGTGCTCGCCGGGTTATTGAAAGTCTCATAGGTGAATAATAGCCTATATCAAGTTACAAAATTTCGGTTTGATTGCTGTAATAGATTCATAAATATTGAGAACCGTCTAAATATTACGGACGGTCGCCATGCTGGATTGTGATAAATGTAGGCCATAGAGTTATGTACCATTAGATGAAGATTATTGCATAGGTTCATTATTCAAACATTCACTTTGATCGCATCATTAGGACACAAAAAATAAAAACTTAATTTTAACATTTCGCTCACCCGCCACCTGTAGTTATGAAAACAATTTAATTAAATTAGATGCCAGTAGATTAAATTTTGTATAAACATTTACCATGCCATGTTTCCCTGCGCTCAAATGATTAAATGGCGAGAAAATTCCATTTAAATAAGTTAACATTGCTTGGCCGCCATGTTGGTTTTGTACTTAAAACAGGTCTTTGAAAGTCACATTGGTGAACTTCTAGTAGTATTCTTTAACACTATACAAAATTTCAGGGTGATATCTGTTACTGTTGTTGAGATATAGAATGCCAGTGAAATATTTTGCATGGCCGCCATACTGGATTGTTGAAATTTATTAAAATTTGAAAGGCACAGTCGAGGATGGACGAGGTAGTAGTATGTACTTACCAAGTTTCATTGAAATCGCTCTGGCCATTTAGATTTTATTACGGAGGGACACACACATATGCACACACACATGGTCATGATGATCTTTTAAGCCTATTTTTTTCCATAAATGAAAATAGGCTAAAAATCACAAGAAAAATAATCATCATCATTATATTTATTATTCATACCCTCCCTTCAATGTGCTTTCAATGGTGCACCATGAAACTTTACAGTACAACAGAAGATTTTAGTAACCCCAGCTGAGACACTCATTTAATTTTGTTTATTGGTCACAGCATTCGATAACACATGTGATTAAATGTTGTCTTGCGTACTATTTTGGAGAGCATAGATCCACATAACGTGTGTACAACACCACTTTAGAGTGGAAAGATCATTTAAGGAAGAATTTTATTCATAAAAGAAATTAAAAAACAGGGGCAAAACTTTTCCACCCCATGAAACAACAAAAATTCAAAATCAATCCTTTAGGAAACTAATCCAGCTATCCATTAGGTCATAGGTCTCCAACCCCTGTCTATTGGGCAAGTGACCTAAGTGCTCGACCCTGAGTAGGCCCCCCCCCTTACTTGCGCTCTGCCCTACCTAGCAAGCGAGGCTTGCCCCGATCGGTGCCCAGCCAATAACATCACCTCCCCACACATTCTCTTGGACTGGGCAATCATTCACTACACTCACAGCTGGTCGACTCCAAATCAGCCAGAAGCTGCAGAGCCATGCATTATGCTTCAAATAAGGTATATCAGTTGTTTGAGTCTTCAGTCTTTTGACTGGTATGATAAAGCTTTCCATGCTTTCCTGCCCTGAGCTAATCGTTTCTTATCTACATAGCTACCACACCCTACATCCGAGGCAATCTGTTTTAACATATTCTAACCTTGCTCTACCCCTACAGTTCTTATCCTCGACCCTTCCTTCTAGAACTAAGTTGGCTATTCCTTGATGTCTTAGTATGTGTCCTACGAACCTATCTCTTCTCTTCATTAGCAGTCGCCAGAAACATCTCTCCTCTCCCACTTGGCTTAATACCTCTTCATTTGTAACCACATCTACCCATTTGATCTTCATCATTCTCCTGTAACACCACATTTCACATGCTTCAATTCTCCACTTTTCTGCTGCTCCAACAGTCCAAGTTTCACTTCTATCGAGTGCCACGCTCCAGACAAAGGCCTTCAAAAATGACTTCCTAATACCTAAAACTATATTCGATGTCAACAGATTCATTTTCTGTAAAAATTCTTCCTTGCCTGTGCTAACCTACTTTTTATATTCTCTTTGCTTCGTTCATCACTGGTTATTTTGCTTCCTAAGTAACAGAAATCACCTACTTCCTTTAGCTCTTCACCTGCCAATTCGTCATCCATAGGGGTTTCTGATTTCTTTCAACTGCATTCCAATATTTTTGTTTTACATTTATTAATTTTCATCATGAATTCTTTCCTCACGACAGAATCGATACCATTTAAAAACTCATTCAAATCCTCTGGTGTGTCGGCTAAGATGGCGATGTCATCAGCAAATCTCAGAGTTGAAATTATTTCTCCTTGAATCTTTACTCCTACTTTGAATTTTTCTCCAATTTCCTTCATTGCTTGTTCAATGTATAGATTGAAAAGTATGGGTGATAAGTTGCAGCTTTGCCTAACACCTTTCTGAATACCAACTTCTCTCTCATGTCCTTCAGCTCCAATAACTGCTGTCTGGTTTCTGTATACATTGTAGAGCACCCTCCAATCTCTGTACTTTATTCCAATCGTTTTCAAAATGTCAAACAACATACTCCAATCTACGTTACCAAAGCCTTTTCTAAGTCAACAAATGCCATGAACGTTCTCTTATCCTTCCTTATTCTAGCTTCCATTATCAGCGTGAGACTTAGTACAGCTTCCCTCGTTCCTACGTTTCTCCTAAAGCCAGTGGTCTTCGCCCAACTCTCTATCTGTTTTTCCATCCTCTTATAGATTATTCTAAAGTATATTCGCCGAGTCGAGACAGTGCCCCTGGCTACCCCGACAAGGAAACGCGCCCAGTTCACGTCATCTGCTCTGCCAGATGGGGGTAGCAAAGAGGTTCCGAGATCATTAGTCATTCCGTAGCCCTAGAAAAGACAAGACTTGCTGCACTGTATACTGTTGCCTGTCATAACGAATTAAGAACTTATTAATTAAATAAATACATAAACCAACAATAAATAAACCGCACTGTAGCATGTAACCGACAAGTCAGCCCGCTTCACATGTAGGCTATACACAGCACTGAAGTTGGCGTACGTTCAACAGGCACAGCTCTATGCACCCCTTGCGGACAGCCCTGCAATCACGTGTACTACTGTGTTTACTTCCACTATCTCGACTCGGCGAACAGACTTTAGTCAGGATCTTTGAAGCATGAGTAATCAAGCTGATTGTACGGCATCTTCTCATCTGTCAGCTCATGTTTTCTTCGGTATAGGGATGATAACATTCTTCTTGAAATCAGAGGGTACCTTTCCTGTCTCATAAATCCTACACACCAAGTAAAATAACCTGACCAGACCTTCATCACCTATGCAGCTTAGCAACTCAATCGGTGTATCATTTATGCCCGGTGCTTTGTTCCTGCTTGAGTCTTCCAATGCTCTGTCAAAGTCTGATCTCAATATTAAATCTCCTTTCTCATCCTCATAAATTTCCTCTTCCCTTTCCATAACATGATTCTTAATCTCATTTCCCTTATACAAACACTCTATGTAAGCTTTCCATCTCTCAACCTTTTCTTCCTATCTGTTAACGGTTTTCCATCTGACTCCTTAATATTAATATTTATATTCCACATAAGTACTCTTAATCCTTCGATAATCTGTACCTACCTTTCTAATTTCAGACAATTTTCTATACCTGTACATTTCTCTTTCAACTATTCTTCTTTTGCTTCCTTGCACTTCTTGTTAACCTCATTTCTCAGATGTCTGTATTCTGCTTTTCCCCTTTCATCTCTTTCGTCCATTAATTCTAGTATATCCTGCATGATCCACGGTTTTCTACCTATTCTTTCTTTCCTACAAATGTTCTCTTCTGCAGATTTTGTTATTTCATTCTTCATAAGGGCCCATTCCTCTGCAAATGTAGCTTGTTCAGGGTTTTTCATTAGTCCTTCCTTTATACTAGTCTTGAATAGTTTGTTCACGTCCTTCTCTTTAAGTCTGTCTATGGCCCACCTTTTTGGATTTTGACTTTTCTTCAATTTAAGTCTGCATTTCATAACAACCAGATTGTGGTCGGAGTCTATGTCAGCACCGGGAGATGTTTTGCAATCCAAAATCCGGTTTCAAAATCTCTGCTTGACCATAATGAAGTCGGTTTGGTAACGCCCTGTATCTCCTTGTCTCATCCATGTGTATATTCTTCTATTGTGGTTTTTGAATAAGGTGTTAGCTATGACCAACTCATGCTTGGTGCAGAATTCCATCAGCCTGCTTCCTCGATCATTTCTTTCACCTAATCCGAATTCTCCTACTATTTTCCCTTCTCTTCCTTTTCCTACCACAGCATTCCAATCTCCCATTACTATAACATTTTCATCACTCTTGAAATACCTTAGACCTTCAACTATTTCTTCATAGACCTTTTCAACATCTTCATCATCAGCTAGACTGGTGGGTATATAGACTTGTACACTGTGGTGCACTTTGGTTTTGTATTGATTTTTGCTACAATAATCTGTTCAGTATATTGTTCATAATATTCTACCCGCTGTCCAAGTTTCCCAGTCAATATAAGACCAACCCCTGCTTGGCCATTGTTTGGTTTAGTGCTAATGATCCTATAGTCTTGTGACCAAAAGTCCTGATCTTCCTGCCAGCACATTTCACTTATCCCAACCAAATCCAACGTCAACCTATCCACTTCCCTTTCTAAGTTTTCTAACCTTCCACTGCCTAGCAGACTTCTAACATGCCACGCTCCGATCCGTAGAATATCAGATTTCCTCTTTGTCACTTCTGTGATGTTAACCCCCTCTCGAGTTGTCCCCATCCGGAGATCCAAACAGGGGAATAGTTTACCTCCGGATTGAAATTAACCAAGAGAGGAGGCCATCATCACATGTAATTATGCATATAGAGGTGCATATCCTCAGGAAGAGCGATACGACTGTAGCTTTCAGCCGTGCAGCACAATGCAGTGTAGCCACTAGTTGGCTAATATTATCAATATCATTACTGTAGTGCCCTGTCACCCCTTCTCTTTATTGTGGTTATGGACGAGGTAATGACACGGATAGCAGGAAAGATAGGTGAAGATAAGATGAAAGCAATGGTGTTTGCAGATGATCTCATGGTCTGGGGAAACAAGGAGGAGGAAATTCAGGAGCAACTGAAGGCTTGGGAAGAAACAGTGGGAGAGTACGGATGGAAGTTCAACATCAGTAAATGTGAGATCCTGTTAACGACCAGGAAGAAGGACAGACCAATGAGTGGGATAACACTTGGAGGTGGACAGCTGAAGAAGGTGGAAAGTCTCAAGTACTTGGGAAGTATAGTGGAGGAAAATGGGAGAAATGACAAAGAGATTACGGAACGTGGCAGACAGGCAGAAGCATTTCTGAGAAGCATTAGGAGCTTAGTGTGGAATAAAGATGTCCCACAAAAAAGCAAGGAAGTGTTATACAGAAGCTACTATATCCCGATACTGACCTATGCTTCAGAAACGTGGACAATGAAGAAAAGAGATATAAGCAGAATACAGGCAGGTGAAATGAAGTTCCTGCGAAGTAGGATCGGAATAACAAGAAGAGACAGGGTGAGGAATGAAAAGGTCAGGGAAATGGTGAAAGAGGAGCCCTTGCAAGGTAGGATTGAGACATCAAGACTGAGGTGGTATGAACACTTAAAGAGAATGGATGAGAAGAAGATTCCCAAGAGGATACATGAGATGCAGATGCAGAAGAAACGACCAAGGGGAAGACCAAGAGATAGTTGGCTGAAAGGAGTGGAGGAATGTGTCAAGAAGAGAGGCGAGGACTGGACCAGAGTGACAGCGGAGAGGTGGTGGGATGAAAGAACTAAGTGGCGAGGCTTATGTTCCAAACAGACCCAGCCTGGGGCTGGAAACTGTACAAGATGATGATGATGATTACTGTATATAAGACAAGTAAAGAATTGATTTATTCTGAAAGGCTGCTCCTCCCATTCAGAATAAAGTAGTAAAGGAATTCTACAAACAAAAATACTAACATTCTACTAACAAACAAATCCTTAAAATTCTAATAATGTAAAAATACTATAATTTTAGTAACAAAATATTAATATTCAACTAATGATAAAATAATAAAATCACCACTGTTTGACACCGCACTGCTGTGTGTTACACCACTAAGCTATATGACACCGCACTACTGTACGTTACACCACTACATGACACTGCACTACTGTGTGTTACACCACTACATGACACCGCACTAGTGTGTGTTACACCACTACATGACACCGCACTACTGTGTGTTACACCACTGTATGACACCACACTACTGTGTGTTACACCACTGTATGACACCACACTACTGTGTGTTACACCACTGAAGGTACCAGAAACAATCTTTCTTTATTAGAGACGTGGATGCGTAGTGATAGTTATTTTGTTATCATCATCGGCTTTAACTCGAATCCGAGTATAAATCTTCTTCCTTCAGTCCAGTTTGTGGATGTGTTTATGGTGACTAAAGAGTCCAATCCTGGCATGGAACAAGCGACCACACAAGTCGCATAGTACTGCTGGAGGAGGACGTGGTTGGGCTGCTCGAAGTTTCCTAGCTTGACGCTTGGCCTCTTCATGCATGAGTCGATCCCTTTCAAACGTCTTTACAGTATCCGAGATGGTACGGCGCCAAGTTGAGCGGTCTTCAGCCAGCATGTCCCAGGTTTGTGAATCAAGACCTGTCAATTTCAGGGTCTGCTTAAATTGGTCCTTGTAGCGCCTCTTAGGACCACCATGAGGTCTGGTGCCATAGCATTAACTCACCATATAGCATTTGACGAGGTAATCTCACATCATCCATCCGATGGACATGACCAATCCATCTAAATTGGTGACCTATTATGGATGATTCTATGCTGTTGATTTGAGCCTTTTCCAGAACAGCAATATTGGTAATGCGGTCTTCCCATTTAATCCTCAGGATTGATCGAAGTTTTTGTAGGTGGAAACGCTCAAGCTTCCTAAGATCACATCGGTAAAGGGTCCACGTTTCACAGCCATACAACAATGTAGAAATGACTACTGCTTTGTACACCATAAGCTTTGTACTCATGGACAGATCTTTATTCATGAAGACCCGGTACGCTAATCGTCCATATGCTGCATGGGCTGCGCCAATTCTCTTATCCACATCCTGCTCACAGGTACAGCTCACAGAAATGGTACTGCCCAGGTACGAGAAGTGGTCAACCTGTTCTAATGGCAAATTTGATATGGAGATGTTGAACTGAGGAAGAGGTGTGCCAGGTGAAGGTTGTGCCTAGACTTTAGTCTTATTGACATTTATGGTAAGACCAAAACGATCACATGCACTTTTGTAACAGTTAACTGACTCTTGCAGCTCTTCTGGTGTGAGAGTTGGTGATGCAGCATCATCTGCATACAACATGTTAGTAACCTTAGTAACCTGAGTTTTCCTCAAGGAGCGGAGAAGAGTTAGGTTGAAAAGCCCTCCATCAAAACGATACTTGATCTCCACACCTGGGATGTTTGTGGGTGAATCATAAAGCATTGCAGCCAAGTACAGCGCAAAAAGCGTTGGAGCC
Source organism: Meconema thalassinum (assembly GCA_946902985.2). Lineage (NCBI taxonomy): Eukaryota > Metazoa > Arthropoda > Insecta > Orthoptera > Tettigoniidae > Meconema > Meconema thalassinum. The sequence goes on from OX336389.2 coordinate 1,076,661,993, forward strand.
AGTACACATCCTTGTTTCAGTCCATGGGTAATGGGAAATTTATCGGACATCTTATTCCGATGGCAAACCTGACCTGTCATGCCATCATGGAGAGCTTTGATTAGATCTACAAAACGCTGAGGGCAACCAAACCGCTTCAGCACTGCCCACATGGCTGGTCTTGGAACCGAATCAAATGCCTTTTCCAAGTCATAAAAGACTAAGAAGAGTGGATTCTGTTGTTCTCTACATTTTTCTTGTAGCTGTCTCACACAGAAAATCAAGTCAATTGTGCTTCTGGAAGTTCTAAATCCGCATTGTGACTCTGGGAGGATCCTCTCAGAGATAACCTTGAGGCGGTTAAGTAGAATTCTTGCAAGAATCATCCCCACAATTGATAGCATTGATATACCACGGTAGTTACCACAAACACTGCGATCACCCTTTTTAAAGATAGTGACGACAGTGGCATTCTTTAGGTCTCCAGGTACCTTTCTTGATTCCTATATTCTGAGGATAAGGATGAAAATTCTTGTTTTGAGGGAATGACCTCCGGTTTGAATTAGTTCCAGAAGGATGTTATCTGGGCCAGGTGCTTTTCTGGGTTTCAATTTGGTGAGAACTGCACTGATGATAAGTAGGAGGTACTGCCAACCACAGTTGTTCAGGTTGTTGCGGCACATCACAGAGGAAGTCTTCAGCAGCTTCTGATGGACGATTTAGGAGATTGGAGAAGTACTCCTTCCAGCGTTCCAAGATTTCTTGACTATCAGTAAAGGTAGTAGAATTGTCAGCGCTTTTCAGTGTACCTGATGATGAGCGAGATGGTCCATATATTTCCTTGAGTACGGTATAGAAGTTCCTCAAGTCTCGAGCATCCGATAGTCTCTGCAGTTCCTGAGCCTTCTGTTGCCACCAAGTATTTTTAATCCGCCCTATCTGCGTCTGGCATTTACCCTTGAGTTCCAGTAGTTTATCTCTTTGTGTTGGAAGTTGGGTCTTGAAGATGGGCATTCCTTTTGGCATTGAAGAGAGACAGAATTTCCTCATTGTTGTCATCAAACCAGTCTTGTCTTTTCCGCACTATAAAACCAATGGTTTCCTCAGCTGACTGTGTGATAATCTTCTGTAATGTGGCCCATTCTTGCTGAATATCATTTGTTACTGGGTTTTCTGATAACTGGGTGACGATCCTGTTTCCAAAATGTTTGTACATGGATTCATCCTGAAGTTTGGATGTATTAAACTTCTTTCTTGGCAAATTTTTGATATTCCTAGGTGGTTTAGGTCTGATGGATATCTTGAGCTTACATATAAGAAGTTTATGATCTGTCCAACAATCGTCTATATTCCTTGCTGTTCTGGTAATAAGAGTGTCCTTATCACATTGCCGGCTAATGATATAATCAAGAATATGCCAATGTTTGGAACGAGGATGCATCCACGTGGTTTTGAAGCGGTCAGGTAGCCGGAACTGAGTGTTGGTAATGAAAAGTTCGTGTTCTGCACAAAGACCAAGAAGCAACAGTCCATTGGGATTACATTTTCCAAGTCCCTGTTTGCCCATCACATTATTCCATAGCCTGTGATCTTTCCCAACTCTGGCATTGAAGTCACCGAGGAGCAAGAGTTTATCTGCAGATGGTACCTTGGAGATGATTTCACTTAGCTGATTATAGAACTGAGCCTTTACTTCATCTTCAGAATCTAAGTTAGGAGCATAGGCAGAGATGAGTGTCATAAAGGAACCTCCTGAGAGTGGTATGCGGAGAATCATGAGCCTTTCGCTGATTGCAATGGGCGTAAGTTGGTGATAATTTACCAGTTTGGTCTTCACAGCGAAGCCCACACCATGAATACGACATTCACCCTCCTCCTTTCCTTTCCAGAAGATGGTATATCCTGTTCCAGATTCAGTAATCTTGCCTTCAGCAGACAGCCTTGTTTCACTGAGAGCAGCAATGTCAACGTTGAGTCTTGATAACTCATGGGTTACGAGAGCTGACCTTCTCTCAGGTCTAATGTTATTGTCCAAATCAAGCAAGGTTCTGATGTTCCATGATCCAATAATCAATTTGTGATTCTTTACTGTTTTCGAGTTTCGACCGCATGAGGGGTGACCTGCTGAGTGCGGGTGCCCAGCCGGACCAAGATTGTGACTTCCGATGTTTAGCCCACCTTTTCTAGGGCCTTCCCCATGTGGGGTGGGCAGCGGTGATCCTAAATAGGCCTGCCCAAACACAGATGCAGGACCGAATTCCTGAGTAGTCACAGAGTCTCCGGAATACGACCATCACACATCTGCTGCCAACGTGCAGGTCCGAACTAGGGGCTTCCAGTTACACCCATAACCTGCCCCCACCGTCCATATCCCATCGCCGTTGGACTTTGAAAAGTGACGTTCGGAAGAAGTGCCACTGGCGTGAATTTGTTTAGGGTGGATCTCAGCTTGCCAGGACGAGACCCACACACTATGATCTCTGAGCCTTATCCTGCGGCTCACAAAGAATGAGACATGCAGGACCGAACACAGGGACTGCAACGAACTGCCGCATACTCAAGTACTACTGAGGTGCGCCTTTACAGCCAGTCCGTCTGGCGTGGCCTCTTCCGCCTCTATGACCGTTGGGAGCCATGAGAGTGATTGGCTCCTCATCCGCTCATTTTGCCGTTGGGCCAAAACCTGCCCATCATAACTATGGACAATAGTTTGCCCTATTAAACCTGAGCAATAGGCTGCCCCTTCCACCAACCACACTGTGCCCGAGTTCACCTCTTTCACTGCAGGCACCGTTGAGGACTTCACCGTAACCCTGGCAAGGGACCCTAACAAGGTACTACCAGCCGGGCCAGCTGGACCAGGGTTTTTTAAAGAGGTGTTACTCCTCTATCACTCCCTACTTGATCATACTATATATATATATACTGTAACACTGTATAACACTACACTAAGTGCTATTGCACCACACTGTAACACTCCACTAGTAGCAATACCAACACTGTATAACACTATACTAGGTGCTATTGCACCACACTGTAACACTCCACTAGTAGCAATACCTACACTGTAAGACATAATAAAAATTATTCAGTATACCTTCTTTTGACTATGGTGGTGCGACGGTGGCGCTCTATCTGCGTCCTTGTTGGTAGGCTTCGTTTTTTTTGGTCTTACGAATCATTGTGTCATTGTGTGTGCATGTGTCAGCGCAGTAATCAATAAAACTAAGATATACCAAGAGAATGTTTTGATTACCCGGATAAATAACCTTCAGGTTATGGGCCCAGGTTGTGTTCGTCGCGCAATGATTGTGATGTGGAAGGATTCTGTTGGAGATTGTGATTGGAAATAAATTGGACTGTGACTGAGGACGAACGACAACGGTCAAGATGGAGGATGAAATCGAATATTGTAGTAACATTCTGGGACTGAATTCCAAGAATTATTTCGCTTGGAAGTTGAGAGCAAAGGCCGAGTTGATCCAGAGCAATAGTTGGAATACTGTGGAACCGGGCTTTCACCCACCCCTTAACATTTATCAAGAGAGTGAACCGAAAAGTGCTGTCTTTTCTGTACAAAAATGTGACTGATTCGTATTTGAATGACATATCGGAATGTGCATTGGCTAGAGAAGCATGGCTGATACTTGAAGAGATACACACAAGAGTTAGTTTCCTGCAAGGATTGAGATCGTTAAAGGCACTATTTGCGATTGAGAAAAGTGACGATGAAGAACCACACGAGTACCTAGCATGCTTTCAAGAGCAATGCAAGAGAGTAAGAATGGCTGGATGGGAGTTCACCGACAGGCAGATAGCGGGACTAATACTGCTCGGACTACCAATGGATAGATACGGTTCACTGCAGAAGCAGCTAGGTCGTCAAGAAAATTTCACTGAGACTCTAGAGGAAGGGAATGAGACCAGAGACCAAGACGACGCCATAGCCTCAGCATCCAGGAGCAAACATCAACAGACAGCAGCTCTACAGTTAAAGGGCCAGAAACGAGATGGAGGTGATCCTCAGCAGAAGCCCAAGTAGATGACGGAGAAGCCGCGATCAAAGGGGAAGACTCAAGGATCAAATCAAAAAGGAAATGCTATCATTGTGATGGATTAGGACAAAGTAAAATGCTTCAAGTGTGGAGCATATGGCCATTGGGCAAGTGATTGTTTGCACAGTGCTCAAAATTCCAATAATGTAGGTAGTGAAGCCAAACAAAGTGAGTGCATATGGACTGGTGTCGCAAGAAGAAAAGTTGATGAACTGGGTATTGGATTCTGGTGCAACAGCCAATATTTCTAGTGATAGAGGTTTGTTTAGTGACTTGTGCTTATGTGATGGTGAAATTGCTATGGGTAAGGGTGTAACTAAAGAGAAAAGGTATGGAACAGTAAAAATTAAACTCTCTAAAAAAATGTGGAGGTTGGTTGTTAAACCTTACAAACGTGCTATATGTACCAGAGTTTGGATTCAACTTGTTATCTGTTAGAAAGGTATCTTTGAACGGTTTGCGTGTAGAGTTCAAAGGAGATGAGGCAACAGGGTATGATGGCAAGGAAATATTTTTTAGGGCTATGTCTAAGGTGCTCTTCATGTAGTGCACGCTGAATGTGCGAAAAGAGCAGCAAATGTTATTCAGACAGAATCTACCAGTGATGAAGTTAGAGATGGTGTGGCTTTGAGGAGTGTGACAGTGTGGCACCAAAGGTTAGGCCACTTGAATGAACAAGCTCTGCAAAAGATTCCTACTTTAGATATGAAAGGCACAATGCCAGGACGCTGTGAAGTATGTCTTAAGGGAAGATGACTAAGCAAGGGTTTCCTAAACACAGTGAAAGAGAGTCGAAGGCACCCTTAGAATTAGTTAATTCATATGTAATGGGTAAACTTCCTGTGTCCTTGGGTAATGCTAGGTATCTGTTAGCCTTGGTAGATGATTATTCACGACATTTGACAGTTGTACCACTGGCAAAGAAGAGTAATGTATTTAAGGAGCTTGAGAAATTTAAGGAGAAGGTTGAGAGGTTCACGGTTTAAAAATTAAGGCAATACAAACTGATGGTGGGGGAGAGTATTGTAGCACTAATTTTGAGGCATATCTAATTGAAGAAAGACTGTAGCCCATTCACCTTCACACAATGGGATTGCGGAAAGAGTAAATCGTATAATGGCAAATGCTGTCAGATGTAAGGTATGTTGTCAGAATCAGGGATGCCAAAACAGTTTTGGGTTGAAGCGGCATCAACTGTGGCACATATCAGGAACGTTTGTCCATCCCGTCCAATAGGTTTCAAGGTTCCTTTAGAATTATGGAGAGGGAAGGAGGTCAGTAAGGCGTTGCATGATTCACTCAGAGTATTTGGTTGTAGAGCATGGCTATATGTGGAAGGTTAAGGACAAATTTGATGAGAGAGGTGTAGCATGTGTATTCATATGGTATGAAGAACATGTAAAAGGTTTTTGTTTATGGTTAACCGAAGAAAGGAAAGTAAAAATAGCTCATAATGTTGTATTTCAGGAACACATATTCCCATACAAGACTATGAAGACTGAGGATATTAGCTCTAGGCTGTCATGTATCTCGAAGATATAGTGCAAAGTATAGCAATAGAAGATAGGTCTAGCGAGAATGTTGAGACATTTGAAGTTACAAGATGTATAACACAATTTACACTCGCCAAATCAATACTTTACTTTACTAAAAAATACTATAGGTACATGTTTCGGAAACTTGATATGTTTCCTTTTTCTCAAGAGAAAAAGTACGAACTGTATTCTTATTTTTGGTTAGGATTTCGATGTCATATGATGTTTCACACCAACATATGGGCTGAAGAAGGAAACATATCAAGTTTCCGAAACATGTACCTATAGTATTTTTTAGTAAAGTAAAGTATTGATTTGGCGAGTGTAAATTGTGTTATACATCTTGTAAACATGGTCAATACGGAACCTGGAACGAGTGCGGTTTATAAACATTTGAAGTTGACGAGAATGTAGTAGATGAAAATGTATGTAATCAAGATGTAGTACGTGAAGGTGGCATAAGCATAGAGCAGAGACTGATAGCGAGACGGATGATTCACTAAGAAATGAACCCCCAATACCTCACGTTAGAAGATCAACTAGATTAGCTGAGAAAGAAAGAAATAGACTCGGTTGTTATTACGGCTGCATTAGTTCATCAGATACTGGATGTTATCGTGTACCAAACAATGTTAGAGACGCTCTTCAGGGGGATGATGCTGTGTGTTGGAAAAGAGCAATGGATAATGAAATTAAGAATTTAACGAGTAAGAATACCTATGAAATTGTAAATAGACCAAAAGTTAAAAATTTACTGACTTGTAAATGGGTATTGACTGTAAAAAATAGTTATGATGGAAGAGCACCAAGGTACAAGGCACGCCTGGTGGCACGCGGGTTTAACCAAACTCCTGGAATAGATTTTAATGATACCTACTCACCTGTAGTTAAGAAAGACTATTAGATTGTTGTTAGCCTTATCAGTGCAAAAGAGATGGGTCAGGGAATATTTTATGTGATGGCAGCTTATCTCAATGTGAACCTAAAGGAGGAAATATCTATGGAACAGCCACCTATTTATCAACAAGGTGGAAGTGATAAAGTATGCAGATTGTTAAAGAGTTTATATGGTCTTAAACAGAGTGGAAAAGAATGGCATAGCACATTTGATCAGATATTACATGATTTTGGTTTGACGAGATTAAAGAAAGACCCTTGTGTTTACCTAGATAAGTCTAAAGTAGGGAGATGGGGAGGATGACAAATTTCTTATCAATGAACATTGTGTCGAGTGATAACTCATTGTTGATTGATCAGAGTCATTATATTGAGCAATTGTTATACGAGTTCAAGTTCACTGATATGACGGTCGAGTTATTTCCAATGGAAGCTAACAAACATTGTAATACAGATGCTGAAAGTTTTGACAGTCACCGTAAAGCAGTTGGGAGTTTACTGCATTTATCCCAATCCACTAGGCCAGATATTAGTCTTGCAGTTAGCAAAGTAAGTCTAAAATGTGAAAACCCCACTGTTAGTGTTGGAAAGATATAGTGCATATTTTCTGATATTTAAAACATACTAAGGATTTTAAACTTAAATATGTTAAACAGAATGCACCCATTGTATTATTCTGTAATTCAGACTTAGGTAATGATAGGAATGACGGAAAGTCTATAACTGGATTTGCAGCTACTATGGGAGGTAGGCCAATAAATTGGTCATCTAAGAAACAAAACTATGTGGCAGATTCAACAGCTATTGCAGAATATTATGCTATTCATAAGACTGCCAAAGAAGCCAGATGGTTAACTATTATTCTCAAGGAGTTAGGATGTAATGAGTTTATTACTTCTCCATGTCTGATTTATTCTGATAGTCAAACAGTGATTGCCATGTGCAAAACATGGGAGGAATCCGAAAGGATTAAATATTTAGATTTCAAATACAGTACTATCTTGTTAAGGGCATGGTTGAGAAAGGGACAGTCAAATTACAGCATATACCAGATAAAGAAACCCCTGCTGACTTGTTCACAAAACCCTTAATAGTTCTCATACCAAGATTATTTTGATTGATTAATGTTTATGTTAATATTTTTTTCTGTGTCTTAAGGGGAAGTGTTAGTTATTTTGTTTCTAATTAAGTAAGACATCGTAAAAATTATTAAGTATACCTTCTTTTGACTATGGTGGTGCACTATCTGCGGCCTTGATCATTGTGTCATTGTGTATGCATGTGTTGGCTCGGTAATGTATGGATGTTGTGGTTCTGAATAAAACCGAGATATACCAAGAGAATGTTTTGATTACCCGGATAAATAACCTTCACATAGAACCGTTTTGGTATTCAGGTGGGTTGCCCGTGACCCTACGTCGTGGTTCTAGGGTTAAGAAGTGTCATTTAACTTACCATTTTGAAAGGACCAGGTTTTGGAGGCATGTTGATTTTCACAATAATTTGAGTATCACTTCCAAGCAACACAAGCGGAAACGTGTTTGGAGCGCAAAGCCGTTACTGCGTTCTCTGCGACAAGAGACTCTTACTTGCCACAGGAGCGATCTAGTAGGAACATTTTCAAGTTGTTCTGATTACCGAACGACTTCCTTCTTTCTCTGCGGTGTTGTCTTTGGTTCATTCTGTTAGGATTAAGGCAGCACACCACACGGTTACTAATTGTCGTACAATAATGGAAGTCAAAGAATACTCAAAACAAAGACATGCATCTCAAGCAAGATGCACCACATAGCAGATGGCAGTAGTCTTCATGATCTGATACTCTAACACTTCCCCTCGAGTAAGGCTCAGTTGATCTCACTCAGACCAGCAGATTTCATGCACCACTGATGTTTTTGTCTGGGCAAACTCTTTGTAAGGAAGTCTGCCACTTGATCTTCAGTTGGAATGTACTGAACATCAAACGACTTCTTTTTCAGCATGTCTCTGAGAAAATGATGACTGATGTCAATATGTTTACTTCTGTTGTGGGACATGGTATTCGTAGCTAATCTCAGTGCACTTTGGTTGTCGCAGTACATGGTTAGGTCAGCTAGAGCGTTGAAAATCAATTCGTGAAGAAATCTCTGCAAGTATATGGCCTCTTTGGCACTTTCGGACATAGCCATATACTCCACCTCCGTAGTACTCAGGGCAACCGTTCGCTGCTTTCGAGAATCCCAAGATATGGGGCATTCACCAAGTACAAAAAGGTAGCCCGTGTTAGACTTCCTATAGTTGATGCTTCCTCCCCAATCTGCATCCACGAACCCTCTGACCGGTTTAGGGTCAAACACAAAAACTAGTCCAACGTCGGCAGTTCCCTTTAGATAACGAAGGACTCTTTTGGCCGACCTCCAGTGTTCCAACCCGTAGCAGTTATTAAAATGACCTAAGCAGCTGACGGCGAATGAGATGTCTGGACATGTGGTTGTAGACAGGTTGGTAATTGCACCTACAAGCTCAAGATAAGGAAGCTTTTGTTCCTCTTCACTTGGGTCGTCCTTTTTTGTCAGCTTGCTCCCAGTATCTAGAGGTGTGGCAACTGGTTTGCACTCGCTCATACCGAATCATTCGAGAAGTTCTTTGATATATCGGTACCCCGTTGGTACATTTTGACCAAACCATTGCCTTGAATGAACTCGATACCCAAACAATAGCTTGCGAATCCAAGGTCCTCTAGCTCAAACTCGGTTGCCAACTTCCTTCCCAGTTTGGCGATCATTTCTTGATTCCCAGATGCAACCAATATGTCATCAATGTAAACTGCAATGAAAGGATGCGAATTTGTTGGAGTGGCTCTGTATTTTTTCAGGGTTTGAACCAGATTGTTGTATCAACTTCTACCTGCTTGTCGTAGGCCACAGAGAGACTTCCTCAACAAACATTCATTGTTGCCCCTCCGAAACTCTTTCAGCATATGGCTTGCTTTATTTCCAATAGCAGTACCATTTTCTGTCTCCACGATGCACTGTAAAATCTCTTCAAAGTTCTTCAGCGGTTTCATCAAGATTTCTTCCTCTAGGTTACCATTGAGGTATGTTCTGGCAATGTTGAATTGTCGGATTTTCATTCCATACTTTGCCGCTAGAGATGACATAACCCAAATAGAACTCATGCGTGTGACTGGTGCAAAGGTTTCCTAGTAGTGGACTCCAAATTCTCGAGTGAAACCCTGAGCGACGAGCTGGGCCTTCCTCTTTTCGAGTGTGGCATTTGCACTAAATTTATTCCACAATACTATGCGTGATCCGACGACCTTACCATCGCTGAAACGGTTCACCATTACCCAGGTGTCATTTTTTTATAATAGACTTCATCTCGGCGATAATTGCATCATTCCATTCATTGGCGTTAGTACTGGTCATTGTGCTCTTCAAAGGGATCTCTATAAGGTAAGTTTGTTCTGTTTTTTCAGTGACCATAGCCTCATCTGTTCTAACAGAATGGAAAAGAAAAACGGAAGTTTGATGCTTTTCAGTTGGTCAACATGAGTTTTTCCCAAAAGAGATGGGTTTATTCCATAATCCTGAAAAAAATTATAAGAGATTAATAAATACAATAATCTCATGTAAATCCTGAAAAAAATTATATGAGATTAATAAATACAATAATCTCATGTAAATTTTTTCAGGATTAGGGAATAACCCATCTCTTTTGGGAAAAACTCATGTTGACCGACTGAAAAGCATCAAACTTTCGTTTACTAAGGCAACACTGAAAATGTTTTCCCGGTCTTCCCCTTCTTCCAGTTCTGGTCAACAATGGTCGACCCCGAACTCTGGTTGTGAGTGAAGTGCTGCTCGGATTTCCAGCATCGTTCTTTTTCTGATTGATTCCAGGTTCCTCAAAACCCAAGAAAAGTCCCTCCTCATCTGTAGAATCTTCAAAACCCCAGAAAGGTCCCTCCTCGTCTGAAGGTATTTCAAAGCTCAAAAAAGGTTCCGCTTCATCCCAGGAGGTGTCGTATTCTCGCCGTTCCCTCTCCACTCTCTCTTCCTCGATTACAAGAGGTAATTAAACTTCCTTTTCATCAAACGAGAGCCTCGTAAGTTTCTAAAATCTTATATTCTCCATTTTGTGCCTTGCCTGATCTCTCAGACTGTTTTCCATCATGCCCTTGGATTCGTTGCCATCCTCAATAAATATCACATCACGACTGATGAAAGTCTATATTTCTCAGGTGACCAAACACGGAAACCCTTCGATTCTTGTCGATCAAATTTGCCTTTGCCAGGTTCCCAATCCAGAAAGTATACCTGGCTGCCGAGCACTCTCAGATGTGACACATCTGGCACATTTCCTGTCCATAACTCGAATTGAGTCCTTCCCCCAAACTTTTCGAAGTCAAGCGATTTAGTATGTAATTAGCAGTATTTACTGCCTCTGCCCAGAATGACTGCGGTAGGTTTGCACCAATGAGAAGACATCAAGCGGCATTCAGAAGAGTGCGGTTCATCCTCTCTGCTTTCCCATTTTGTTCGGGATTGTTTGGAACTGTCAACCTCCGACTTATTCCCCATTGCATGAGATATTCGTTGAATTAATTGCTTGTGTATTCTCCACCATTGTAGGATTGTAGTGACTTGACACATTTCCCTTTCTGCTTCTCGACGAGAGAGATGTATGCCACTGTTGTCTTGTAGATATCCACTTTGGAGTTCAGGAATCATACCTCACACCATTTTGAGCGATTGTCAATAAACTCAACATAGCATTTTGCACCTCCCACAGAGTTAACCCTCATTGGACCACATACATCCACATGTACCAGATCCAATCATTCTATTTCCCGCTCTGACATCTTTGGAAATTGAGCCCTACACATCTTCCCTTTAAGGCATACGTTGCAGTTCAGTTTTACATCAGAATCCACAAATTGCACTCCTGTAATAGTATAAATCGCCAATTCCATCCACTTGTAACACGTCGCCACCGTTTCCTTCAATACGAGGGCACCCGTTTTCTTAATAATAACATCTGGACCGCTGTTGGAGAAGATCTGGAAGGAGGAGAAAATACCAACCGACTAGGAGAAGGGGTTGATAGTCAAGTTACCGAAGAAAGGGGACACCACAAACTGTAACAACTGTCCATTCCAAGCCAAGTGCTGGCGAGAGTCATCCTGAATCGTATAAAAGACTGCGTAGAAAAAGAGCTTCGGATGGAACAGGCTGGATTTCGACAACATCGCAGCTGTGTGGATCTCATCAACACCCTCCGAATCATCCTGGAGCAGAGTGTGGAGTGGCGGAATACCCCTTACCTCACATTTGTTGACTTCGAGATATCCTTCGACTCCGTAAATCAAAGAATCATGTGGAAGACCCTAGAGGAATATAAAATTCCAACAAAGATCATCAGAATCATCGAAGAGATGAACAAAGGGTATGAGTGACAGGTTCTTCACGAAGGCAAATTAACAGAAAAGATAAATGTCAGTTCCGGAGTGAGACAGGGGTGTGTCCGTTCCCCCACTCTGTTTCTGTTGGTCCTGGATAGTGTGATGAAGGTAATGGGAGGACGGAAGAAGGGTATTCAATGGGGTATAAATGACAGGCTTGAAGATCTGGATTTCGCAGACGACATTTGTCTTATGGCACAACGGTACCGAGACATAGAAGATAAGCTGGGGAGGTTGCAGAGAGAGGCAGAGCGTGCAGGACAGATTATCAACACCAACAAGACCAAAGAGATGAGGATAAATTCTGACATCAAGACGACTAGCTTGACAGTCAACGGAAAGGAAATTGAGCGAGTTGAGTCCTTCCTCTACCTTGGAAGTATAGTCACAAATGATGGGGGAGCAGAGGAAGATGTTCGAAGCTGTATCAGGAAGGCAAATGGTGCGTTTGTCCAGCTCTACCCCATCTGGAGAAATAGAAACATTTCCAAGAAGACCAAGTTCCGCCTTTTCAATAGCAACGTAAAGTCGATTCTTCTCTACGGCCGTGAAACATGGAAAGTCACAAAACCGATCAACAACCAGCTACAGGTGTTCATTAACAGATCTCTGTGTCGCATCATAAAAGTGAGGTGGCCCGACATAATCTCAAATGAAAATCTTTGGACCATCACCAATCAACAACCGATTATTAGCATCCAGATTAAGGAGAGGAAATGGCGCTGGATGGGTCACACACTAAGGAAGCCGGACGGAGCTGTTGAGAGGGCGGCACTAGACTGGAATCGCTAAGGCGCCAGGAAGCGAGGTCGACCTAAGAAGACCTGGAAGAGGACGATAGAAAATGAAATTGTCGAGGTGGACAAGAACTGGAGTCAAGTGAAGAGAATGGCCAAGAACCATACTGCGTGGAGAAATTTCGCCAAGGCCCTATGCTCCGGAAGGAGTGACAGGAATTAAGTGAAGTGAAGACCGCGATGTTATTTTTTCCACTGAGAGTAAATTTGTCCTCAAGTCGGGAACATGAGATACGTCAGCGAGGGAAATATTTTTCTTGTCTCCCAAGACAACCGTCTTATAAAGCATGCTTGCCTTGCCCGCGATCTCCGTCGTCGAATTGGTAGCTAGGATTAACGTCCCACTTCTTGACCCGTCAATTTTCCAGAAGTTCCAAACGTCGCCGCTTAAATGTGTGGTAGCGCCACTATCAAGGTACCATTTTCACTTTGACTCAATCGAACAAGATGTCGATCCCATGGACATTCTTAAACAGACGTTTTCCGAATACTTTGCAGACTGATTTGCATTGTTTGCAATGGTTTTATTGAGTTTGCACTGCGATTCCTTGTGTCCCCGTTTGTTGCACCTGAAACACCGAAATTCCGTCCCGATTCGTTGTACCTCTGCGTTCACTTCAGGTTCATATTTCTTCTCCTTAGGTTCGTAATTTCTTTGCATATACATGGCCCCTGATGTCTCACCCCGTGCGCCCTCCCTATGTGCATCATTCTCTTAGATAATTTTTGCGTGATGTGCCTCAGGAGTTGGCAATGAATCACGGGATTCTATTGCACATCTGAATGTCTCGAACCTGGAGGGCAAACTCTACAATAGCATGATCGTTAGTAATTCCTCATTTATTGTGATGTCCATGTCACCTGGCATGTCCACAGTGTCGAAAAAAATCACTCAAATGGTCATGCAAGTTACCATTTTCTGCCATTTTGTGCAGGGTTAACCTTTTCAGGAGTGTCTCTTTCCTCACCGGGCCTTTTGACTGGTAAGTTTCCTTCAACTTGTTTCACGTGTACTATCACAGTTTTTCACTAGTTTCAATTCACTTGGTGATACATATAGAATGACTAGCAGTAGTGCCCGGCTTCGCCCAGTGGATTTATTTGTTTTATGGATGATAATTAATACTACTACAGAACTGGAGCACTCAAGGATAAGGATCAGAAAGCTCCAACGCTTATTGCAGCTGATAACCTCAGTATACTGCACCAACACCATCACCCTTATACAGAAGCATACTATTGTCATAATAACTGTTTTAAGGGGCCTAAGAAATCTTTTTGCACTAATTACTCCCCGTGACTGCAATTTATAACCAGCTCGCAATTCTGCACCAGAACACTGGTAGGGGCGACGTGATGCAGCCCACATTGCCTGGCAACAGTAGACTTAGGTATTATTGAAGCTGTTCGGGACCGCTTGTTCTTCCGAATTACTGAACAAAAATCAATCTTTAAGGTTACCTGAGAGGTGTAGCCTAATGCTACATAGCCTAAACTATTCCTCTTGAATCAGGCTATCATATACAAAAAGAATTTTTCGAATCCGACTGGTAGTTCCAGAGATTAGCGCGTTTAAACACACACAAACTCTTCAGGTTTATTATTTTAGTATAGATAAGTGATCGAGCTTTCCTATCGTTTTTCTGCCACAAACTCACCTCCGCGGCGTTGCCTTGGTCCGCAGCAAATTCTGGTTTCATTGATGTTTCATCGACGTATTCCCACAGATCATTCTTAATCAGTTGTTCTGTTGTAATCGTCGTTCAAAGTTCAGTGTTCCTAGAACCTCCCGCAATTTAGAGGGTTTTGCGCCGGCAATATTAACCCTCTTATCTGTAATGTTCATGGTCTAAGAAACTTAATGCAGTTGTAAATAATAAAGATTAATAGGCTGACAGGGTTTGCTGATCATTTACTTAACTTCAAAAATAATGTAGTTGGGGTTGCACACACCTGTCTTTCGCCATGGTGACCCCAGGTTTGATTCCCGGTACAGTCATGTATTTTTCATTATAATGATAATAATGGCAATAATAATAATTACAGCAGATTATGATTATTATTATTTTTACGAACCTACAAAAGTGTGGAACTCTACAGATCATGGTTTACAACACCAACAATGAAAAATCCACAGCCTGCTTCCAGTCTACCGACCGGGTCAGGGAATGGAACGAATGAAGCCCCCATCTAGCGGCGAGGATATGAACTGTGCCGGCTGACGAAGCCAGTCGCACTCCCCTGGTACAATGATTAAATGAATGACAGATGAAATGAAATCACAGTGGAGAGTGTTGCTGGAATGAAGTTTGTGACAGGGAAAACCGGAGTACCCGGAGAAAAACCTGTCTGCCTCCGCTTTGTCCAGCACAAATCTCACATGGAGTGACCGGGATTTGAACCACGGACCCAGCGGTGAGAGGCCGGCCTGATGCCGCCTAAGCCACAGAGGCTACAACACCAACAATGAACACACACTAAATTACCGATATAACAATTGTCTCATGTAGTATTCTCTCATAATCCATCTATATTACTCGTACTGTTCCAAGTTTTCCTATTATTCTCTTACTGATTCTGGTTTCCGGTGTCCTAATTAAAATATCCAAGCAAGTATATGCGTGTTTATTATTAAAAAGTTGCTTTGGTTCTTCACAATTCAAAAATTTTAATGATTGTTTCTGCCATGGTTTCAGTTTTGCCATTTTTACTATGTGCCATTTCCCCATTGGATTGTCTTCTGAAGATTTTGTAATAACCTCTGGAATTGGCTATGTGGGGAATTATCTTGTATTATGCTAATCACATCTTTTGAGATGGTCTTTAAAATACAGTATGTCTGATAATTGGGGTGAATTTTTCCCTGATATTTTGGAGGTTGCTTGCAATTTTCTTGTTTTGCGGGTTAGAAATTTTAACCATGCTTTGTATCTTTCCTCATGAATTTTATCACATTCTAATGTCCACCAGGAAAGTTAACTTCCCAACTGTCTGTTTGAGAACTGGTACCATTTCTTTTAAATCACTTGTTAGTTTTATATTATTATTTATTTACATTGTTTAGACCCAAAGGATCACATTAAGCAAATTATGTTCTGGTGCTGTTCTTCTTGTTCTTCCAGAACTCCATCATCTCACTGTGTCGGACTCGACGTTCCTCCGTCCATCCTTTCCCTGGTCTCCTTGGTCGATCTTCATGTGTGACTTCCCAACTGTGGATCTTATCGGGAATGTCATTCGATCGTCTATGTCTATTGGTATGATGTTGGCACTTTCGAGATCAATTTGGACTTGGGTAACACAGACTGTTGTCACTTTAAGTTTTCGTAAGTCAATATTCTCTTTGTTAGCCGGTCGTCAGTCTCATAATGTGGCCGTAGAATCTCAGTCGCCGCTTGCGGAAATCTGACTCGATGTTAGAGTATCTCTCTGTGATTGTGTGTGATTGCAGACGATATCCATCATCTGTGAGTTTAGGGCCCAATATTTTACGGATGATTTTTCTCTCAGCCTTCTTGATGTTCTCAAGATCCCCTTTGTAGTTAAGGTTTAGTGTCTCGCTGGCGTAAAGTGTCTCAGGTTTTATGACAGTCGTGTAGTGTTGAATTTTGGTGTTGATGCTCATGCATTTCTTGTTGTAAATATTTGCGATTTTTCCGTATGCTTTCCGCAATTTAAGTTCACGAGATTTTTGCGCCACTCTTTCCATACCTGTGGGTTCAATAATTTCACCCAAATACTTGAATTGATTAACCCTGTTTATCATACCGTACTCTGTGAGTAAATTTTGTGCTTGAATGTGTTTTGTCGATATAAACTCTGTCTTTGTGAAGGAAATTTGTAGTCCGACCTTTTCAGCACACTCTTTTAAGACCTCAATCTGAAGAATTGCCGTTCGTTCATCAGCGGAGAGGATTGCAAGATCATCCGCGAAAGCGAAGCATGTCACGTCGATATTATCCGTTTGCCTTCCTAGCATGACGGGCTTCCAGGTATTCTGACTCCTCAGTTCATTTCTCCATTCTTTGATGACCTTTTCCAGGACGATATTAAAGAGTAGAGGGGAGAGCCCATCACCCTGCCGTACACCTGTCCCGATGAGGAAAGGTTCAGATACTTCACCAAGGAACTTGACTTTGGAAGTTGTTTCAGATAGGGTCTGTTGGATGAGGCGTCGTGTTTTCGGGTCGAGCTTGTATTCTTCGAGTATATTAAAGAGGGATAGGCGGTCGACAGAGTCATAAGCTTTCTGAAAATCGACGAATACGCAGATGGTTGGGAGATTTCGTAAAGCTCGAAGTTTCAGTGTGGACTTGAGGTTGAAAATTTGTTCAGTACTTGATCTGTTTGGTCTGAACCCTGCCTGGTATTCACCAATGAGAGGCTCGAGCAGTTCTTGTGTGCGTTGTAGGAGGCAAGCAGAGAAGACTTTGTAAGGTACAGAAAGGAAGGATATCCCTCTATAGTTATACACATCCAATCTGTCTCCTTTTTTGTAGAGTGGGTGAATGAGTGCGCATTTCCAATCATCTGGGAGTTTTTCACTTCGCCAGACTTCTTGGATGATCTGTGTAATTTCCTGCAGTGATCGTGGTCCCAGATTTTTCAGCAGTTCCGCGACAATTCCGTCTTCTCCTGCTGTCTTTCCATTCTTGAGTTTTTTTGATATGGCGAGTGATTTCTTCTTGTGTTGGTGGATCAGCGTCTAGCTTGACGTGTTCTGGGGTCGTATGCAAGAAACGTACAGATGGTTCAGGACAGTTAAGGAGCCCAGAAAAGTAGCGTGCAAGTTCATCGCAATTTTCACGATTAGTAAGTGCCAGTTTTCCATCCTGTTTCCTAAAGGTTAAATTTGGCGGTGCATAACCCTTAATATTATTCGTGAAGGTCCTGTAGAAATTCCGAATATCGGAGTTTCTGAAATCATTCTCCATGGACTTAAGTTGCTCAGTGATATAACCACGCTTGACTTTCCTGATAGTCTTGTTTGTCTGTTTGCGGATGTCGAGGAAGTGTCCCAGGGTTCCTGGTGATCTACTGCTGTTGTATTTTTGGAATGCGATTCGGCGATTGGCAATGGCTCACTCAGAATTCCACCATGGATGTTTTGTCTTTCTTTTTAGCGGGATCAGTGCTTTAGCTTGTCCGATAATTTTGCTACGAAAGTCGTTCCAGTTATTCGCCAGTTCCTTTTCCCATTCCTCTACAATATTTGTTTCTTGAATCATAGCTAAATCGAATTTCGGGATATGTGGTTTGCGATGGTGAACTCTCTTTGGGGTGAACTTTACTTTGATTCTTGTAAGGTAGTGATCCGAGTCGATATTCGCGTCTCGTCGGACTTGAACGTCGTGAATGGTTCTGTAGTGGGCGTAGGAAATGGCGACGTGATCAATCTGATACTCACCGAGATGTTGGATCGGAGATCGCCATGTTTTCTGTTTATGCGGTGATTTTCTAAAGTGCGTGGACATAATTTTAAGGTTGAATTGGTGACAGATGTCAAACAGACGCGTGCCGTTAGTGTTCGTGTTTTGGTGTGTGGAATATTTACCGACGATTTTTCGATAGATTTTCTCTTTGCCAAGTTGAGCATTGAAATCTCCCATGAGGATTTTAACGTCGTCGCGGGAAATCTTGCTCATGATGTTCTCAAGTTTGTTCCAGAATTTTTCAACCGTTTCAGGGTTCTTCTTATTGTCAACATTGGTGGGGGCATGCGCATTGATGAGTGTGAAATCTTGCTCATGATGTTCTCAAGTTTGTTCCAGAATTTTTCAACCGTTTCAGGGTTCTTCTTATTGTCAACATTGGTGGGGGCATGCGCATTGATGAGTGTGAAATTTTTGTTGGCGCATTTGATGCGCATGGTCATGAGCCGACTATTGACGGGTGTAATTTCCCTGACGGAGGTGATAATAGATCTGTGTACAAGAAACGCCATACCGAAAATTGGTGCGCCCCTTGCGACTCTGTTGTGTTTTGCTTTTAAAGATGCGGTAGTTTCCGTAGTCCATAGTGTCGTCTGTCATTCGTGTTTCTTGAAGAGCAAGGATGAGAATTTGTTTGTCTGTCAATTTCCTGCGTGAGGTCATGTAATTTACCTGTTTGGATCAATGTATTAATGTTTATTGTTCCAAGGAATGATTTCTGGTTGTAGGGAAGTTTACCAGAGATCTCCGATACTCTCTGTTGCGCACGTCTTAACTCCCCAGAATCCGAAAGTTCAGTGGCCGTCTGTTGACGGGTGGATTGTGTACCACCTGGGGTAAGATTGTATTTACTTGCACATTCCATATTTGCTTGAACTCAGTACTTGGCCTAGCAGATACCAGGACCATATAGGACCAGAGGTTGTTGAGGCCTTTGGAACTTAGATTTTCAGCCAAGCTCACTGAGCTAACAGACGCTGACCACTCGCCGCTGGATACCAGTACAGACGCTCACGGATTTAAGTAAAGCTGACATCTAACCAAATACTAGTATAGATGCCTTTTATCCTATTAATCCCAGATACAAGGCCGCCTCGTCCACCATTAACACTGTTTATTATTATTATTATTATTATTATTATTAAGAGAAAGAAAGTCAATGTATAACATCTGCTCGTCAGCCTGACTACTGTTTAACCAGCCACAGTCTATGCTAGGGGGGCGGGTGTTAGATAAGCTCCAGGGATTGGTCAGGATTTGAAATGCACTACCGATTCAATCCTTGAGGCCAAAGACCTGTTGTATTACATGGATTATCCTCAACTAGCTAAAGGACCAACTATTCTGTACGCTTCTAAATGCTGCGTGGTTGCAAGTAGCTCAAATGAGAACTTTGAGATGACTCCACGCGACTTATAATTATTCAATATGAAACGCTTAATAAGGAGAGAGTTTTCCATTGCTATGGCAGATCAGTACTGTACTATAACACAGGTCTACACAATTTTTGCTGAATGAAAACTGTTGATATATTCTGTTCCTTACCAGATGCAAGCTCTGAAACTAGCCCTAGCTTTGTTTCATCAAGCTATAGTTTTTCAGAAATAGCTGTTTTAGAAAATAAGTTGAATATAATGTATCACTTACAAGTTTCTCATAAAAGCCTTCCCACCTCTCGATTCAGTTTCCGGTTATGGTATCTACTTCGTTTTACACGTAGTCGAGGGATTATAATAATTTTCACCGGAGGAAGAGAATTTACATACCCTATTGATGGACCATTGGTTTCTCTTCCTAATGTCTTCCTTCCACCACTCCATATCAAATTAGGCTTGATGAAAAAATGTGTAACTGCTCTGAATAAGGACAGTGATTGTTTCAAATTTCTTGTTACGAAGTTCCAACAAAAACCTCAAGTTAAAAGATAGCGACTGGTATTTTTGAGGGGCCCCAGATATGTGCACTTATGCAGGATGAGACCTTATCTCAGTCTGTCGGAGCTAGAGAAGTTAGCATGACTGGCATACAAAAGAGTGACAGGAAACTTTCTTGGCAACAAGTCTGAGAACTATAAGGATATTGTGGAGGAAATGTTACAATATTTTAGAAATCTGGGGTGTAAAATGTGTGTTAAAGTGCATTTGGTCAACAGCCATATTGACTACTTTCCAGCAAATCTTGGTGCAACGAGAGAAGAACAAGGTGAGCGGTTTCATAAAGACATTAAAACAATGGAAACCCACTATCAAGGTCAACTGGGATGTATCAGTTATGACTGACTACTGCTGGCATTTGAAAAGAGACACTAGTGAAGGACACAAGAGCTTCGACAAAAATGAACTTTTCTCTTCCTATGAAAAATTGTGTAAATTCATAATTATTCATAATTATTGGCCCATAGTTCTCTTTTTTCAATATATTCATTAATATTTAACCCTACGTGGGCGGATGTGTTTTATGTCTGTACGCGGACCGAAAATACGGCAAGTTAAAACTCGTCCAGAATTATCGAACACTAGCTATAAACATGCCTATGTACGTAATATTAATGTCTTACCTTGATTATTGGATGTACTCCGTCTCAGAAGTGCGTAGGATATTATTGAAATTTTTTAGTGCATGAAGAGCCTAAGAGACACTACTTGAATATCTATCTTCGCTTTCATCTACATCCGTGGAGTCCAAAATTGAAGCAATCTCTTGCTCACTGACCCTCTTTTTACTGCACATGTCGCAAAATAACTATATACATAAAAAAAGCCATTCTTAGATTTCGCAACAATGCCCGACTGAACTCGATAATCTCTCAGAGCTTGTGAGAAGCTAGCAAGGAGATAACACCACTCAATTCGGGGATTCCCTGTTAGGCCAGACCTAAAAGTGTACTTAACTGCCATCTGTTGAGTTTTAAGCATACCACTTGCACCGGTATTGGCGGACTCTGACGATAAAAAATATTAAATTCCGCTCGCGGGTAACCTGTCTTGCGATTTAATATATTAAATTCCGCCCTCTGAGGGTTAAGTGAAGTAATCGTACAGAAACAATTTTGTCATAACTTTGTGTGTTAAATATATTTGTAATATTTCATTGCAAGCATACGTACATTATTACATTTCATTTGATTTTTGATGAAAACCTAGCCCGATAGAGCAGAACTGAAAACAGGTTTGAATTTAGAGCATCCATATCATATATACCCAGGTGGAAAAGCAAGAAAAACCTGTTCTTTTTGTAGACCTGTGTAATTCTTTCAATGACTCTTTCCAAGTTTTATATAAATCACACTTTCCTGGTAAAATGTCTTAGAATAAACTGCTAATTTATGGGTGATTATAAAATGCTAGGCATTGTGATTCAATGATATGCAAGAAATTAAATCATTGCCAGTTTGCTTTTTATTCTGAACCCTTTCTAACTTGGTGGTATGTAAATTGTTTATGTAGATGATAACGTGGGAAAATTTGTTGCAATGCAAATGCTCAGTTGTATTGATTTTCAGTCTGGTTCCTTAAAGGAAGACGGGCTTCATCAGAGGTTTCTGGATGTCAGCTGTAACTAGGTCCACGCATGAGATGTTTAGAAGTAGAGAGAGTACAGATTCTTGATGTCAACATCCACAATCCTCTTAAAAAAGCATGAAATCCAAGTCAATGTAACTTCACACACGAACCTACAGTGGAATCCCGTTAGTACGTTCCCCAATAACACGTTTTCCCGCATATTACGTCGAATTATAAAAGTTCCGGTCCCAAAGCACTAAATTGTATGTAAAATGTAGCTTTAGCACGTTGTAGCAAGTTTTAGTGCACCTGCTTACTACGTTCAAATTTTGACGTTCTTGCGTATTTGTCAGTCCACTTGGACTTCGGCCACGGTTAAGCAGAGAGTGTGCTTCCTGTGTAAGCTTGGCAATGTAGCAATCGAGAGCTCGGGCAATGTTAAGTGATTGTGTACGCTCGACGCAGCAGCAGTCGAGAGTGTAGCTCAGTTTAGCAGCGAGTGTGTTTCCTGTCGTGTCATCTATTCATTCAGCGACGATAGCTTGCCGTATATGATATAATGTTCTTGACTATCTTTATCTGGGCCTTATTTACGCGTTTGCAATGGAGAAGAAGAAAGTGAGGCAAATAACAGTGAAAAACTAAAAATCCTTCATGAAGTGGATCGGAATCCAAATATGAAGCGTGTAGATATAGCGCGGAAGTTAAACAATCCTCCGTCAACTTTAAATACAATTGTTGGCAAACGTAAACTGATTACAACTGCTTTTGACGAACGGAAAAGTGCTCAAAGAAAACTTAATCGCCAGGGTCAGTTTCCAGAATTAGAAGAAGCTGTTCTAACGTGGTTTGTGCAAGCACGAGCTTCAAATGTGCCGATAGACGGTACTGTGGTTCGAGCTCAGGCAACACTTATTGCACAGAAGATGGAACTTAATTTTAAAGTATCTAATGGCTGGATTGACAGATTCAAGAATCGACATGACCTAGTTTATAGATGTGTGCGAGGCGAAGCTGCTGCCCTGGATAATGACGCTACAGTGTTCGGAACTATTGAAACATGGAAAACTGCAACGCTTCCTGCAATTTTGAAAGACTGTACTCCTGACGATATTTTTAATGCAGATGAAACGTGACTTTTTTCATCTTCTTCCAGATAAAACCCTGGATTTTAAGGGCGTGAAGTGTCCCGGTGGCAAACTTAACAAGGAAAGGCTTACCGTTCTCCTGTGCTGTAATTAAAGTGGAACCGAGAAGTTGGTACCGCTGGCTGTTGGAAAAGCACGCAATCCGCGATGTTTCAAGAATGTGCGATCTTTGCCATGCAAGTACACTTCTAATACGAAAGCGTGGATAACTTCCGCAGTATATGCATGGGATGCAAGGCTTGGCATAAGAAATAGGAAAATTGCACTCGTCATTGATCAGTGCCCCGCTCATCCCTCAAATGTTTCTAATTTGAGAAATATAAAGATCGTTTTCCTCCAAGCAAACTCCACGAGTAAGCAACAGCTGTTAGACCGAGGCATAATATGGTGCATGAAGCTGAAGTATCGCAAGAGGATAGTACAGAGAAGATCGGTGGCAGTTAAATCGACGACGAGAAAGATCACCGTCTTAAATGCCATGCATTTCATTAAGTTTGCCTGGGATTCTGTGGAGCAAAACACCATTAGGAACTGCTTCAATGCAGCCGGCTTTTGTCGTGTTCGCGCTGATGACTTCACACTGGACGATTTTTCTGAGAGAAGAATGGCGCCGAGTAGCAGGAGAGGTCACTTTCGAAACGTACGTGAACGTTGATGACGATGTTCCAGTGTTGGAAACTATGACAACAGATGAAATTCTTGAAGAACAGAAGATGGAAAAAGCGTCAGTGCAGGATGAAAGTGACGACGAGCCAGATCCGGAGCCAGTTCCCACGGTGTCCAAAGTGATGGAGGCAATGGACATAGTGAAGCGATACATGTGTAGTTTCGAAATTGATGAAGTAATGACTTTATTAAACAGGATGGACAGTGCAATTTTAAAATTAAAACCAAGAAAGGAATCAACCATACAAATGTATTTCAAACCAGTGTAAATATTCATGTTCGACTGTGAGGTAAGATGTATTATTAGGATTAAAGTTCATATATTGTACTGTAATTCATTTTTACATTGTTGTTTATTCCCTCTGTTAGTTGCTGACAAACCTATGTTTATATTGTGACTAGTAGCGCATTAACTAACTCCAAGGGTCGGCAATTTAACACGCACGTTTATGACACACTTTTTTAAATTATTCTTACAAGATTCATAAGGTCGGCAATTTCACGTGCACGTCTATGACGCGCTTTTTTTAAATTACTTTTACACGATTCTTAAGGTCGGCAATTTTACGCACACGTCTATGACGCGCTTCTTTAAAATTATTTTTCCATGTTGTAAGTACAGTATAGCGTTTTCGGTAATACGTTTTCCCGCTTTTGACATCCAATTATTTCAGTCCCTTCAAAAACGTACGAACGAATTTCCACTGTTTAACCCCTGCAAGCCTTGGCACCCATCAATCACTAACTGTACAAACCATCTACATTTACCATTATGCGCTAGGCCACACTCTAGTCAGCTATGGAGCTAAAACAAATGCACATCACACTATGCTGAACACTACACCTAAATGATCATTTAACTTCTTAATTGCATTATTTTGGACTTCTTCCACCTTGAAACAAAGGTTACTACAGAATCAAGAGTGCAAGGTGTCTGAAGTAAATCTTAACTGAATAACATTGGTTTGAGCATAACCATAGCTACCTGCTCATAGCAGAGCAGCAACGCCACACTCTAGTCCATGTGTGGCGAGCGGTAAGCATGGTGATGAATGGTGCTGAACGTGCGATTGGGTAGAAAATTGCATATATTCTTTTAACACTCGCATGCTTTACAATAGTGTTTAAAGTAGACCCAAGAGGGAAGTCTAATCATCTGATAAACGTAAGTACAGCTCCTAACTCAACGTCTTCATTCTATAATATTAAATAGTAGTAAGCTCTCAAATCCTTATCATACTTCATTGCTTTTCTGTATTGTTCCAAAACTCCTTGCATTATGATTTGTATACTTCAGACACTTGCTAAAATTTAAATGTGTTGTTTATTGTAACCTAACCCTGTTACAACAATCGTATGTTGATACAAGTGGGGTCTGACATTCAGTGACGTAACTACGGGGGCTGATCAGGGGGATCAATCCCTCCCCCAGAGACAAATAATAAAAATATTAAATTTGTTGAAATTTTTAATTTTGAATAAAACCAATCTTCGGATTGATGACTAATGATTGGAAGATGTAAAGAAGATGCACATAAATCACAGATATGGGCGTACTAATTAGTCAGTAAAAATAGATAGTGATTTATTACATGAGGAAGTTACAAGCGCAAATGGAAAGAATAACCTTATTAAATGTCACACTGGTGCTACTGTGACATACAGAAGGATGCTTTGTGCTTACTTAGTGAGAAGGTAGTGTTTTCTGACAGTTATGCTTCAAGTCATTGAAGATACGTGGATCTGTGGCAATAATTGCAATTGCATCAAACATTCTCTCAGCAATTAATCTAAAATGATGACAGACCCATTGAATACTTCAATGAAATTAAAGAAACTTAAATTGTTAACACTTGTACGCGGTATTTATTTGTTTCTCGCCAAGTTCATGTATTTTATTATTAGTTAACTTTATGCGATATAGTTTTAGCAGTTTTATAGTTTTATTTGAGTATTTGTTGAATAACTTATATCAAAATCTCCTTTTGTCACCTATACGCACCTACACCCATCCATACATGTTAGTGAACTTCTTTCCAACAATCAGATATCAAACTAGAATATTAAGATTATTCGGCTGGACGTATGAAGCTGGCGAGACGGTATTGCAATTCAGTCTGGCCGAGGCCTGGTTATAGGTAGCCATGGCATAACTCAATTTGAACCAATCGAACATGAAGTAAACTTTCTGAAGTAACCTTCTTGAAAAGAGCTGCAGGTACTTGAGAAAATACAGTATTTAGCACAAGACCTAAGCAAGCAGCTTATCATCATCATCATCATCATCTTGCACAGTTTCCAGCCACTGGCCGGGTCTGTTTGGAACACAAGCCTCTCCAACGTCTTCTGTCTTCCCACCATCTCTCAGCCTCCACCCTTGTCCAGTCTTCTCCTCTCTTCTTCACGCTTTCTTCCACCCCCTTCAGCCACCTGTCTCTCGGTCTCTTTCCTTCCCACTTCGTCTCGTGTACTCTCCTGGGTATCCTTTACTCCTCCATTCGTTTTACATGTCCATACCATCTAAGTCTAGATTTCTCTATACCATCCTGTAATGGTTCCTCCTTCATTAATTCTCTGGTCCTCTCATTTCTTATTCTGTCCATCTTTGTAGCTCCAATACTGCTCCTCAAGAACCTCATCTCACTGGCCTGTATTTTGCTCTTCTCCCTTCCTTTCATAACCCAGGTCTCCGAGGCATACGTCAGGATAGGGACATAGTACGTCCGATATATGATCTTTTTGCTGTTCTGAGGGACATCCTTGCTCCATAACATGCTTCTCACACTCCTCCGAAATGCTTCTGCCTGCCTCCCATGCTCGTTTATTTCTCTATCGTTTCTTCCTTTATCTTGTATCAGGCTTCCCAGATACTTGAAACTCTCCACTTTCTTCAGCTGTTCCCCACCAATTGTTATTCCTGTTGTGGTTCTTTCCTTCTTCCTTGTTGTGATCACCATCTCACTCTTATTTATGCTAAATTTCATCCCATATCCTTGTATTATTCCTTCCCACACGACCAACTGTTCCTGTACCTCCTCCTCGTTTCCCCAAATCATCAAATCATCTGCAAACACCATTGCTTTCATCTTTCCTTCCCCAATTACTTGTGCCACTCGGGTCATTATGTCATTCATCACCACAATGAAAAGTAACGGTGACAGTGCACTTCCTTGTTTCAGGCCGTTTCTCTGTTCCAACCAGTCCGATCTCTCTCCTCCCACTTTCACACAGCTCACGCTTCCCTTGTACATCTCCTTTATCCTCTTTATAGTCCATTTCTCTACTCCTCTATCCTCCAGGGACTTCCATAATTTGTTTCTGCATACACTGTCATATGCTTTCTCAATGTCCATGAAGGCCATCAGTAGATCTGTTCCATACTCATAGTGCTGTTCTTTTAACTGCCTTACAGCAAAAATCAAATCCACTGTGGACCTTCCTGCTCTGAAGCCAAGTTGTTCTTCCCTCATCCCTCATTCTATCCTTGTCCTAATTCTCTTTTCCAAAACTTTCTCGAAGATCTTTGCACAATGACTCATCAGTGTTATTCTCCGATAGTTTCTGCAATCTGTTCTACTACCTTTCTTGAAGATCAGGACAATTATTCCTTTTTTCCAGTCCTATGGGGTCTTCCTTTCCTTCCATGCTGTCCTCATCACTCGGTACAACCATTTTATCCCCACCTCTCCTGCTGCTCTCACCATCTCCACACTCAACTCATCCACACCCGGTGCCTTCCCTCCTTTCATCTTGTTCACTGCATCTTCCACTTCTTTCCATGTTAAGTCCTTTTCTGTTTGCAGTTCATCTTCCTCTTCCCCGATTTCTTCCTCCTCACCATCTTTTCCATTTGGGTTCAGAAGTTCTTCACAATATTCTTTCCACATATTCTTCAGTTCTTCCCATTTTCTATCTCTTGTCCCCTTTTGTTCACCATTCTAACATAATCCGTAGGATCCTTCCGCCTCTTATTTTTTACCATCCCATACAGGACCTTTTTTGTACTTTCACTATCCTCCATCATCTTTGTCCACTCTTCCATCCACTTTCTTCTCTCCTCAGCCACTACTCTCTTCGCCTCCTCCTCTTCCCTTGTCTCTACCGTCCTATTTTGATACCACCTCCTAAAGGCTCTATTCTTTTCCCTTACTATATCTTTTGTCTTCTCATTCCACCATGGTGTTTCCTTCCACTTCTTCTTACTACTTGTCCTCCCACATACTGCTTCTGCTGCACCTACTAGTGTCTTCTTAAATCTAGCCCATTCCTCTTCCACCCCTCTTTCTTCATCTGTTGGAATTCCTTCCTTTACCATTTTGAGGTACTCGACCCTTCTATCCCCTTCTTTCAGTTTCCATATCCTTATACGTCTTTCCTGGTTCTCAGTCCCTTTCTTCTCCTTACTCCCTCTCAGGTTCATTACCAGCAATCGATGGTCGCTATCCAGGTTCTCCGATGGTAT
This sequence comes from Meconema thalassinum, assembly GCA_946902985.2. Lineage (NCBI taxonomy): Eukaryota > Metazoa > Arthropoda > Insecta > Orthoptera > Tettigoniidae > Meconema > Meconema thalassinum. The sequence goes on from OX336389.2 coordinate 1,076,689,910, forward strand.
AACCTTGATGTCCGTGATGTTCTTATTTAGTTCTTTCTCATACAGTATATAGTCGACCACCGACTTCCTGGTCAAGTCATCACTGTACCATGTGATTGTGTGGCTCTCTCTTTTCTTAAACCAGGAGTTCCCAACTAGCAGGCTGTTGCTCTGGCAGAAGTCCAACAGTCTCTTTCCTTCCTCATTTCTTCCGCCCCAACCCTCTGGTCCTAGAACACTCTCATAACCTTGCCTTTCTCTTCCTACATGGGCATTCAGATCCCCCATAACAATCATATTTCTTCCTACCAGCTGCTTCTGCCATTCCTCTTCAAACTCCTCCTTCTCTTCAGAGGTGCAGCATATTTGTGGAGCATACACTTGCACTATTTCTACGGTCTCTCCCCTCAGTGCTACTTTCACTTTCATCATCCTATCACTTATTCTCCTCACTTCTTTTAAACCATCTTGTACTACTACACCCACTCCATTCCTCTATCCCTCTTCGTTCCCACTCCAGTACAGTCTATAGCCTTTTCTCAGTTCTCTCCTTCCTTCCCCTTTCCACTTTGTTTCTGCCAATCCCAATAAATCCAACTTCCTTCTTTCCATCATATCCACTATCTCCTCCACCTTCCCTGTCAGCGTTCTTAGGTTTAAAGTTCCAAATCTTAGTCCGTGTGTACAGCCGTGTCGTCGTCTATTAAATCCATCATGTCCGAGGCTCGTTCCATTTTTGAAAGCATTTGGTTTCATCCACTACTGGCTTGCTGGGCCTATCGTAGCTTCACCAGAGCCCCGTTAGCCGTCACTTTTCAGGGTTCCTGTAGGACCTTCACAGCTACCGTAACGGTCCCGGGGCACACGAAGTCCCCACTGTACTTCGCCCCTACAGGCGATCCCCTACTTTGTGCCGTTGCCCGTCTCCCACGACGTGGACGAGGGGTTGGACTTATGCTTATATCGGAAATAACTACCCATCGCATGTGATGGTAAAGGTATCTGATGGGGCAGATGACCTCGTAGTTCCGTCCCTTAAAACCTCAATAACTAACTAAAGGTAAGGTTTCTGGGTTAAAGTACCCAGCCAGTCTAACATTTCCAACTCTAAATTGTGAAATCTAAAGCTGGAGAGAGCTCCTTTACGGATAGATCAACAACTGGATAATGACAACTAAGTACAAAAATGTATATTTTCCTTCAGTATGGTATGGCACCATATTAATCTAGTGGATGGTGTTTTCAAGCATTTGTAGGGAGTGGGATGAAGGGAACTTCTTGACACTAAAGGAAGTGTTGACTCAGATGACTTGTGTTCATGTACAAGTAATTAGCAACACAGTAGGAAACTTTACTACAAGCGGCATCCAAAATAAAAATATGCTTTTCAAAGAAACGGTCATTTAAAGGAGAACTCCTAATTTACTTACCATTGTTACGGGTGGTTCATACAACTTGTCTCCAGGAACATCTACCCAAGTCATTTCAAGAGCACCAGGATGTCCAGGTGAACATGGAGTCAACAAATCATCCACCATGACAGATGGATCAGCTCTTGAAGGCCCCTGCACCCGCCTAAAGTGAGTAGCGGTCTGAACTTTGCGAACTGGCTGCATGAGTGCATCACGTACGACAATGCTTATATCAGCACCAGAATATCTGCAAAGTAGAAAAGAAATGTAATGCATTTATGTCTGGTATACTTACAAAAGGTCAATAATAATAATAATACATAACAAATACCTCACCCTTCGGTCTTCTTTGCCAATTGCCTAACATCTTCTTCTGTAAGTGTGTGTGGTGTGTTCCCGAGATGTAATTTGAACATAAGTAGTCTGGCATGCTCTTCGGGCAATGGAATATAAATTCTCTTTTCAAATCGCCTCCTAATGGCAGCATCCAATACCCATGGAATATTTGTCGCTCCCAAAACAAGTATACCGTCATTGTCATTACCTACACCTGTTGATGATAAATAGTTTGCAATAAAGTTTTATACAAATGTAACATTGTTATAATTCTCCTTAACACACTAGTATAAAAGTGTACAAATTAGGACACTAGACTTTTCTATTAACAGGGAGGCTAGCAAAATACCAAGCAAAAATTAATGAATAATTCACAGATTTCCCAGTTGAAATATTCTAAATTCCAGGTCAACAATAAAACACATTCACGTGGCCATATCTGGACATGACTTCAGAAAATGCATTTTAACTCTTGTAATTTTCTTCTATGCTCAACAAGTGATTTGCATAGAACATTCATCATTCTATAACCAAATACCTTATAAAGGTAATAGCGGAAAACTCCTCACCAAAACGAGCACCTCCTAGCGGTTGGAGTTCGAAACGTAGGCTACAGCTGAAAAAATTAGCTGATTTACAATCAAACCTTGCAAGACTTATAGAACTGTAGATGACTTAATTATCCAATTGTAATGGTTAGTACGGAAAGTATTTGTACCATACACAGCTGTAATAACTATAAGAACCAAAGTGAATCGAAATCTTTCTTCAAATTAACAAGAAAAGGAAATATAAGTATAAATTCATTGTAATCAAGTAGACTACCATAAGAACCCTGCGCGGATAAACAAACCTTTACCCGCATCCGCAGGACTGTTATCTGCATTTGCCCCGCATCCGAATCCACTGACATTACAATAATATTTTTTATGTATTAGATAAAGCATGAAGTATTAAAGCAACACATTTAGACATTTGAGGAGAAATCGTTCCCCTGGGGCCTAGGCGTATGTGTGAATTGGAAGACAATGTTGACTGAGTTCTGTCCCTCTGAGCAATGGCATGTAAAACAGCAGGAGGCTAACTTACTTAGTCGTCGGATATACCTACACAGGCAAGTGCAGGTATCAAGGAATTTCTTTCGCAAAAGTCAACACTAATTGAGGGTATTGGCTCCTCTCACTTCTCTATTATTCTCATACAATCCAAGTGAAAGCAAATAGGGAAATAACAAGAAACTTGAAAGACACAGATCTTAGCAAAAACTAAAACTAAAAATTAAAGTTATTTTTATAAAATACAGTTCAAAATTGTATTCAAAAAACTATCCGCAAATTTACGCTCAACATTATCTGCAGCTATCTGCATAGCCATGCAAACTATATCCGCACGGCAAAAAGTTTTGCGGATAACCGCATCCGCGCAGGACTTTACATAACATTACTCTGATATTTAAGTTTTCCTTTAAAACGGAATGCTTTTACATTATAATTTAGCACATTTAATTCTTCATTTATTTGTAGATAAACGCAGTGGGTTTATGCAGCCGAAGAGCTGACTTGGATGACGTACTGAAAAGGAATGTTCCACAGCATTTAAATAGAACCCATGTTGTATGTTTAGGCCATTTTATGGTGAAAGATTTCAAGAACAAGAACTTGTTATATTAATAAGAAGATCTATCCTCATTGCGAACCACCTCGTGGTGTAGCGGCTCAAGTACTTGGCTGTCAGCCCAGAGGTCCGTGTTCGATTCTCGGCTCTGTCAAGAAATTTTAATTCTAATGTGAGGGCTGGAATGGGGTACACTCAGCCTCGTTAGGCAAAACTGAGAAGAGGAGTATTAGATTCCCACCTCACCCATCCTGGAAGTGGTTTTCCGTGGTTTCCCATTCCTACTCCAGGAAAAATCTGGGATGGTTCCTGACTTTAATGATGGGAATACTAGTTGCCATTTCTGGTCCGTATTGACGTCTATGAATAGTTTATTCAGTTGAAACTTCCCGTCAGATCAATACAAAAAATATTTGCGCTATTATTGCGCTATTTGGTACATGTTTCGAACCTTGTATACCGGTCCTTCATCAGCCCTTCACAAACAACAAATGGCCACACATCAAATCAACACTGAACAATCCAAAATGCATGCACACTAATAATACATATTAAAACCATTGCATTAAAATTCTGTACAAAACATATTAAAAACACATGTTAAAAATTCTAAGAGTCCACTTCACTTGTTCATAAGCACATGTCTTTCTGGTAGGAATCTTGTCCTATTCTGTTGTCTGCTTCCTGTCATGTGGGGAACTAGAATATTAATCCTATTTGGACCATTCAAATAGGATTAATATTCTAGTTCCCCACATGACAGGAAGCAGACAACAGAATAGGACAAGATTCCTACCAGAAAGACATGTGCTTATGAACAAGTGAAGTGGACTCTTAGAATTTTTAACATGTGTTTTTAATATGTTTTGTACAGAATTTTAATGCAATGGTTTTAATATGTATTATTAGTGTGCATGCATTTTGGATTGTTCAGTGTTGATTTGATGTGTGGCCATTTGTTGTTTGTGAAGGGCTGATGAAGGACCGGTATACAAGGTTCGAAACATGTACCAAATAGCGCAATAATAGCGCAAATATTTTTTGTATTGATCTGACGGGAAGTTTCAACTGAATAAACTATTCCTGACTTTAAACCACGGCCAGTACCTATCTTTACATACGATTCTTTTGTTTTATTGCCTTTATGAGGATTGCAAAATATTTGCTAGCTAACAACAAAATACAATTCTTACATTCTCGCCCCAGTTTACAAATACACACACTAGTACAATAAGTAAAACGCAGTGGGTTTATGCAGCCGAAGAGCCGACTTGGATGACGTACTGAAAAGGAATGTTCCACCTGGAATGAGTGCTGTTCCTAATATACACACTAGTACAACCATCACAAAACCACAGGTTATCACAAAAATTATACACAAGTACATGTGGCTACATGACCATGTCGTTGCAGACCCTATAATAAGCAACAACAAAAATGTCAATGCGGTAAGTACACATGAAAACCTATTTATACTTTAGCGCTCTAAAAATACGATCGCAATTAAGCACGACTGTCGTCAAATAGCTTATGTCAAAGGCAAGTTTTGTTGTGTTATGGGGAATATATTCAGCTATAATGAGCATAATGTACTGTAGGTAACTTTCACACACCAATGATAAGGTGTGAATCAAACAAAATGCTTTTCCCAAGATATGTCAAACAAAATGTCAGAAATATTCAGATATAACTTCCATCAATTTTTGATTGAAAGCAAGCATGGGGTTAAAAAAAATGAAGATGATATAACTTACAAAATAATGTGCCACACTGGAGGGAGTATGTAACAATTGTATTTTGTTATTAACTAGCAAATATTTTCAAATCCTCTAACGGCATTTGTGAATAAGACAAATGCTCTTTTTTAATCGTATGTAAAGATGGGTACCGGTAATGTTAAACCACGAAAAGTACCGTAACATATCAATGAGTGCAAATGCTTGCGAGTTGTGTTTAAATGTATGGGCCTATTCCAGACTTCAGTAGCCCATACCAACAGTATGTCAAGAATTATTTGCTACATTTCTTCAAATTTTAAATAAACTGTACAAAACCAAGTATTTTGTATTTCCTTTAACACTGCTCTTTAAATTACTTACTGCCTAAATATCATGCCATGACAAATGTTAACATCACAAAGCAATTTTGGTTGGTGCTCATTAAAAATGCTAGCTATGAGTGGCAAGGTGAGTGGTGCTGTCAACTCACACCAAGAGTGATCGCTGTCTCCTGGCTTGCGTATGGTTTTACGGCGGAGTTTCCGCTATTATTTTTATAAGCTATTTGCTATACCACCATAATAGAGAACAAGACCCATCAGGCTTTTACAGTCACACCAGCATATGCATTCCAGATTTCGATACATGGAGATGTTAAGTGCACTAATGAACCATGTCAAGCACGCAGGAAGAGACAATGACATGCTGGTTTGGTGTATGCAAGTTCTTTAATAATAATGTTATTGGTTTTACGTCCCTTTTAACTACACTGGCTTTTAGAGACGCCGGGGTGCCGGAATTTTGCCCCGAAGGGGATCTTTAACGTGCCAGTAAATCTACTGACACGGCTCCCTCGCATTTGCGCACCCTCAAATGCCAGCTGACTGCGCCAGGTTTCGAACCTGCAACCTTGGGCTCAGCAAGCGAGAACGTTACCCCTGAGCCACGCAGCCAGACTGCAAGATCTTTGATTGCCTCTGTAGATTCCATTGCAAAAGGATGGTACCAGGCTCACATACCCAATGAAACTAAATAACCATAAAACAGCCCTCAAATGTATGGATTTATTCCTGGGTTCTCTTGGGTTTGGCAATCATTTCTTACAAAATAATTTTAAAACACACTTCTTCCACACTAGGAAAGATTTTCAGACGAAGTAGACAATAAAAGATTAACCTGTTGACGAGTGCACCAAAGGACAGGCAATAGCGTGCGCACGGCTGATCCCACATGAGGGAGCACGCCATTTGCCGTTTCAGGCTACTACTGAGAACTTAAAGTGCTTACTGACATAATATGACATCTGCCGGCGGTTTTTTTTTGCAACTTTCTCAGTTATTTGAATAGTGTTGCTGTACCAATCCTAGTTCTGTATGGTGGTGGTCTGACGGGAATGCGTATACTCACTATATCGCAAGAGTTTGGCGCGCCGTTAGCCTACAGGTTACTACCTAGTGTTATAATTGCTGCCGATGTGGATAGTTGTTTGTGCTCTTCGTAGCTGTGAATATTTTTGGTTTTTGTAAATATAACTGAAAATTACAAGTGATGCTATGGAGTTTCTGGACACAAGTGATGATATTATAGATGAACAAATAGAAATATTACTGAAGGTGATATCTTAGGTTCCGATGAAGAATCTATAGTTAGTGACGATGAAAATGATCTTACTGAGTCTTTTGACGAGTTTTCACCTTCTGATGTAAGTACACCAACAGCATCTAACAATGGAAACAATGAACAAAATGCGGACAGCTTTCCCGCCAACCCGTTACAAACCATCAACTCACAGCAATGCCCGCTATGTAAATGGGAACATAATGGTGATTATCAGCCCCATAATTTACCTTTCGACTCTTCAAAATCAGGCATTATTATTACAGATGAGATCGTGGGCAATGAATGGAATGAGGTTAATGCCTTTTATAACTTTTTAGATTATGACTTGGTAAATCATATTGCTACTGAAACAAATAAGTACTACAAGGAAACTGCTAATGATGTACGTACTCAGTTTTCTAAACTAAACCAATGGGTTGACACCAGTGCTGATGAGATGTTTTGTTTTTTCGCAACTTCACTGCTTATGGCTCACATGACAAAAAAAATAGTCTGAAGCAATACTGGTCTATGGATCCACTCATAGAAACTCCTATTTTTTCTAAAATATTTTCCCAGGACAGATATCTAAATTTACGAAGAATGCTTCATTATGATGACAACTCTCTCGTAAAGGGGGGTGACAGGCTTTATAAAATATGGACTGTGATCGAAACATTGAGAAAAAAGTTCACCTCTGTACTAAATCCTTTTCAAAACTTAGTTATAGATGAAAGCTTAATGCTGTGGAAGGGCTGGCTGTCTTTTCGGCAATACCTTCCCAATAAAAGGAAACGATTTGGAATAAAATCATTTGTTCTTTGTGATTGTCAAACCAGAATGGTACTAGATTTTATAGTATACACTGGGAAAGGCACAATTGATGACATTGACCAAAGTAATGAGAGTGGCCTTTCATCAAAGGTAATTAGAATTGCAACCATACCTGGATGAGATCACATACTATTTATTGATAACTGGTATTCAAGCCCAGATTTGTTTTCTTGGCTGTATGATAGAAGTACTGGAGCATGTGGAACGCTAAATCCCGGAAGAAAAAATGTGCAATGTCTCCCCAAAAACATGAAACAAGGGGAAGTCGTAGCTCGGCACAACGATAAAATGCCAGTAGTAAGATGGTGTGATAAAAGGTCAGTGACAATGTTGTCTACTGTTGACACAAGCGAAATGACTACTGTCAACACCAGGTCGTTTGAAAATAAGCTCAAGCCAAAATCTGTAACAAATTATAATGCAAATATGGGACCAGTAGACAAATGTGATATGATGGTCTCATTCAATGATTCGACAAGAAAAACTATTAAGTGGTACACAAAACTTTTTTTCATTTACTAGACATTTGTGTTTTGAATGCTTTTATCATGTACAAAGAATATCAAAAGAAATCTAACCCTACTGTCAAATTGCACATAATGGATTTCAGACTAAACCTAATTCGACAACTGCTTGAGAAACACTTTACTGCTAAAAACAATGGAAGGAATGTTGCACGCCCGATTGGAGGTGGGACACAAGATCCGTTACACCTCGAAGGTCGCCACTCCCACAATGTGACTCAAAGAAGCGTAAACTTCTCAGGCAATGCTATGTGTGCAAACACACTACCCGATCAGGACAGAAGAGGAAAGAAACGAGCTATGAGTGTTCTACTTGTGAGGTCGCTCTCTGCATACATCCTTGGTTTGAACAATATCATACATTAAAAAAGTTTTGAAATGACAGTGTCTTCTCGATCCAAAATGTGTTTTCATGTCTCTCAAAGTTGTAATAAATAAGTTTATTGTAATTTAAGTAAGTTTACAGTAACTTTTTTTTATTTTTTTATTTCTTAATCTCCGGAGGTTGTTTACCGGTCAAAAAGTTTTGAAATGACAGAGTTTTCTCGATCCAAAAAGTGTTTTCATGTCTCTAAAACTTGTAATAAATGAGTTTCTTGTATTTTAAGAAGAAAAAATCTTACTCCCAGAGGTTGTTTACCAGTCAAATACGTACTCGCATTCGGCCGCCATTATTGCAAGGCATATGCCGTGCGCAATCGTCAAAAGGTTAAAAAGATAAACACAGTAAAACCTGCCTAAACCGGACCCTTTATATACCGGAAACCTGAACAAACGGAAAACAAAATTCCGAACAGAGGTATTCCCAATATAAAATGATACTGTAAACCGGAAAACTGCCCGACGCGGAAACGGAAAGAACTTCCGGTACCATAGGCGTAAATAACCTGACTAAGATGGATTATCTTATCCATAATACAAACATATGTACAGTATTAAATTTTGAGCGCGACTTTAGTTGCACCCTAGTTCTAGGAAACAAACGACTGAAGACATTCAAAGTACACCTGATATTGCTGCCAAAAAAACAGGAGTAAAGTAATGGAAGAAATGGACGATGATGACAATGAAGGCAACGAAAGGGAGCGAAAAATATACACTTTTTGAGAAGCACTATCTGTTGTGAGTGACCTTCAGGAATTTGCAGCTTCCAAGAATGTTCCACAACTCCTAGGGTTAATGCAGGATGGAAAGGAGATCATACAACGTTCTCCTGTAAAGAAGTCACGACAATGCACTTTGAAAGACGTGGAAACAAAGAAACGAGCACAGAAACTGAAATGTTTGTACGTAAGTTGAAAATACAGTGTAATACATGTGAACCTATTTTCTTTTTTATTTACAGACCTATATTTTAAATTATTATTTCATTGTAATCCTATGCGATAATACAGTATTTCTTTGTAGTGTATTTTGTTGTATTAACACTCAGCCCTTTGTAACACGGAAACCTGTGAAAACGGAAAAATAAATACGGAATGATTGCGTTCCACTTTAGAGAGGTTTTACTGTAGGTTTAAAACTGTTAAATAAGTATTGACAAAGCGGAAAAGTGTACTATCAAATGTGATTTATCTATTTGAAAGTCTATACGAATTCAATCAGACTGGTTCACATAAAAATGGATAACTATGGTTCCATAAGAGGAAGAGATTTTATGACCAGACAAAAGTGATAAGGCAGAGAGTTAACCAAAAACCTCAACAAGATCTTTAGAGCCTCTGGATTGTGAACATTACAGCACGAGTCCAATTTCTTATCTGGTAAAACAAAATAAGGCTGTCACACCAGAATAAAACTCGGAATAACTATCCATTCCACTCTGGCCCACATTCAAATGCAAATAACCTGGAATTAGGAGAGGTGTGCTTTTGATGGCAATTAACTACATTTTTTCAACAACTTCTGATATAACACAAATATCAGTTTTAATAATAGAGACAGGTTAACAAATAATTGTGGAATCTCCAGTTAAAAAACTGTATGACACACATTCATTCTATCTTTCCAGAAGTTATTTAGTCCACCTCATGAGTGCCCTGTTTAACAAATCCAGTGTCATTAATCCATGGCTCTGCTAGTTTGCCTTTGTGAAGTTATAATTTCAACAGAACATTCATCTGAGAAAATAAAGCCCTAGTAACGTGATGTGTATGTTGTAGGCTGATAGTAAAATCCATCACTTCATGGAAAGTTGGCATTTAGTGTAGAACGGAGTAGTTGCATCAACTGACAAGTTTTATTATGAAGTGACGAGACCAGTTAGGCAGATGGTGTAAGAAATGATTTTGCATTATCAGACTGGTCTCTTCGTGAAGATCCGGTGATTATTGCTACGACGCCTCGCTAGATTACTGACTACATGGAGTCCTGGAGAGTAGTTAATATTTCAGCATCGACAAGCACAGAGTATTACAAGAAATAACATAATGCTTGTTTATTATTATGTTTGAAATTAATTTCCACGTACAACTTAAGCCCAGCAATGCATCTATTTATTCTCAATTACTGTACATGGAAATTATAATACAGTAATCTAATTTATTGTACTGAATACAGTACAGTCCTGCTTCTCATTTAGAGATAACCTATGTGCTTGAAAACACTCCTTACTCTCATGTGGTATTCCACAGAATACACAAGTCAATTTATACCTCTTCTGCTCACCGGAGAACAAGTCTGTTGCAGTAGGTACAATTCTATCAGGTTGCTGCTTCTTATCTCTTTGTGGACTAACCTCACTCAGTCTGAAGCTTGCTTTCGCCAAAAAAAATCTATCTTCACCTTCAACTTCCTTCCTGAGGAATAGCATTAACCCTTAGCACTCCATTATTTGTGAACAGTATTTCCTCTTCAGCTCCATTTAAATATATGCTTGTGGCAGGTCATCAGACCACATGTATATTTGCGATGTGAATTTAATAGGTTATTGTAATATAATACAATACAATTAATTACTACAATGAACTATAACATAATACAGCATATCAGGCACAGTGTTCTGTAATTTACACTCAGGATGTACCTGTAATTAGCTGTAATTAGCGGAAATTGCATAACCTTCTGAACCGGCGGCACTTACGAAGTTCAGGTGGAACGGATATTTTTTCTCGAAATGTGATTTTTTACATCAATTATGGGTAAATCGAGGGTGCTGATCACGAATATACTATTAGTTTTGCACCCTCACCTAACGCCCTCGAGGGACGAGGGTTCGATTCCCCTCCCAGGTAGGCTACTAAGTCATAAATTCGAATTTGCGGCGTGTAACCCGGATAGTTATGGTGTTGTGTTCATAAAAATAGTATGGAGACATTTCTTACATTGGCTGTGCGAAAAGTCACACCTAACGCTCTCGAGGGTCGCGGGTTCAATTCCCCTCACAGGTACCAAGTCATAAATTCGAATTTGCGATGAATGACCCGGAATAGTACGGTATTGCGTTGTATGAAAACGTTTCTTACATCGGATGTGCGAAAAGTCACATGTCAAGGGTCGAGAGTTCGTTTCCCCTCCCGGGTACCAAGTCATAAATTCGAATTTGCTACGTATGACCCGTATCTGTACGGCATTGCGTCAATATAAATTGTATGAAAACATTTCTTACATCGGATATGCGAAAAGTCATCCGTAGCACCCTAGAATGTCAGTTCCGTTCCCCTCCCAAGTACTCAATGGAATAATCGAATTCGCGATCTCTGGCCCGGATCGAAATGGTATTGTGTCGATAATATATGATATATAAATAATTACCCTTTTATTATGGATCCGCCTAGTCAATACTAATCCGGGTCATTCATCGCAAATTCGAATTTATGACTTGGTATCTGTGAGAGGAATCGAACCCTCAACCCTCAAGGGCGTTAGGTGTGACTTTTCGCACAGCCAATATATGAGACGTCTCCATACTATTTTTATGAACACAATACCGTAACTTCCCGGGTTACAAGCCGCAAATTCGAATTTATGACTGAGTACCTGGGAGGGGAATCGAACCCTCGTCCCTCAAGGGCGTTAGGTGTGGGTGCAAAACTAATAGTATATTCGTGATCAGCACCCTCGATTTACCCATAATTGATGTAAAAAATCACATTTCGAGAAAAAATATCCGATCCACCTAAACTCCATAAGCGACCATCATTGGAGGTACAAGCACTGTAATTACGAATTGTTTCATCATAAACGAACTCTTCGTCACTAAATTCACTAACACCATCTAAGTCTGCATGATCTTCCGCACCTCTTAATTCAGTATCAGTTCCATTATCGCTAAAAGTAACGTCACTTTCATCCAAATATCCCGCTATTTGCTTCTCGCGATCTTCTAACGTCGCCATGTTGCTATGCAACAGTTCATTTCAAACTTGCATGGCCTTCAAAATACCTCTCCATACGGCTTGTTTCCAAAGAGAATATAGCGTAACGGTAGTGCAAAGTATCGCCAGAAGATGGGAGAAGCCCAGTATTGCTGATATTTGGTTGGGTGTACCTCGATAGCGAAGTTATAGGCGGAACAAATCGATGTCGGGTGTGACCCGACAAAGGATCTATGCGAGATATTTTAGTTGTCGGGGCTCCCCCGCCGCGTGAGTGCTAAGGGTTAAGTGCTTCAACCGGTCTCCATAGATGTTGCTTCCGCCCTCTTCACTATCAATTGTCATTGGACTTCTCAGCCACACCCTAAGAATATCTTCAGGGATACAGGACTATACGAGTGGAAAGAGCATGGCAGCATATTTGTCTCAAGTCATACCAATTGACTCTAAAGCACGCAGGTGTGATTCTAGGTTATCATAGAGGCGAGCTGTGTCATGCTTTCCTCCGTCTTCAGTGGCATTCTTTATCACTAGTGACAGGAGTTCTCTTACATAATATTCAATAAGCAACTCTTCTTTTCCAAATCTATTCTTCAGGCACTCTATAGCCTTATTATAGTTCTCAAGCTGTATGCCTCTCATCAAGGTGGATCGGGTTCAATTCCCGGTCAATGTATGTGAGATTTCCAAAGTGAAATGCCATACCCTGTGATTCGGATTCCACGTAAAAAGGAGGTCCTGTGGCTCATGATCGCGAGATTAACGGTCACGTTAAATTACAAGCTTCATTTTTTATTATAGTTATCAACAATTTCCCGAGCTCTTGAGCCTTCTGTGGTAGCCTGAATCAGGCACTGGAATTTGTCTTCATTTTCCAAATCCCCGTCCTCGTGAATTTGCCTAAATTGGCTCCAGAAGCCAAGATAGTCTTTTATATCCCCACTGAACTTCTTTAATTCAATTTTGGGTAACCTAAGTTTTCGCCTGCTGGAGTTTGGGAAAGAAATGACAGACTGCCCATTGTTTGTGATTTGGACATCAGTATGTTGGCTCACAATAAATTGTTCCATTTTCACACGTACACAATCCATGTCCTCATTGAACTTCTCTACACTCTCGTATTCTCGTTCAAAGTCACCTTCAGATTGCTCACTGCCTTCTAACATTAATGCTGCCACCTTTTCATTGAGGTTATGTAAGTTGGTGGTTAACCGTTCCAGAGTTGTTAATTTGCTTGTAACAATTTCTTCTTTAGGATTTTCTTCAACATTTAATATTTGCAACAGGTCGTCATAATTCTTAGAGAACCTCGTTCTCACATTTACACAGAATAAATACTTATGATATTTGAAGAGTCACTCTACTGTTCTGTCGACATTTTGAGTCCAAGTCCAACATCAGGGTTCCTACGCAGGTTTCAAAGTCACCATGTTTGCAGACCACTTGCAGACACTGGAACTATCCTTTATAATATAACATAAAAGTTGGCAGCCATGTGCTGATCATCGTCTGTCACTGTGATGTCATTCCATCATTCCATGTTTGCCAATCTTCACGCTGTTAGCCATGTAGTATAACCTACAAAGCAACACCTATTGAAGGATGTTATAAACTTTTATTTCAAGTAGGCTGCATACGCTATCTACCACGTATTTTTGTATATGATTTGCACAGGATCATGTCATCTATAATTGACCTACTGTTATGTTAATGCAAACTAATTTTAGGACAGTTACAAAAATAAATATCTATTTGTGCAGCTTTGTCTCAGAAGAGAATTTTTTCTAAGAATGAATAACTTACACTCAAGTAGTTAAAGTGAGGTGATGCAGAATATACCTAGTTGAAGCATGCTCTGACTTTCTAGGATAGTTGTGGTGTTTGAAGCCATATTTTCAGTGTTGCCTTAGTAAACAAGAGTTTAGTGCTTTTCAGTCGGTCAACACGAATGTACCCAAAAGAGATGGGTTATGCCCTAATCCTGAAATAAATTACATGAGATTAATTACATGAGATTTATTAATCTCATGTAATTTATTTCAGGATTAGGGCATAACCCATCTCTTTTGGGTACATTCGTGTTGACCGACTGAAAAGCACTAAACTCTTGTTTCTAGGATAGTACTGTTCTTGTCTTATATGCAACAAAAACAGCAACAAAAATATATAAACAAGTGAATGAACATATTTTAAAACCTACTCACTGGTCCAAAGTTTTATGATAATTCTCGGTTCTCCCCAGTAGCATAAATTTATGCATAATTCTCCATTTTCCCGTAATCCCTGGTTGCATGCCACCCTGCTTTTCATATGTTCTAAAATAATGGTAGTAATATAAAATACCAAAGAGACGACTAGCTTTAGAAGCCTGCTTTACGAAGGGTTCGCCGGGAAAACCAGATGGCATTACAGAAAGTTTTATATTTAAATATAAACTTAAAAGGAGTCTCAGAGAAAGCATCCAAGGGATCTACTTTCGAATATCCCACACAAAGGTAATTGAAAATCATGACTATTTTAGTCTTGATTAATTTTCATTGCATATAAAAAGTAATGGACTTTTATCATACCTTGCATCTGGACCAGGAATTCGGTTTTGATCCTCCTTGCAGATTCAGATTCATTATCTGACCGAGATGAACATAGGGAATCCACTTCATCAATGAATATTATGCTTGGTTTATGCTGTCTAGCTAATTCAAAGAGATTCTTTACTAACTTTTCAGATTCTCCAAGCCATTTTGAAACCAAATCTGATGACGACACAGAGAGGAAAGTCGAATTGTTGGCTTCTGTTGCCACTGCCTTGGCCAGGTATGATTTACCTGTTCCTGGGGGCTAGAAAGAAAAGAACTTAAATGCTACAAAATACAAGCAAAATAAATAGAAACAAAATAAATACAGTTATGTTCTAATGAGCATTCATTCTAAACTATATGCTGACTACATGATATATTTTTTAACTGAAGCTGCTCAAGTAACTAGGGAAGGTTCACTAGTGCAACACTCAGATTTTGATTACCGTAGACTTGGTATAACTGTGAGATGTTCAACTGATGGCTTATTGTGATTTTTTTTTATTTTTTATTTTTTGCCGGCATTTGGTTTTGTACCTTTTACAAAGTATTAAGAGTTCAATGTTTGAATTGTTCGCCTACTGATAGCATGTGCAGAGTACTGGGTGTGGGAAAAGACGAGAGGAAGTGTGCAGCCTTGAATCATCTGGCAGCTTGACTATATACCCAGAAGCAGTGCTACCAACCTTATCTACACATGAGTCTTTACCAAAGAGATGATAGTTTGTGTATACTACTGACTGTAGACAGTGTGTGTTGCTGTGAGCATGCAAGACAAAAGTATGTCTGCAGGTCCAAAAATTGACCTTTAGAGTGAAAACTGGGAATGTCAATAATAAACCCAAGAAATGTCACGGAGTTATTGGAATAGGTACACCAATATTTGAACGTCATTCATTTTAACAGCAAATTTCCATACATAATTCACTTTAAAATAAAATGTTATAACTTAGGTATGAATAAATTATAGTTATAATTTACTTATATTTTAGAACTATTCAATGTGAATAAACAAAACCCAAATGTTACCTCATTTATAAAATATACGTTTTATTCCTAGAATTAGGGACCAGCTGGAACTTACTTTTTCTAGGCAGTGATGACAATTGTGTTGCTCATCTTGCCAATAATTCAGCTAGCAACATGAAAGAAGAACATGATACTTATCACCAGCCAGGTGCAAGTATCCTAAAGGTAATCACAAAGATAAAATATAGTGCATAAGATACAAAGAAAATGTTAAGCAAAATGTGCAATTTGCAACTATTTAAAAACACTAGATATTTCACCTCACTGACTGTCCATTTACAGATGGAGAAAGCAAACTAAGCAGACCAGCATCTCACAGAATAAGGTGCATGTCACACAGAAGACCGGACACTTGACACAAACACTCACTGTTTAAGACGAAAATGTTCTAATGTGGGCACTAGAGGCTGCTGATCATGCAGGATCGATTACTCCAATTTCACTGTTTTGTCATGGCAAAGCAGTTGAAGAAACTATTTCTGATCTGTAAATACAGGTATTGCAATCAGGGAAGGCTATGACATCCATTATGGAATACTGGAGCTGTTAAGAGGTTTCTTATAAAGTTAATGACTAAAGCATACTATTTATCTGGGCTTGTAGATGAAGTTCGGAGAATACATGGTACTCGTACACATTGTTTCCGACAATACATAGAGATCAAATGCTAAGTACACCAAATCACCAAACAACAACTTAACGTTTATGGTTTGTGGCAATAGTAGTTTATCATTCGAAGAACATCAGATGCAATTATCCAACAGAATGAAGAGTTTGCCTTGCATGTTCATCTCAGCAACATGCATTGTTTGCAGTCATTAGCTTACATGAACTATCATCTTTGCGCTACACACTCAAGGGGATATAAGCCTGGTACGCTGTGGCTATATACGTAATCAAATCACCAGATGATTCAAAGCCACCAACTTCCTCTGGTCTTTTCCTAGAATTGTGCTATCAGTTTGTGAACTATTCAATCACTGAACTTTTAACATGCTGTGTAAGGTGAAAAACTGAATGCCAGCAAAAAATTATTTCACATCAAGACTTCAGCTGAATGAGACTACAGCCATAGTCATACTAAGCCTGATTAAAATCTGTGTTCGAGTTGTGACCCTTCCTTTGCAAGATTCTACTTTAAAACGTTCTTCAGGTGGTCAACACACATAAGCAGTGGCGTATGCAGGATTTCCTTCTGGGGGGTTCATTAATATAATAGGGTAATTGTTTACATTACTAAAGGGGCAGATGTCCTTGCTGTTCCGCCCCTTAAAACAACAGTCATCATCACAATTAAAATTATATTTCGATTAATATTCATAAAAAACAACAATTAAATAACCATTCAATTTGCATGAAAACTATTTTAGGCCTCATTTTTTCGACACAATAAAAAAAATATAAAAAAAATAAAATATGGAAAACAGTAACTAAATATTAAAACTGAAACAATGCAGTGGTATCATCATGGCCATAGTTAAGTGGTTGCTTAAAATATTGATAATATGTGAGAGAAAAATAATGCTTTGCTCTCAGTGTTCGTACTGCAATATTGCTATCGACTGTCAAAATCTGCCATCTTGATGATTTTATCTTTATCATTAATTGGAATAAATTGCAGAAACTCCTCATGTACTGAATTATCTTTAACGAAACAGGCACACACAATTAAAGCAACCCAAAACGACATGAAAAAGGTTACCGATCGCACACTTCAACAGCAAAACTGTTCCATGGGTAGCTCCAACACTGAAGGAGGAGTCTCGCTGTGAGTAGAGAGAGTGCAGGACATTAACTATGTGAGGAACGTGACCACATTTAAAATATACAGGAGTCAAGACGCCTAACTAGTGATAGCGCCAAACAGGTGATAGATGGGACAATATAAAGATTCAAGTAAAGGAATACCTCTGGCGGGGGTGGGGAGTGGTGGTGTTTAAACGCTACCCCCCCCCCCCCTCGGTATGCCATTGCATATAAGGGAGCCTAATTACCTTGGATGGATAATGTTAATGCAGTATACTCTATTCAAATACCTGAAATACACTTACAAACTGCATATTTCACTACATAAAAAAATTGACCTGTTTTGTCATAACATGAACATCTTTAGATTCCAGTTATGAAAACTCTTGTTGTTTGGAACAGAGGGGTCATATATCCTTCAAAAAACGGTAAAAATACTTTTTTTTTTAAAATTCTGAGGAGGGTGCCTAAATAAGAAAACAACCTACCATTTGTTTAAAAAAAACAATAATAACAAATATTTAAAATAAATAAAATTTCAAATAAAATAAAAAAAACTAGTTCTTTGAGTCATAAAACACTTGAAATTTTTTTTTGCTGGCGGGTTTGGACAACATGATCTGCTGCCACCTCATCAGCGGCCAATTTGAGCATATACTGCAGACCAAGGTTTTATCGTAGATCAGCAAGATCCACACACTCAGTAAAAATGTGGGCCATGGTGAAAACGGCTCCTCAGATACAAATTGAGGGGAGTTTCCTTCTCATCAGGTACAAGTGGACTTGCATGACCCATCTCTAATCTGCCCAGAAGGAGTTCTGCCAAGAGCAAGTTTACTGGGTCTTCGATCAGCTGGCCAAGTTTCCCAGAATGCCACTACTTGCGGCTTAAGTCAGAGCGAATACATCTAGCAGGTACTTTCATTGATTGAGTTGGTAGTAATATAGCCTCTTTTGCAGCTTGGTCCGCGTACTCATTTTCTGCAATTTCCATGTGGCTTGGTAATCACAGGAAGTTAATTTTAATGTCAGCATTGCACAATCTGGCTAGAAGTTCGTGCATGCTCTACAATAACAGGTGTTGCAGGAAACATGACGTAGTTGACTGCAGTGAACTCAATGTATTGGTACAGACAAGAAATAATAATAATGTTATTGGTTTTACGTCCCTTTTAACTACCCTGGCTTTTAGAGACACGGGGGTGCCGGAATTTTGCCCCGAAGGGGATCTGTAACGTGCCAGTAAATGTACCGACACGGCTCCTTCGCATTTGCGCACCCTCAAATGCCAGCTGACTGCGCCAGGTTTCGAACCTGCAACCTTGGGCTCAGCAAGCGAGAACGTTACCCCTGAGCCACACAGACAAGAAAGTGGAGTCGTGCATCCTGTAGTGCAAACTGCAGATGGCAATGAACTCTGCTGTGAAGAAACTACAGGCATGTGATTAAGAGAAATTAAAATTTACACCATTGATGACATAGGCAGAACTAACTTTCCCATCCACCCTCAAACCATCCGTGTATAGAATTCCAGCATCCAGAAACTGGTGAACTATGATGTGGAACTGCCTAATGGAGGCACCTTACCTCTGTGTAGATCTAATTGAATTTTCAGATGCTGGACTTGCCTCGGAGGCACTTCACTAGGTACCTGGGTCATACAGAGACCTTCAGCCACACTTATTTCATCGCACAAGTTATCAAGTCTGATACCAATTGGCTGTGTGGCTCTAGGCTGTTTGACACACCTCCGGTGGTATCGGGTACTGAAGGGAGCTTGATAGTTCGGATAATGTAGCATTTGAAGCACATTGGCAGCATATGCTGAAAGCATCAAGCGATTAAACCATTCATCAAAACGATACATTAATTGAGTTTGATTTCAAAAATTGCCATTTGTAATATCTTGCATTCACGTCTACAACCGATAAAACAAAAACTTGAGGAAAGTATTTCATAGTTTCATTTGGTGGTGCTAATAAAAGGAATGCTGAAAGCATTTGTGTTAATTCTCTTTACAGTGAGAGTAATAAGGTTATGTTTATACTGGTTTATATTGCTTCTGCCACTTGCTTCTTCTTGTAGACCAAACCAGTATTCCCTCTTTTGGCAGAGCTGAAAATTGAACCTGGACCTCTGGTAGCTGTCAAGAATGCTAGCCACTATACCACGAAGTGGTCAATTACCGATCAATATTGATTGCTCTTACACTAATGAACTCTCTCACCAACATTCATAACTGCTTTCGAGAACATCAGTTGTAATAGTCGAGTTATACATAATATTTAACCCTTCCCGAGCTGAATACGGATATATCCGACCCATAGATTTCAGCCGCGAGCGGGAAACAGATATATCCAGAAATTTCGAAAAATTAAAAAGACGCCGTTTTCCGTCAAAATAGTTCATGTCAAACCCAAAAGATGGCACCACTATGCAGAAACATGTTTGATAGTTAATTATTTCACCACTCGAGACCTTTTGACTTAACAAATACCTGTAGGCAGTTGTTGCTTTAGATGAACGCATGTGTCTTTGCGTAGCTGGTGAAGCAAATGCATTTCTGTAGTATTTATTTGGTGATGTGAGCAAATTTCATGGAAAAGGCTATGGAATTATGAAAATCTAGTGTCTGCTTTGGATTTGAGTGATGGCTTGACCTGTTCCACACTAAATTATTAATGTATTAATAATATTAATTAATTAATAATTATTAATTAATTAACATTATAACCTTCAGATGCTACTCTAACTTCAAGTATCAACAGGAAAGCGAAATATATGCGAGTTCTAATTAAATTTAGTGCATGAAAAATATAATCTACATATTTTGAATTTTTGAAAAAAGAAATCCACTCACAGCCGTTAAAGCATCCGCCATAAAAGTATCTGCTCGGGAAGGGTTAAAACCACTTCACACCTTCTAAAAAGACTTTCACAATTAGATAATGGATTAAAACTTTAGCAAATTATGAAAATAAATATTAATAAATACCGTTGGTATATGTTGCAATGTTCAATGAGATTCCATGCTCGTTTTAGTGCCGTACAAGTATTTAGAAACAAATTTAGCTATAATGACAACTTGTCATAACAACAAAATTTTCCACCATTATGAACTCTCATTTAGGCAGACCTTTACAGTACATCGAGTTGTAAAAACCAGCCCCGTGGTATTGGGATAGCCCACCTGTCTCTCACCCGAGGCCCCGGGTTCGATATCAGACTCCATCAGGGAATTTAGAAAATAACGTGAGGGCTGCACTCAGCCTCGTGAGGACAATTGAGTAGGTGTCTGACAGTGAGGCAGCGCCCCAGTCACAGAGATTAATGACCAAGGGGACGCGTTGTGCTGAACAGGCGTCACACTGGAATCTGTAGGTCGAATGGCTGGGCAACGGTCGTTTGGTAGGCCAGGGCCTTTCCTTTCATGGGCTGTGGAGTCACGGTGTTTGGTTTAGTCTCTTTTTAAGTTGCTAAAAGAATATAAACCATATGACAAAATGGTAAGTAAATAGCATACTTACACCAAATAAAAGAATGCCTTTCCAAGGTATTCTCTTCCCAGTGAAGAGATGGGGGAATTTTATAGGCAAGATAACTGCTTCTTTGAGAGCTTCCTTTGCACCTTCTAGACCAGCAACATCAGACCATTTAACATCAGGTTTTTCCACAACAATAGCTCCTTCCAACTTGGCCAGCAGTTTCTTTTTTTCAGGGTCCTCTGTGTCACTGTCACTATCACTTTTCTTGTCATCACCCCTAGGATCAATAGGAGAACAGTAATTTTATCATGGACACAAAGTGATGATATACGACAAAGATGATTATACATTATAGTGAAGGGAGCAAATATTTAAAGCACACTCAATAGGAAATACTGCCGCAACAAATGCAAAATAACTTAGAACAAACAATATAATTATATGCAAGTAGTGTGACAGTACAAATTATTGATGATCGATGATGATGATGATGATGATAATAGTAATAATGATGTGACAGGTCACAAATGGCAAAGCAACAAGGTACCCAAGGTAGAGTGTTAATAGCAGATAAGACGGAAGACTGGAAAGAGAGGATGGAAGGAGAGGACGAGGAAGACCAAGAGTACGGTAGATGGATTTGGTGAAGGACAGTGTGAAAGAACTGAACCTGGAGTTGAGTTCAGTGGTTGAGTCAGGATGGTGGACAGACAGAGTGAAGTGGAGTGGAGGGTTGTCATATTTGCTCCGACCCAAGCTGGAAAACGGAAATTGATGATTATTAATCCTCTCAATGTTGGTGGACCTCACCTTGTCCACAACCTTACAATAAAGTAAATAAGAGGTAGGGTAACATTACCCATAGGGATGGATACTTTCAATACTTGCTTGGTCTCAACATCGATCGATACTTCAGATAACTTGCTCGATACTTTTTCGATAATTCTGCAATTTTTATTTAAAATAATTAAATATTATTGCCGCAAGTAGCATATTTTAAAGTGGTAGCAAGGATGACATCTCGCTTGAAGCTCAGAATCACAGGTAGAGTAACAGTAATAATTTGCAATACCAGTAGCAATTTGCTTATAGTAAGATGTTAACTATTAAATTAATAATATTAATATTGCCCTATATGAGATCGAAACATAAACCGTAGAAATAAAGACTGAGATCATCTTTAAATTCCTGCTTATTCATCGCACACCTCACTGCAAGCCATAAATGATTCCAGTCTTTAGAAATATTTCCAACCTACCATAAAAGTTGGAGACAGGATGTCAGAGCCTCGACTTCCTCTTGTAGTTACGCACTACTGCAGTGACGTAGTTACGCACTACTGCAGTGACTAATTGCATATTGAGTTGGATTTTCTAGGACGTGCATCTGTACGATATTCTAGGAGTAGAAATTACTTTAGTCATGTTAGGGGAAAAATTAAACTCTGCCTACAAGAAATTGTTGACTAATCACATTAAAGCTTTTCCTGGCAAAAAAACATGTTGCATGATTATATTATCCATCATAGGCTATCTATTTCAGATGTTTTTAAAATAACTTTGCATGCCGGTAATCAGTTCTACCTTTACGTGACAAAAGACTGTGTTTTGAGGTACTATATTATGTACTTATTATGTATATGGAATCAATATCATCAATATTAATGGTCCATGGTGTAGTCACATCCTAGTCTGTGAACCATGGGCAACGGCTGAGTGGCCTACTAAGTGGTCCTGGCAGTCAGGATACCACTTACTAGGAGTGGGCATATTCAGAGTCATGGCCCTCCTTGTACTCAGGCGGCTAGGACTACCCAACTCACTTGTTTGTTTCCCGTAGTGAAACTCGTGGGGTCCTGTGTAAGGAAGGCTAGCAACCTGCTTCACTTGTACTCTCTAAACCTGCTAAAAATGTCTTGAGCAAGCCTCAGACATACAGGAGTGATGGAGTCCCACTCCAGACCAGGGACTCCTTGGAAATAAACAGGCAATTGAACTGGTATTTGATAGGGTGCTATTAATATCGAGGGTGGTTATGGAAGGAAGAAAGTAGAGCTAGCTCAGTCAGCAAGTGGGATGAGATTGGATATTCTATGGATTAGTTAAGGTCAGATAAAGGGAGATAGAGAGGAGGAAGTAGGAGATTACAAGGTATACCTATCAGGTGTAAAAAGAGGCAGGGCAAAATGGGGAGTACCCCTGTATGTCAAGAGAACCTTAGAGCATAACATGGTAGTTTCTGTCAGGTACGTAAATGAGCGACTAATGTGGATAGATTTGGGAATGACAGGAAATCGGGTCAAGATGGTTTCAGAGTATGCTCAATGTGAAGGGACAGATCAGGATGAAGTAGACAGATTTTATGAGGCACTGGGTGGTGTGGTAGTAAGAGCAGTGTGTCGAGCGATGACTGTTTTTGAATTCACGTATATTTCCCGTAAGAAAATCCACCAAATTCCCGTATATTTTAGAACTCTCAAAGACTAGAGTTTGCATACCAAATGGCTGAAAAATGAATCTTAAAGCGCGAATCAAGACTTTCTGGCGTAAGTGTAACTGCAATTTTGGAGATACTTCCGCAGCCGACAGGAGATGGCGAGATTTAGGCCTAATCCGTAGCGAGAAAAAGCGCGTGCACGAGTGAACTCTCTCGCAGATGGGATGAGATTCTACGAACACAAATAAAATACCATTTACCTGAGGAGAGCTGATATAAATGACTGTTTTACTGAAGGAGACTTGAGAGAGTAGAAAATAGGAGTGTCACATAATAAATGTTTACGGGAAGTGACTGAATTGTATAGTAAAATAACCGTATAGAGCTTCCACGAGTTAAAATGGCACCGAAGCTTATGCATAGCGAACTTCCGGTCCGCGAATCTCCATTTGATTTTCATTGGCAGTGAATCGTTCGTTATTATCTTCTTTATTATTTCGGATTGTGGTTTTGTTTTTAGGCGTTCAAGTTATGAAATAAGAACTAGAGGGTTGGCCTTCCATGAATATTCTAAAGACAAGTGTGTCCTAAAAGAGTGATTAGTAAAACTTCGCATCAGAGACGACCATAGCAAACAGCTTGCCTACAAAGTGTGTGATTTGCACATTTCAAACGGCAGTGGTCTAACATATCTTAGACTACAATTATTGTATTAAGTTGGTGCAAATTTAATATGTTACATGTGAGAATATTATTATAATTTGCTATCTGGTTGTTATATTAGTATATTATTCATTAACGTGACCCGTTTAAATGCTAAATTGTGACGGAAGCTACGAGTTATAGGCTATTCGCCGTACCGGTAGGCCTAATATTTACAAACAACGCGTTGTTTCTTCTTTAAAATTTATGTAATAATTATAATAGCCTATCTATTAACACTTATTTAACCAATAATCCTTTTATAATTATATACATATTCCAGGTATTGCAAGAAATCGATATTTGATAGCACATGCAGTTCCACCTTAAAATCTAACCGTGCCTAGTTTTCAGTACCTATGGAAAATATTACCGTAAGTTAATAACCCAAACAACTGGCGACAATTTTTTTAAATGCCCATTTACATCTTCACCCTAGTCTACGTAAAGTACCATACGGTAATCACTGAAAGGGTAGGGAGGGGTTATGACCTCAATTTCACAAAGAAACAAACCTCATTTTGCATGAATTATGGAACCCGAATCCTAATGGAGGTATGGATTGTCTGCATTTAGAAATATTTTAGTCAATAATTTAAAACAACACCGCACCCGAGAAACTGGAGCCGGTTCATGATGATGGATTTAAAACAAGTTGCCAGCAAACTAAATACAAAAAGCTGCGTGCCTACTACGGTGTAAAGTTGTTCTGTGAAAAAAACACCTTGCCAAGATTATACGACGTGCATACAGTTAAATTCAATCAACCAAAATGGAGAAACACCTTCTTTGTCACGATGTTATAAGCATTTCAAACAAACTGTTGTAAATTTACGGGAAAATGTGCAACATTTAGAGACTGCCAGTGTTGTATGCGGCACAACTTTAGCTGACATTTCGCATCATCATTAATATATAAGGAATGAACACATGCAGAGCTTTCTCACTGCACACAGCTGAAGATCATATAATTCTTGGTGCATTTTACATTCTCCTAACAACAATAATTTGCTTAGTTACATGCAAGGAAAAATTTAGTACACAGTTCGCATTGCTTCTATACCGGGTGAGTTAGCCGAGGTCATTGCGGCATGACTGTTGGCAGTCGCTCACATCCGGGAGGCGAGGAGGTTCGAATCCCCCCGCCGGCAACCTTGAAGATGGTCTTCTGTGGTTTCCCATCTTCCTTCCAGGCAAATGCCGGGGTTGGTCCCTCACTATAGGCCTCAGCCGCTACCTTCCAACTCCTCGACCCTCCCTTCCAACTTTCCTCCCCAACGGTACTTGTAGCTCACCCATTGGGTGTCCGTCTCGATGCAGCTACAAAACTGGCGAGCCGAACATGTCCTCTGACACTCCCGGCACTAAAAGCCATACGCTAAAAAAAAAAAAAAAAAATGCTTCTATTACCTGACTACTGGACCGGAAGCTGGTAATGCATAACCATATGCCGGTGGTGCATCCTATGGCAAATGAAAGATCGAAAGAAAATGTAAGCTCTATATAGGAGCCCGCCAATTTTCTACACTTTTGAAAATAGTCAAACTACCCTTTGTAATAATGAATAATAACTTCGGGGGTCATGTAGAAATAGATGTTACGCACCCACTATCCCTTTTTAGATCACGACTTTTATAGTAAAATTGGAGGTGTGTCCGCTATTACACGCGTAAATTATGGGACAAATACAGTATTGCTAACCCCGCGCATTCGGTACTGACAGCCTTCCTGTCACTTTGCCCCGCTTTTCCTCTCCGCAACCCCCGGTCGCCACATAACAAGACCCTACGTCTAACCGCCACACGGCAAGAATTATGAGCATGCTTCTCACCTACACCCTGCATTTCGAAGGAAAAAATGCGAAGGATATGTCGGGAGCTTGGAACAGCTGAGCTGTGTTGCTATGTTTTTAGTGTTGTTGTAAATCAACTGATTCGAATAATACACAGCGCTACACTTCAGACATTATTTCTGTACAATTATAGGCCTACACAATGTATTTTAAAAGACGATCCTGAGTCAACGCCGAGGACATTCAAACAGAGAAATATGCTACTTTTAGATAAATAAATAAATTACACACCAAAGCTATGATACCTTTGTCATCAGTATCCAATTCAATAAATACGACAAAGAGGGCAAACACTCTACAGCTCATCATCATCATCTTGAACAGTTTCCAGCCACTGGCCGGGTCTGTTTGGAACACTAGCCTCTCCAACGTCTTCTGTCGTCCTACCATCTCTCAGCCTCCACCCTTGTCCAGTCTTCTCCTCTCTTCTTCACGCTTTCTTCCACCCCCTTCAGCCACCTGTCTCTCGGTCTCTTTCCTTCCCAATTCGTCTCGTGTATCCTCCTGGGTATCCTCTTCTCTTCCATTCGCTTTACATGTCCTTACCATCTACAGGGTCTTTCATATAAAGTAAGAACGGCAAGCGGCAATTTTGTTATTCGCTGCTACGGTGGCCTTGGCCGAGCTTGTGGCGCGCCACGGCCCCCTGCTTTAAGCGTGTGTACAATCCTGTATGAAATATTACCTTATAAAAGATGCTAGAAGTGTCGTCCTTCCTGGGTTATACAGGCATTGTATCTGGTAACCACATTCTGGCTGACGCCAGTGAGTTCTACGACTGTAATGTTTCTGATTTTAAATTTTATGCTTTTTATTGAGCACTGAGTCAGTAGTGTCAAACTTATTTACAATTACGTGAATCTGCTGGTGAAGGAAATTGCTGAACAAATGCATCACGTACCCGCCGAGCTGACTCGTACTTAAAATAAGTTTTACATTCAAAAATACGATGTTGAAATGATAACTGCCTCATGTTAACATCTGAGTTTCAGATGGCGACTGAACACCTGCACGTTATTGCAAGGTCAAGTACAGTATATGCGCCTATGCGCGCGGCCAAGGTTACTGTAGCAGCGGATAACAAAGCCGCCGCTAGCCGTTCTAATTTTATATGAAAGATCCTGTAAGTCTAGATTTCTCTATACCATCCTGTAATGGTTCCTCCTTCATTAATTCTCTGGTCCTCTCATTTCTTATTCTGTCCCTCTTTGTAGCTCCAATACTGCTTCTCAAGAACCTCATCTCACTGGGCTGTATTTTGCTCTTCTCCCTTCCTTTCATAACCCAGGGCTCCGCGGCATATGTCAGGATAGGGGCATAATACGTCAGGTATATGATCTTTTTACTGCTCTGAGGGACATCCTTGCTCCATATCATGCTTCTCACACTCCTCCCGAATGCTTCTGCCTGTCTCACCTGCTCATTTATTTCTCTATCGTTTCTTCCATTATCTTGTATCAGATTTCCCAGATACTTGAAACTCCCCACTTTCTTCAGCTGTTCCCCACCAATTGTTATTCCTGTTGTGGTTCTTTCCTTCTTCCTTGTTGTGACCACCTTCTCACTCTTATTTATGCTAAATTTCATCCCATATCCTTGTATTATTCCTTCCCAAACGTCCAACTGCTCCAGTACCTCCTCGTCCGTGTTTCCCCTAATCATCAAATCATCTGCAAACCCCATTGCTTTCATCTTTCCTTCCCCAATTACTTGTGCCACTCGGGTCATTATGTTATCCATCACCACAATGAAAGTAACGGTGACAGTGCACTTCCTTATTTCAGGCCGTTTCTCTGTTCCAACCAGTCCGATCTCTCTCCTCCCTATTTCACACAGCTCACGCTTCCCTTGTACATCTCCTTTATCCTCCGTATAGTCCATTTCTCTACTCCTCTGTCCTCCAGGGACTTTCATATTTTGTTTCTGCATACACTGTCACATGCTTTCTCAATGTCCAGGAAGGCATCAGTAGATCTGTTCCATACTCATAGTGCTGTTCTTGTAACTGCCAAATTATCCTCAGTCACTTGGCAAGGGTTTCTTTGACACCCTCCATCCCTTCACTGTCCGTATCATCACCACCACCACCATCACTGTCTTAGTCAGAGCTTGATGAATTGCCAAGGTTAATAATCATTTCATCCACTGTGATATCCATACCTCCTTCAGTATTTCTTTCTGTACATGCTGTACGGGATGTGTCCAGTCCTCGGGTTAAACTTCGATGAAGGAAAAACGAAACAATGACAATGAAAGGATATCCGACACAGTGGTTAAAAAGCGACTGAAACAATGCCTGACCTCACGAGAAGAATTCTGTCACTTGTGTGGTGTATTTTGTAGCCACATGTTGGTGAAGGGTGTTTGATAGTTAAATGTCGAGAGCTGTGAGATATTGTTTGTAGTTTTTGAAAATCATGCATGTGCGACGCATTTGCAGCGAGTGTTTACACGGACTTTAAAACAATTTGGTATGTGCATCTCCCCTGCCATAGAAGACCATGGAAAGGCTAAAAAAAAGTATAACTCCAAACGCGACACGCCGCGAATACCTTTTAATTTAGATTTATTTGATCAAAGTAGGTATTAGAAAATAAAATAATGCAAAACGTAATTAAATAAGTCTGACAAATACAAGATCGTTACTAGGAACTTCAGTTATACACAGCACAAAATTAAGTTCTTTTGACAGTACTAATTTCTGAATAGGAACTGTAGGCTAGTTATACACAAAATAAAATAAGTCACTTTGTCAATACTAGATTGTGGTTAGGAACTTCAGTCTCACTAAATAAGATGAAACAAACAATAATCAAGGATCTATTAATGTAAAGCTTCACTAGGGAATCATCTGCTCTTCAATTTTCTCTGCTTCAGAACAGGCGTCGTTCAATATCTTCTTTGTTTTTTTTGCCAATTCCTGGAGATCGTTCATGGCTTTTCTTTCGAATGCCACCTTAGCCATCGCTTCCTTTTCCTCCTGGCTTTGCACCTGTTTTGCTTCCTTTAACACGGCGTAGGAGTTTCGTGCAGTATGGACTTTTGCTCACGGTTATCTTTTCTGCTCCACCAGCTGCCATCACAGCGTCCTGAACAGTATGCATGCCAATCAGACTTGCTTCTTTGAGATTGACGATCACACTCCTTGCTCAGGGAGAAACTTCTCTCTAGAGCTGCATTGCTGTGATACAAAATCAGTATTTTAACGAAGCTCGTGAGATGGTTTTTGGCAGGAACTGAGGAAGGTGTTGACGCCACTAATTCAGACCACAGCACGTCGAGCTGTGGCTCTTTTCCGTCGAACTGCTTCAAACGCCCAGTGACAGAGGACAGTCTCAGAAGTGCGGAGTAGCTGCTCTTGATGCGGTCAGCTATTGTGCCAGAAAGCAAATTCTTCTGATTACAAAGTATTTCCAGGGCAATGAAGAACCTAACTTCTGCCAACTTAGGAGTCTCAGCGTCCGCTATAGGGGCTAGGCAGGAAATAGCACGGGTCATCTTGTGAGCAAGAGTTGACCTCTCTTTGATTTTTTCAGCCATAGGATATGAATGTACAATTTTCGGCAGTTGGTGCGAAAGTGCAGCACATCCGCGTCTGGAATTTTCTGAGATCTTGAGCTGTTAGCTTCCTTAAGGGCTGCTCTTGTCGAGAAACCCAGGTCGAAAAAACAACTGGTCTCCTCTGTGAATAACAATGCGGACTGATTCCTGTGTGTCATTGTCAGCCCCGCGCGGAGAGGGTACAGTCGGCGGTCAGCCAAGCAAAGCATGCATTCGACGTTGGCTGGGTTCTCATCCCGCTTAGCGCTCTATCAGTGGCGCAAATTGCGGGTGGCAGCGCGGTTTGCAGTTGAAATAGAAGGCTGAGTGGAAGGACTCTACCGAGTGTTCGGGGGCTAAGAAGTCGGGCATTATGAGACTTTTCAAGATTTCCCATATCAAGTGCGAATTTCCCGGGTAACTAAAATTCCCGTATATTTCCCGCATTTCCCGTATCGCTCGACACCCTGAAGTGTTAACAATAGGGACAGTGAAGTACTGTTGGGGGAATTTAGTGCTAATACAAGAAATAGAACTGAGGGGTCTGAGAAGGTAATGGGTAAGTGGGGTAAGGATAGGCAAGCCATCGCCGTCTGCTATGCTCTAACGCCTTCCCATTCAGCGAGAGTTGTGTGCTAAGCAACGAACATCGCCTACTTGACGATCTTCCCGACAGGAGCGCTGCTAGGTTGAACAGATTGAGAGCTTGTCCGGCGATGGCTTTTCCAAGCTCGCAATATTCCGCTTAAGTCTCTAATTTGAATATCTTACACCTTTGTTCTTGAGACCTGAATCGGTATTCTGTATTGTGATAGCTGATTAATCAAGTCGAAGAGAAGTAATACTTTTATTTGTCGTAGGTGATTGTTAGCTACGATGGTATACTGCTGTGTTCCATACTACAAGATTAAGAGCGGGAAAGTAAAAGGCATTTAGTTTCATGAATTCCTGTGTGATACAGAATTAAGACAGAAATGGCTTAAAAATATTTCTCGAGAACAATTTTTACCGAATTTTGAGTCAAGAACTTCTCACGTATGTGGGCGGCATTTTCTCGAGTCTGATTATTGCCCAGGGCAGAAAATAAAGAAATTGAATGACAGTGTCTTCCCCACGGTATTCGAAGATTATCTTGCAAATAAAGTACCGAAACCAACATTAGAGAGAAGAAAACTCATGAAACATGACTGAAACAATGGAAAGAAAAGAAAGTGAGATAACGATACCGTGGGAAATTTTCACGATTGTAATGACGTCACGCCCATAGCCAACGTGGCCTATTTAACCGGGGGAGTTGAATCAGTTGATATCCCTTACGATGACCAAGTTTTTGGATTGCGAGGTCATGGTAACATGTCTGTTGAAGTTCAGACAGATAGTAACGCACGTAATAAATTTGCTAATGCTGGAAGACATTATCTTCACTTAAGAGCAAAACTGTGGCGTGCCAATAATAAAATTTAAAAAATGAAAATGGAACTAGAATCCCAAAAGAGACAACTACACCAGTATGATAATGAACACCATGCATCTTTAAAATCTACATTAAATATTAACGAGCGTGACCCTTCCAATTCCAAATGTTCACTCATTTTAGAGCAAATTGTAGCCTAAACTATAACAAGAAATCACCCAGATGGACAGAAGATTCATTAAAGCAATGTGTAATTTGGGAATTCATTTCACTTAAGGGATAGAATTTCGCCAGAATTAATTTATTTAAATTACCATCGAAAAGCACACTTAGCCGTTACATAGGGGACACTTTATGTGAAACAGGAGTAACAGATTTCGTGAAAAACAGGCTTCTGCTAGAATCTGAAAGGCTGAACGAAGGCGAAAAAATGTGCTCTCTAATTATTGATGAGATGTCAATCAAGCAGCAATAATTGCAGTACGACAAGAAACTCGACACACTTTTCGGTCGCCAGGACACCTCTACTCATGCCGACACTCTCAGGTGTGAAAACAGTTCCAACCCATCAGATGGAAAAGAAAATCTGACGATTCTTGCTAACAACTTACTGTGCTTCCTGATATGTGGCTTATCTACCAGTTACAGAATTCCTGCGGCATATTTCTTCTCTAAAAGACGTTCGGGATTGGAACTTTACACTTACTCTGTCAGTAATAAAAGAGGTGGAAACTTGTGGCTTTGTGACTTTAAGATTAGTTACTGACAATCATAAAACTAATGTAAATATGATGAGAAGACTGTTGAGTGGAAAATAAATGAAGCCACAGATATGCCATCCTGAAAATCAAAACAGGTCTTCATTTCTTGCTTTCGATCAGTGTCACATTTTAAAGAATGTAAGAAACAGTCTCCTAGAAAAGACCATGACAGATGGACATGAAGAAATAACTGGAGAGTATGTAGAAAATGTATATTAACTGCAGTCCAAGGAAATAATCAAACCCATCCCCTTCCTTACAAGAAAGCATGTTGCACCGACCAACTTTGAGAAAATGAACGTAAAAAGGGCAAAAGAAGTATTTTCTACAGAAGTCATAACTGCTTTGGAATGCCTGAAGGACAATTCTTCTCATTTTAAAGCACAAGCCTTACCGAACTGCAGTGCAATTATTACTTTTTTGAAAGTAATTAAGAAATGGTTTGGAATTCACGATGTACGTAGTACAAACCTTAGTCAATATCGTGATAAAATGCATTTCTTTGACATGAGCGACGAGAGATTTTTATGGTTAGAAGAGAATTCCCATCGTATCTAGCTAAGATCAAGGAATCGAGTCATGAAAAGGCCATGGGATTTTTGAGTAAAGAAACTTATGAAGCTATTCTACTGACTACTACTTCGATAGTTCTGTGTATACATTATCTTCTGTCTTCTGGATTTCATTTCGTACTGACAAGGGCATTCAACAGTGACTCCATAGAGAACTTATTTAGCAAATTGAGACATATCTCGGGAAGCAATGACATGCTAGATTGTAGGAACCGAATATTGAAAACCGGCTTTTATTCCCTCTCATCCCATACACGAAGAAACAAAGAAGGCCTAACGAACATTGTTATATCCAGTAAGGACCTGCAGAGACCTGAGATAGAGCAGACTTCTATTCCTGATTCAGTCAAGAGTATATTAAACAACCTCAGTGAACCACCACGTAAGTCGGAATTTTACAGCATTTATTATAAATATTTTATTATATTAAAACATAATTTGAACGCATTTATTAATTACATAAACTTTCAGGTCTTGAATTTGTCACAATGGAACAAACATCGATGACGTACATCGGAGGATTTATAGTGCAACAAATCCAAAAGGAAATTCAGTGTGAATTATGTTATCAGCTGGTTGGAAGAAGGAAATTTAGCACCCTACTGACTGATTTAATTTACAGGAGGGACACTTCTGATAAGCTGCATTATCCGAGTGAACAACTAGTGAGGATTATGACAACTATATTTCAGTTTGTGTGTGCTGTTGCAAAGTTTATGTCCACCCGAATATGTGAACACGTGACTGCAATTGTTCTGCCTGCCCCCTTGATGATGTGTGAATCATCGTCTGACAGCTGCCAGAACGAAGTGCTAAGTAAGTTGATTTGTAAAATTGCAATACCAGCACTTCTTGATAAGATCGCATGTGAAATGACAGAGCGATTTGAACATATTAAATACCTGAACACAAAGCCAACAAGTCGGAAGATTTTTCGAGTTTAGATTACAACGGATACGAGCGACTGGAGCATCAACCTGCTAGCGCTGCGAGGTAAGTGGTGAAGAATTTTAGTACTCCTGCATGTTCGCCGTTTGGAGTGAAATGGGGAGGCGTTAGAGCATAGCAGACGGCGATGGGCAAGCTAACACCAATGGGAAATGTTTACTGGACTTCTGTGCTAGCATGGGGTCATCTGTGGCGAACTCATTCTCAAAGCATAAGGAGATTCACCGACACTGGATTTGCAGTCAGATTGGGTGAGGCACAGCGTGAAAAAAGAGTGCAATGTTCTATTATTGTACTTGAAACGGCCTTCTCTACGAACTGCTGGTGTTCATAAATGAACTGAAGAAGCATGTGCTATGATTTGCTTGATTTGCTATCTCCTTTCCTGCTCTCAATAAAATAAGACAGCAATACCCCCCTGAAGAAAGAGGGGTGGAAGAGGAATGGGCTAGATTTAAGAAGACACTAGTAGGTGCAGCAGAAGCAGTATGTGGGAGGACAAGTAGTAAGAAGAGGTGGAAGGAAACACCATGGTGGAATGAGAAGACAAAAGATATAGTAAGGGAAAAGAATAGAGCCTTTAGGAGGTGGTATCAAAATAGGACGGTAGAGACAAGGGAAGAGTACCAGGAAAGAAAGGAGGCGAAGACAGTAGTGGCTGAGGAGAGAAGAAAGTGGATGGAAGAGTGGACAAAGATGATGGAGGATAGTGAAGGTACAAAAAAGGTCCTGTATGGGATGGTAAAAAATAAAAGACGGAAGGATCCTACGGATTATGTTAGGATGGTGAACAAAAGGGGACAAGAGATAGAAAATAGGGAAGAACTGAAGAAAATGTGGAAAGAATATTTTGAAGAACTTCTGAACCCAAATGGAAACCACGGTGAGGAGGAAGAAATCGGGGAAAAGGAAGATGAACTGCAAACAGAAAAGGACTTAACATGAAAAGAAGTGGAAGATGCAGTGAACAAGATGAAAGGAGGGAAGGCACCGGGTGTGGATGAGTTGAGTGTGGAGATGGTGAGAGCAGCAGGAGAGGTTGGGATACAATGGTTGTACCGAGTGATGAGGACAGCATGGAAGGAAAGGAAGACCCCAGAGGATTGGAAAAAGGGAATAATTGTCCCAATCTTCAAGAAAGGTAGTAGAACAGAATGCAGGAACTATCGAGGAATAACACTGATGAGTCATTGTGAAAAGATCGTGGAGAAAGTTTTGGAAAGGAGAATTAGGACATGGATAGAAGGAGGGATGAGGGAAGAACAACATGACTCCAGAGCAGGAAGGTCTACAGTGGATTTGATTTTTGCTGTAAGGCAGTTACAAGAACAGCACTATGAGTATGGAAAAGATCTACTGATGGCCTTCCTGGACATTGAGAAAGCATATAACAGTGTATGCAGAAACAAAGTATGGAAGTCCCTGGAGGATAGAGGAGTAGAGAAATGGACTATAAAGAGGATAAGAGATGTACAAGGGAAGCGTGAGCTGTGTGAAAGCGGGAGGAGAGAGATCGGACTGGTTGGAACAAAGAAACGGCCTGAAACAAGGAAGTGCACTGTCACAGTTACTTTTCATTGTGGTGATGGATGACATAATGACCCGAGTGGCACAAGTAATTGGGGAAGGAAAGATGAAAGCAATGGTGTTTGCAGATGATTTGATGATTTGGGAAAACAAGGAGGAGGAGGTACAGGAACAGTTGGACGTGTGGGAAGGAATAATACAAGGATATGGGATGAAATTTAGCATAAATAAGAATGAGATAGTGATCACAACAAGGAAGGAGGAAAGAACCACAACGGGAATAACAATTGGTGGGGAACAGCCGAAGAAAGTGGAGAGTTTCAAGTATCTGGGAAGCCTGATACAAGATAATAGAATAAACAATAGAGAAATAAATGAGCGGGGAAGACAGGCAGAAGCATTCCGGAGGAGTGTGAGAAGCATGTTATGGAGCAAGGATGTCCCTCAGAACAGCAAAAGGATCATATATCGGGCGCACTATGTCCCTATCCTGACGTATGCCTCGGAGACCTGGGTTATGAAAAAGGAAGGGAGAAGAGCAAAATACAGGCCAGTGAGATGAGGTTCTTGAGAAGCAGTATTGGAGCTACAAGATGGACAGAATAAGAAATGAGAGGACCAGAGAATTAATGAAGGAGGAACCATTACAGGATGGTATAGAGAAATCTAGACTTTGATAGTATGGACATGTAAAACGAATGGAGGAGAAAAGGATACACGAGACAAAGTGGGAAAGAAAGAGACCGAGAGACAGGTGGCTGAAGGGGGTGGAAGAAAGCGTGAAGAAGAGAGGAGAAGACTGGACAAGGGTGGAGGCGGAGAGATGGTGGGAAGACAGAAGACGTTGGAGAGGCTTGTGTTCCAAACAGACCCGGCCAGTGGCTGGAAACTGTGCAAGCTGATGATGACCCCCCTCCACGCAAGTATTAACTAATCTTGTTAATTTGTATATACTGTAAATACAGTACAACCAAATCTAAAATAATGCACATCAGAACTGATCACTTTACACAAGAAAAATACAAACTGACACACCATAGCATATCAGGCATACACCAAAACATCCTTGCAGGTTGCAAATTTAACACCTTCTCCTACACCTTTATAAAGAGTACTTCCACACAAAAATACCTAGGAATTGCCCTTGATAAACAATTTAAAATGAACACACACAGTAAACGTTCTCGTCAATCTGCCTACACAAGATTTCCATCCAAACTTCAATAACATCACGAAATAACAACAGCATTTATGTACTTTCACTTGCATGTAACAGGATGGAGTGTTACTCCGGTACAAACGTAGAGTTCCATCCTGTAACGTACCGATGCAAGGCAGAGGCCGTAAGGTTACAAATGTACCGAGAGGTGCGCGGAACAAAATGAGTAACGTTACTCGCCATATACCGCATGGCATTAGGGTTCCAATCTATACCGCACCTATGTACCGAAGAGGCAGTAATATTACAACTGTACCAAATGGTGCACGGAACAAAATAAGTAACGTTACTCCACTGTGTACCATATGGGAATAGAGTTCCAATTTGTACCTTGCTCATGTAACGAAGAGGCTGTACCGAATGAAACCGTGGAACCGAATTATTCTGTTACACCACGAGTTTCGTTACGTTACCCATTACGTTAAATTATGGGTAACTGGTCACATCAGGAATTATGGCACTTGCTTAATAATAAAAGCCTTTCAATAATCTGTAGTTCCTTGAATCACTGTTAGAAAGAAAAGGAATTACAAGCTAAATGAAACAATATCAACACTGGGCAGTGTACAGGAATATGAAATGTAAGCCTGTCAATACTCCATTAAGCTTAGTTTAATGTACAGTTGAATGATCTAATTATTCAATTCATTTTAGACAAGTTTAATTTTCATGCATAGAAATGTCAAAAGATCATGTGAAAAGTTTGGGATTCACAATTTTGAATTTACAGTGCTCAAATTAAACACGATTGACTGTACTAGAAAGCATACATACTTTGAACTTGATTCACCAGCTTTCACAGGTTTCTTGGACTTCCCTTTGGATAGGTACTCTTTCAACTTTTCTGCACGATCCAAATACTGGAGGCACTTGCTTCTAATGCTATCCTTAGCTCGCTCACCTTGAGCTTCATCTGAAATATACAAAAGTATTTTCCAAATAGAAACAACTTCTAAGAATCTGCAAAAACCTCATGGCAGAGGACTTGCGAGAGAGTTACTTGTACATATCAGACTAAATAAATCAATTCATGGATTTAAACACTATTAATCAATCAATAGATTAAAATGTCATTGCACTCTTCTTCAATAACAGATAATCTAAATCTATGAACATCACAAATAAAGAACACATTAATGAGTATACTTGGAATTATACAAAGTTTTTAATGCAGAAAATGAGATAAGACACTCAAATACTTAAGGTAAAGGGTTCATAATTTTCATTTTTAAGTTAGTGAATTTGGTATTCATGTTAAAACACTGTTTGTACATACAACACCGATTCTCATTACAAACTTCAGGTTTTAATAATGTTCTTCAGTACCACATAATTGTATGGACAAGCTTGTATTCATAGTTATTTCGAGTTAGCTATAGCATTTGACAGCATTGGAATCATGGCCGGCCATAGAGATTCAATATCCTGAACTTCGAGAAAAAACCAAGACTGGGGGATTAATTAGCATACCCAAGGCGGGTCATGAGTAAAGAGCAGACGTGACCAGACATCAACTGAGTGTTTAAATTGTATTTTTTGAGCCTTCAGTCCTTAAGACTGGTTTGTTGCAGATCTTCATGATATCCCGTCCTAAGCAAATCGTTTTATCTCTACATACCTATCACACCCTAAATCTGGGGCAATCCATTTTAATATACAGTACTTTATTCTAACCCTGGGCTTTCTCTACAGTCTGATTCTCCACCTTTCCAACCACAAATCAGCTAAGTATACAAAACTACATTGTCAACTCAGTTACATTTAAGTCTTTAACGTAACTAACCAACTACCAAAGCTCATTAAGTAAATAAGAAATTCGAAAAGTAATGGTTAATAACAAAAAGTCTAGAACGCAATCTCTTCAATAGATCAAAACGATAGAAGTTAACGATTCAAAAGTGTTTCACGCTTAAACACACAAAAAGTACTAACAAAATACAGGGTGTATCAAAATGAATATCGGGGTTTCAAGGCTTTGTAGTATTTATCACAGTTAACTTAAAATTCTTCTTCTTCTTCTTCTTCGCGAATGGGTCACTTAGGACCACGCGGAATCAACATTTTCTGAGCTTTCCTCCTTGCCCAATAGTTCTTCATTTTCACTGATTGCTGTAATTTCTGTTCCTCCGACCAGGTACGTCACTGTGGTTTCTTCTCATCTTCCTCAAATCCCCTTGTGTGAACAATTTTCCGGATCATATTTCTATCTTGTAAATTTGGTGAACCCAATTCATTAAGGTCTTTCTCTACTTGTTTATACCATTTTGGTCTTGTGCGTTTGATTTGCAGAAATTTGTGGATTCGATAAGTGAGTCTGGTAGGATTCATTCTTTCCAAATGGCTTAGAAACTGAATTCGTCGCAATCTCATTGTATCAGTTAATTTAGAAACTCTTTTATAAATTTCAGAGTTGGGTTTGGGGTAGTGTATGCCATTTACAATTCTGGGCCCTAAGATTTTCCTCATGATTTTCCTTTCTTTAATCTCTAATTTTTCCTTTAAGGTCTTACGATGTAAACTGAGCGTTTCTGAAGCATATAGAGCTTCAGGTTTAATCACTGTACAGTAATGACGAATTTTGTTGTTCCAGGACAAGCTTTTTTGTTATAAACATTCTTTGTGTGTTGAAAAGCAATTTCCATTTTCTGAATTCGTGATGCTACAGATTTATTTTCATTGCCATTTTCAGTGATCCATTCACCTAAGTATTTAAATTCTTTCACTCTTGCAATCTTATCGATACCAATGACAATTTCAGGTGGACCATTCTTAATATTTGTCATAAATTTAGTTTTTTCATAGGAGATTTTTAGTCCTATTTTGGCTGCTTGCTCCTCCAGTATAACAAGCTGTTTCTGTGCATCAGCACCGTTTTTGGCAATTAGTGCTAAATCATCAGCAAACGCTAGACAATCTAAGTCAATACCCTTAATCTTTGGGCCCAGGCGGTGAGACGGTGCACCTGCTTTCCTCCATTCTCTGACAACTTTCTCAAGAGCACAATTGAAAAGTAAAGGGGAGAGCCCATCCCCTTGACGGACACCTGTGTTTATTTCAAACTAATCACTACAACCACCCATAAATTTAACTTTAGCCTTCGTTTCAGTTAGTGTATCTTTAATAATATTTCTTGTTTTGTTATCAAGTCCAAATTCTGTTAAAACATTAACAAGTGACATGCGATCTA
Source organism: Meconema thalassinum (assembly GCA_946902985.2). Classification (NCBI taxonomy): domain Eukaryota; kingdom Metazoa; phylum Arthropoda; class Insecta; order Orthoptera; family Tettigoniidae; genus Meconema; species Meconema thalassinum. The sequence continues at coordinate 1,076,729,236 of OX336389.2, forward strand.
TACTATCATAGGCCTTTTTGAAATCGACAAATGTGATGACATAATTTTTGTTTGTTGTGTTCCGAAAATATGATATAGTATTCTTCAGGTTCAGAATTTGCTCAGCACAGGATCTCCCCTTTCTGAATCCACCGTGGTATTCACCAATTCTTTGGTCAAGTTGACTCTCTCCACGGTTGAGTAGAATTTTTGAGAGAATTTTATATATGACTTGAAGAAGGGAAACACCTCTATAATTGTTTGGATCAGACCTGCTTCCTTTTTTATGTATGGGGTGTATTATTGCCATCTTCCAATCCTTTGGTATTTTTTCAATTTGCCAGATGTCCAGCATAATGTCGTGAAGTTTTTTGATGAAAGTTCTGCAGTTATTTGATCTTCTCCTGTGGCCTTGTTATTTTTTAGTGATTGAATTGTTTTTCTAATTTCCTGAACTGTTGGTGGGGCTGAATCTTGATTAATTCGGTTAGAAGTGAACTGAAAGATGATGATGATAATTGTTTTAAGGGGACTAACATCTAGGTTATCGGCCCCTAATGATCTGGGTGATAGCGAAAATGAGAATGAAATGGAAACCAGAACGAAAATTATGAGAGACGGAAAATACGTACAAAGAGAAACTCAGATGGAAACAACTCACAATGTGGTCTTACAAAAGGGAATTTAGAACGAAAAGATTCACAAAAAGAATAGATTGAAAAAGACCCACAAAACGTAGGCTAGATTCAAAATACGTACAAAATGCAATGTAGCGTCGAAATACTTACAAAATGCAACTGAAATTCAAAATACTTACAAAATGCAAACGAGATCGAAAATACGTACAAAATGCAATTGAGGTTCAAAATACTTAAAAAATGCAATTGAAATTGAAAATACACAATGCAATTCAGATTGAAATAGGCCCTATCCCAGTTCCAATCCAAATTATTCACAAAGTGCAATTGAAATTCAAAATACTTACAAAATGCAATTGAAATTGAAAATGCTTACAAAATGTACAGTAGATTCAAACGACTCATGTGGATTGACAGTACTTACAAAATGCAATTTAGATTGAAAATACTTGACAAAATGTAATTTAGATTCAAAATACCCACAAAATGCAAATGAGAATCAAAATATGTGCAAAATGCCCACCAAACAAAATGCAATTTAGATTCAAAATTCGTGCGAAATGCGGTTTTCGTTGAAAATACTTACAAAATGCAATTGAAATTCAAAATACTCACTAAAAGGCCCGTCTACCTGCATTGAAAGACTTACTAAAAAGCAATTTAGATTGTCAATCTTTACAAAATGCAATCGAGGTTGAAAACAATCACAAGATGTAATTTAGATCGAAAAAATCTTACAAAATGCAACGTAGATCAAAAATGCCTTAAAAAATCACTAACAGGGAATTTAGATACACGGTGAACCAAGTAACAAAAACAGTGCGGGAATCTTAAAGAGAAAAGGAAATATAAGGAAAAGAGGAGAGGAGAGGAGAGGGGAGAGAGGTAAGGGACAAAAGTGGAAAATGAACCCAGCTCAGGAATCCCTCGGGGTCGCCAACTCCCGAACTCACCAGCCGTGAGCCCCTGAGGGTGTAGCATTATCTAGGGTGGGGCTACATACACCCTGCCTCCTTAAGGGCCTTGAGCACAAGGCAGGAGGTAAAAGGAAAAGAATCAAATGAAAGAGCAACTCAAACAGTTTGTCCTGCAAGTGTTCAATGTGAGCTCCATTTGTCACACGGCACACATCGAGTTGATAGCCGAGTTCATCCCAAACCTTGCTCAGTGCCCCTGGAGTAATTGTTGCAACAGCAGCTTCAATCCTGTTCCTGAAGTCGGTTAGGTCAGCTGGTTGTGGAGGCACATACACATGATCCTTTATGAACCCCCAAAGGTAAAAATCGCATGGTTTCAGATTGGGAGAATGTGGAGGCCATCCGAAACAAGCTCTGTCATCTGGCCCCTTGCGGCCAATCCAGCGGTCGGGTACAACGTCGTTTAACCAATCGCGTACTAAGGTATGCTAATGAGGCGGCGCACCATCTAGCTGCCAAATCAAGTTCTCTGGTTCAACTTCTTGTAATTGAGGAAAGAGCCATAGTTGTAGCGCATCAAGATAAGAAACACCAGTTACAGTTGCTTCAGCATAAAAGAAAGGCCTTTAAACTTTCCGCCAGGATATGGCACAAAAAACATTTAATTTAGGGGAGTCTCGTTGCAACTGTACCATCTCATGGGGTTTTGCTGACTCCCAGATACGAACATTACGACTGTTCACATGTCCACTTTGGTGAAATGTCGATTCATCACTGAAGACGACACGATCCAGAAAATTGTCATCTTCATGCAGCAACATATCATTTGCGAAGTTGGCACATCCATCATAGTCTGTAGGCTTTAGATCTTGTAACAAATGCAACCGATAAGGACGTATTTGTAAGCGTCTCCGTAAAACTCTCCACATCAACATCACTGGAACTGCTAATTCACGACTAGCCCTCTGAATTGGTTTTTTGGGGCTACGCGTGAAAGACTGTCTCACTCGTTCAACACGTTCTTCATTCTTTGATGGTCCGCCAGTATTCTTCCCTTTACAAAGGCAGCCAGTGTCTTCAAATTGATGATACCATCTATGGATGTTATTATCACTTGGAGGATTGCAATGGAACTTATTACAGAACGCACGTTGCACTGTAACTACAGATTCAGTCCTTGCAAACTGAGAAACACAAGCTTTCAGCTCCCTAATCGCCATCTTGGCTACTAGTGCGTCTAACGGAAGACTGAGGAACCAGTGAATGCGCACAGGCACGAACAGTTGTCAAACTGTTTGAGTTGCTCTTTCATTTGATGTATTATTTATAATTGTAATTTAACTGTAATAGGGATTTTCGAAACTGACGGGAGGGCTGGAACGGGGTGCACTCAGCCTCGCGAGGACAATTGAATAACTGTCTGACAGTGAGGCAGCGCCCCGGTCACGAAAACCAAGAATAATGGCCGAGGGGATCCGACGTGCTGACCACGCGTCACCCCAATCTCTGCAGGCCATATGGCTGTGCAGCAGTCGCTTGGTAGGCCTAGGCCCTTCATGGTCTGTAGTGCCAGGGATTATTATTATTATTATTGTAATTCATAAGGGTTATATACATATCCACTGAACCGTAAGTTAAGCCTAAGTGAGCAGGATGCGAGGGTGTTCGTTCGAGGAACGAAACTAGTCATCCAATTTGTGTAAAAAGTGTTCTATTAAATGCATACATAATTCATGTAATTTATTTCAGGCACTAGAAAAATAATTGCAATTCCCGGCCTAATTTAACTGGGCACATTTGAGTTGACCAACCGAAAAGCTTCTAATGGAAAACTTTAAGAGCCTTACAGTAGTCGCATATGATGTGTACCATCTGACATAGAAGAAACCTCACATGAAATTTTTGATACACCGGGATCGTATGTCTAGCCCTTATTATTCCCGTTTTCCTACGGGGTCGGGGATGATATGCGATTGAAGTCTTTGTGGTGGATAGTTTTTACGGCCGGATGCCCTTCCTGGCGCCAACCTCACGAGAGGAGTTAATGAGAGATGAAATGAATGATGGTGAATGAAACTGGGTAAGGATGTGGAAGGAAGCGGCCGTGGCCTGTCAGAAGGTACCGTCCCAGCATTTTCCTGGAGTTCAAAATGGGGAAACAACGGAAAATCGTTTCAAGGATGGCAAATTGTTGATACACCGGTATTTTATAATATTATTGGCACAAGTCCAACCCCTCCTCCACGTGGTGGGAGACGGGCAACGGCATGAAGTAGGGGATTGCCTGTAGGGGTGAAGTACAGTGGGGACTTCGTGTGCCCCAGGACCGCTGCGGTAGCTGTGAAGGCTCTATGGGAACCCTGAAAAGTGACGGCTGGCGGGGCTCTGGTGAAGCTACGATAGGCCTAGCAAGCCAGTAGTGGATATCATATTTGCTTTCAAAACAGGAACAGGCCTCGGAAAGGACGGATGCAAATGACGACGACCCGGATATGCTAATGGACTACGAGTTGGGACATTAAACATACAGACACTGACAGGAAAGGTGGAGGAGATTGTAGATGTGATGGAGAGAAGAAAACTGGATGTACTGGGCTTGGCAGAAACAAGATGGAAAGGAGAAGGTCGCAGAGAACTGAGGAAAGGGTACCGGTTGTACTGGAGTGGGGACAGTGAAGGAAGGAGCAGCGGAGTAGGAGTAGTTGTGAGAGATGGAATGAAGGAAGAGGTAAAGGGAATAAGTGACAGGATCATGAAGATCAGAGTAACTGTAAAGGGAAGAAGCCTGGAGATAGCCCAGGTATATGCCCCTCAAGTTGGATGTACAGCTCAAGAGAAGGAAGACTTTGAGGAGGAGCTACAACAGCAGTTGAATGGTCAGAGCATCATTGTCATGGGAGATTTGAATGCACATGTAGGAAGTGAAAGGCAAGGATATGAAAATGTATTGGGAGCAGAAGGATGGGGTAGCAGGAATGAAGAAGGGAGAAGGTTGCTGGATTTTTGCAAGAGAAACGGTTTAGTGGTAGGCAACTCCTGGTTCCGGAAGAAAGATAGCCACAAGGTAACGTGGTACAGCAGTGATTTAACAAAGAAATCTTTGGTAGATTACATCCTGTACGACTGGGAAATGAAGAGAAGTGTCAGAGATATAAAGGTAATACCATCAGAGGCCTTAGATAGCGACCACAGAATACTTGTAATGAACCTGGGAGTTGTTAAGGATAGCAAGAGGACAGAGTACCAGGAAAGGAGAATCAAAGTATGGAAACTCAAGGAAAAGGAAGTGAAGGAAGAATTCCAGAAGATAATAAGGGAAAGGATGCCAACAGACAATCCTAAAACAGGGGAAGAGGAATGGAAGCAATTCAAAAACACAATGGTGGAAGCTGCAGTGGCAGTGTGTGGAAGAACAAGCAACAGAAAGCGGTGTAAAGAGACACCATGGTGGAATGAGAGAGTAAAAGAAGCTGTGGGAAGGAAGAACAAGGCTTTCAGAGTGTGGTTCCAGGAAAGAACTGATCTGGCAAGGGAAGATTATAAGATAAAGAAGAAAGAAGCAAACAAGATTGTCGCAGAGGAGAGGAAGAAGTGGATGGTAAAGTGGACAGAGATGATGGAGGAAGACAGCAGAGGAAATAAGAAAGTACTTTATGGGATGGTCAAAAGTAAGAGAAGAGGTCTGCGAGAGGATGTGGTAATGATGGACAAAAACGGAAATGAGGTACACAACAAAGAGACACTCAAGACAGTGTGGAAAGAGTACTTTGAGGATTTGCTGAATCCAAATGGTCATAGGGAGGAAGACAATGCATTGGAAGATGGAGAAAACAACACAGGAATGGAAAAGGACCTGACTTGGAGAGAACTGGAGATGGCTATAGACAAGATGAAAGGAGGAAGGGCACCGGGTGTGGATGAAGTGAGTGTTGAAATGGTGAAGGCAGCAGGGGAGGTTGGGAAACAGTGGCTGTACCGTGTGATGAGGGTGATATGGAAGGAGAAAAAGACCCCAGAAGATTGGAAGAAAGGATTAATTGTCCCAATATTTAAGAAAGGAAGCAGAAAGGAGTGCAGAAATTACAGGGGAGTCACACGCATATCTCACTGTGCCAAGATATATGAAAAGATATTAGAAAGTAGAATACGAGCCAAAGTGGAGAGAAAATTGAGAGAGGAGCAGTATGGATTCAGACCTGGGAGATCAACAGTGGATCTCATATTTTCAGTGAGACAGCTCCAGGAACACCACTATGAATTTGGAGAGGATCTGTTGATGGCCTTCCTGGACATCGAAAAGGCCTATGATAGTGTGTGTAGGGAGAAGGATTGGGAAGCAATGGAAAACATGGGAGTGGAAAAAGGGACTGTAGGCAGAGTGAAGGAGATGTATTGTGGAAGTGTGAGTTGTGTGAAAGTTGGAGGGGAAAGAACAGACTGGTTCAGACAAATGAGTGGCCTGAAACAGGGTAGTGCGCTGTCACCCCTTCTCTTTATTGTGGTTATGGACGAGGTAATGACACGGATTGCAGGAAAGATAGGAGAAGATAAGATGAAAGCAATGGTGTTTGCAGATGATCTCATGGTCTGGGGAAACAAGGAGGAGGAAATTCAGGAGCAACTGAAGGCTTGGGAAGAAACAGTGGGAGAGTACGGATGGAAGTTCAACATCAGTAAATGTGAGATCCTGTTAACGACCAGGAAAAAGGACAGACCAATGAGTGGGATAACACTTGGAGGTGGACAGCTGAAGAAGGTGGAAAGTCTCAAGTACTTGGGAAGTCTAGTGGAGGAAAATGGGAGAAATGACAAAGAGATTACGGAACGTGGCAGACAGGCAGAAGCATTGTTGAGAAGCATTAGGAGCTTAGTGTGGAATAAAGATGTCCCACAAAAAAGCAAGGAAGTGTTATACAGAAGCTACTATATCCCGATACTGACCTATGCTTCAGAAACGTGGACAATGAAGAAAAGAGACATAAGCAGAATACAGGCAGGTGAAATGAAGTTCCTGCGAAGTAGGATCGGAGTAACAAGAAGAGACAGGTTGAGGAATGAAAAGGTCAGGGAAATGGTGATAGAGGAGCCCTTGCAAGGTAGGATTGAGACGTCAAGACTGAGGTGGTATGGACACTTAAAGAGAATGGATGAGAAGAGGATTCCCAAGAGGATACATGAGATGCAGATGCAGAAGAAACGACCAAGGGGAAGACCAAGAGATAGATGGCTGAAAGGAGTGGAGGAATGTGTCAAGAAGAGAGGCGAGGACTGGACCAGAGTGACAGCGGAGAGGTGGTGGGGAGAAAGGACTAAGTGGCGAGGCTTATGTTCCAAACAGACCCAGCCTGGGGCTGGAAACTGTACAAGATGATGATGATGATGATGATTGGCACAAATATTAATCTATTGTAAAACAGAGTGTTTTACATATATTGTAGTTTATAATACGCAACTCATTTTATTAGAGGTTTTGTAGCTTCCACCAGTACTAGCCTAAATAAAGAATACGATATGGATCAACTAGATTAATAGACGCGACACCGCTCATAACCTTAAATTCCCTATAAATAGGCCAACTTGCGAGTAAATGCAATGTGCACAGCAGTAGATCGTGAAAGGCATGCCCAGTTCCAGGACCTCTTGATTCACAGACCAACATGTAATTCATATGGATTCTGTTAAAATGAGTCATATTGATATGATAAATATCGTTTAAAACGATAATCTGGTAGCAAAAATATCTAACCTGTCCGGGATTCGAACCCGAGATCTCTAGATTCACAGTCAAAGATGCTAACACCACGGCTATTTCGACCACGCGAATATTAAGCAAAAGTTGGTGACTTATTTTCACGTACCAATAATACTGCATCAAGGAATTAAGTTTCATTTATATTTTGCTTGTTTCGATAATGTTCCTGCGTGAAATTGAGTTTAAAATGCCTTATGAGTAGGCCCTCTTGTGAGTAAAGAGAATGCATTCAGCAATAGCTCATGAAGGCTTGCTCAGTTCTCGTATGAACACAACGATTATATTATATTGATGGCTGCATTACCATTATGTGGGTTAATATTTGAATAGCCATTGTGCAGAAACATAATACCGGCAATGCCGACTACTTACAATGTTTCATATTAAAGCATTTTATCATTTAAATACTGATACGAAGACTTCGAACATGTGCCATGTAATTTGTTTCAATCAGTTGACACCAGAGTTCGCAATGAGCGTTTACCGTCAGAAAGAAAGTGTTCAGCAATGCGATCCAGCTGGCAGCGCGTCTTACACACTTCCGTCCGATCCACTTCCGTCCCATTTTTCAAAATCACTCCCACAAAAATATCCAGCAACCGAGTGAAAAGATGTTACACATCGATAAATTATTAGGCAATCCTGAAAAATGGCTTCTTATAATTCAATATCCAATTCCTTTCATAACTAAGCTTGCTATTCCTCAGTGCCTTAGTATGTGCCCTACGAACGTAATTCTTCTTTTAATAGCAATCTCCTGAAACATCTCTCCTCCCACACTTGTCTTAATACCTCTTCATATGTTACTCAATTTAACCATCCAATCTTCATCATTCTCCTGAAACTCACATATCAATTGCTTCTGTTCTCCCCTTTTCTGCTACACCAACACTCGAGTTTCACTTCCACAGAGTACCATGCTCCAGACGAAGACTTTCAAAATTGACTTTCCAATACCAAAATCTATATTATTTGATGTGGAGGTCCCGTGGCGTTAGGGTAGAGCATCTGCCTCTTAGCGAGGGACCCGGGTTCAATTCTGAGCTCCATCAGGTATTTTGGAAACTGAAACGAGGGATGGAACAGTGTGCACTCGCCCCATGAGGACAACTGAGTAGCTGCCTGACAGTGAGGCAGCACCCCGGTCAGGAAAACCAAGATTAACAGCCGAGGAGACCCAACGTGCTAACTACGCATCACCCCGCAATCTGTAGGCCAAATGGCTGGGCAGCAGTCGCTTGGTAGGTCAAGGCCCTGCATATGCTGTGGTGTCAGGGAAGGGGGGTTATATTTTTTATGTCAACAGATTTCTTTTCCGTAGAAAAATTCCCTTACTTGCACTAAACTATTTTTTATCTTCTTTGCTTTGTCCAACATTGCTTATTTTGCTTCACAAGTAGCACAGTACTCATACGTCCTGTAGCCTTTTGCTTACCAATTCGATGTCAATAGAGGTAGGCCAACTGGTCTCTGGCTGCATCCTATTACTTTTGTTTTACATTTCTTGGTTTTCATCATGAATTCTTTCCTCAACAACTGCATTGCCAGAATTCATGCAGAATCTCAGTTCAAGCGTGAAAATTTAAATTCCCACAGGAATGTTTCCTCTGTTCCTTACCTTTATGCTTGGCATCCATATTTCAGGATTTCCTTACAAGTCCTGTGCAAATGAAAACAATTATGTTGGTCTTTCTTTCTAAATGTACTGCCAATCAAATCTATTGTATTCTCAATGAGGCTCTTTTTATTTTGTGATAATGTTTCTAGTAAAAATAATTATTTTGTGTTAGTAAGTACTGATACGTGGTCACATTAAGCACTGTAGCCTATGTAGGTTATAGTGGAACGCTGAAAAATCACTTCATGAAGTATTGCAATTACAGTTACACATCATCACTGCTCACAACTTGAAGAAAAAAGACCTGTACAAGCAATAGGACATTTTATGGAGAAATTAAAAGAAATGCTTTTCAGTCGGTCCACACAAATTGTGCCCAATTAGATTGGGTGGGAAATAACAGTTATTTTAACACCCTAATACCTAAAAAAAAAAAATATTATTTATACACTTATTAACCAACTTCCCAAACAAATGTGGAGGGGGTAAATACTGAAATAAATATCTAATATGGTACCTGAAAAAAATTGCATAAATTATTTATACAATTTTAGTAAAAATCGTGCAATTTATTCAGCTATTAGGGTGATAATATGATTGTTATCCCCCAGCCAATCGAATTGGCCACAATTCATGTTGACTGACTGAAAACCATTTCTGCTACTGTATTACTTAGGCAACATGGAAAATGCCTACTAGCTCTTCATTTTTTGGGGGTTTAAAAAAAATAGAACATACATTTAATAATTGGATGTGAAGATGCTATATAAACAGGATGTTCAGTAAAGAACAAATAGCCTACTTTCTCTTAAATGTATGGGTATATTTAGAAATATTTGTCCTTATCAAGGAGTATAATTGAATGTTCTTGCAATGAACATTAAGAATAACAAATTTGGTTGCTGCATCTTAAAAATACATCGAGTTATTCATTATCACATTCCATATTTTCAACTGTTGTACATTAATAGTTGTACCCTATCTAAGACTCCCCTATATACTAAGTATTGTTGCAATTCCTCTTTTGCATCCAGAGGAATTGATAGGAACATTAAAAAAGTATGCCTATCCACCATCTTGAATGTATGGAATCATTTATCTTGCGCCTTCTGTGCGAGACTACATATTTGCTACGTTTCGTCAAACTGTAATAAATAATGCATTTTGTCGATATTAATGTCCAATATATTCAAGATGGTGGCTGCGAGCTATATGCAGAGTTAGAGTCTTACGACTAATGCAAACAAGTTATCTTAATTCTCCCCTCTTACAAAGTTTCATGTTAATTGCACAGTTGAATCCTGAGTTATTGATTTTGAAGCTACAATAAATTGAAGTTTCTCAAAGTGGAAAGGGGAAGGAAGGAGAGAACTGAGAAAAGTCTATAGACTGTGCTAGAGTGGGAATGAAGAGGGAAAGAGGAATGGAGTGGGAGTACAGTAGTAGTACGAGATGGTTTAAAAGAAGAAGTGAAGCGAGTAGGTGATAGGATGATGAAAGTGAAAGTAGCATTGAGGGGAGAGACCGTAGAAATAGTGCAAGTGTATGCTCCACAAGTAGGCTGCGCCTCTGAAGAGGAGGAGGAGTTTGAAGAAGAATTGCAGAAGCAGCTGGTAGGAAGAAATATGATTGTTATGGGGGATCTGAATGCCCATGTAGGAAGAGAAAGACAAGGGTATGAGAGTGCTCTTGGACCAAAGGGTTGGGGTGGAAGAAATGAGGAAGGAAAGAGACTGTTGGACTTCTGCCAAAGGAACAGCCTGCTAGTTGGGAACTCCTGGTTCAAGAAAAGAGAGAGCCACACAATCACATGGTACAGTGATGACTTGACCAGGAAGTCAGTGGTCGACTATATACTGTATGAGAAAGAATTAAATAAGAACATCACGGACATCAAGGTTATACCATCAGAAAACCTGGATAGCGACCATCGATTGCTGGTAATGAACCTGAGAGGGACTAAGGAGAAGAAAGGGACTGAGAACCAGGAAAGATGTATAAGGATATGGAAACTGAAAGAAGGAGATAGAAGGGTCGAGTACCTCAAAATGGTAAAGGAAGGAATTCCAACAGATGAAGAAAGAGGGGTGGAAGAGGAATGGGCGAGATAGTAAGAAGAGGTGGAAGGAAACACCATGGTGGAATGAGAAGACAAAATAAATAGTAAGGGAAAAGAATAGAGCCTTTAGGAGGTGGTATCAAAATAGGATGGTAGAGACAAGGGAAGAGTACCAGGAAAGAAAGAAAGAAGGAGGCAAAGAGAGTAGTGGCTGAGGAGAGAAGAAATTGGATGGAAGAGTGGACAAAGATGATGGAGGATAGTGAAAGTACAAAAAAGGTCCTGTATGGGATGGTAAAGAATAAGAGGTGGAAGGATCCTACGGATTATGTTAGAATGGTGAACAAAAGGGGACAAGAGATAGAAGATAGGGAAGAACTGAAGAAATTGTGGAAAGAATATTTTGAAGAACTCCTGAACCCAAATGGAAACCACGGCAAGGAGGAAGAAATCGGGGAAGAGGAAGATGAACTGCAAACAGAAAAGGACTTAACATGGAAAGAAGTGGAAGATACAGTGAGGAAGATGAAAGGATGAAAGGAGGGAAGGCACGGGGTGTGGATGAGTTGAGTGTGGAGATGGTGAGAGCAGCAGGAGAGGTGGGGATACAATGGTTGTACCGAGTGATGAAGACAGCATGGAAGGAAAGGAAGACCCCAGAGGACTGGAAAAAGGGAATAATTGTCCCAAGCTTCAAGAAAGGTAGTAGAATAGAATGCATAAACTATCGAGGAATAACACTGATGAGTCATTGTGCAAAGATCTTTGAGAAAGTTTTGGAAAGGAGAATTAGGACAAGGATAGAAGGAGGGATGAGGGAAGAACAACATGGCTTCAGAGCAGGAAGGTCCACAGTGGATTTGATTTTTGCTGTAAGGCAGTTACAAGAACAGCACTATGAGTATGGAACAGATCTACTGATGGCCTTCCTGGACATTGAGAAAGTATATGACAGTGTATGCAGAAACAAAGTATGGAAGTCCCTGGAGGATAGAGGAGTAGAGAAATGGACTATAAAGAGGATAAAGGAGATGTACAAGGGAAGCTTGAGCTGTGTGAAAGTGGGAGGAGAGAGGTTGGACTGGTTGGAACAGAGAAACGGCCTGAAACAAGGAAGTGCACTGTCACCGTTACTTTTCATTGTGGTGATGGATGACAATGACCTGAGTGGCACAAGTAATTGGGGAAGGAAAGATGAAAGCAATGGTGTTTGCAGATGATTTGATGATTAGGGGAAACAAGGAGGAGAAGGTACAGGAACAGTTGGACGTGTGGGAAAGAATAATGCAAGGGTATGGGATGAAATTTAGCATAAATAAGATTGAGGTGGTGATCACAACAAGGAAGAAGAAAAGAACCACAACAGGAATAACAGTTGGTGGGGAACAGCTGAAGAAAGTGGAGTGTTTCAAGTATCTGGGAAGCCTGATACAAGATAATGGAAGAAACGATAGAGAAATAAATGAGCGGGGGAGACAGGCAGAGGCATTCCGGAGGAGTGTGAGAAGCATGTTATGGAGCAAGGATGTCCCTCAGAACAGCAAAAAGATCATATATCGGACGTACTATGTCCCTATACTGACGTATGCCTCGGAGACCTGGGTTATGAAAGGAAGGGAGAAGAGCAAAATACAGGCCAGTGAGATGAGGTTCTTGAGAAGCAGTATTGGAACTACAAAGAGGGACAGAATAAGAAATCAGAGGACCAGAGAATTAATGAAGGAGGAACCATTACAGGATGGTATAGAGAAATCTAGACTTAGATGGTATGGACATGTAAAACGAATGGAGGAGAAGAGGATACCCAAGAGGATACACGAGACGAAGTGGGAAGGAAAGAGACCAAGAGGGAGACCAACAGATAGGTGGCTGAAGGGAGTGGAAGAAAGCGTGAAGAAGAGAGGAGAAGACTGGACAAGGGTGGAGGCTGAGAGATGGTGGGAAGACAGAAGACGTTGGAGAGGCTTGTGTTCCAAACAGACCCGGCCAGTGGCTGGAAACTGTGCAAGATGATGATGACGATGAATAAGTTGAAGTTTCTCCATCTGGATTATATGGTGGCAATGTTCTTGTGCCTTTGGCAAACAAAATTCAGTGTGTTATTACTACTTGAATACTGGGAGCGAGATCTTTTGTATTGTACTCCTCTCACTAAATTTTGCATTAATTGTGCTATTATATCGTGAGTTGAATACATTCAGGTCTTAGGAATATGCCTTGCTGCCATCGTGAACGTATTGAGTCACAGTTCTTTTTGACTTGGTCTAAGGAAGCCACTTTCAAGGTTCTACATTACTGCTAAATTTGGTTGTTGTACCGGTATCTTAAAACTACATTGAGTTATTCATTATCATATTCTATATTTTCAAGATGGCCCCCCTCATGTTGTATTCAGTGTTATAGCCTACTTGTGGCTTATTTCAGCAACATCCCTTATATGGTACATCTTTCTTATTTTCATTTTAATTGGGCAATTACAATCTGAATGATGCACAATTGTTTTAATATTATGCCCAGCTGCCATTTTTAAAATGTAAAGTGTTTGTTATAATGTTTGGAGCATACAATACTCCTTACAGGTTTCTATCTGATCACTAATTTTCGTTATTGTAGTTCTAAATCATTGAAAGATGTTTACTTTTAAATTATGAAATTTCAGGATGGCCGCTGTGCACTATATTCAGAGTGATAAATTTATCACTAACTCTACTGATGCCTCTCATATAATACTACTCTTGTGCAATAACAACCCGAGTTACTAATTTGTATACTTTAATTAAATGCCTCGCCGTCATCTTGAATGTATGGAGGCACTGTTCTTTTGCATTGGGCATACAAAGTGACTTATAAGGTTCAATTTTATTACTAAATTTTGTTATTATAGCTCAAGGATACCATACCGAAAGTTAATAATTAATCTTGAAAATTCAAGATGGCCACTGTATGTTATATCCTGTGTGATATCTTCTCAACACAATTGAGAGCTCTTATATGATACTCACCTCCTGGCAAGATTCGTCTCAATTACCCAATTTAGTTCCGAGTTGTCGATTTTAATGCTCTAAAAATTTGTGCATGTACGGAGATTCTGATCTTTTGCTTTGGCCATACAAAGCCGCATATATGGTCCTACCTCGCCATTAATTTAAGTTACTGTAGCTCTTAATTGTTGAGAGTTATTTATATATTTTTATATTTTATAATTTAAAGATAGTGGCTGCACTCAATATGCTGCTCTCTCATGTACTCATCATGTTGATAACAGATAGTCTTCATAACTATCTGAATGCCAAGTACTGAGAACATTGTTTCATTGGATCATAAGTTATGGATTATAATTCTTGCATGTATCTTGAAATTATTCGGCTGATGACCTTGTAGTTTGGGTTTCAAGATGCTTCCCACTGCACACGAAGGTGCTTTTTTTTCCAAAATTTGGTAGAGATCCGATGATTAGTTTAGTCGTAATTTGATTTAAGCTTTGAACATTTGGGTGGCTGCCATTCTGTTTTCGTCAAGATGGCGGCGATATACAACCTGTGACAAAGTTTGGTGAATAGTCCTGTACTATCAACATAGATGAACAATGCACGACAGTGACCCTACTGTCCTTTGAAATAGTACCCTCCCGTAACTATGTAATGCTGAGATCGGCGATACATGTCCTGGAAACTTTGCAAGAAGGCGTCCTTTGGGATGGTGTTCAAAAGCCTCGTCATGTTGCGTTCAGTGAATAAAGTCAAAACGGTCGACCAGGCAACATTGGTGACACAATGCAACTTGTAAGACCTGTTTGACACAGTGCGTGTTTAAAAAGATGAATTTATGCAACCTACCATGCAAACCTGTTCGGCGGGTGGCAGTGAGAAGGATGAATTTATGCAACCTACCATACACACCTGTACGGCGGGTGGCAGTGAGAAGGGTGAATGTTCTGTGGAATGGAATGGCTCTGAAAACCATCGTCACGGGCGACGAGACCTGGTGTCTGAGGTACAACTCCGAAGTCATGGAGAGGCGGGGTCCAGGTCCAGGGTCACCAAAAAGTGCTGAAGGGCCAGAGGTTTTCGGACATTTCGGACATCCAGCGTAATGTGACGACCCGACTGAAGGCTATCCCTAAAGCGTTTCCAGGACTTGTACAGACATTCTCAGAAGTGCATCACCATCCTTGGGGATTACTTTGAAGGACAGTAACTGCTGTTTCAGGTGAGCCAACAATCCGTTCGTAATATACACCCATTCACCAAACTTTTCGGTCAGAACATGACACTGAGGAGCCCTTGGCTAGTGCTACCTCTGTACCAAATTGGGTTCAATTCGGTTTTGTCAGGTTTGAATTGATAGGAAGGGGGGGGGGACAGAAATATACACATACATACACACACGGACATTTGGGGAGTGTTGATCTGGTAAGTCTACTTCCATTTTTTACAAATATTGAAAGTAGGCTAAAAACGTGATAAAGAGTAGTATTGCTTATGCATATATTTCAACTTGCCTGTGTACATCAAACACATATTATTCTCATTTCTAAACAGTCTGGGATGAGATGTTACGAGTTTCTATATGGTGGATGAGGTTTTTACAGCTGGTTGCTCTCCCTGACTCAAGCAGTTGTGGCTTGTTAGAAGGTACCATCCATTTGCCTGGAGTTGAAAATGGTGCAACATTTCAAGAACGGCCGACATTCGTCTCTCAAGTGCAACTAGAGCCTGGCCCCAGGGTCCTACAACTTACCGCATATAGCTAGTACAATCAGCCTTCATCAAATGTATATCAAATATTGAATAATGTGTGCTTACAATGAGAAACTAAATTTCTTATTTTATTGAAAATATCACCTTGAGAAAAGATGCGAACTAATACAAATTAATATAATACGTTGAGTAGCCTATATAAATGAATGAATTGAAGAAATATTTTATCTATTACTGACTTGGGATAGTCATTACATTCATAACTAACCTGTCATTGATGTTAAACATAACCAGATACACACACAAAAACCTAACTGAAGTCTAATCATAATGTTGTGTAACCGACCAATGATTCTGGCTAGATCATATCGTAACCTGTTTATATGGCACATACGCCACTGCCACATTTCATTTTGAGCATATAAATTAATCCTACTACAATTTCTAGATAGCAATTTAATCGGCATATGAATCGCCGCATATCTGAATATCATCATCATCGGCTTTAACTCGAATCCGAGTATAAATCTTCTTCCTTCAGTCCAGTTTGTGGATGTGTTTACGGTGACTAAAGAGTCCAATCCTGGCATGGAAGAAGCGACCACACAAGTCACATAGTATTGCTGGAGGAGTACGTGGTTGGGCTGCTCGAAGTTTCCTAGCTTGACGCTTGGCCTCTTCATGTGTGCGTCGATCCCTTTCAAACGTCTTTACAGTATCCGAGATGGTACGGCGCCAAGTTGAGCGGTCTTCAGCCAGCATGTCCCAGGTTTGTGAACCAAGACCTGTCAATTTCAGGGTCTGCTTAAATTGGTCCTTGTAGCGCCTCTTAGGACCACCATGAGGCCTGGTGCCATAGCATAACTCACCATATAGCATCTGACAAGGTGATCTCGCATCATCCATCCGATGGACATGACCAATCCATCTAAATTGGTGACCTATTATGGATGATTCTATGCTGTTGATTTGAGCCTTTTCCAGAACAGCAATATTGATAATGCGGTCTTCCCATTTAATCCTCAGGATTGATCAACGTTTTTGTAGGTGGAAACGCTCAAGCATCCTGAGATCACGTCGGTAAAGGGTCCACGTTTCACAGCCATACAACAATGTAGAAATGACTACTGCTTTGTACACCATAATCTTTGTACTCATGGACAGATCTTTATTCATGAAGACCCGGTGCGCTAATCGTCCATATGCTGCATGGGCTGCACCCATTTTCTTATCCACATCCTGCTCACAGGTACAGCTCACAGAAATGGTACTGCCCAGGTACGAGAAGTGGTCTACCTGTTCTAATGGCAAATTTGAGATGGAGATATTGAACTGAGGAAGAGGTGTGCCTGGTGAAGATCGTGCCAAGACTTTAGTCTTATTGACATTTATGGTAAGACCAAAGCGATCACATGCACTTTTGTAACAATTAACTGACTCTTGCAGCTCTTCTGGTGTGAGAGTTGGCAACGCAGCATCATCTGCATACAACATGTTAGTAACCTTAGTAACCTGAGTGTTCCTCAAGGAGCGGAGACGAGTTAGGTTGAAAAGCCCTCCATCAAAACGATACTTGACCTCCACACCTGGGATGTTTGTGGGTGAATCATAAAGCATTGCAGCCAAGTACAGCGCGAAAAGCGTTGGAGCCAGTACACATCCTTGTTTCAATCCATGGGTAATAGGAAATTCATCGGACATCTTATTCTGATGGCAAACCTGACCTGTCATGCCATCATGGAGAGCCTTGATTAGATCTACAAATCGCTGAGTGCAACCAAACCACTTCAGAACCGCCCACCATGGCTGGTCTTGGAACAGAATCAAATGCCTTTTCCAAGTCATAAAAGACTAAGAAGAGTGGATTCTGTTGTTCTCTACATTTTTCTTCTAGCTGTCTCACACAGAATATCAAGTCAATTGTGCTTCTGGAAGCTCTAAATCCACATTGTGACTCTGGGAGGATCTTCTCAGAGATAACCTTGAGGCGGTTAAGTAGAATTCTTGCAAGAATCTTCCCCACAATTGATAGCAGTGATATACCACGGTAGTTGCTACAAACACTGCGATCACCCTATTTAAAGATAGAGACGATAGTGGCATTCTTTAGGTCTCCAGGTACCTTTCTTGATTCCCATATGCTGAGGATAAGGGTGAAAATCCTTGTTTTGAGGGAACGACCTCCGGCTTGAATTAGTTCCAGAGGGATGTTATCTGGGCCAGGTGCTTTTCGGGATTTCAATTGGGTGAGAGCTGCACTGAATTCATGATAAGTAGGAGGTACTGCCAACCACAGTTGTTCAGGTTGCTGCGGCACATCACAAAGGAAGTCTTCAGCAGCTGCTAATGGACGATTTAGGAGATTGGAGAAGTGCTCCTTCCAGCGTTCCAAGATTTCTCGACTATCAGTAAAGGTAGTAGAATTATCAGCGCTTTTCAGTGTACCTGATGATGAGCGAGATGGTCCATATATTTCCTTGAGTACTGAATAGAAGTTCAACAAGTCTCGAGCATCCGATAGTCTCTGCAGTTCCAGAGCCTCCTGTTGCCACCAAGTATTTTTAATCTACCTTATCTGCATGTGGCATTTACCCTTGAGTTCCAGTAGTTTATCTCTCTTTGTGTTGGAAGTTGGGTCTTGAAGATGGGCAAGATAGGCATTCCTCTTGGCATTGATGAGAGACAGAATTTCCTCATTGTTGTCATCAAACCAGTCTTGTCATTTCCGCACTATAAAACCAATGGTTTCCTCAGCTGACTGTGTGATAATCTTCTGTAGTGTGGCCCATTCTTGCTGAATGTCATTTGTTACTGGGCTTTCTGATAACTGGGTGACGATCCTGTTTCCAAAATGTTTATACATGGATTCATCCTGAAGTTTGGATGTATTAAACTTCTTTCTCGGCAAATTTTTGTTGTTCCTGGGTGGTTTAGGTCTGATGGATATCCTGAGCTTACATATAAGAAGTTTATGATCTGTCCAGCAATCGTCTATATTCCTTGCTGTTCTGGTAATAAGAGTGTCCTTCTTATCACATTGCCGGGTAATGATATAATCAAGAATGTGCCAATGTTTGGAACGAGGATGCATCCACGTGGTTTTGAAGCGGTTAGGTAGCCGGAACTGCATGTTGGTAATGAAAAGTTTGTGTTCTGCACAAAGACCAAGAAGCAACAGTCCATTGGGATTACATTTTCCAAGTCCCTGTTTGCCCATCACATAATTCCATAGCCTGTGATCTTTCCCAACTCTGGCATTGAAGTCACCGAGGAGCAAGAGTTTATCTGCAGATGGTACCTTGGAGATGATTTCACTTAGCTGATTATAGAAACGAGCCTTTACTTCATCATCAGAATCTAAGGTAGGAGCATAGGCAGAGATGAGTGTCATAAAGGAACCTCCTGAGAGTGGTATGCGGCGAGTCATGAGCCTTTCGCTGATTGCAATGGGCGTAAGTTGGTGATAATTTACCAGTTTGGTCTTCATAGCGAAGCCCACACCATGAATACGACATTCACCCTCCTCCTTTCCTTTCCAGAAGATGGTATATCCTGATCCAGATTCAGTAATCTTGCCTTCAGAAGACAGCCTAGTTTCACTGAGAGCAACAATGTCAACGTTGAGTCTTGATAACTCATGGGTTACAAGAGCTGACCTTCTCTCAGGTCTAACATTATTGTCCAAATTAAGCAAAGTTCGGATGTTCCATGATCCAATAATCAATTTGTGATTCTTTACTGTTTTTGAGTTTCGACCGCATGAGGGGTGACCTGCTGAGTGCAGTTGCCCAGCTGGACCAAGATTGTGACTTCCGATGTTTAGCCCACCTTTTCTAGGGCCTTCCCCATGTGGGGTGGGCAGCGGTGATCCTAAATAGGCCTGCCCAAACACAGATGCAGGACCGAATTCCTGAGTAGTCACAGAGTCTCCGGAAGACGACCATCACACTTCTGCTGCCAACGTGCAGGTCCGAACTAGGGGCTTCCAGTTATACCCATAACCTGCCCCCACCGTCCATATCCCATCGCCGTTGGACTTTGAAAGTAAGTGACGTTCGGAAGAAGTGCCACTGGCGTGAATTTGTTTAGGGTGGATCTCAGCTTGCCAGGACGAGACCCACACACTATGATCTCTGAGCCTTATCCTGCGGCTCACGAAGAATGAGACATGCAGGACCGAACACAGAGACTGCAACGAACTGCCGCATACTCAAGTACTACTGAGGTGCGCCTTTACAGCCAGTCCGTCTGGCCTGACCTCTTCCGCCTCTATGACCGTTGGGAGCCATGAGAGCGATTGGCTCCTCCTCCGCTCATTTTGCCGTTGGGCCAAAATGTGCCTATCATAACAATGGACAATAGTTTGCCCTATTAACCCTGAGCAATAGGCTGCCCCTTCCAGAGTTCACCTCTTTCACTGCAGGTACCGTTGAGGACTTCACCGTAACCCTGACAAGGGACCCTAACAAGGTACTATCAGCCGGGCCAGCTGGACCAGGTTTTTTTTAAAGAGGTGTTACTCCTCTATCACTCCCTACTTGATCATACTATATATATATACTGTAATACTGTAGGTTATACAGGCAAACTTCCTAGTGCCTATACTATACAAGGTACCACTACTGCTCCATGTACTGTAGTACTATCACGCTGTATTATACACACTGTAGGTTATACAGGCACACTTGCTAGTGCCTATACTACACAAGGTACCACTACTGCTCCATGTACTGTAGTACTATCACACTGTATTATACACACTGAAGGTTATACAGGCACACTTGCTAGTGCCTATACTATACAAGAATATATATTTATAGGGTTATTATTATGTCTTATCCCATATTCATTTTTATTATTATTACTATGATTAAGTTTTATCATGTGATATTTCATTTTATATTATAATTATTCCATCTACCGTGTATCATATTATATTAGAATTATTAATTTCTTTAATGCTGGTGTTGGGATTCGTATAGTGGATAAATTAGTGATCGTGAAACACAGTACGTCTTAGCTAGCAGCCATCTTTTATTACACTAGGCTATTTACAAAGAGTATCAAACATTAAGAAGAAATACATGGAAATAAACCAAAGATGTCCATCTTCTCAGTCCTCCACATCCTCCCCACCCTGGTCTATCTCGAGAGGGAAGACCAGCTGTACAGGCCGACTGATCTTGGTCCCGTTGGCCGTCTGAAGGATGAGGGTTCGTATCTTGTTGCCCCTGCCTGGTCGCCTTTCAGTTATTCGTGCCTTCTGCCACATATGCCTAGGTCGCAGGTCGTCCTGCAGTAGTACTGTGTCTCCTACTCTGCACTCCTTCGCCTGTCCATTTGGGCGGCGTACTTCGTGGTAGCTTCTCAGATCAAGAAGATACTCATTCCTCCTGTATTTTCTCTCCGAGTCTCCTCTCCTTTCTCAGGTCTATTCGGGTCGTGGGTTCGGAGACGTTGGGCAGGCTAGTCAGCCGTGCACCAGTCAGGAAATGACTTGGAGTCAGTGTCTCCGAGCCATCTTGGATTATGGGTCGGGAGTTAATGGAGGCTTCTACTTCCACCAATAGAGTTCTGAGTGTGTCCTCACTAATCAGAGCCTTTCCCAGTACCTTTCTTAGGCATCTTTTAGTTGTACCCACCAATCTCTCCCACAAGCCGCCCGTGGGACTATAAATTTCCACTGGACTCCGTTGTGGGCGAAGTGCTGGCTCGTTCGTGGGTCAGTGAGGACTTGGCTGAGTTGTGTCATTTCTTTGTGTGCTGCCTGGAACGTTCTAGCGTTGTCCGAGTAAATGGTGTTTGGAAGTCCTCTTCGTCCCGCAAATTGTCCGAGAGCCATCAGAAACATCTCCGTAGTCATGTCCAAAGCCAGCTCAAGATGAAGGGCCCTTGTAGTCGCACATGTGAAAAGCACAATATACGATTTCTGTACGAGATTCCCCACCTTAACGAGTAGTGGCCCTGAAAAGGGCTTCGATCTCGTTACCTTGTTGGCTTCCGGCGATCTTACACGGTAAGCACGTGTGGATGACCTTCTTGACAGCCTGGAGTGCCTTGAGGATCCAAAATCGCATAGTACAGAGAGAACGATTCGTACTCCAAGGTGGTGTAGCCGTATGTGAGTCTGAAGGATCAACAACTTAGTGAAGTGGTGTGCACCATCGAGTACTAGAGGATGGTTCTGCTGCATTGGCAGGTCTGCATGGTGGAGGCGCCCTCCCAGTCGAATAAGGCCGTCCTGTACGAAGGGGTTGTAGCGGGCAATCCTGGACTTCCCAGACAAGTTTCTCTCTTTTGTCAGAGCGTCGTACTCTTCGGAAAAGCACTCACGTTGGACTGTGCGTATCCAGCACAATCGGGAAGCCTCTAATTCACGTGCAGTGAGATTACCATAATTTTTCTCCGACTGTCTGATGTTGTTCAAGAAACGCAAAATCCAACCCATGATGTGCAGTATTTTCCAATAACTGCTGAATCTGGAAGCAATGATGAGAGGTTCCGTTGTAACGACATTAAGTGTTTGCTGATGCGTCTTGCGAGTCACTGGAAGTGAGGCGTTAGGCACACTGCTGTGGGGCCAAGAGCTAGGATGATCGGCTATACATATAGGCCCATGCCACCAAAATGAAGAAGACTGTAGTGCTTTTGAGGATATTCCTCGTGACAAGAGGTCGGCTGGATTATCCTGCTCGGGCAGTACCGGCACTGAGCTGGACTCAGGATGTCTTGAATTTCCATCACTCGGTTGGAGATGAATGTCTTCCAACGGTTTACATCGCTTTTAATCCAACGTAGAGCGACCATGGAGTCACTCCACCGAGTAGATGTGGTGACATTAGTCTGCTGCTTGGCAGAAATACCTTAGAAGACGGCAACCCACTAAGATGTCCAGTAGTTCTAGTCGTGGGAGTAACCTTCTTGACTGGAGACAGTCTATTCTTAGTGCAGACCAGGTGTATATAAGTGTTTGAACATACAGTGCAGCTCTTTAGGACCGCTCCGACGCGTCGCAGAACATGTGAACGTGTGAAGTCTCTGATGTTGACCTTGATAAACCAATCCATCTTGGAATGACCACACTTGCCAGATCCGTGAGGCTGGTTATCCACAGCTGCCCCTACACCAGGTGTCTTGGAAGAGAACTTTTCTGACTATGGACACCGGAAGTAATCCAAGAGGGTCATAGAACTTTGCGGTCGTTTTCAATAGCTTCCGTTTGGTTCCTGGATCCTAGTGATGTCTGTATGGTCGAAGAGTAGTGAATCTGATTCTGTGTCTCATCGTACACCTAGTACTCCGGTTTTTCTTTTCGTTTTGCGTCTTCAGGGTGTCTACTGTAAGGATGAAGTAAAAATTAGTTACTTTTTAGGTACCTTTTAGTTACCTTTTAGTTAATTTTAGTTACCTTTGAATTCAAGATACGTCTGCAAGCGGTGAAGAAACAACAATAGGCCTAAACTGTCTTTAAAGAGGTATATTTATTTATCGTATGGCTTTTAGTGCCGGGAGTGTCCGAGGACATGTTCAGCTCGCCTGAGTCTGTAGCTGCTTCCAGCGGACACCCTTAGGGTGAGCTACAAGTTCCGCTCAATTTCAAGTTGCTACCATATATCAATGATACCTAGTGGTGAACGTTGGAACTTTGATAGAGCTTTCCGACGAAATCTAACCTAACAATTTAGCTTCACACAAGTTTAGTCTGTGGAAGAATCTTTTAAATGCCATAAATCTATGACATGGGACCGCCGGCTTTACTTACCCTCCGAAGGAAGGTTGGTTGGTTCTTAAGTTTAGGGGCTGCGACAACGCGGTCATATAGCCCCGTGTACTTTGGGTGTGTGTAGAATCTGTCTGATAACCGGTGTTAATTGTGATGACTGTATTAGTGTGTGTGTATCTGTTTTAATTCAAGTAAGCACTGCAGACGATCAATTTTCAAGTAGTTCCTACTTTTGCCGCCAAACGCCACCGTCGACGACAGCTAGTTCAGAACTTGGCTACCAGACGTCACCACAGTCGGCTCTTGGCAACGAACATAGGAACCTAAGAGCGTTGTTTACATTCTTAACCTATACAATTTAGCTTCACACATGTGTAATTAGTGGAAGGTTCTTTAACATGCCATAAATCAATGACATGGGACCGCCGGCTTTACTTCCCCTCCGAAGGAAGGCATACTCTGGGATGTTTAACGCTCTTAAAAATCCGACGACTTCGGCCGGATTTGAACCCGCGATCTTGGGCATAGAAGCTCAGCATGCTACCGACTACGCTAGCGAAGCCGCCCCTCCGAAGGAAGGCATACTTAAGGATTTTTAACGCTTTTAAATAATCCGACGACTTCGGCCGGGATTGAACCCGCTATCTTGGGCACAGCAGTTCAGCATGCTACCAACTACGCCACCGAAGCCGCTTTAAATGAAATTCACATGATGTTATAAAAATTTAAAAAATAATAAATATATACTAGATATTTAATATCCAATGAGTTGTTTCAGCTAATATGTCGCCTTGTGAACAATATATTGTTATAAATACGGTACCAAGAGGTTGCTCTGCTCTTGAGCATTTGGCGAGATTTCTTTCGTTCCCGCGGTCGGTCGCGAAGAAATGTATGCGATGTTACGCGATCGTCACCGAATTCTGTCTTCGCAGTCAAATACGGAGAAATATCGAGATGTTACACGATCGGCGCTGGTCTCAGTTGTTTGGTGAGTTTCCCGTAGTTTTCACGATAGAACACGGAAAAAAAATCGCGATTTAGATAAACAGTGTCACTTTTAGTCATTCGACGAGATTTCCATTGTCCTTGAGGTCGGGCACAAGAAAATATAGCATTATTACGCAATCGGCGCCACTTGCTGTCCGTTTGACAAGAATACAGTTGTCCTCGTCATTGAATGCGGAGAAATATCGCGATGTATCGCAATCGCTACCGCTCTCGGCCGTTTTACTTTGTCCTCGAGATATTATGCAATCGTCGCCGCACCCGGCCGTTCAACGATTGTCTGCCTGTCTATCTGTCCTGACAGAATGGCGGAGGCCAGTATACGGTCATGGGAAAAGTGGCAAGTAGGTTTCGTGATGGGTGTCCCGTTATGGGTGCCCCGTGATGGGTGTCCAATCACCTTTGACAGGATTCCCGCAGT
This sequence comes from Meconema thalassinum, assembly GCA_946902985.2. Lineage (NCBI taxonomy): Eukaryota > Metazoa > Arthropoda > Insecta > Orthoptera > Tettigoniidae > Meconema > Meconema thalassinum. The sequence goes on from OX336389.2 coordinate 1,076,754,051, forward strand.
CCACGTGGTCACAAGTTCACGATAGGGGACGGGTTTTATGAATTTACGCAACTGACGTCGATCTCGGTCCGTTTGACGAGATTCCCGCAGGCAAGTCGTGCGGTCAGCCAGCCGTCTTGAGGATGCGATTTTGGAGGATGAACGTTCGGAGTAGGTACGGTATCGAATATTACGAATTATTCTGAGGGGATTGCACGAATAATACAAGAGGGCAAGTTTTATTTCGACTGAGAACCACGAATTATCTACAAGTTATCGAAATAATCGGTTAGATTATATATCCGATGGAACGAAAGTTCGAAGGAAAAATCGACTTATAACGGAATTTCGATTTAACCATACTGAATGTCGCAAATTTACTTGACATATTTTTTAAATAAGTTATATGTATTTCGAAGATTTTTCGCATTTTTTTCGAAACGGTAACATTTCGCAAGATTGAGACATTAAATTGTTTCGCGTTATTTCTGGACTTCAATTTGACATAGTTTCCAAATAACAGAAATAAGAGATTTCTTTTTAGTTTCGGAAGTATTCTCGAATAAACGTCTCGCGAAAAGTCAGGTTTCCTAATACAGTAACACAGAAAAATATTTCACACGAAACTTAAGACTTCTTGATGCCTAAAATATACGTTGAACCGATGTATACCGCTCAAGGTATCCTCGGTATGTATTTCCTTGAGGTCGGGCACGGATACATATAGCTTAGTACTATGCAATAGGCACGGCGCCGCTTGCGTGAAACTCGCAATCTCTGAGACGAGCGGCGCGAGTTTAAATGATTCAACCCGCCTTCAGAAAATTTTCGTTACCCGTTTGTAAAATTCGTTACTTTTTCGTTACTTTCGTTACCCATTTGTAAAATTCGTTACTTTTTAGTTACTTTCGTTACTTTCGTTACCGGTCGACACCCTGGTTTTCGGCTTACCATATGCCTTTCAATGGTCCAGAATTTGTTGCCCATTTTGCCATCGGCATCCGTATCTGTCGTAGTAGACCTGTCACCTTGTAATATGAGGTGATAACTCTGTTGTCATCTTCAGCTCCCGCAACAAAGTCATCCATGAAAGTGCTTTGATCCATAAGTGCTGCTGCTGACGGGAACTGATCCTTGAATCTCGTTGATAGTTCACGGAGAGTTGCAGACAGAAGAAAGGGACTGCTTGCAAGGCTGAATGGTAGACGAGTGAATCTATAGACGGCTATATCATCTCTTGCTTGCCATTTTTCAAGTTCGTCCTTCTCGACATGTAACCAGAAGAATCTTGTTAAATCTCAGTCTGCAGTATCCGGACATAATTGAAGGAAAGCTTCAGTTCCATCTCCTACTATGGCTTTGCGTAAGTCCGGAAGCGGATCAACGTGGACAGTATCTCTGGTAGCAGATTAGGGCCTGTTTCCAGAACATCATTGTGGGACGGTGCATCTCTCTCGTGGGATGATGCGTCAAAGACGATCCTCCATTTCTCTCTTTCTTGATGGCGTGATGAGGCAAGTAGTATGCATCATTTGTGGTTTCCTCTGTAGCGATCAGCTGAACATGTCCCGTGTTTACATAGTCCATCATCTGTGTGTGGTACATTTCTTTGTACTGAGCATTAACGGCAAGTTTTCTCTGCAATGTGTGGAAACTATTTATAGCGTTCTTACAGTTTGAGGGTAAGACCAGATCATCTTTCTTCAGTAGGGATACTACCCTCCACCCGTCTTGTAGGTGCAACGAATCGTGGAATTCTCGAAGAATGGTGGCATCTTTCGTTGTGAGGGTTCTTTTCTGATCTTCCCTTATTCCTAGGGACTCTAGATCAAAAAATCGTCGCATATCATCATCCTCGGGAGATGGGTCCTTAGCAGCATGAACGTGGTTCACGTTTACGCTGAGGACTGTAATTCCTGACCTATTTCCACTCAGAATCCATCCAAATCTAGAAGGAAGCAGTACTAACGTGTCTGAGAGGCGTATTGGCTTGTCAAGTATCACCTTCCAATAATGGTCTCCACCTATTAGAAGTTTTATAGGAAGTTCGTTATTGTCATCTTTGGGATCAGCAAGTCTCAATTTGCGTAAGCGTGACAGACTGGACGTCGAGTGGAACAGCCGGATGTGGCGAGTAAACATTGTCACTCTCAAATGCAGAAATACGCAGAGCAGCCTCCATGGATAGTCCACTGATGGTGAGGTCAATGAGTCTGTGAGCTGAAGATGTTTGACGAGATGACTCGAATCCGGTAACTGTCAAATCCTTGTATCCCACGATATTCAGTTGAAGCTGATCTACCAGACTTCGGCTTACGAAGGCTGATTGACTGCCAGCAGCAAATATGCAACGTGTACGTTTTCTCAGACCAGTGGGCCCTGTGATCCAAATATTCGCCGTTTGAAGATAAGTGAACTGCGGCATAGTAACGTCAATCTTACCCACGGATATTGATGCGGACTGTTCTCCAATGCAGATGGAAATGTGATGAGATTTTTTGCACCTTGCGCATGATACCTTACTCTTCTTCATGCAGGCCTTCACACTGTGACCTTTATTGAGGCACAAGTGTTGGCAGTTTTTAACTTTTCAATCCGCTCAGCTACATTGCGGATCTCCACACAGTTCTGGGCCCAGTGGCCTTGAGTCTCACAGAACACACAGAATTCTGAATACGATTTCTTTGCTTTCATTTCCGTCCGTATTGACTTTGTGTTTACGTGGAGTGTCGCGGCCGTGCCTGAGAAGGATTCCAGTGAAGTGATATCTCCTCTGATTTTCTGTGTGATCAAGCGTCCTCTACCTCTTCGTTCAGGAACTCCATCAACTTGGTAATGTGACTCTCGGGAGTGCTCTCTCGTTTGGAATAAATTATCCAACGGCGGACAATACAGTGAGGGAATGCTCTGAGAATTTTAGGGCATAACATCCGCCCGTAATTATCTACATTCTCCCATAAGACCCGTAAGGCTTGTACGCGTCGTTTGCATTCGATATACATGGCATTTAGATTAGAAGGAGTATCATCTGAAATTGGTTGTAAGTCTTCGAGATAGTCAAGATGGGCCTGAATTATGTGGTCCGTGTTTCCGTAGCAAGATATTAATATCCGTTTTGTTTCTTCATAAGCATCAGCCGTTATCGGTATTCCATCAACTAGATTCTTCGGCTCACGCTCCAGATATCCACGGAGATAGACGTGCTTGTCAATGTGAGCGAGAGATTGATTTTTGTCAACAGAAGACTGGAATTGCTCCCATAAACGTGCCCAATTCTCTATGTCACCTGCGAATTTGTCTAATTTTATGGCAGGGAGCTTCACTGTATGCGTGACGGGTGTTGGGACTGGAGATCCTGGCGTTGGTTGCATAATCATTCCGGCGACCGATGTTGTCAAATTGGCGAGCGACGTAGATTTCTTCTCGGCGTGTGATGCTTTTAGAATCGCTCTCTTCGCGATGTCTATGTATTCTTCACATTTCTCGACATCAGCCTCGTATTCAGCGTCAGTTAAACATTCCTGTATACTATCGTCCAAGACTGTGAGATGATCTAAAGCTTCTTGTAGTCTAATGCGATTATATTCGTATTCTGAGATGTCGCCGACCATAGCACTATTTATTATCGTACTGAATTTGGTTACAGTTGCTCGTTCCGTCTTCTGCTTTCTTTTCAAATACGCTAGTTTACTCTTAATATTGTCGTCTTGCATCTTGAAGAATGGGTGACGAAATAAATAGTACCGTACTGCGGGTTAGTCTGATGTCAGCGCATGCGTAATAATCGTGAGATTGTCTTGTAGTATCCGTGATGGCTACCAGGTTTTTAGTTCAGGATCTACCGCAAGATGGCAGCAATTGCTCGTCTATCATTCGTGGATTCAGTTGCGTAGTGTAATTATATTACAATTCATGCACAGTTTAGTCATAGTAGTATCACTTTTGTAATAATATGAAAAATTGAAATATCACGCTTGTGTCTGGCGCGTGTAGGAGAAGTTCCAGTATCTTCTTACCTCATAATCCGGCGTGGCGTGGCTGCTTGTACATAACGAGATTGCTGCTCCGTAGTGATAGCATCACCAGTTTACTTAATACACAAGTAAAACACAATTGCCCGTAATCTAATGTACATTTCTACGTAATCTAAAGTTTTCGGCACCAATGTTGGGATTCGTATAGTGGATAAATTAGTGATCGTGAAACACAGTACGTCTTAGTTAGCAGCCATCTTTTATTACACTAGGCTATTTACACAGAGTATCAAACATTGAGAAGAAATACATGGAAATAAACCAAAGATGTCCACCTTCTCAGTCCTCCACAGATGGTACACGGAGGATAAAAGGAAGTTGGACGTGTAAGATGTCATCATTTAGGCGACAGTCAGTCGAGAGTAACGACAATTCACCACGGGGGGATCCAAAGTTAGGATGATGAAATATGTCTGGGCTGAGACAACAGAGTTGAAGTCTGTTTGGAGTGCAGGGGAAGGGGGAAGACAGTTGAGTCAGCGAGGCTTCCCGAGTACAAATTCAACGTGGATGACGTCACGAGCACAGGGGAGACCAAGGAAAGTCACATGTCGAGGGACATCCTATCGAAGAGAAGGAGCTATGATGTATCTGGAGCGGCGTGGGGGTTGATGTCCCACAATTGGATAAGAGGAGCGGGATTTCAAATTGAAGGAACTGAGGAATGGAGGGAGAAAAGAAGATTATATACAAAAATGTGCAGAGGATCCGAAGCTCAGAATTATTCTTCGGACGTTCTCATTATTATTATTCATTATTCTTCGGGAATTGATCTACGTCAAGCAACTAATTTTGGATCAGTCTACAATTGACCACTACTTTCTACTTTAAGTACAACGTCACTATGGTGATCAGGAAGACCATCAGAGAGCATTAAACCGGGAAAGTGTGAAAGGCACATCAAGTCTCGACTCACTTATGGGTATAGTCTTGTATTGGGCTATATCCATAACATGATTTATGGAATCAGATTAAGTTATGCCAGTCAATTAGAGTGCAAATAATATCTCTAATAAGTAAAAACATAAATTTTTCAGCTCCACTACCAAGAAGAAGATGATCTCCAGCAAAGGGTGACAGAATCAAACGAGCATGGAAACCTGCAAGAATGTACATCGATAAACCTTGGTGAGCTCCACGACTAACTATGCAAACTCTCTCTTTTTTTAATTAAATTCATTTAACGGCAAGTAAATTCAAGCTTTAGGAAATAACGTAACTTTTAAATTCCCCTCCAACACTTCTTTTCGCCGTACCAGCAGTAAATTAAGTAAACGCATTCATATTCTATTATTATAATTGATCTTTTATTTCTTTCTTGTTGTCTTTTTTTATAATTAAATTCAGTATATTTTATCAATGCAGAGCCTTTTCTTTCACATAGTTAGAAATAGCTATAAGCCAACCACTTTGCCCTATACAAATGTTGACTTGGTTAAAGACGGAGTCTTCCCACGAGCTGAGGTAAAGAGGTCTCGAGGTGCTCTATTTTAGGCAAGTGTGTGTTTTAATGGTTTGGTCTTCAACTGGGATTTGTGACCATGGCGCCCAACAATTTATCAGTTTTATTCATTTCTAATCATGTTTTATCACATTTGAATAAATTTAATCAAAATTTAACTTTTAATTTAATTACACCATCAAACAACTTACATTTGTTGCCTCAACAAGGAGCTTTAAATCTATTACAATTGTCGCCCAACAATGGGACGAAATATTCTCACACCTTAAAAGAATATTACAATTGTCACCCAACGGTGGGACTTGTGGCTTTTCCACACTCCCTCCATAAGAGTATTACCATTGTTGCCACAACGTGGGACTCCTCCCTAAAAAAATTACATTATCATAATGTTGTGTAACCAACCAATGATTCAGGCTAAATCATATTTTAACATGTTGTTGACCAATAATTTCAAATTAACCAACAGACTAAATAAGTATTTTTTTTAAAGCAACTATCTATTGCTCCAGAAGAAAAACACAGTAACTCACATTTAATGGCATGGAGAAAATATTCAACACCATGTTCATATAAACGTAAAGCCTCCTCGTAATTCTTCTTCTTGTCCTCCTCTGTTGCCTTCGTAACAAGATCGATAGCTTTCTGAAAATAGAAAATTTTCATTTTAAGTGAAATTCTCCTCAACACAATAATAGAAAGTTGATTGCTAATGATACCAGGAAACTCTCTAAGATGCCAAAACGGCAACACAATACACTTTCTTGGACTTAGTAATAAGTACAATTTTCAATCTGGTCATTTTTTTTCTAATATGGTGAAATCGTCAGTGCGGAACCAGAAGTTTATTTAAATCTTGGTGAGAGATACCTGTTGTAACAAAAAAAAAAGTGATTCAAAATGAATCGGATACAATCAATGAACTCAATACACTAAGTAAAAGAAATTTAATGTTTTTCGGTTATCAACACGATTGTACCCAATTGTAATGGGTGGTTCCCTAATCCTGAAAAAAAAAAAAAAATCTCATGTTTGAAACTCTCTACCCTCTCAAATTCATAATGTTCAAATTGTATGCTTTGAAACATCTTCAATACTTCTTCATGACTGACATCTTCATATATAAGGTGCATTCAAAAAGTAACGAGCCAGAGGCAGGAATGCGCAAACCGGTGACGACATCGGATAATCGTAGCGTGTGTCACGAGGTGTGTTTACGACCAGAGGATGGAAGGTCACAGCCCGTCGCTAGAGGGCACGCATGCACGTCACGTGACGAAGCGAGCAGCAGCATGCATCAATCGTCCAACGCTGCCAGTCGCATTGCAAACAGTGACTTGGAGGCGTCAAACGAAGAGCAAAGAGGTGTTGATCGGTTTCTGACAGCGGAAGGAGTAGGGAGAACGGACATTCATCGCCGAATGTCACAAGTGTACGGCGAACACTGCATGTCTCTTGCAAGGGTCAAGGCGTGGCACAAGTGCTTCAGGGATTGATGGGTATCGTTAGCCGATGATGCCCGGTCTGGGGCACCCCCTGTATTACAGATGACAACGTCCCGCTGGTTGATGCACTCATTACCCAGGACTGCCGAGTGACAGTGAATGCCATAGCCGCCGTGGTCGGATTGTGCATTGGAAGTGTGCACACCATCATGAAGGAACAAATGCACTTGCGCAAAGTTTGTGCCCAATGGGTGCCCCACAGTCTTCAACCACACCAGGAAGCATGTCGAATGGCCCCCAGTCTTGGTCATCTGCAGTGCTATGCGAGGGAAGGGAATGGGTTCCTGGCATGAGTGGTGGCTGGAGATGAGTTATGGTGTCATCACTTCGAACCAGAATCCAAACGACAAAGCGTCCAGTGGAATCATCCAGGGTCACCACCACCCAAAAACGGCGAGGCCATCCACACGAGTTCAGGAAAGGTAATGCTGACGTTCTTCCTTGACCAAGATGGCCCCCTTCTGATACACTTCCTGCCGCACGGGACAACAGTGAATGCCCAGCGTTACTCGCAAATCTTGACCACCCTTCGCCAAGGGATCAAAACAAAACGACCAGGCAATCTCACCCATGGGGTCTCCACGACAATGCACGACCTCATACGGCCAACACAGTCGCGGCACTCCTGCAGAAATTCAAATGGGAGGTTCTCGGCCACCCTCCATACAGTCCAGACCTCTCTCCCTGTGATTACGCCATGTTTGGTTCCCTGAAATGGGCTCTGCGGGGCCAACGATTCACCTCGGACGCCGACGTCCAGCTGTACGTGCGGAACTGGTTCACATCGCAGCCCAGGGAATTTTATGAGACAGCCATTCAGCGCCTCGTGTCACAGTGGGACAAGTGCCTCAACAGCCAGGGCCAATACTGCTGCATACAGGTACTGGTTTCTGTAATCATGCCTCCGGCTCGTTACTTTTTGAACGCACCTTATATTTTGTTTCATTTTCATTGATTCGTAGCCCCATTTGTTCACTCTTCTCTTCTGAAGTCTTGAACATTTCTTTGAGAGAATCTAGGTTTCTTGCCACTAATACTATATCATCACCAGGCAGTCTTTAGTGGCGTAAAAACTACAACATCCATGGGTTGAAGTAAGTGTAAGGAAGGAAGCTTGTAGTTTAACGTGACCGTTAATCGCGAGATCATGAGCCACGGGACCTCCTTTTAACGTGGAATCCGAACCACAAGACATGGCATTTCACTTCGAAAATCTCACATGCTGTGACCGGGAATCGAACCCGGACCGCCTTGGTGAGAGGCATACAGCTAGACCGCTGAGCCACCACGCCCCCTTGAAGTAAGTGTGTGGCATTAGATAGTCAAGTGACCAAAACAATTCCATCCCTCTATGAATGGAATGATGGGGAGAGGAATCTCTTTCTCAACCAATCAGGGATAAAATATATTACTCAGGAATTCGTAAAATATTTCCACAGTCATCTACCCATTTGGCAAATTACTAAAGCAGCAGTGTGGTGGCGTTGCGGCAATGATTTCTTTTGGCAGAACACTACAAACGAAGGAGAAATATTGGTGTTGGCATTGCCTAAAACAAGTACGTTTATCATTCTTTCCGATCCGAATTCACTTGCTGATATATTGCGTTGTCACCCTTGTTCAACCCCAAGCTTGCAGATTCGCTCCTGGCCGTGGTAAGTGATTTTTGAAAGAAGACAAAAATCACGGCACACATGTCTTACTTTGTTGGCATGTTAAAGAACCCATTTGAATTCAGCAGGTAGTGTTCATAATGGCAAAATTAATCTCGGGATTTTCCGCCAACACAAAGTTCCTCCTTTCTCTACTAGAAAGCGCTATAGTGTCAAGGAGCTTAGATATCTAATCTCCTTGACTTTCACAGCACTCCAAGTAACGACAAAATTCACCATGCAAACTGCCCTCTGGGCATCAAATAACAAAGCTTGCACCCGGGGCCGTACGATACTATTACAAACACTGTTACCTTTCGGATTGAGAAAGAAAGCCGTCTTGTCTGCGTTGAACAGTTGCCGAGGGTCTGACAAGATAGACAATAAGTCGTTTTCCACCAAATAACTGTAGACTTCTGAAAACCAGGTTTTAATTTGACGTTCTCTTAATTTCGCATGACTTGCTGTCAAATTTTGAGGGGTTAATATAGACAGGCAGGTTCGCTCTTAGCCATGGTAAGTTAAGTGATTTTAGAAAGGCGACAAAAATCATGGCACGCATGTCATACTTTGTTGGCATGTTAAAGAACCCATTTGAATTCAGCAAGTAGTATTCATAATGGCAAAATTAATCTCGGGATTTTCTGCCAACACAAGTTCCTCCTTCCTCTACCAGAAAGCGCTATAGTGTCGAGGAGCTTAGATATCTAACCTCCTTGACTTTCATAGCACTCCAAGGAACAACAAAATTCAACATACAAGCTGTCCTCTGGACGTCAAATAACAAAGCTTGCACCCGGCACCCGAGGCCATACGATATTATAACCAACCCTTTGCTACCTTTCGGATTGAGAAATAAAGCCGTCTTGTCTGCGTTGAACAGTCGCCGAGGGTCCAACAAGATAGACAATAAGTCGTTTTACACCAAATAACTGTAGAGTTCTGAAAACGAAAACAGGTTTTAATTTGACGTTCTGTAATTGCAGCACAACTTACTGTCAAATTTTGAGGAGTTCGTAAAGACAGGAATGGATTCTTTTTTTTAGGAAAGATTCACACCATTTCCTTCCTGGTCACCGATCTTTGAAAGATAAGTCCCTCTTCAATTCTTTTGTGAGGCACTGCATACTATTTTGCATATCTTCCTTTTCTGCCAGGAAACCCACCTCTCCTAGTGTACCAATTGAACCACTACAGCCTCCTCTTGCTTTGTTAAAAAGGAACATGGTCCCATCTTCCTCTATCTAGGAGTTTTCCCCTTAATTTTGTCCAAGAAGTGTTTCTCGGAACACCATTCTTCTCGGTCTTTTTAATGCTCATGCCACCTTCTACAACGACCTTAATAGCAGCTTCCATTTGTTGATTCATAATTTAGAAGTGTGAGTTTAGACACATTGCCTGAAAGCGGAGATTTACAGCCTCAGAATTATATAATATAATTCATCTCTATTATAAAAATAAACACGAAACTTCGTAGCACACCTGGCCAAACTGAGCTGTGGCCATCACAAAGACGGTCCTAAATAATATTAACACACCATAAATGTTTATTGGTTCCTAAATGTTAACGAGAACTTTAATATTATTGTGCACTAGAGTTTGTCAGGTATGCGCTCCAGAGTCTTTGATTTAAAACTAACTACTGTGCTCTAGAGATCATCAGCTATGACTATTGGACACTATCAAATGAAAATTTAATTATTGGGGGCTTCAGAGCTGCATTATTAGCAAATTGCCACTGTTAGTTAAAGTCTTACAAGGAAGAATGACACTGTGCCAGTTTTCGTCACAAATGACGAGCAACCGTAATCCTGTAGTCATCCTCATTCTCCTCCTCACAATCTCAAAATCGGCCACATTGACAGATGAGTTTACATTTACATTTAGCAAGTTTTTAAAGTATTCTTGCCAACTCCCCATTGTTTCCTTAGCATCTACAATAAATTCCTCAGAATTATCCAAACCATTGCTCATTTCCCTCTTTTCTCCATTTCTGAACTGTTGGTCATGGGCTGCTTGAATGACCCACTGCTTTATTGTGATGTCATGCATAATTTTAGTTTTGATATGGTATCTTAAATTGTTCTTCGCTGGCAGGATATTCATACCAACATTCTGTAGTTTTGAATTACACTAAAATTTTGTTTTCGGGACTAGCCCGCGAGTGAGATATTTATGCCGCAATGTGCGGGGCTGGACACAGCTCCGTTTGCTCGTGGCTATATTTCCGCTTTCGACAATACTTGACTGTGTTAAAAAACCGTCTCCAAAATGAAATATACAATTTTACGGATCCAAATTAACAGATGAGCATTTGAAGTCGCTGCTGATAATTTCCACTAGTAAACTTGACCCACAAGTGCAAACAATTGTCAGTGGTGTCTTACAGCTACATAAATCTCATTGTTTATAATTATGTTGAATTTCAGTATGTAAATACCTATGTATTTCTCTTAATGTACGTTTTTAGGATAAATCTGATATAATAAATGACAGTTAAAATGTCCAATTTCATTTTGTTAGTCATTAATGTTATTGGTTTTACGTCACTTTAACTACCAGGCTTTTAGAGACACCGGGGTGCCGGAATTCAACTCCGAAGGGATTCTATATGGTGCCAGTAAGCCTACTGACATGGCTCCCTCACATTTGTGAACCCTCAAATGCCAGCTGATTGTGCCAGGATTTGATCCTGCAAACTTGGGCACAGCAGGCAAAAACGTTACTGCTGAGCCACACAGCCAGTTTATTATTATGTTCCCGTGGCTTATGATCTCAAGATTAACGGTCACGTAAAACTACAATCTTCTTTATTATTATGTTGGTCAGTTATCGTGTTTGTTAACTGTTATTACTATTATTATTGATTAAATCGTTACAAATACACACATTTTACAAAATTCAGAAAGACTGTACACATTTTATGAACTTCCTTACAATTCCTACTCATTGTTTAACCTGTAAATTTACATTTATTAAATTATATTGCTACAATATGATAAAGACAGGTCGAAATACGATATCAAATTCATGCAGAGCAGGAAGAGCTATCACATATGCCACAAAAAGGTACAACCTTGTGTGTGGCATGCATATCGTTGATTACTAACTGGTCATAAGGTACTATTTTTTTTTATTTACTTACAATGTCAAAATAAACTATAGCGGGCCGGATTGGTGGTGCTCGCGAGCCATAGTTTTGAGACCCCTGATCTATATCAATGGCTTTGCTGTCGAGGAACTTTGTGATAATATCTGCTACCATACGTTGGCACAATTTGAAAATCATCAACAAGAATGCTCCAGTTACCACAGAAACACATGTTGTCAGACAAATTCAACATAGACCTAAGTGCAGGGGAATGATTATCAAGCCTCTTCAAGCCACTTAATGAAGAAATATCATCACCACCTACCCTTCCCCATACATTTTTTTTAATATTAAATTTTCTTTTAATACACCTAAGTTACTTCTTCTAGTTTTTCTCTGCTTGGATTTTTCGGGTTGGAAGGAGAGTTTTCAGTAGAAGAATATCAGATATGAAGAATGGCCAGAAGGCATGGTTGGCTGTATTAACAATCAGGTGACATTTTTGCAATATAGGCTACAGCTTAAAGCTTTATTCAGCACAACTTTGTTGAAACGTTTGTAATATGGACCACAAATTAAATAAATAACAACTCAAAGATGCTGTCAATAATGTCGAAGAGTAACGACTCATGACTGATAAGAGTTGTTACAGTAATTGTTCAGGAGTGGTGAACCTGGATTCTATACTTGCACTTGAATAAAATATGTCATTTTCATGATTTTCATACCTTATCTCACATTCTGAGAGTCATTGGCAATTGAAATTACTGTCCTTTATCACTTCTGCACTGGAAATATGTGTTAAATTACGTAAATATGTGTTTTTGTTTCTTGCTCATCCAACGTCAATTGTCATGTTTGAGTCGCACACCAGGTCTCTTCAACTGTTACCAATGTGCACACATTGACATCACATCACTGTCACCAATATATGAGATACAAAATATACCTTGTAATAATGTGAAAAAGCAGTAATTGGCAAAACGATTGGTCTGGATAAAGGTTATTGATGCGTGACTACCCCCCACTGTGTGTGACAAAAACCAGTAACGTAGGAAATATTTATCTAGGAAAAAACCATTGGTCTGGATAAAGATTATTGAGGGGTTGCCAATGATGTATTTGTCCATAATTCAAGCGTATAATGGCGGATTCAGCTGGAATTTTACTATATTAAGTTGTGATCTAAAAAGGGGATGCAGGTGGGTTATAGACAGCGGAGGAGAAAACATCTATTGCCACAATTATTAATCATTACAAAAGGTATTTCGGCTAATTTAAGTAAATTAGTTTTGTAGAAGGTTCACCACTCCTGAACTGTTACTGTAGTTACCATCACTAATAGTCACTCTAAGTAGCACAATCATACATCCATTTTGAAGGCACCAAGGCCCCAAAGGATCGTAAATGTAGTGGAATAATAGGTAGGAGAGGGCCTGAGAGTTAGGCATGCGCAACCCGTCAGCCATTCCAGGTTCAGCATGCATAATTAAATGCATGGTTATCTCGAGATAGTCCATTTAAATTTAGGAACAAAAATTTCACTGCAACCATTCTTCTGGCAATCAGATGAAGTTCCAGTGCAATCTTAAGATTAAGGCTCATAATGGCCTCTTGAAAGTCTATGATGATTAAAGCAGAGTGAGCAAATGACAGATGAGTGCTTGGATGACTAGACCAATTTTTGAAGAATGTTTCAAAGATTTTGACTGAAAAAAAAAAGGGTTATCAAAATAGAAAATGAGCAATGCTCCTTGGCATGTCCCTCAGCAGCTAGGAGGTGTGGTTTTTGATCCGGGATTGATTGTTGAAACCTGTTTCAGATTTGTAAAAAAAAAAAACAAAAAAAAAAACAGTAATGCCACTTTGTGATTTAAATCATTGTGACAGGAATTTCGGCCATCAGCAATTATGCAATGCTTCATGTTTTGTAGTTCTCATTCCGAATTGATTTCTTGGGGCGAAATTTCATTACAGAGAGTGTATCCGAGATTGCTCGAATCCTCAAATTAACAAAATGACAAAAATGCCGAAAATACTTCCGTCCGATCAATACATTCATAATCTTGGACTTAGATTACATAATCCTAGATAGGTACAGATGTTTTGGGCCATTCATTGACCCTTCCTCAGCCTTATCTATCATGCAGCAGACAAATACCATTCCATCAAATACATAAAAACATCCAGCCATGCAAATAAGCAAACAAATTTATAAACACACTTAAACATGTTAAAATCTTAAAAAAAAAAAAAATAGGCTATTTGAAGAGACTTGCCATCACTGCACCTTTAGAAGACTGTTGTATAGATATAAGGTAAAGCAAGTCCATAAATACACAATCGAAAAACCAAGATGATCTTAAACTTAAACAACTTTTGAATGATAACTTGCAGGATGCAGTACCAATATTAAAATTGTACCATCTCATTATTCTATTTATGTGGTGCTGAAAACTTTGTTTAATTAAGGAGTCAAAAGGGGAAAAAGAAAAATGTAGTATCAGGTCGTTATAGAACATAAGACTTCATTGCCAGGAGTGAAATCATCATATGACATTCTTATCTTGAGATATACGGTAGTGTAGTTTAAGTCCTCAGGTGACTTCTTTTTTCCTTAGTTGAGGATCCAAAAATAGAGGATTCAAGCAATATCGTAGAAAGTCCGGATGTGAGACGTACAAAGTATCTATCCAAAAGACGTAGAAAGCCCAGATGTGAGACGTACAAAGTATCTATCCAAAAGAAAAAACTTAAGGTTAATGAAAAAATATAATATTATTTCTTTGAAAGAAGGGATAAAAAGTGCCCAAAATTACTCTTAAAAAGAAAAACTTACAAATGCAGATCCTTTGCATCCAACGGACCCGGCAATATCCACCAAACCAAGTGGAAATGGCATATAAAATACAACCATTACGTGATTAAATCTGATATAGTAATAGAAGCTTACACCTCCGCTGTCTATATGATGTATGACCCACCCAGCCATCCCAAATATGATCACGACTTATATAGATGAAATTCCAGCTGACTCAGCAATTCTTAGCAACATGTACAGTCATACCAACCCCACTCATTTGGTACTATTTCACAATGGTTAATACTGTTCTACATACAAAACAAACCTAATCTGGGGCTTGCGTGCCAGACCCCCTTGCTTGTAGTGTAATTAATAATTTCCGTCCAGAACAATGGTTTCGTCCAGATAGTCTTCTAACCAAGTAGCGACCAAATATTTCGTCCAGACAAGAAGCGACCCATAGTTTCGTCCAGACAACCATTTTAGTTCTGATGCATATTGTACCTTCCACTGCCTAGCAGACTTCTAACATTCCATGCTACAATCCGTAGAATGTCAGATTTCCTCTATCATTTCTGGGGTTAACATCACAGAAGTGACAAAGAGGAAATCTGACATTCCATGGATCGGAGCATGGAATGTTAGAAGTCTGCTAGGCAGTGGAAGGTTAGAAAACTTAGAAAGGGAAATGGATAGGTTGACGTTGGATTTGGTTAGGATTAGTGAAATGCGCTGGCAGGAAGAACAGGACTCTTGGTCAGGAGACTATAGGGTCATTAGCACTAAATCAAACAACAGCTATGCGGGGGTAGATCTCATATTAAGTAGAAAACTTGGGCAGCGGGTGGAATATCATGAGCAATATAGTGAACGTATTATTGTAGCTAAAATCAGTACAAAACCAATGTGCACCACTGTGGCACAAGTTTATATGCCTACCAGTCAAGCTGCTGATAAAGATGTTGAAAAGGTCTACGATGAAATAAATTAAATTCTGAGGTATGTCAAGGGTGATGAAAATGTTATAGTAATGGGAGATTGGTATGCTGCGGTAGGAAAAGGAAGAGAAGGCAAGATAGTAGGAGATTTCGGACTAGGTGAAAGGAATGATCGAGGAAGCAGGCTGATGGAATTCTGCACCAAGCATGAGTTGGTCATAGCTAACATCTTATTCAATAACCACAATAGAACAATATATGCATGGATGAGGCCAGGAGATATAGTGTGTTACCAAATCGACTTCATTATGGTCACGCAGAGATTTTGAAACCAGATTTTGGAATGCAAAACATATCCCGGTGCTGACAAACTCTGACCACAATCTGGTTGTTATGAAATGCAGATTCAAGTTGAAGAAACTGAAGAAAAGTCAAAAGCCAAAAAGGTGGGCAATAGACGGACTGAAAGAGAAGGATGTAAACGAAAGATTCAAAAATAGTATAAAGGAAGGACTAATGAAAAACCTTAAACTTCAATTGCAGACGAATGGGCACTTTTGAAAGAATGAAATAACAAAGTCCGCAAAAGAAAACGTTGGTAGAAAAAGAAAGAGTAGGCAGAAAACCATGGATCACGCAGGATATACTAGAATTAATGGATGAAAGGCGGAAACACAAGAATGTAAGAGATGAAAAGGAGAAAGCTGAATACAGACGTCTGAGAAATGAGGTTAACAAGAAGTGCAAGGAAGCGAAAGAAAAATGGTTGAAAGAGAAATGTGCAGGTATAGAAATTTGTCTCAAAGTAGGAAAAATAGACACAGCTTATCGAAGGATTAAGAATACTTTTGGGGAAAAGAAGACTAAGTGCTATAATATTAAGGATACAGATGGAAAGCCTCGATTAGATACGGAAGAAAAGGTTGAGAGATGGAAAGCTTATATAGAGTGTTTGTACAAGGGAAAGGAGATTGAGAATCATGTAATGGAAAGGGAAGAGGAAATTGATGAGGATGCGAAAGGAGATTTAATATTGAGATCAGAATTTGACAGAGCATTGGAAGACTTAAGCAGGAACCATAGATGATATACCGATTAAGTTGCTACGCTTCATAGGTGATGATGGTCTGATCAGGTTTTTTCACATGGTGTGTAGGATTTATGAGACAGGGGAGGTATCCTCCTATTTCAAGAAAAATGTTATAATCCCTACACCAAAGAAAGTAGCTGACAGATGTGAAGATTACCATACAATCGGCTTGATTACTCATGCTTCAAAGATCCTGTCTGGAATAATTTACAAGGAGGATAGTAAGCCAGATAGAAACGGAGTTGGGTGAAGACCAGTTTGGCTTCAGGAGAAATTTAGGAACAAGGGAAGCTGTACTAAGAAGCCTCCGTGGCTTAGGCGGCAGCACGCCGGCCTCTCACCGCTGGGTCCGTGGTTCAAATCCCGGTCACTCCATGTGAGATCTGTGCTGGACAAAACGGAGGCAGACAGGTTTTTCTCCGGGTACTCCGGTTTTTCCTGTCAACATTTCATTCCAGCAACACTCTCCACTATCATTTCATTTGTCATTCATTTAATCATTGCCCCAGAGGAGTGCGTCAGGCCTTGGCAGCCGGCACAGTTCATATCCTCGCCGCTAGATGGGGGCTTCATTCATTCCATTCCTGACCCGGTCGGAGACTGGAAGCAGGCTGTGGATTTTCATTGGAAGCTGTACTAAGTCTTAGGCTGATTTTGGAAGGTAGAATAAGGAAAGATAAGAAAACGTTCATGGCATTTGTATACTTAGAGAAGGATTTTGATAACGTAGATTGGAGCAAGTTGTTTGACATTTTGAAAACGTATGGAATGAAGTACAGGGATAGAAGGGTGATCTACAATCTATACAAAAACCAGACAGCAGTCATTCGAGCTGATGGACATGAGAGAAAAGCTGGTATTCAGAAAGGTGTAAGGCAAGGCTGCAACTTATCACCCATACTTTTCAATCTGTACATTGAACAAGCAATGAAGAAAATTGGAGAAATATTTACAGTGGGAATGAAGATTCAAGGAGAAATTATTTCAACTCTGAAATTTGCTGATGACATCATCATCTTGGCTGACATGCCAGAGGATTTGAATGAGTTTTTGAATGGTATGGACTCCATCTTGAGGAAAGAATTCGTGATGAAAATTAATAAACGTAAAACAAAATATTGGAATGCAGACTAAATAAATCAGAAATCTCCATGGACATTAAATTGGCAGGTGAAAAGCTAAAGGAAGTAGGAGACTTCTCTTACTTAGGAAGCAAAATAACCAGTGATGGATGAAGCAAAGAGGATATAAAAAGTAGGTTGGCTCAGGCAAGGAAAGCATTTCTAAATAAAAGGAATCTGTTGACATCGAATATAGACTTAGATATTAGGAAGTCATTTTTGACAGCCTTTGTCTGGAGGGTGGCACTCTTATGGAAGTGAAACTTGGACTATTGGTGCAGCAGAAAAGAAGAGAATTGAAGTGTTTGAAATGTGGTGTTTCAGGAGAATGATGAAGATCAGGTGGGTAGATAGGGTTACAAATAAAGAGGTAACTTACAGTCGAGTCTCGCAAACTTGGCACTCCGGATTTCTCGGCCACCCTGACAGGAGAAGAAAATCATGATTTTGGTTTGTTTTTGTGATTCTGCACAGAGCGTTAATATGTTTTCTTTCTTCTTCTCCATGAATGGAATTATCGACAGTTAAATACGACGCGAAACAAGTTGACCTACAGTACATAGTAAGAAGAGTAACGACGACCTGATAAATACAGGTACTGTACAGTACAGTACTGTAAATGCACAAACTGTTGGCAGTAAGAAGTAAACAAACGGTTCTCGCTCACAGCGTTGTATTTATTTGATTGCGCATTCTCCACAATTCTGTTTCTTTGCCGTCTTCGTGACGAGGCTTCAAGAAACAGGTTTCAAAGCGAAAAACAAAAGAACATTAACTTACTTTTTTTTTTGCAAGAAAAGAAATGGTAATTTTCATTAAGAGAAAAAACTATATGCCTACGGGAATTGTTTTGTACATATACTGTACAGTATACATATTATAAAAATAATTTGTAGGCCTAGTTTTTGTAAGTTTTCTTTTATAATTTACAGTAATTGTTTTCCTTGATTTTTATGCAATACAGTAGTACAGTACTGAACTATATATTCAAGTACTCTAATTGTAGTGGCTTAATCGTTTTAAAACTTGTGTTTCTGTTAAAAACAAATAAATGTACTGCATTGCTTTACTTTTAAACCAAAAGAAACAGCTTATTTCTTCTTTTTAACACATTTCCCAATAACCCGGCATTTTCGCGAACTCAGCCACCCTTCGGTCCACATTAGGCCGAGTTTGCGAGATTCTACTGTATTAAGACGAATGGGAGAGGAGAGATATTTCTGGCAACTGTTAATGAAGAGAAGAGATAGGTTGGTAGGACACATACTAAGACACCCAGGAATAGCAAGCTTAGTTATGGAAGGAAGGGCTGAGGACATTAACAGTAGGGATAGACCAAGGTTAAAATATGTTAACTCTTAGAGTGCCAGGGAGCGCAACAGCGCTCCTCTATATGCTAGCTAAACGTGCCTGGAGCGCGATAGCGCTCCGTGTTGCAACTGTCCAAATAAGTTGTAATAGTTAGCAAATAATATGACAGATGGCAGCTCCAGTCGGTACCGCACTGTGGAAGAAACTACGTAGTTTCTAAATCTACCACTAGAATCTCTGTGTGGCGTGTTGTGTTTATGTTGCGAATTTTTCAATTTCAGTTGTTTGGCGCCTACCTGCAGTCCATGTGTTTGTAATAATGGCGACTACTTCTCGTGTTGTGTTTGAAAATGATGATTTGGTAGAGTATGTTAATTCACGAGTGATGATTCTGATTATGTCGAATCAGGCGATGATTCAGATTATGCTGAGAGTGATAATGATGCCGGTAATAATTCAAATAATGACGACAGTGATGATGTAAACAAACCTACTCGTGCGACAGTGGTTCATGAAATTTCTGATTCAGACAGTAATGATAGTGACGGGAATAATGCCAGAGTTGACGGAGATAATAACGATAATGACCAGGTTCCCGATTTCCGTGAAATTAAATCTGATCACGACGTCCAATTTCAACCCTCTCTTGTACTTCTCGAGGCGCCTGGCCCTAAACGTACATATAACAGGTGTGAGTGGTTATCAGGAAAAGTTGTTTTTTTGGAAGAACTATCTATCTCAGGATAGTGATATTTTGTTAAGTGGTAAACAATAAGTCAATGTGCACAGAAATATAAAAATTTAGGTGAGTACAATCAAAATACTAGGTAGTATAAAGATCCAAATTTGATTTGTTTATTTTTTTCAAAATTGCATGAGAAAATTTATTTTTTTACTTGGCACTGTGAATTATTTTTATGATATTATTACAATGAGTAAAGAAAGGCATCGCTTAGCAACAAGGAGGTGTAAACTACAGTGAAATATCTTGAAACGTGAGGGTAGTATATGTTATTTTCTTCAGTGCTGCATAATACGCATTTTCTCTCTGGCAATCTTAGCACACATGAAGATAAGGAGGCCGGCACTAAGAGGGTTAAACAGATTGCCTCGGATGTAAGGTGTGGTAGCTATGTAGAGATGAAATGATTAGCTCAGGACACGGAGGCATGGAGAGCTGCATCAAACCAGTCAAACAACTGAAGACTCAAACAACAATGCTGTCAACAGCGAGGGACGTGATGTGACGTCAATGTGTGCGCCTCAAACAATGGCCACCGTCATTGAACAAGCGAGAAATAAAAACCTTTATTTACGTAATATGGTTTAAAGTGGAAACAGGTCTCCGACAGGGAAGTGTATTGTCCCCCTTACTATTCATCATGGTCATGGATGAAATTCACAAGAATGTTAAACAGAGATGGGGACAAGAGGCAACAAAGGCCATGCTGTTTGCAGATGATATAGTGATATGGGGCGAGGATGAAAAGGAAGTACAAAAACAACTAGATGTATGGAATCAAGAAATAGAGAAATTTGGGATGAAAGTAAGCACAGAGAAGAGCAAGACAATGGTAATGTCAAGAGGAAGGAAGAGGAAAGATAGAATTGAATGGGAAAATTCTAGAAGTGGTTAAAAGTTTCAAGTACTTGGGAAGTGTGATCACAGAAGATGGAAGGATAACTGAGGAAATTGGAAAGAGAATACAACAAGCAAACAGTTTTTACCAGAGCATAAGGGGTATTCTGTGGAACCGAGATGTCCCAAAGAAATGTAAAAAGAGAGGAGAGTAGAATACAAGCCGCGGAGATGAAATTCCTAAGAGGTATAGAGGGCAAGACCAGAAGAGATAGAGTTAGAAATGAAGAGATTAGAAAAAGGACAGGAATATTGAAGCTGCAGGACATGATAGAAACAACAAAGTTAAAGTGGTATGGACATATGATGAGAATGGGAGAGGAGAGAGTACCAAAGAAAACTTTCTGTGAAAAGATGACAGGGAAGAGACCACGAGGAAGGCCCCGAAAGAGATGGGCAGATACAGTGTGGGAGTGTGTAGAGAAGAGAGGAGGAAAACCTGACGAAGTACTAAAAACAGGAGAGGAGTGGTGGAGAGACAGGAAACGTTGGAGGTCCTTAATTCACAACCCGACCCAGGAAGCTGGAAACGGGAAATGAAGATGATGATGATTTACGTAAAATTACAAATATTTCCTGTGCAGCAGTGATAATTGTAATTAAGTTATTTTCAATTCCTAATGACTCCCAGAAAGGTATGCGAATCATATGTACGGCATTTATCATATACGAAGGTCATTCCATGAGTCATGGCAACTATGTTATATCTTTCGAACATTGTCTAGTGTAGACAATTCGAAATCCCGCGGCAAACAGCACAGAATTCACCAGACAGAAGGAGACTGTAAGTACAGGTGGCTAGGTACCAGCGCCATACACGTCCATTCTGAGCTTGGCCGTGTTACAAGATGGATGTAAGCCGATTGGAACAGCGATGATTATTGAAAATTGCTTTTCTCGGTGGCAGAAATGCTACTTAGTGTCATGAAGCACTATGTGAAGCTGTTGGTGATTACCAAACAGTTGCCGCGAAGTGGGCCCCCCTTGTCTGCCCGAACTGACATGTCCGCGTCTGTTATTGAATAGTGTTCCAATACTTGGAAACGATGCCCTCGATGTTAATTGATTGATTTGTGTTCCATTTGTACTAGTGCAAAACAAATTAACACATAGTTCCATTGCGAGGTTTTCATTTGTACCTTTGCTGTTTACTCCCGTAATCAAACCCAATTTTCTGTTGGCATTGAGATATCACACGGCCTTAACGGTTCAATGCACATCGTGAATTTCCCATGCTGTAGCGTTATATAACTTAGTTGCCATGAATTATGGAATGACCCTGGTATTTTCAATAATCTTCCAGGTTCTGTAAAAGTCCGGTTCTAGTCAACAGAAGAATTAATGAAGAAACCAAGAGGTGATTCAACACAAAGTAACTATGCGAATTTCCATTTATTGATGAAATCATCAAGCCAGAAACAGCTACAGTGAGGGCCCTCCTTAAAGAAAGGAGCTTTGCAGTGGACGTGCCCCGGACAGGTCACAACGCGTCACTGCCAGATTTATAGCATGTACAGATGAAAACAGCAGAACAGAAAGCCTTGGATACTGTCATAGCATTTATTACATACACAGCTGGCAAGATACCTTAGTTGTGATAATTGAGACTTGCTGTGAAGTACTGTAGCCTACCTCGTATCACGTGAACATGGTTAGGTATATAAAAACAAACAAACAAAAAACGAATTTTCATAGTGGAAACTTATCTTCTCAAGAAGAAGTTAGCAGTAAATTTGTTCGTATGTTCCAGCGCCGTGCGATTTTTACTTGTGGGGGAACCTCGAACAAAAGGTATTCGGAAACGATCAGCGTACTCTGGAGGCTATAGAGAATGAAATAACTACACTGATATGAATCATCAGTGCAAGGATGAATTACTGTACACCAAGTGTACCAAAACTTCCTACGTCGATGCAACATGTATTTAGAAATTGAAGGACAGCATTTCCAGCAACAACTCTGAAACTCATGCAAGTAATTATTATTAAATAACGGTACCTTAAAAAGTGTAAATGTGTTAAATTAGTTGGGGCACTACGCTGCTGCTAGCCTTGCTCGACGGGGTGCTGCCAACGAGAACAGAGAAGAATAGAGAGGGCATGGTGTAGCGAGTGCCTGTGCAGCGTGTGAAGCAGCGAGAAGGCTGCTTCCCCTACCACTACAAGACCAAGCGGCAAAGTGCTAGCCACATTCTGCACAGCCCACGATCAAGTTTATGCTGTAACTGCAAAGATTACTGTTATGTATTAACTTTATTGCCACCACCAACAGCTTCATATGTAAAGCTCAAGCCATTGGGTTTGAAGAGAGAGAGAACAGTACATAAGAAATCAAAGCATGAAGCTCTAAGTGATGTACTGTATTTTCCATTTGGTAATGTCTGACTTAGCATCCCATGGATATTGAAGGAGTAGAGTAATACGAACCGGTATATTTTTTTTTCTTTCGTGAAATGAAGGCTAGTCAATAAATTACGCAACTATCTACATACTTTCGCCTTTTAAGAACAGTTGTGTTGCTTTAAACAACAACTATGTCTGTTTCTTCTCAGGCACTTGCCTTTAAAATGTTCTATAATTAAATGGAAATGCCTTTGAGGTTTGGTTTATTTTGTTTAATACAAAAACTCAGCATATATTCGATGTAGGCCTACATTTCGTATTTATTCTCATGTTCAATTATTTTCAATTTGACAAATTGCCCTATTATCCCAAAACACTTGAAAAAATCAACATAACGGATATTAATTTTTGTGACACACAGAAATTGCATTTTAAACATATTTTGAATGGTATTCTTTTCATATGCAAGTCGTCTTAAAAACATCGACAGTATACATACATCACACGTGAACATGAACTGTCTCTTTTCATACCTTACTGGGCCTTGACGAGTACGAGCTTGTTATTCAGCAGACTAACATATTTCGACGCATTGCACTGTAAGTACATCTCGAATTATGATATGTCGAGATATTCCTCAGCCACAGCTCTCATTAACCAATTAAAATGGTTGTCGTCAAGTTCAAGAAAATGATCCTGGTTGAAGAGATTTCTCCGATCTACACACGAGTTGATCACTTGGTTCACCAGCATTGGCTTTCCGTTCGGTTCAGTTATTAACACGAGTGCTTCCCCAGCTTGAATAGCTATTCGTCTATGCAGAACTGGCACGTTAAAATATGTCACACAACACAGGAATTTGTTAATCACCATTTCGAATTGCAGAATACACAGCGAGTTAACTGGGCGGGAAATGGCCAGATTTGCCTTGGAGGCAATGATGGAGTGAGGGTAGCCTGCTTCAGCCGCGTGTCGTCTCTACCCTCTCTATCCTTCTCTGTTTTCATTGGCTGCTACACTCAGAGCCCCGGCCGCCAGGCGGTATCTACGAGTCTCCGTTCTACAGGGAGGGCCCTCACTGTATTACAGATTTGTAATATAATAATAACAAATTGTATGGCCCCAGCAAGTTCCTCACATCTATTTGGCTCTTGAGAAAGAGAACAAAGCTTGCTGCTAACTTACCTCAAGTTGATCAACGGCTAGAATCCCAAAAGAACATGGAAAAGTGAAGGGGGTGCTTGTTGTGACAGACTGGACAGAAGTACGTACATTCAGTAACTTAAAGCAAATTGGTGCACTCACCAGATAGATTGTTATCGTTCAAATGCCTCTGATGTCACTTGTGCAATCTTACTGAAGTATACTATAAATGGGGACGAATGCAATTGGTTGTTTTCAATTTTCATAATTTTATGAAGAAAAAAAACAGAGGAGTGTAAAAATACAAGAACAGTACAGAGAGTTGCTGTGGGCAAAGAATGTACTTTTGATGAATGACTGCCAAACAGATCTAGAGCAGACGTAAGTTAGGACGAAGTACTGTGTTAACTGCTTCTCACAAGACGAGCTCAAGTGCTAACTTATTCCGAGACAGTAACATCTAGAGTACCGTAGTAGATCTTTCAAGTGGGAGACATTTAGGTGATCTACTCTCCCATTTCATCGATTCATTTTGCACTGCCTAAGATTTTATATTATGTCTTGCAATCATCAAATAATGATTCAAGAGATTTTTTTATAAGCCGACATCGTGAGACTCTGAGAGGCGTGCCCTATAATTAGGAATGTCAAACACACTATCTTGTGTATCAGAAAAATCTCTGGCATTTTGGGGAAGTTAGGGATGGTACCCTCAAATACATGATTAAAATAATGGGGGGAAAACTCACTTGTAACGTGTTACCCGATGCCATCGAAATTTAATTTGGATATCTGCAACAAGAAAAAGAAACAAAATATACCAGGTAGGTCATTATTATTTTGGAAATTAAATATTCAAGCACTTCTATTGAACCTGGAGGTAGACCTAACCTAGTAAAAGTTATAAATGCAAATGCAAGGTCTCTACAAACTTCAACGAAGGCTCCACTCATCATAACCTAACTTTATAATGTCACTTGTTCCCTACTGAATAAAACACCAAGGCCGCGTAATAACAAATCAAGACGTGACATTAACAAAGTAGCCTATTAAACGATTTGTAACTTACCAATGAAGTTCAGCAAGAAATTGTAACTGACAAATTCAGTTGTAAGTGCTTATAAATCCAGGAAAACAGAACGTAACGGGCTCAGCCCACTGCCGACTGACAGAAGTGCAAACCAGAGATATTGTAAACACTAACGGAGCAAGCAGTTGAAAAACAATTCAACAAGAAAATGGGAAACCTTCCGAGAGTAAAATTGTATTCATACCAACAATATGAAGTACGGGATTACTATAACCATTAATAATATTTACTACTACTCGACAATAACGACTGTCACGTGATTAAATTACATCTCCATCCGAACAAATGCATTGGGATGATTCGAACTAACAGCTGAACAACGAGAAATACAGGTTAAGGTTAAACTGCAGCAAAGAATATAACTGAAGTTATATATCTTCCAGTGAGCGAAATCAATCCGCAATTTAAAAACAAATTGCAATTTCTATTTAATAGAAAAACACAATAAATGAAAGTGATATTGGGCTCAGACATTTTCATGAATCAATATATACTAGACCGTATATCGTTTAAAAGAATTCAAAATATCTCATGAATGAGTGTCCATACTTTACGGACTATTTTTTCAAATTATCTACACCTCATTAAATTGCGCCCTAACCAAAGTGTATCACCAAGAAGAAATGTCACTTTCAGTTCAAAAATAATAGCACAGATGATAACAGGCGGACTAAGCAAGACCAACTACAATACTAATCAGACCTTAATGCAGGTATCGAAAGTGTGAAAATGGCGTTTGCGGAAGCCCGAGATAATGTTTGTTTACATTCGTTGCTGGGATACAATATTAGCTTTGATTAGCTTCGTTTGATGAAAGTTGGGATAAACTATTGCTCATCTGTAATTTTTAGTGTCTTCAGTATGACTGTAAAGTCCAGTTGGCGGTAATATACTGCAATCGTGTGTAAATATGTGATAATACGCTTATTATGGACTAGTTTGATTGTGTGATGATTGTTCAGTCGACCGATGGCATTGTGTCATTTACTGCAGATGTTGAAGTACCTAAGACTAAAGCATTAATAGAAGTGTCTCAAGAATATACACCGCAATGATTTGCTAGTTAGTGACGATATAATAATAGCTTAGTACACTTCAGTACCGGTAGTGTCGAACTTAAGTACGTAAAGGGAAAATGCAATGAGCATCTACGGCAAGATCAATCCGTTGACGTTATATTGAACGCTCAGCTTCATGTGCCTCCTTAAATCTTTACCAGTCTAGCAGAAGATATTCTACACTGCCTTGTATACACGCCAAATATTACAGTGAACTTCTGTTTTATTGGTTAAGGAAGATGTTTCCCCTGTGCCAAACAGTGAACTCATTGTGTTCCGTCATTATTCATACTTTTGTGATTCTTACAGCTTGCAAGTTATTTTTTATTATGATGTGTGTAATAAAGTGTTGTGGGTAACTTGCCAATTATGTACTTATATTGCGAGATGGTGTGCCGCGATAATTCCGTAAGAGGGAGATGGTGCTTTCCTACCTACATTACTTTACTAAATCTACTATTTCCAGCGTACAACTATTCCAAACGGTAACAGCGAATGTTTAATAGGTTAGATGGTAACATATTATCGTGTTCTTTGTGTGTGGTAATCTCCATAATTATGTTCAGATATCCACACGACGACTTCTTTGCATATTTCAATCAACTAATTCGGTGTGATGTTTTAGCCGAGATTTTAGACAATTCTACGAGAGGTCTTAATTGAATTGTATATATGTAGCGTTGGTTCGATTATTTCAGGCAACTATTCTCATTCCGATTGTGTACACAAATACTCTGCATGTGCTGGGACAGCACTTCAGTAACCGGGTACTTTCTTCTCTCCTACTTCAGAATCTGTTTGATTTTATGCTAATAATATTAATCTATAATTACTGAACTTAAATACAAATCGTGATAACTCGCCAAAAAGCTTCTTATTCAACCACAGAAACAGTGAGACTATTGTAGCTGCCCTTTGTGTGAAGACGAAGAAACCTATAATTCGAGGCCAGCACTATATAGATAAATTAATTCAGGTAAGTCTAAATTATTGATGCATATTTCTTCGGAACCTAGTCTCGTCTTGTGATATCTTTTATGCTCTTAGGTGAGTAAAAATAATAATTTACACTAACTGTGACAACCCCGATGACATGATCTTAGCTATTGGTAGGGCAACCATTGCCGCCATGTTTTTTCTACATTAAGGTCTGAGGATTGTAGTTGGTCTTGGACTAAGGGCCAGTTGTTCCATCTCCTTTTATACGTCATGCAAACTCCGGTTGGGCAAATCTCCTGTTATCCCCTAAAAACCGTTGCACCATCCCTTGTTGTTGTCATGGCCTGGCAAACTCTTGTTGTTGTGCTTCTAACCGTCTGGTAAACTAACACCCCGAGCGACTTCTGTTAGCCGATAACAGGAGATTTTCATAATCCAACATGTCGTCACGCGAACAGAAGCTTCGGTCTACTCCCTTACAATTACACGCCTTTTAAAAGAATTGACGAGAGTAGTACATGTAAACTATTGTTTTCTGGTAAAGCATAATGGCAACAACATGTGAGTGGAATATATGTCGACTGAATGTGCTGATATTAATTGAATGACAAATTGAGGTTAGAATGACTCGTTCCGTTGCCGCCTTGTTTGTTATGGTTCACGTACGAGTGAAGGATTGATGTCTGTTGAAGCGATGTGTCAAGGGACTGGATAATAATAAATCAGCTCTAATTCCGATGATAGATACGGTATTCGTATATAACAGGTAAGCTTCATTCCCGATACAGTAAATATTAGGCTTGACTACTGGTGTTAACACCGTAAGTAATACAGTACGATTGATGTTGTCCAACCCATTTTATTTCCAGTTTCGTGATTGTGATGATACGGTACTGTGCCTCGGATGACGGAGATAATTCTGTGCTATTAGGCCTAGGTAAGTTTGTCTTGTCTGTACTGGGTGAAACAGTGTCTAATGAGTATGTGAAATTAATCAGTAAGTTAATGCTTATAATGATGTTGGCCTAGGCCCAAATTTGTGTTGGTAATGTAGGCTATGTTGTATCATAGGATCACATGAGCTTTGAAAGTTTACTAGAGACATGTCCTGATGTTGTTGAAAATAACTTTCATTATTCAGTCAAGTGTTGCCCCGTTACGGTATGTAAAGGGAGGTGAATGTTTGTCGTAGCTCTACTGAATTTAAAGTCACCCAATTAATGTCAGTTTCAAAGACTAGCACCAGTTCAATGGGCTACACGAGTTTAATTTAATTTTACCAATGGAATACTTAACACATATACCCTCCTCAGAAATAAATTACATATATATACATATATGCAGGGCTTGAAAACAATTAACAAACCATTGAGTTGTTATGGAAAGACAATTATATCGTTGAGAGGTTATGTAGGAAGTAGTAGTAGTAGTTATTGTTGTTTTAAGGGGTGGAACTACGAAGACATCTGCCCCTATTATGTACGAATAGTCTGCTTCATGATTTAAAAAATTCCCAGGTAGCATTCATTTTATGAAAGGATATGTTCATTTACAGGGAACCAATTGTTATAATGTTGCATTATAAGGTGCACATAAAAAAAATCTTGAGCAATGCCTTCATTTCAGATATTTTTAATACCTAGGCCTAATGTGGGTTCAGTTTACGTATAATTTCTCAACTTCTGTTTTCCTATTGACAGATACAACATTCACATAGGAAATGAGATGAAGCATAATAGAACTCGGAGAACCTCTGTCTCTTGAGGGGAAATGAATTCTGACCTGCTGGGAATATTAGGCGTAAGGCCATGGGAATCAAGGACATGGTAGACTACATCCAGGTACGGTAATTAACTTACCCCCATCTGTTCCAATATGCAAATTTGGTAACTCTGCATGTATGGTTAATTATTTCCAGTCTCTGGAGGGGTGTTTAAAATGTCCTCCTTGAGACTTCAAGCACAACATCTAGGTCTCTGTATAGTATTGAGATATGCATACTGTAACTTAATAATTGTTTAAAAAATACAGTGCATTTCTGTATGAAGGAGGGTATTATTCTTGCAGTAAGTGACTGATTTATAAGTAACAGTGAAGGAGACAAGAACCCACGATAACATTTTCTAAGTACTGAAATTTGCCACAAATACCTTCTGCAATCATTCAAAATAGATCTGGAATTGCTATAGTTTACTCCTCCAATGTCTAGAACACATTGCCCACTGCCAGGTTAGATCACTGTTTGGTCGAAACCATTGCCCACTGCCAGGTTAGATCACTGTTTGGTCGAAACCATTGCCCACTGCCAGGTTAGATTACTGTCTGGTCGAAACCATTGTCCACTGCCAGGTCACATCACTGTCTGGATGAAATTACTGCTTGTGCTACATGCAAGGGGGTGTAGGGCATAAACCCTAGGTTAGGTTAGTGTTTGTGTGAGAGCTGCAACGGTGTACACTCACGCAAATGCTGGTATGGTTCCTGACTTATGGCTACGGCCACCTCCGTTCCATTCTTATCCCCAATTTATAAATACACACAGTAATGCAGCATTCACAATAGCACAGGTTATCATACAAATTCCACACACACAAATACATGGGGGTATATGACCGCGATGTCGCAGCCCCTAAAATAAACAACTTCTATTTCCCCCTGTAGGTTATTTTAATAATAATGATTTTGGTTTTACGTTCCTTTTAACCACTGCATCTTTTAGAGATGCGGGGGTGCTGGAATTTTACCCTGAAGGGGATCTATAATGTGCCAGTAAATCTTCTGACAAGTCTCCCTCGCATTTCCGCACTCACAAATGCAAACTACCGCACCTGCGTCTGGATTCAATCACGCAACCTTGAGCACAGCAGGCAAGAACGGTACTGCTAGGCCACATAGCCAGTCATAGGTTGTATTCTTGCGATAGGCGTTTAGCTTTGCATATCAGCATTTTGATAGCTCCTCTGTTGTGACTGGGGTGGTGGTTGGATCGTTGTGTAAATAAGTCTATGAGGGTAGGCTTCCCATAGACCTTGCGTGACAGGCTTCAATCTTGGTCCTGACTTCCAACACGTTATGACATGGAAAGCAATGGTTCGATGCTAGTTTCATGGTGAATAGGGATATCTTATGCGAAACTTTTCTGACAAATGTCATGGCTGTTCTATGTGGGACTCCATTTATTTGCCTTCCCTTGGCATTCTAAACGCATCGAATTTGAAGAATAAAAAGTTGATAATACAATAAATTTTCATTCTGAAGCGTGTGTAACAGCCTATTGTATGTTATTTGCAAATGTTATTTGAACTAAAGAGCAAAATGATCCCACATAGTACCTGTGCACTATTTGTTGGTGCTAGTTCAGGTTATCCCCTATTGAATATTGTGGTGGATTATGGTTAGAAGACTGAGGAATTCTGCCAGAGCTACTTTTCCGTGTTTCTCTATCAGGGATTTATCGTCAACGAAACGGAACCAAGTTGTGGCCCTCTATTTTTGGTAGCGTTCTGTAGAGCGGACTTACAGGACTACCCATATCTTATCCGTCTATTTGCACACAGAAACAGTTATTTCATTTAAAATGTTGTAGTTACACAGTGGGGGAATCGTGTGGCAATATCAGGCGATTGATGGTGTCGATGTGACATGTGGTTCCTTTAAGCCGAATCTTAGTTAAAAGTTACACCACGTCTAATCTATTGAGAATGTCTTCTGATTGGATGTTATTTTTTAAATTCATTTTTGCTTGAAGTGAGCTGAATTCCTATATTTATGTGGCAATACGTTTGTCCTACATGTGGTTGTAATAGTTTGCCAAGATATCTTGCCAGGTTGTTTGGCTCACCCTGTTGCTAGCACAACCACTCCGACTGCTGCAGCCCCTAAGTGAATTCTGTATCACTATGTACACTACTGTTTCAGAATTAATTTGGAGCTGATTTTCCTTATTCATGACATCGTGTTTTATTGCCTTCTTGTTATTAGAGTGAACCGTTTAACTATAAGTAAGTGTTAGCTGCCCCTAGCTTCTCTTTCTCCTGCCTAATAATTTGTATTTTGTTACAGAACCACCATTGGATTATTGCTCTCTTGTGGTAAACCCAAATATCTCCTGTTGAAGCTTGCCACCTCGTGTTTCTTTCACAAGACCTAGAGAAACTGAAGAAATAAATTTCTTTCGCTGGTGTTTGCTGCTTTGAGGGGTGGACGTCAAGGACATACATTCATTTAACACAGAGTTTATACTTACTGGATAGGAACCAAATATAACTTAAACATAAAAATTAACCGAAATATTAACTTACACACTAGTTTGCATTCAAATTGTAAGATATTTTGTTTTTAAAGTAAAATAATCACTTGTCAGTTATAAACCTAGTCCACTTTCCCTTATAAAGCTGATAATAAGGTCAGCAGCCATATCGTCATTGGCTAATAAGAGAATGAACATTTTTTCATGTTTCTTCATTGAACAGCAAATGTGCAACTGAATTTATTATGATGAGGAAATGGGAATTTTAATAGTGTTGTAAATTTACTATAGAAATGAATAAAATTATTGTTTCCCAGAAATATTGTTTGTTTTTTTGTACTAACAAGGGTAAAACAAATCTATTTCCACAGGAGTGTGCCTTTATTTCTTCCTGATCTCCATATCCAAAAATGAGGTATTATTGATGGCGGCCTTGTGACATTTTTATTTCCTTGTGAACTTTTTAAATTTAAGTCCTCTCATAGAACAAGTACCGGTACAAGAATCTGAGTAATGATGAGGTAAGTCATACTATTGAACTTGTAATGGATTTGTTAATCACTTTTGGTTTTGTGGATATTTCTCTATGTACAGTAGGGTGGGGTCAAAAACGTTTGGAACTTAAATAGTGAAATAATAAGTTTTGTATTTAAGTCATCATTAGCCATCAAGTTCATTCCATATTTTTATGGTGGTGCAAATGATCTAAAGAGTGCTCTTACTGTTTCTTGTGTCGTGTCTGCACGAATACTCACAACATCTTCCACGTAAGGCGGATAGATACCATATCCTTTTAGTACTGAGGCCCTGTGTTAATGGAGGGTGGAGAAATATTCTCACACCTGTCAAGATAGGTACAGGAATAGTATTGTAGAAATGGAAGTCTCCCAAGTTATGTTAAATTTGGAGACTTGAACCAAGCCGGTGGGCTCAACGATTTTACAACACAGGTCGCTTATGGGTATTGCTTTCAAAGGCCTGTGTCAAGCTTCGGCTGAGTTTATTGCAGGAAGTGCCGTACTCCAAATGAATGTTTCCAAAACTTATTTTCTGGTACATACATATTTTATAACCTAATTGTTGTTTGAGCATTTGTATTCGAGGCTAATAAATAACTGTCATGGTCTAGCAGTAAGAATGGTAGTGTTCCACTCGGCCTGGGTTCGATTTTTCACGGTAAATTTTAATCTTATGAAAGTTGGAACTGGGTGCATTTAGCCTCATGCTCTCGAATTTCAATTAGGAGCGAACATCGTCTGTAGTGTATGATGACTTCCCGGACTCATACACCAGCAAATGCAAGAATGAAGCATTTACAATACGGCCGCCATGAACACGACCGCCGACTACCAACAGAACCTAGGTTCATAACTTAACACGTTTCATGCGCTGTTTATTTCATCCGTTGCATGTTATTCTTATCCGTCGGCACAGTTTTTGCCAACTTTACGAAATTGCGGAATAAATATCTACGTTCGAGTTAAGGTACAGATTTCTCAGAAAATTTGACAATTCTTTTTTTATAATGAAGTATTCCTTTCGTACGTCATGCTCCGGTTGTGTAACCGCGTGTTCTTCTATTCCTATAGCTTCGGGTCACCCTGTGTTCCGATTTGCGTAGTTATGGTGAAATGAGCATATAAAGTTTTGTTCTTGAGAAGGTATAGCCTATTGTTGTTCCTTCCACACTGCTCTGCAAGGTAAGCAAATATTATTTGTCAGTTTCTTTTTATTTAAGGGAGTAGTTATTGGCGTCTTCACAACATGTAACGCATCTTGAAACAGCAATTTAGCCTATCATATCACTTACCGTAGGTATTTACAAACAAGGTTACGTCCCTTCAATTAAAGAGGTTCTCAGTATGACAATGGAACCTGCACGAATTGCTTAATATTTCGAAGAAAGCTACGACAGTGATAGTAAAAGAAGTCGGATTTCAAAACTCGTATGAGAGAACAGAAATAATGCCAACTTTCAAAGCTACAGCTCCAACTATTTTATTAAACAATAACAAATAAATTAAAATTACAAATACATTTCAATCTTGTTGAAATTCTCACTTGGAACTGCAATGAAAAAGCATCAATAGAAAGTAGAACATTTATTAAAAGAAGCACAACGAATTACTAGGCCAACATACAAGAACATTACTGTTCCGTCATTGAACCTGAATCATTATTCTGTCACTTGTATTCTTCAGGTCGTCGAGTTATTATTAATAAAAACACCATTCTTGTTGAAATATCATTGAGTCTTAATAGGTCGAAATCTGTGTCAAGAAAGGAAAGATAAAATTACCGAAAAATATATTGCCAAACAATGTTGTATGTCAAAATTCTTTTACGTGAGAAAAAACTATAGGAGAATGATGAAAATCATATGGGTAGATAGGATTACGAATGAATAGGTATCAAGACGAGTGGGAGAGGAGATATGTATCTGGCGACTGCTAATGAAGGGAAGAGATAGATTGGTAGGACACATACTAAGAAACCCAGGAAAAACTAAGTTATGGAAGGAAGGGTCGAGGATAGGAACTGTAGTGGTAGACCAAGCTTGGCGTATGTTAAACAGATTGCCTCTGATGTAGGGTGTGATAAGTATATAGAGATGAAACGATTAGCTCAGGACAGGGAAGCATGGAGTGCTGTATCTAATAAGCCGAAAGACTGAAGATTCAAACAACTACAGCAAGTGAGAATGACACACATTCATGGTGCAGTTGGCTGTTGGTTCTGCAGCTGCTCTAGCTTCGTGGCAAGTATTTTCAGTTCCACAGCGTGGCATTCCACTTTTAAACGAGCGGCTTCCTCTTCAAAGTCTCTGATTTTTGCTGAAGAGGCAGCATTAAGCTCCCGCTCTTTTGCTGCATATTCGTAGTTCTCTCGTTGGAGTTTTACATCCCACGTTTCTTGAATAGGTCCTGGAAGAAATAAAAAGTAATAGAACATCCTTGTAGGGGCACTTAAGGACGATTCAGATTCATAGTCCTTAATATGAATATGGTTACATACTTTTCCTTCTGGATCGCAGAGCGGCGTGCATGGGTCTCCGAATAACTTGGGGAGTGTTCTGTAGCCAATCTTCCCCATCACTTCCGGAATTTCCAGCACGGATCTCTGTCGGACACACTAGTGTTGCGTTACTGCAACTGGGAGTTGGTGAGGGTGTTAACACTGGAGTAGGTGCCGAGAGACATACAGATGTATAAGTGCCTGGTGCCGAAGAAGAAGGCGATTCCAACGAGGCTGGTATATATATTGTGTCGGGACACAATGGGCCTGAAATAATGAAATTACATTCATCACTGTAGGCCCCACTGTATTTCAATGAAAATAACTTGACATACCAAGACAGGTACGATACCTACTGTCAGAATCAAAGTTCGGGGGAGCTCCAACTTGAGCATCTGTGGTGCCTATCATGACCAGCACCTTCTCGAAGATTTCATTCACGCGATGAGGGGAATGACCACCACCACCTATATATAGAGTGACAAACCATACATCAATGTTCGAAGTGTTGTAAAACCAATGTACCATGAGCTTAAAAATATACAAGATGTAACTAAAGTAATTTGCCACCTTGTAAGGATGTGTTCTGCAAGAAAATTAAAGCCGAAAAGATTTGCTTTTGAAATTAACACGTTTTAAAACTATGTTTGCCTCAGGTGCAATTCCTAATGCTGTGTATTTAATTAATTATGGCTCTTCCTACTCGGGTAGCATTAATGGCAACTACTGGGGCAGGCAAAAAAAATATACATTTCAATGACATGTAATTTCTTCCAGGTTATTTTTTTTTGCATGTCCC
Source organism: Meconema thalassinum (assembly GCA_946902985.2). Lineage (NCBI taxonomy): Eukaryota > Metazoa > Arthropoda > Insecta > Orthoptera > Tettigoniidae > Meconema > Meconema thalassinum. Next base: position 1,076,789,311 of record OX336389.2, read on the forward strand.
AGTAGTTGGGATCATAGGCTATTGTGTTGATGAACTGAAAAGTGTCAATAGCAATATTGGTGAGTGTGTTACAACTGGAGTATGTGCTGAGGTACATACTGATGTGGAAGTGTCTGGTGCCGAAAAAGAAAGCCAGTTCAAATCTACCCTGTAGCATGGATGTATGTTTCTCTCATCACTGGCCAGTATACATCACGATACTTTACAAATAATTAAATTGAATAACAACGAGAGCCGGTATCAATGTAACTGAAGCAGAACTGAAATGAAAGCCAAAGAAGCATGTTTTCACACATATTTCCCAACCAAGTGGGAATTTTAAATATCTATCTTTCATAACATTCCTGGTGTACAGTTTTACTGTACTGATATTCACACCAAACCATTTTTTTAAGCCTACATAGCCACTGTGCTATGATAAAATATTAGGTTTCATTGCAGAATACATCTTTAAAATGTGATGAATTGAGTCACCGTATTTTTATGATTTCCATAGGTTCTGCTAATCAGTAAACAAACATTATTACAAATAAAGTAGGCCTACTGTAATTAAGCCTATCTAACCTGTGGGTGGATATCTCACAGTAATTATTTTCTTATGGTAATATTTCCTCCCCTGACTCCGCAACGTGTCCCATTTCTGTCGGAGAGATTCTACACTTCGAGGCGTAGCAGTCTGAGCTGCAAAATTGGATGCGACTCCAAGCCATGCTCTCTCCTGAAATACAAGAAGTCTTGTTAATGGAAATAATCAGTGGATAGGAACCTAAACATAAAACTGAGAAGAGATGAGATTGATTCCCTTCTTAGCCATCCTGGAAGTGGTTTTCTGTGGCTTCCAAATTCTACCCCTGGCAAATGCCGGGATGGTCCTAACTTATGCCCACGGTCGCTACCTTCTCAATTCTCATCTAAATTACAAATGCAAACATAAATAAACTTTTTTTTAATGCAGCCAATGGCCATGTACTTTTCTTTTCAGGACGGGTCAGGGAAGGGATATTGGAAGGAAATGGGCCGTGGACCTATTGAAAGGAACCGTCCCGGCATTTGCCTGGTGGTGAAAATGGGAAACCACGAAAACCATTTTCAGGGCAGCCGAGGTGGGATTGGAACTCACGCTCTCCCGATGCCAGCGAGGCACGAGGTAGCGCTTTAGCACTCTCGGCCACCGCGGCCGGTTAAATAAACATAAGTGAAACATAACGGGTGACACAATGTGCATTAAATAAGTTGAGCGATTTTTAAAATAACCCTACTTACCTTGTCCCTTATGCTGACTGCATCGGTCCTCTTGTTCTCAATAATATCGAGATTCCTTTCGATGCATGAGAGGAGCGTTTGAATTTCAGCCACACTGTAATTTGTTCCACGATTTTTTTTTAGTGGTCATGGTGATGGTATCGGCACTAGAATCGCGTATCCAAATTGTCGTTTTTGAAATTCCAGCCCGAAGTTCGTCAAAGAGAAGCAATTAATGACAAAATTATCTAAGTAATTGTTCCGTGTATCTTCTTTGTTTATACATTTACGTCATAGAATAAAGAAACGATCATGATATTATTCTTTACTCCTTGCTTCTTACCAAGTTTTATATTGCCAACAGCTGAAAACATTCTCCAACATGGCCTACTATAAGGTGCAGTGTTTTGTTAGACAAAACTAGTTTTAAATAGCTGGTGCAACACGTAAGATACCAACAGACGGTTAGTAACCAACAGGCTGTTACACAACAGGAGTTTGCAGGACGTATAAAAGGAGATGGAACAACTGGCCCTAAGTTAAATCAAGCATGATGTGGGCTAGATAATACTCAGGTCCAAGTGCGTTCGTTATCTGGAAACGTCGCATTGTCCCAGTAGTCAGGCTAAATATTTAGTTTCCTCTTTGTTTCCCGGATTTCTTAAATTATTGGCCGCTCTGCGGCTGCAGCTTCTTGGTTGCTAATGGGGGTGGTAGTGGTCGCGGTGATGATTCTTTCAAGAGGTCGTATGCCCTTGATGGGCAGATGACCTCGCTGTTCTTCCCCTTAAAACCTCAATAACCAACTAAATCTTCTGCCTTTGTTCCATAGTTTAGGATAGGAGAGATCAATGGTGTAAAAACTACCTGTCTAACAGGAAGCAGTATGTTAATATTAATAAAACTAAAGGGTCCATTTCTAATGTTAAATGCGGTGTCCCTAAAGGGTCAGTGCTTGGACCATTGCTATTCCTGTTATTTATTAATGATATAGGTTATCTAGAGTTCACTCGTAAAATATTTCTATTTGCAGATGATATATTTCTACTTTACGAAAGCACCTGTGAACAAACGATTATTGAGAATATGCAAAATGATCTAAAAATACTAAAAACATGGCTTTTAAATGTCATTTAATCATAAGCAAATCAAAAACAAAATACATGCTATTTCATAAACCAGTTTACAGTTCAAACACTTGCAACATAGTTAAAATTGGCAATGTAACCATCGAACGGGTGAAACAATACATATATTTAGGCCTCACTTTGTGTTAGAAATTTGTAAAACAACAACTGATCTATGGTTTGAATAAAGCGCCAAGAAGCGCGACGCCCTTTGTGCCGGTTTTATTTACTATAATGTTCTTGTTGATTCTTTTGACTTCCTTTTTTATTATACCAGTATGTGACCTAGCAACTTAGTTCGTATTAAAAGTTTATCCTGCGTATATACCCAGTCGTCATTCTCCTGCCATTTACTCCAGGATCATTGGGAAGTGTATAGTTTTTCTAACCAGTGGTGCTTATATTTGAATGGACAAAGCTGTGATCGCGTGCAATAAGTGTGTGCATCATGGAGGAATCCAGCACCGGTTCTCTTTATAACTTCGAGAAACTGAAGGGGAGAGAAAACTACATTGGCGTTTCCCGATGAAGAATTATCTTATGCACGATGAACTTTTAAGTGCATATCTGGTTAAGCAGAAGATGATAAAACGGGCACAGAGGTTAAGATACGGCGCGACGAACGTGCCTTATGCAAGATTAACCTTATGGTGGAAAAGAGCGTTCATATGTTCATATGAACCGTAGGTAGGATTTGCATTGTTAATTATGTCTAGTTTAGGTTTTTCAGCCTGATTTTGATCTCTCCTGGTCAAATCATTGCTAAGATGACGCCACTTGATATGCGGCGAATGCCACGTGTACGTTGGTACACCGTTACTTGTCAGGGGGAGATGCTTGTATTCTCCTACACACTCAACCGGTAAATAATCATATTTTGAAGCAACATTTATTCATTTAATTTCTTTAACATCTGTATTTCAATGTTAGAAAGTGCAGTAGCATCGAGGTCACAGGTTAAGCCATTAATTCAACGTATCGATGGGCAGTAGCTGAAGTTTACACTGTCGTTTTATGAACATAACATTTTTAGTGTGCTTTGACGCCACTCTTTTAGTTTTTATGAACTCTGAAATGTGTTAGAAGGTAACGCAAGCTTTCAGAAGCCAAACATAGTGAATGCGTCAGCGAATCGTTTGACAGCACGGAAATAATGGGTGTTATTGTTAATTATGATTTCTACTGCCCGGTGTGCACACAATGTTTTTCTACATCGTACTTTGAGTGTACCATGGCCAGGTACGAGATAGCGAGTCTTGAGAGTCTCGCATTAAAATTCCAAGGTCTTTTGAATGGCTGACCAAATCACACTGTGAGTGGAATATCTCTTCATTGCCATTCTTTGAGTTTTGTTTTCATTCTAGGCACGAGCCTTAGTGCAGACTAACCCTATTGATTTTCCTAGTGTCTTTATGTTTAAGTGAATTGTTTTACGATCAAGCAGATATGACTGTGATTATTAATTCAAGACATAAATCAAATTTCAAACTGCCCTGTCATAGACTAAAACTGTTTGAGAAAACTCAACATTATGTAGGAATGAAGGTCTTCAACAAAATCGGGAGGAAATTCAGTAACATGTCCATTATGCAGGTGAAGAAATCCCTTCAAAAATTTCTGATTGATAAATGCTATTACAGCGTTGAGGAATTTGTTAATGATTCTGACATATGAAAATGATTTTGTTTTTGTTTTATGATGATTGTAAAATTGCCAGATGCGGATGTCATTATGTTTTATGTGATTATTGTAAATATTGTTTTCTTTCCTTAAATTCTTATTTATTGTATTATTCATTTTGAATACTATTATTCAGCTGACGAGCCATCAATGTAATGAAACATATAAGTTTTCTTTGTATATACATGTTATGTGGCAATAATGAAATGAAATGAAATAATAAAAATTACGATCCTTACAGTAGTCGCATATGATGTGTAACGTCTGACATAGAAGAAACCTCAGGTGAAATTGTTGATAAACCGGTATTTTATAGTATTATTGGAACAAATATTAATCTATTGTAAAAGGGAGTGTTTTACAGATATTGTAGTTTATAATATGGAACTCATTTTATTCGATGATTTGTAGCTTCCACCAGCACTAGCCTAAATAAAGAATACGATATGGATCAACTAGATTAATAGACGCGACACCGCTCATAACCTTAAATTCCTTATAAACAGGTCCTCATGATTCACAGACCAACACGTAATTTCATATGGATTCTGTTAAAATGAGTCATATTGATATGATAAATATCGTTTAAAATGATAATCTGGTAGCAAAAATATCTACCCCGGCCAGGATTCGAACCCAAGATCTCTAGACTCACAGTCATACGCAATAACCCCTCAGCAATTTAGACTACGCAAATATTGTGCACAAGATGTGACTTATTTCCACGTTCCAATAATACTGCACTACGGAATTAAGTTTCATTTATATTTTGCTTGTTTCGATAATGTTCCTGAGTGACATTGAGTTTAAAATGCCTTATGCCAATGCAATGCCGACTACTTACAATGTTTGATATTAAGGCATTTTACCATTTAAATACTGATACGAAGACTTCGAACATGTACCATGTCATTTGTTTAAATCACTTGACACCAGAGTTCGCATGAGCGTTTTCCGTTCAGTATGTCATATACATTCCACATGGCCGAGAGTGCGTCATGGTATCAATTTTCGTCACGGCGGGCAGATTGTTTCTCTTACCAGTGCCAGCTGGATCGATCGATCGAGTTGGCAGTGCGTCTTATACTTCTGTTCGATCCACCACTGCCAGCTAGGGCACTCTTCCATTCGATCGATCGAGCGGGCAGTGCATACTACCGTTGTCCACCACTGCCAGATAGTACACTTCCGTTTGATCGATTGAGCGGGCAGTGCATACTTCCGTTGTCCACCACTGCCAGGTAGTACACTTCCGTTTGTTCGATCGAGCGGGCAGTGCATACTTCCGTTGTCCACCACTGCCAGCTAGTACACTTCCGTTTGATCGATCGAGCGGGCAGTGCATACTTCCGTTTGATCCACCACTGCCAGCTCGATCGTTTCGATCCACTTCCGTCCCCAATTTTCAAAATCACTCCCACAAAACTATCCAGCAACCGAGCGGAAAGATGTTACACATCAAAACTCCTCGTTATGATGGATGTGTATTGTACTGCAGGGAAGGCAGAACTTGGCGACACGCCGAACCTGTTGTAGGCTAGCAACGGTTGAACCGGACAGCTGGTCAAACGCACGCTGAATACCCACGGTCATTTGCAACTCTGCGAGACAACGAAATATTGACTTTTTACTGAATGATTCTGTAACCAAGATGCCATGCTAATTCTTGATAAGAATTACGGTCGCATTTTGTATTATTATTATTATGAGACTTTCATGTCTTTATTTAGGATTCAGTTCATGCTTACAATGATTATTGGTACAAGTTTCATGAATATTAAGCTCAGATGGATTTTCAATTTATAGAAAATGATTGAGCAGAGACCATGTGTAGATTAACAAGCCATGTTATTGTTGTGTCTGTTTAGACGAGGAATGATGGGATTGACGTGATTCACCCACATTGTAATCAGGTATTTCTTCCGGTGATGAAGATTGGCTTTTCATCTCATTAACCGATGTTTTATCGCGCCAGAGTGCTGCGCCATTTTCTCTATTCTTTAGCGCGTGTTATTGTATTACCCGTTGGTGAGGTAATGTTGTGTTTTGGTACAGACAATGCCACTTCCGTGTTTTTTCAATTGTTGCAATGTGTCATTATGGTCATTCGGTGAAACCAAATCACACTGTGAGGGATTAATTACGAAAAACAAACAGAAAATAAATCACGAAACCCAATTAACTTAAACCAACGTGATAAATTAAGCCAACTAAATAAAAGATGAATCTTTCTAAACTCGAATAACATGTTATCGTGTGACCGACTCCTGGAACATCTGATTATTAGAATACCGACTTTAGAACAAGCTGACACGATCTTCGAGACGCCTAGGTTCATCGCCGTCTACAATTCTCTAGCCGTGTCATAAGGTTTGGCAACACCACCCATCAGTCATCTGGGAGGCCTAGCGCAAGCATATGGTAATTGCTAACTAACACTGCGTAAACACATAGATTTTGACGCCAAATGTATCCGAAAATACAACAGAACATAACGTCCGCTAAATCTACACACAAAAATCACAAATAATGGAGACATATGATCATGCTATGTACTGTCGATTCCCGATAAGGTAATAATAAAAGGCTGAACTGTACCTCAATGTCCCAATGTCTGAAGTTTCTTTATATTGCTGCTAAGCTCACTGCCGTCATTGACGCTCTAAGAAAAATATTTAAGACTATTCTTACGAACTTAGAGACTGCCTTTGATTTTAAAAAATCTTCACTTTGTGTCTACACATGCACTCACCATAGTCACATTAGGCCTCCAAGCTTTATGCTGACAGTCTAGCAATAATGCTCCTCTGGTCACTTAATTTAAAAATAGGTAGATTTCTAATGAAATCTACTTAAAGGCACTTGCCAACGAAGTACGGTTCATAATGTACTAGAATATAGAGGCCACATTAAGTTTTATGCCAAGACTAAATTACTAGGCACTGAAAGTACACCTCGCTGTAATGGTCAAAACTTAGTGATATAACCAGTTATTTTAATAGTGCTGCCATAATTTGATTTACAGTCAGCCACACAACACTTCCTAGGCATCTGAAATAGTTTCATGAAATATTAGTGAAGAATTTGTTGGTTAAATTCATTAGTAGGTATTAGTTACACATGCAACTTAATACGGGAAATATTTACTTCAACAACTTTCAGCAGGTCTGATTAACCACGAGGAATTTCACGGGTGTTGAAATAGTTAGTACGAACTGCTTTTAGATGCTGTCATATCAAAATAAATGATATTTATGAATAAAACGTGGCATGCGGTCTTGCGTGTTTATAAAACTTATGGACTCTACTAAACGTTGCCTATTCCACCAACAGCACGGCTTGAGAATTATAGATGGCGATGCTGGGTCTAAGTGTCACGGAACCTCAGTATACATAGACAAATGACAAGCATGTGGGGCAAGATGCTATTGTAGCTGTACCACCACCAACCTATTACAAGCATTTAGATGACAATCCATTGCAAACAATATTTGGAATTGCGTAGGAAGGTGTGTTATAATTAGTGTTTGGTGTTAAGAGTGTTGTTTATTTATCCAAATAGAAGGTATAATAGGCCGGTTCTGGCGCAGGGGCTAATGCGCAAGATGGCGGCTGCGTGAGTCCACCCCCATGCTGGTTGTATAGATAGAGAGTCTTAGCAGGCGCAGGGGCTAATACGCAAGATGGCCGCCACGCGCAACAGCACTCTTAAATGGTGAACATTTCAATATTGTTTATTTGTTATTAACTATAAATTATTTATTATTTATTATTTATTATAATTTATTTTTGATTTATTTTTTATTTTATTTATTATTTTTTATATTCTTTATTTTAATATTTAATTTTTATTTATTTTTATTTTTATTTATTACTTTTTATTCTGTCAAAGCACTAAGCTGCAAGGTCATTAAGCCAACAATTCTCTAACCCACAGAAACCTGATTTAAAATTGAAAAATTAATGCATGTAATATTTTATTATTTTTATATTTTAAATTTTATATTTTAGTTTTAACTTTTTAATTTTTTAGATTTTATTTTTTAAATGTACATTTTTTAAGATTTAAAATTTAAAATTTTAGATTTTTAGATTTTTCATTTTAGATTTTAGTTGATACATTTTAGATTTTAGATTGATTTTATATTTTACATTTTAGATTTTGCAAAAAAGACCAAACTACAAGTTCACAGACCTAATATTTGTTCTTATTTTTTAACTTATACATTTTTATTTATTTAATATTTCATTTATTATTTTACACACAGGGCTAATGCAGAAAATGGTCACTGCACGCAACCACTTACACATATGGAATGCTAACCTAACAAACCTAAACTCACCTAACCTAACCTCACCTAACCTAACTTTACCTAACCTAACTTCACCTAACCTCAGTTCCCCTAACCAAACATGTCCTCACCTAACTTTACCTAACCTAACTTCACCTAACCTAACTCTACCTAACCTAACTTCATCTAACCTAACTCTACCTAACATAATTTCACCTAACCTCAGCTTACCTAAACAAACATGTCCTCACCTAACTTAACCTAACTTCACCTAACCTAACCTAACCCAACTTCTCCTAACCTAACCTAACCTACCCTAACTTAAGTTAAGTTAAGTTAAGCCAGAGGCTAATGCACACACAGAAAGTATATAAGGGCACACGCGACTATCCTTATGCTAGTCTTTTAGAGGGTACCGTTAAGCTACCCCTGCACTGTGGCTACTGTGCAAGATTTTCGCTACACACAACCAGCTTAGGATTACAAAGTCAGTTAAGTTTTAAAAAGTAAAAGCTTTTATTCATTTTTATTTCCCTAGGTGTATTACTAGCACTAGGGCATAGCCCTAGCATATAGGTAATAAATGTGTTATACTATACTTTTGACTACCTAGTTTTAGCTAACTAAGGGCAATTTCTTAAGATTACTATAGGTTAACGGTTCAATTAGGAGTGGGAGATGGGTACTAATTAAAAAAGGACCAGCAGTATCCATAAAATATTTTTATTCATTTAAATACAATTACAATATTTACACAAAATACATTTTTGTTGTTGTTATAAATTGTACATTTTGGTTTATTTTTTGTTTTGTATTTTTTATTCTTATTTTTTAGTAAGAATACCATTTTTTCCCTTCGCTTGTTATAGATTTTAAACACAAGGCTTGTAGTAGATTATTTTATAACAATGTCCATTCACTGTTGTTTTAAAAAACCGGGGAAACCTCAATGGTTTTATAGACGGAAAACCTCATCCTCTTCTTTTTCATCATTATCACTATCATCATCTTAAGCAGTATCATCATCATCTTTATCACTATCATTATAATCACCATTTCATCCTCAACATCACTAAAATTATCCAATTCCTCTTGTTCCTTTTCCACAGGGACCTCTTGTAGAGTCTGCGTTGCTTTTGATAGTGTTAAGGGTTTTTTCAACGTTGAATTATATTCAGCAGCAATATCTTTTTTGAACTAGTTTTTTTTAGCATTTTGACGATTGTTTGTAAACAGCAACCGTGGTTCGTTTGGAGCACTACATTGATGAACACCCGACATAAAAGCCAACATAGAAGCCAACACAAATACCATACAAAAGCCAATACATAAGCCAAAATAAAAAGCCAACAGAAAAGCCAACAGAAAAGCCAACACAAAAGCCAATACATAGGCCAGCATAAAAAGCCAACACAAAAGCCAACATAAAAACTTACGTAAAAGCCAACACAAAAGCCAATACATAAGCCAACATAAAAATCCAACATAAAAGCCAACACAACAGCCAACATAAAAGCCAACATAAAAGCCAACACAAAAGCCAATACATAAGCCAACATAAAAGCCAACACAAAAGCCAACATATGAGCCAATACAAAAGCCAACACAAAAGACAATACAAAAGCCAATATATAAAAGCCAACACAAAAGCCAACACAAAAGCCAATACAAAAGCCAATACATAAAAGCCAACACAAAAGCCAACATATGAGCCAGTTCAAAAGCCAACATAAAATCCAATACAAAAGACAATACATAAAAGCCAATACAAAAGCCAACACGAAAGCCAATACAAAAGCCAACATAAAAGCCAATACAAAAGCCAACATAAAAGCCAACACAAAAGCCAATACAAAAGCCAACATATGAGCCATACAAAAACCAACACAAAAGCCAATACAAAAGCCAACATAAAAGCCAACATATGAGCCAATACAAAAGCCCACAAAAGCCAATATAAAAGCCAATACATAAAATCCAATACAAATGCCAACACAAAAGCCAACATATAAGCCATTACAAAAGCCAATACATAAAAGCCATTACAAAAGCCAACACAAAAGCCAATACATAAAAGCCAATACAAAAGCAAACATATGAGTCAATACCAAAGCCAGCCAAAAAGCCAATACAAAAGCCAACACATAAAAGCCAATACAAAATCCCACTCAAAAGTCAACACAAAAGCCAATACTTCTTCTTGTTATTATTCTATTTTTTCCCCTTTGTACCGTTGGGTGTCGGGACATTTCAGCTATTTATTAAAGTTTCTTCTGTCGTGCGCCATTCTCTGAACATCACTCAAGTTTTTCCCTCGCTTCCTGATCAGTCCCAAGATGTACTCCTCCCATTCAATCCGTGGCCTTCCTCTTGTTCTTCTTCCTGTAGGTCTGGCTCGCCACACCTGCTTCGCTTTCCTTTCATCTTCCATTCTTTCTAAGTGACCAATCCCGCCCAATCCTCTCCTCTCAATGACATCCATTATTGGCTCCTGCTGAAGCTCATCTCTCACTGTGATATTTCTAATATGGTCTCTTCGAGTTTTCCCGACAACGTTCCACAAGTATTTCATCTCAGCGGCGACCAAACGACTCTCCATTTTTTAATGCACTGTCCAACTCTCTGCACCATACAGGAGGGTTGGCAAGTACACAGCATGATATACCCGCATTTTTGTGTTCCTGGTCATTTCATTCTTCCCTATGATTGTGTTGTTTATACCATAGTAAACTTGATTATCTTTTCTAATTCTGTTGTTTATTTCTGCCTCTAATTTTCCATCCTCTCTGATTATGGTGCCCAGGTATTCAATTTGTTCTATTTGCTCAATATCCTCGTTCTTTCTCCTGATCTGGAGCTGTACTTTTTCTCCTTTGGTGGCGTGCATTACCTTGGTTTTGCTCACGTTCACTGCCATCCCACGATCCTGGAATGCATAAGCCCATTCAGTAAGAGCTTGTTGTAGATCCTCCTCCTTCCCAGCCAAAATCAGAATGTCATCTGCATAGACCAAGGATTTGACATATATTGGTCTCATGTTCCAGCTGCCAACCTTAATTCTTTTGGTTCTTCTTCCACACTGTTTAATGACTTGGTTCATGAAGATCACAAAGAGAAGAGGGCTCAAGCTGTCACCCTGCTTTACTCCCTTCGCCATTTCAAATTCCCTAGAGCATTCACCAGCTATTCTCACCACTCCTTGGACGCTATTTTGCATGCACCTAATGTGGCACAGGAGAGTCTTGGTTACCTTTTCCTCTTCAAGTGCTGCCCAAAGCTGTTCCCTAGGGACCCAGTCAAATGCGGCCTTTAGGTCGACAAATGCAACTAGAACATCCTTCCCACGACTAAGTCGTTTCTCTATAACGGATCTTAGTGTGTATATATGGTCGTGTGTTTGTCTATTTGGCCGGAAATCACGTTGTTCTTCTTCCAATGTTTCCTCAACTTCTTGTCTCAGCCTCCTCTCCAATAGGCGAGAGTATATCTTTCCGACCACACTGGAAAGACAAATTGCTCGATAGTTTGCGCATTCCAGAGTGCTGTCCTTCTTATGGATAGGAACAATAATGTTCTTCTCCCAATCCTTTGGGATCTTCTGAATGCTCCATGCTTGTTGGCATATCCTTGACATCCATTTCACCACATCCTCTCCTCCATACTTCATCAAATCCGGTGAAATTCCGTCCCAACCAGCTGCCTTGCCCACCTTCATTTCAGCGATAACCTCTCTTACTTCACTCAGCATAATTGTCTCCCCTTCTTCTAGTTCTTCTTCTGCCGCCCCATTACCGGAATCGTCTTGTGAATTCTGGTCTGCACGGAACACGTCCTCATAATAGGTGCTTCACGTATCAAGAATGTCCCGTTTCCTCGTTTGGATCTTCTGGTTCCTATCTTTAATGTTTCTGATTCTTTTCCAATTTTGCCTTGGAGGGATCTTAATATTTTCCAAAACTTATTCTGATTATTTATGTATTCTGATTCCATTTCCTCCCCAAATCCCTGCCAGTTCCTTGCTCTTGCCTCTTGTACTTGTCGCTTAGATTCATTACGTGCTTCCACATAATTCCTCCAGTCCTCTACCCTTCTTGTTCTCATGTACTCCTTCTATGCTGCCTTTTTCCTCCTTACACCTTGCTTTACCTCCTAAGTCCACCACTTTGTTCGCTTCTTTCGTGTGTTTACTGTAGATTTCCCACAGACCTCTTCTGCTACTTTGATAATATTCGTCTTAAATTCCCTCCATCTCTCTTCTAAGTTCCAGCCTCTCTCAGGTTCTTCCCTTTCTGTTTGCTGAAGTTTTTCCCCCAACTTCTGAACGTAGTTCTTCCTTACCTCTTCCTCTCTGAATGCAGAAATTCTTATTTTCTCAACCTGAAGATGAGAGGGTGTGGGTATAGCCTTAAACCTTGTTTTCATAACCAGAAGTCGATGTTCTGTACTCATTTCTGCACTGCGGAAGACCCTTACATCTAGTTCTGAATAAGCCATGTCCTTGGTGTAACAAAAATAGTCAATGCAGCTCTTTGCTTCTCGGCCTACTGCCTCAAAAGTTATTTTATGAATAGGTTTATGGGGGGGAAGGTGTTGCCAATCCTTAACTTATTATCAATACAGAATTCTAACAATCTTTCTCCATTGGTATTGATGGTACTTCACCCTTATACCTGGAATGATCCATCCAAAATCCGCAGCTGGAAAATGGATTGTTGCATCTTGAAGTTCCCGGCTAAAAATACACTCAGGAATACACTCAGGATAAGGAAACGGGTATTTACAACCGAATGTGCTATAGCAACTAACTACAGAACAAACTGTTCTCTAAACTACTCGGGAATACGAGAATCAACGAAAATCTCGGGCGTAAGGATGCGGATCAGGCCCCTTGGAATACCTCCACCCTATAGCACATTCTTCTACCATTAAATCTACAAAAGACAGAGTCAAATTTCTATAAAAATATCAGGAAAACGTAAGTTACGTGCTTGTCATTTATTAAAAGGACACGAATACACGCACGAAATTCAAACACTGAATTCAAAAACAAAACCTTCGTTTGAATAAAATATAACTTAAATCTACGTAAATGGTGTTAATTCCAAAATTTACACGTTTGTTTCCTCAAGGAACCATTAATAAACTCTAACAATGCTTTCATAAACTTAAATAAATCATTAATAATAAAACTGTGGCAAACAACTGCTGTGACCTAGGTGTCGGGAGTTTAACAACAAAAATTAAAGTAATGTTATTAAATTCTTCAAATCCCCGCAAAATAAAATGAATTTACCCATGACGTAGATGTCCGTCATTACAAATACTATTTGTTACTCTACACAATCTAACTCCCTTCTCCTATCTTCATAAAATCCTTCCGCAGAAGCGATGAAAAATTCCTGTCATAAAATTAAATTAAAATATGCATGAAATATTACTCTTCGAAATCCCTATCACTACTGTACACGGTGTATATACATGACATATATTTATGATGAAGTTCATCAACTATCATCCTAAACTAAATTATTTACAGTTGGCAAAATGCCTATTTCTTACTTGAAATACAGACATTATCTGTCATTCTACTTCTTTCAATTTAATTATTTTAGAATTCAGAAAACCTCTCACATAACTATGTCTTTATCGGTAACAGTATTGCAATCAGGGATTCTATAATCCGTACAGCTAAGTATAGACATAGTTTAATTACCTCCACATACTGGTCTGTCGTAAAAATACTTAATAAAAATAGTTTTCCTTTCCGTCGAATAATTACGTTTAATTTAATGTCTACTCAGAACCATTTAAATATAACTCAACTTCAACTATTGAGTCTATCTCAATAACTTCCATTACTTCATACAACGATACTGCCTTTTAAAAATCCTTCCTTTCAATAGTGAGAATCTTACACACTTCTGTCTTAACAATTTCCTTTTAACAAATGAAACAATGACATAACTGTGCTCATTGTCATAAATGCAACATGTTCCTCCGTCAATACGGGAATATAATAAAATATACTTCCTAGATATACTTCGCTGTTCCTTCTTCAAATTATATAGTATTCTCCAAATACATTCTTTCTCGTTACTAACTTCTTATTGCAGTTTCAACTCACTTAATAAAAATATTGGTTCTTTCGATAACTCATCTTTACAGGTAATATAATAAAATACTATTTCTTCGATAACAATTACATTCATTTTCCAAATAACATTTTTAATGTTAGCTGCACTCAGCTACTATACTTCTCTCAAGTATTTCTTAATTCTGTGACTGTTTTACTATTCTGTCTTAGCTTGAATTCTTCTACTACTCATATTACAATATTATTTCCATTCTTTCTCTATTTCAATTGTTATACAGTTCCATATTTTAACATTTGTGAATAGTGTAAATAAATATTTACAACCAGATGTTTCGAATACGTTAATGAACTATAACTTCGCTCAGATCTTCAAAATAGATCGTCAACGATCACATTACTTAATTTATACCTCAGTATAATATCCTTGGATCATATTTTCCATTAAACATCCATTATTACAAAAATGATCAAATCCATTTTAAAATACAATATACTCTATACAATAAAATGCGAGCTAAACAATAAAATCTCCATCAAGTAAATTCGAAATCGCATAAAATTCTAAATTCCAAATAGCAGTTCTAAATCGTCACAAAACGTTTATACATCCAAAAATCGATGAAAATCGGAAATGAAACATCTACCTAACATAACGATGCAAATATCAAATCGAAAGATATGAAAATAACAATTCGAAGATTTAGAAAAATGGCATTCAAATATTAAGTTGTCGGATATTCTCAAATGTTTCTACAATTCTAAAAAATGGGATACTTCGTTGGTCTATTGACTACCTGGTGCTGCGTATATCTGTCTAGTAGTGGATTTCCCTTGTTGTTCATCAGAAACGGACTGTTTCTGTGAAATCGCGCCCTCAAGATGTCGTGTGGGACCCTGCTCGATCTCCTTCGGCAGTCTCCAAACTGCCAGGAACGGGATTCGAAATCTAGCATCATCGTGCTGTCGTCCTTTCAGCTTGGCTATCTTCTTAATGTGATGGGAAAGCCCTTTCTCTCTTGGTTGCGCTGGGATCACCCTAGCCGCTCTCGTTCAGGAAAGTCTTCTTTCTTCTTCGCCGCAGTTCAGATAGATGTGTATCCATCATTGTAACCGCTGACATGACTTTTTGTAGCTGTAGAATTAATTCGCGCAAGAGAGACTAGATGTTTATCTCCCCCACGGTATTAATATTATGTCATTTCGAATATTCTCGCCATCATCATAGCTATGATCCCAGTAGCATTTTAGTAACTCATCTCCATCACTGTAGAATCAATAATGTCTTCCCCTCTCAACTTCAGTAGATTTGACATGTTGATAAATACGTAGAATAATTCAGTCACCTTACTCGTTGCTTTACTGTTTCCCGTATTTCTTCGTTGTAAATGTATAATAAATGTAGATATGTATGTCAGTCTCGTCGTTAATACTGCTTGTAGTAATGACTTCTTCGTCGCAGATATCAATCTCTATAACGTTAACTTCACTTGTAGAGTAATTAGTGACCACGTCCGGTCTCGACGAATTCGTGAATAATAAGAGCCATGATCCAAGTCGCTTGTCCCCCACTCTGACAATAAAGTAGCGTCCCCTTATTAAAAAAAACTTGCTTAAGTGGCGCGTTAATAGCGAATAAAGTATTATTCCACAATTAAGCATTCAATCAGCTGTAAATATTAATAAATACCTCTTATTTATTAATAAACAACTTTTATGATGTTTATAAATGTTAATATCTTGCTGGTAATAAGATATGCCAATTGCGCTAATTGCTTTCTTCTTAGTAACGACTTCTCCTATTGGCTGTCATCGCCACGCGTCTGGCTCGTGTCCCCTCCTACTTGCTTGCTCTCCGAATTCCATCAAACGTGTCCCCGATGTAAGTCATGTGCGAGATCGGAAGTCTTCGGCTTGTTTCGTGCTGTCAGACAAAGCCCAGCTACTCCCGAGCCGGTTTGCTTTGCACGTGCGAGCATGGAATTACTTGATTGGCCGCGCTAGGCTAACTGGTTAACTGTGCGAGGTGTAGTAACCTGTTTCTGGCTTGCTTCCACACTCCGTTTTATTTAGCATTAGTTAACTTACAAAACTTTCGGAAGATAGAAAATTTCCAGCCACAAATAGGCGTACAGTACGTTCTGCTCCATGTTGGCCCATTTATCCATGTCCCCGACGTAACCTGTTTCCAATCCTAGCATTCCAGTCCCCCATCACAATAACATGTCTACTTCTTTCCCTGGCTTTATCTATAGCTTCTTCAATTTAACATAGAATTGCTCCTTATCTACCACTTGCATACCTTCAGCGGGGGCATAGACCTGCACTAGCGTAATACTTTCTTCCAGTTCCACATCCACTGTGTTAAGTCCGGAGTTAATAGGTTCCCATCCTGTCACTTTGTTTTCCACTGCTTCGGACATAATGATGGCCAATCCTTCTTTTGCCCGTTCATTCCTGCTGACTCCTGAGTATCTCATTACATGTCCCTTATCCAAATTTATTTGACCACTACCCTTTCTGTTGGTTTCACTGACTCCAAGTATGGCGAGCTTGTACTTTTCCATTTCTTCAACTATTTTTACCTCCTTCCCTGACAGCGAGGCCACATTCTCATATACCGTTTCGCGCCAGGTTGTATCCTTAATATCCGTCCGGCTACTCTCATGTTCCTCTGAATAGTTTAATTTCACTCCACGTGGGTTATTAACCCTACGGATGCTAGCATGATGAGGGGGCTGCCCTCTTAGCTGTCATGCCAGCCCGTTTTCGTTCAGGGTATCTTCCCTTAGCCTTTGGGGTCCTCTCCCTACCTGCAAGGCAGCAGTTTGTGGTAAGCAGTTCCTCTGCCTACTCCGCCGTTGAGGTGTTTACAAGGTTCCTTCTACCGCCTTCGTAGCCATTGACTGCCAACCTATGATGACTTCATGTGCCATTTCCTGCTCAAAGGCTTCATCTGGCCTCCAAGAGGGGTACTCCTCCGCCCGTAGCCGTTGGTCCACCCTCTGGTTGTCAGGTTTGGTAATGGCCGCCTGATCCTCGGCCAGACAGTCGCAGGTCGTACCGTCTACTGTCAAATACGGTAGCAGGATATTCCTGACCTGACCGGCAAAGCCAATACATAACCCAACATAAAAAGCCAACATAAAAGCCAAAATAAAAGCCTATACAAAAGCCAACATATGAGCCAATTCAAAAGCCAATACATACATGCCAACACAAAAGACAATACAAAAGCCAATACATAAAATCCAACACAAAAGCCAACACAAAAGCCAACATAAAAGCCAACACAAAAGCCAACATAAAAGCCTACACAAAAGTCAATACATAAAAGCCAATACAAAAGCCAATACAAAACCCAATATATAAAAGCCAATCCAAAAGCCAATGCATAAAAGCCAATACAAAAGCCAACACGAAAGCCAACATATGAGCCAATACAAAAGCCAATACAAAAACCCAATACAAATGCCAATACATAAAAGCCAATACAAAAACCAATAAATAAATAGCCAACACAAAAGCCAACATATGAGCCAATACACAAGCCAACATATGAGCCAATACAAAAACCCCAACACAAAAGCCAAAATATGGGTCAATACAAAAGCCAATACATAAAAGCCAATACAAATGCCGATACATAAAAAGCCAACACAAAAGCCAACATAAAAAGCCAACACAAAAGCCAACATAAAATCCAATACAAAAGCCAACACAAAAGCCAACATGAAAGCCAGTACATAAGCCAACATAAAAGCCAACACATAAGCAGCTGTTAGCCCTGACCCTTAGCAAGAATATCGCCAGTTGACTACTACCTGTTACGGTGATCACATCGTGAAAGACCGTCTCACCCACCATTGTACAGCTTTGTCATACGCAAAAAGCTGCTGTAACTCTTGACTAGGGTATATTAGAGGACCTTTAGCAAGAGCATCGTCACTCCATTGCCAGAACAGTTGTAACGTTTATAGTGTGAACATCATACTGACAGGTTAGTTACTACTATAGAACTTGCATCTGAACCCTTGCAAGAAGCTTAATGAGACTCTGTTTTCGGGGAAGTGTTCGGTCCATATCGAAATTGCTGTATATTCGCTTCTTATCAATACAAGGTAACACAGCCTAATATATATGGCACGAAGAAAGAAAATAAGCCGAAAATAAACAAAACCAAATTTATTATCACATCAAATAACAAAATAACAAAACAAAACATCTCCCTTACTGTCACACCCTCAATAAAATCATTAATATTCACACAATATCTCTCCCTAGAGATTTCATACAATTCAGGAACTGAGACTTGTCCTGGCATTACTACAAATCATGTGCGTGAGTGATGTGATGAATGCATGCAAAATATGGTATGAGTACTAGTATACGTGATTCGTGACCATCATGCGAAGTCGTCAAGTTGCGAATCCGCTTGTAAAGAGATAGACAAGCGATGGGAACTAAACATAACAATAAATACAATACCGACAATCGCTAACTTAAATATACGTCAAAGATCCCCGCTTGAAATCTGGACCCATGTGCCAAAGCACCAATAAATTGCCTCAACTAGGACTTCACAAAATAACACAAGTATAACTAACGTGACTACGCTACCAGAAAAATACAACCAAATGACCGGGTATCATTTTTACCAACACACAACAAGGTGTCAAATACAAATCAAATCATTAAATTGAATACAAAACACACTGCTCAAACAGCAATATTTACAAAAAAAACATATTTCATTTTATCGCGATACATGAGATTACAGTTCGGGCGTGAAGATATTCTCTTTACTAAAATAAAGGTTTTAACCGAACAGGTAAGCTAAATTTAACATCTGGATCAGGCCTGGCCGTTCCCCTTGCCTCATTAGTGTCTCTTATCTTAGATCAGCGCTCGCTTGTTAACCCTTGCTGCCACATGTCAATCACCCACGTGTGTAAACAAAATATCTCGGGTCTGCCCTTGCATGGCTCCGAGATTACGATGATTCACAGCTGTACTCCAGCTAAATATGTGTGTAACAAAATAATATAACCTCAATAATTCCTTTCGGAATTACAAGATTCGTTGGGATTGGCCAGGGTCTTCGCCAAGCATCACCTGCCATCCGTCGTGCAGCAGACAAGGAATTGGTCACCAGCCAGATTCCTCCGCACAAATTCAAATACACACAAATTGACACACCAACACAATATCACACGTTTGGGTTTGATAATCACATAGAAAAAAATCACATAAAATATTCCACACTCTCAGCGCGTCTGATCTAAGCATCGACCGAAGAATCGAAATAATACCAACAGAAATATAGATCATCAATCAAAGTTATAAAGAACGGATGGTTCTTTCCCAGATTGTTGCAACTCGGCAACTCAAATAAAATGCCTGTTCAATTAAAACAGCAACGCAATGTAGCTCAATTCCCCCCACATCTATTTGTATCGTTGCGCTAATGCAGCTTCACTTATCACCCGCTCCGTACCACTTGTTCACACAAATTCAAATAATCACAACATGTACACGCAATACATGGATTACATTACATTTAATAAAACACAAATATATCAAACAAGTAGTCAAGCGTCATTACACATTTACTTCGGAGTGTCGGAAAACACTAAATCCTAACAATCCAACGATTAAAAATCAAGCAAAATATATACAACGTTCCCATGCCAAAATCAACCTACATAATTGAATAATTCAATGTTCAGTACTCAACCATATCTGCAACATCACCCTCAGCGTACGTCACCGTGCATGATCCAATCGGTATCTACTCAGCCATCATCACCGCTATGGTAGATCGAACGGTCATCACTCCAGTTTTTGGCCAGGTGCCAATCATCTTGATATCTTGTTCTGATGAAATAAATTTTCAAATTATTAAATAGATCACAGCTATACTTACTAGAATTGCTATAAGTGTTACTACTTTCACTCATAGTCCTAAGCAAATTCTCTCGGCGACAATTTCCCTAATTAAGCATAATTGCTCACGCAACTTATTACAAGTTATAAACATTTTTAGAAAAAAATCTGAAGTATTTGAAATGTTAGTGTAGTCAAACCATCGTCTGACCTCAAAATGACTAAGTTCAAATAGCAGATAAAATATCTCATAAGAGATTCAAATTACAAAGTGTCGTGAACTATCTCCTCAGAGACGCAAAATAGAAGTGTTGTGTCTCCCGCGAGACCACAAGAATAATAGTGACATCTGTCTCCTCAGAGACGCAAAATAGAAGTGTCTTAGGCTTGCACAGTGGCCTATTTTATACATAACTGGCATAAATCACTAGGGTGGGAACGATAATTTTACAATAAATCTTGAAAATTGGCTTACAGACTTGCGACAGGTGTCATTGATCATAAAATTCCATGCAGGTTACAGATCTGCCATGCGGAATAAAATTCCACCGTAGATTAATCCAATTTCAATTTCCCTCCAATTCTTGATACCACGCCGATTTCCCGCCGTCGAAAGCATCATCTTCATGATTCGTTGATTCATGTTCAATTCGTTGCTCTCGTTTCACAGACTCCGTCCCTTGACGTCACAAATCATTTCCCTTCTCGCTTGCTCAAACACTGCGCTCTCACTCTTGCATGCTTAGACAAAGGTGCCAGGACTCCCTACGTCACCGGTAACGCCACGCGTCCCGTCCACTGACCCATCATTTCCAAGAACTAGTTAAATATAACTCCCTTGTTTCAAGTGCTTGAAATCTTGCATCATCCTGCATTACTGATACCTCCAATACAGCATACAATAAAACGTGAAACACTATTATATGAACAGTATAATAAGGGTTCATTTACCTCCTGCAAGGTTTGAAATTCGAACAAGACATTGCTTTGAATTTCAAATCCTCCGCACAAAATATAATTTCAAATATCAACATCCCAATTTCTTAAGTGTGCCACTCCCAGTCTGAGTATCGTGCATACCTCAGCTCACTAATTGACTCTTCATAGTGTTGACTCACTGTACGTTGGACTCCCCAAGCTGTCAATCATGTCAACTCCCTGGTGTCTCCCCTCTCTCTCACAACAAGCACGACGACCTGCGTGTCTTCCCATCTTGTTTGTAAACAAAGCTGCTCATTCATTCTTCACGTCTAGTAGCCACGTAGTTTTGAGTGTGTATTCTCATCTCTCTCACATTTGCAACTGCATTATTTTCAATCTGCTCCCATGGTTCCCTCTAGTAGTATAGCTTTAAATTTTCAATATTGAAGACTGATTTTGTTCCACTTCTCAGTTCTTCGATTCTGTACGCATTATTTCCCAGGTCCTACAATTGACTTCCAAATGGTTCATCTCTACCACTACTCCGTTTCTTCTGTTGTTTCTTCCGTTGTCTCTCCAAGCTCTCTGCGCTGCCTTCTGAAAGTTCGTTCGAATTTCTTCTGTTCTTCACCGCTCTCTCCCGCTGATATGGTATTTCTTGCCGTCCCTTCACTTGCGTGTAGAACATATAAGTACTTCTGTGACTCCCTATACTGCTCCTCTAAACTTTGCTTGTAGTCCCGTGGAACTTCTTGCCTGTTGTTCTGTTGGTCCTCCCAGACACGTGTATCTCCGTTCCTCTGATATGATCTTTCTTGCCGTCTATTCCCTCTCCAGTTGGAATATCCTTGTTGGTATGATCTCGGATTATTATTATTATTATTATTAAAATTTCGGTTGTGGTTGTTGTTGTAATTGTTGTTGTTGTAACGATCCTTGTTGTAATAGAATTCTTGTCTCCTCGGCGTAAATTGAGTTTTCGTCGCTTGCGACCTGGTGTTCGAGTTATGATTATTACTATTATTATTATTATTACTGTTTACGACTTCTGCCGTATTTACGCTCTCAATGTTCCTTCGCCTGTCTTGAGGAGTTACCATACTTGTTTTGTCAAGGTGTCTAAGAATTTATTCTGCCTGTACCGCTGTTTTAACATTCGCCGCTACCAGGAACTGCTGAATGTTCATGGGAAGCTGTTTGCCTATGGTCTACACCAAATTTTCCTCCGATGGCGGTTCATCTAAATCTTTCAACCTGATCATTTGTTGAGAAAAGTATTCAGAAAATCTAGTTGGATGTGTGCTATGATATTTTCTGGTGCACAGGTCCATCCTGAGACCCTGTTCAAAGGATAGGCACCAGAATTTCTTCAGGAATGCTTCCTTGAACCGCCATATTTTCAAATGTATATTTGAAACTTTGGAACCTAATGAGACTTGAACCTTGTCAAAACTTTTCTACCATTCTTAACTGTTTTTCGGAACTTATGTTTTGATCATTGTAGTGCTCGTCAAGTTCGCGCAAACATAATTTTGGCGTCCTTCTTTGACCATCTATGAATCTTTTCGGTTTAAAATCATCACCGCGAATTACTTGGATAACTTGCGCTGTGGTTACGTTCGGCTGTGGAGTTGACGTCCTACCCCTGTAGTTGTGAAATGCCTCTGTCTTGCATCCTGTCTTGGGTCTGTGCTCCTGACTTATACCTCCTGCTAAGTTTAATGCCTCCGGGCTTCCCATGCTAACATGTTTTCCTGCTACTTGCTCCGACGAAAATAGAGTAGCATTCTCTTGCGACCGAAGTTTATTCTTCACTATCAGTTCCACGTGTTCTTGAATTTTCTTGTTCATGTTTTTCTCCAATGCTTCAAGCCTCCTGATAATCTATTTTCTCTCGTTTCTTTGACCTGCTGCTTCCAATCTCTCCTAATCCTGTCTTTACGTATTTTAATTTTTTCTTCATTCTGCTCTTGATTTTTCTCTTGCCCTATCTCTATCTTTTCCAGCCGGTCTTCCATCTGTATTGTTGAAGCCCCAACCCTTATACAAGGGTTGCGCCTATACCTACATACAATCTACTTAGAGGAAACTACAGAAACTACGGGAATAACGGCATGGCAACACGACTGCAAGGCAAGCAGCAGGTCACAGACCTAAGTCCGCCAGCTAGCAGGCTAGAGAGGACACAGCGGACATTACATTATAAAATTCCGCTGAATAGACTGACACCGCACAATTTCCTTATAAATATGAGGTACAAACACGCGCCGCCCTCTTTTACTTACGGCTCTCTTACCTGATCGACTTCTTGATCGACGAGTCTGTTACGCTCTTTTGAGCAGTGCTACGCTTACACGACATCGAGGACACATGGTACCAACGGTAGGGTAGGTGGGAACGTGTCTGCTAAACTCCATTTCCTTCTAGTTATTATTACACTCCTCCCCTCTTTCATCGCCACTATTAAGTAATAAACCCCTTTCGTGCAGTCCAATGCTTATCTCGTTATTTCACTTAGGTTAAGAAGCCCTTCCCTTTAGATTAGAATCTAGCTTAAGATCTTAACTGAACGCTGCCAAGCAGTAGGCGGTGCACAGCAAGCGTTCGGCTTACTAAGTCTCATCCAGGTAAGCAGGGTGAGTATTCCTCCCTCCAGTTTCCCTTACGTTAATTGCTCTCTAGACGTATCCGCCGTACTTCTCAAAACACCAAACACTATCTTTCCTTTCCTTGCACACCCTAGTTTTACACCTGGTATAGGCGCCAAGCAAAACTTAGTAAACACTGGAAATGCCGTCCAGCCCCTTTGCACACAACAGTTCCACATAAAAGTAGAACAAATGGTAAAGGCGCGGGTAATCACATTTTAAAGGAAACTCATACAACGAGCTTCCGTGATTAGATCGTCAGTACAGTAAAACTCTTATGCCAAGCGAGTTGAGAAATTGTTTTTAAAGGAAAATGTAGAGCATAATTTTTGCTATCCACACTAAATATATTATCCCCCCCCCCACCCACCCCTGTTAGTAATTCGCAACAGACACCTCTTACGCCAAGCAATTTAAATATTAACAACCCCTATTAAGTAAGTAAATAAGTAATTTACGAGAGAAACCTAGTATGAAGAAGCATAGATAACTACCCTACTCTATTAAGAAAATTGCTCATTATTTAAGATTAACCCCCCCCCCAAAATGAAGCTCTATTAAGATATCTATGATAAGATTGTGATATCCCATAGGATAAGTTGGAACAAATAACTAATTATGTATTTTATTACAGCAGTGCAATTATACCTTGTGTATGGTTGTAGGCTATAAAATTTTCTTTTGCATACATATTGCTATAGCTTAGTGGAAGGTAGTATTGGCAAAATGCATACATAGAATTAGGAGACCTTGCAATTATATTTACACATACACTTCTGCCGGTGCCACAGTAATTAGTTTGTACACGCATTCAGTCAGGACACACTACAGTTTATCTTTGGTTATGCAATCCGACCTCAGAGGAAATGCTTATTTGTCCCTTTCAACACAATCAGCTATGCCACATGGCGAAAGCGTGCTAGACAGGCCGAACGCCTAGCGAGGAGGTTGAACTCGACCCCATGTAGCAACTCAGCGAAACGACGCACGCGAACGGATGTGCGTTATCATAGATATTACTCCTGGCACTATTCACTAACACGCCAGATGACTTTGCATAGACTTGCCTTTAATATTTTTATTTTACATACATCCCTTAACGTATTGCGAAGCGTGCGATAGCAAAAAAAAACGCACTAATAATTTTTAAGATGTAATCGTAGAGTACACTCATAATGTAGAATTCTTTTTCCAGCAGTGCATTTGAAACAGGAGATTCAGTTAGCAATTAAGACACCGTTCCCTCACGAAGCAGCAAATATAGGAAAGTAATCAAGTAGGAATGCATGAAGTAGCCGACAGATGAACGGCAATGTTAATCTAGCACACAGGCGTAATCACGAGCTTGGGCACAGCAGGGCAACATAGCAACGTACGACAATTGTTATCAAAAGTATCATCGTTAGTATATTATTAATAAGTATTACATATCTTGTGGTAGGTACATGGGTTCACCTAGCCACGAGGTAACGACCTAGAGAAAGTATTTTTAAGTGTAGTTGAGGAAATATATTATAAATATCTTGAGGCTGGTACAAGGGTTCGCCTAGCCTCGAGGTAACGACATTAAGAGAGTATTTATTCAATAAGTTGAGGAAGTATATTAATGATATCTTGCGGCGGGTACAAGGGTTCACCTCGCCTTGAGATAAGGGAAGAATGGAAGAGATATAGGAGATATTAACATAACTACGTTGATAACAATTGCAATTAACAAATAAGATTATTGTCCACACCATGCCCAGAGCCCACATTTTACGCAAGCCAGATGCTAAATAGGAACGTCACGCCGAGTAGTATTAAGTTAATAAATTCTCAGAAAGGCAGTGTATAAGTCAGAATAATACTGACAACCGGACGCCGAGAGCCATAATTTCA
Source organism: Meconema thalassinum (assembly GCA_946902985.2). NCBI lineage: Eukaryota > Metazoa > Arthropoda > Insecta > Orthoptera > Tettigoniidae > Meconema > Meconema thalassinum. Next base: position 1,076,815,076 of record OX336389.2, read on the forward strand.
CTTTCCTGGACATAGCCAACCCACGGAAGGCGGAAGGATGCTAGCGGCGATCCATTCACCCTAATACATAGTGGATTAACGTCCGTTGGGATGCGTTCTGTATCGGAGTAAAAACAGTCTGCCAACAGGCATTATCTTTACGGTATTCTGATAAAATGTTAAGAGATGTTTTTACTAAAATGAACCTAATACATAGTGAATTTAACGTCCGTTGGGATGCGTTTTGTATCGGAGTAAAAACAGTCTGCCAAGAGGGGATATTTTTACGGCATTCTGATAAAACATTAGGAGATATTGATAAATTTTGTGATATTATAGCATATTTTTTTCATACGTTTGTACTATTAGCCATGCTGAACGGCGTAAGCAAGCAGTGGCAAAATTTAGATATATAAATCGTTATATGAGAGATAATACCGTGCAAACAAGCGAAAAGTGATAAAGCGGTGACACTGATACGGGAAACATCAAGGCAGAGCAAATACTAAAGGTAAAGTGCAATTATAGAAGCTAAAAATGTAATACCAACGTCAGGAAAATAGTTAGGTTAGAGTTGAACAAATCACAGCAGTTTACAAACGACACACATCAGTAGAAAACTCTACAATACAAATTAGACCCGCATGACACTATTCCATAAGCGACAAATCTACATCGCCTGTCGAGATCGCAACAAGACATTTTACCAAAAGCCTTACTGCAAGCGCTACACACAGTACAAATTAGACCCGCATGATATTGCTCCATAGGCGACAAATCCACAGCACCTGTCGCGATCGCAACAAGACATTCGCACAATTCGCATAAACTTCAAGATGGCGACCGAGTTAGAAGCACGCTTAGGAGGAGCTCTCAAATTTATTGAAAATACTGTGAGTAGCGGTGGATACTTAAATAAGATGAACAGAGAAGATTTGCTCAAAGCGGTAACTGACATCAGGTCATATATCACAGAAATGAAAATGTCAGTGGACGTTACAAACGGCGAATTGGAAAATGTCATGAATGCAACAATGGAGGTTATGAGTGTGCAAAGAGATAACATCATACAGGAGGAAGACTCTCTGTTGGTGGAACAGCTAGTGACAACTGGTGGTCAATCTGCACACCACGGAATCAAACATCAGCACCTAGTGGCACCTGGCGGTCATAGAGAAAGATCATCTGTGGTTGCATATCCAAGGCCTACTTCAGCGGAGAAACTCTGCAATACTAGATTCTCTCAACAGGGGGATAATCACATGTGCGAAACCTGCAGTCTACGTCTGAAATCGAACGGAATGGCCCCAATGGAGACGAGCAACCAAGGAATAAACAACGAAGTAAAAGAGTTAGCATTGGAAAACAAAAAATCATATGATCACATCCAAGAAAAACTTGAAGAACTATCTGATAACCTCATGAAGAAAATGACCTTAATTCTCGAGACACAACTGCAACAAGCAGATATACTAGCAAAACAACAAGTCTCGCGCTACTCAAAAATTCAAGACACTACCGAAAAACCAACAACAGCAACGCCGCTGCACCCCCGAACCATCAAACCACAATCACCAGACCCACAAACCACCACAGCAGAGTCAACAAATAAACGCAACTATCGATACGAAACCAGATCACTATCAAGCATAGAATGGCCGGGACTACCCAACAAAATTATCAACCGTGACACTACAACACAAGGAGAGACGAGAAGACCAGACAATACAGAAAAAAAGATATCAGCTACAGAATCAAACACGAAATAGCAATACCGATCACCATCTAACACAGTAATCGGCACTGGAACAGAGAACGACGATCTACAAGCGGAAGGGAAAACGGCATGGCTATTTATAGGGAAGCTGAAGAAAGAAACGACCTCGGAGACGGTAATAAACTACCTAAGAAAGAAAGGAATCCGAGGGGACGTCAGCTGCGAAGAGACCGCCATAAGAGGAGACTCCAAAGCGTACAAAGATGGCATCCCTTTTGACTGCCTAGAAATGACATCCAACCCCGAATTTTGGCCAAGTAGAGTAATTGTGCGTCGATTTCGATTTCGCCTCCGCAGAAGAAGCGAAGGCGCATCTCTCGAATAACTGCATTAACATGCTCCTGTGGAACGTAGAAGGGTTTAAAGGACTACTGAAACTAACCCCAGGAAACACATTTGAAACATCTGACATACTAATCTTCACAGAGACATTCCTAACGACACCTATTGATATAGAAGGTTTCTACTCCATCCACTCTCTAGCAAGAAAACCTACAGAAGGAAGGCCATCAGGAGGTGTATCTATCCTCTATAAACCATGGATAGGACCCTTAAAGACCGTACATATAGAAGAAAACCTCATAATCGCGAAAGCAAACAACTTCACGATAATAGGCACTTATGTACGCTCCAACACTGATACCGAGGAAATAATGGAACTCCTCACGCTCTCCCTACGGAAAGTTGCAAACCCAGAAGAAACCATAATACTAGCAGGAGATATGAACTGTAGACTAGACAAACCCGATACGAAATGTAAAACTGTCCTTACATTCCTTACAGAAGAACATTTCAAAATAGTAAATGACCCAAGACGCAAAACTTACTTTGCCCATAATCGCAGTAGCACAATTGACCTCGTGTTCCACAAAGGAAATGATATTGAAATTTTAGAACAAAAGAGTCTATGGACTTCACCAGTAACCCCACTAAGAAAACACATCCCAATACAGACCAAATTCTTACTCAAAACTCCAAAGAAAGTTGTTCCGAATTGCGTCAAGACCATCATATCCAGACACCTTAACATGGCAGCACTACAGCGACAACTAGGAAAAGTACCTGAAGCAGAAAAGACAATCAAGGAAAACGACCTAAATTCAGCCCTAACAAGATTAACAAGATACTAGGAGCAAGTATAACCCACAAACAGATTACAAGGAAAGCTCAACCGTGGTTTGATAAGGAATGTTATGCAGAAAGACAAACTACACTAAAGGCGCTACTTATAGCTAGGATCACGTCAACGCCAGAGGACCTAAGAGTATATGGGGAAACACGGAGATATTACAAGAATCTCCTAAAACATAAACGCTTTCAATACATAGAAAAAGAAGGTGAGAGGATCGCCAAAGAAGCAATGAATGATCCATACATAGCCATCAGACCAAGAATATCGTCAAGATATAGCAACGTAGAAATAAGAATATGGGAATCGCACTTCACTCTCATCCTTAACGGTACAGGTCAACAAGCGGCATATGAAATTGAATGTAGATATCAACACGAAGAAATACTCCACATCACTAAAACAGAGGTATTGGACATAATCAATGCTACGAAATGTAACAAGGCCGCAGGACCAGACGGGTTTTCAAACGAACATCTAAAGGAATCAGCACAATACCTATCAGAACTATGGTCCAAGCTCTTTACCAAATGCCTAGAAACAGGAAATATTCCCGAAGAATGGAGAAAATCGACCATTAAAACTCTCTTTAAAGGAAAAGGTGAAACCAACGACCCCAACTCGTACAGAGGAATTGCACTGGAAAGCAACACCTTCAAGTTACTGACAAGAATTCTAACCAACAGGATAGTATACGAAGTCGACTCCAAGATACCGGAGGAACAATTCGGCTTTAGACGAGGAAGAGGAACCTTGCACGCAATTCAAAATCTGTTAAATGACATAGAGGAAGCAAAACGACTCCAAAAGGGAAAGTTTTATGCAGTCATTATAGACTATACAAAGGCCTTCGACCTAATTGACAGAAGAAAGCTCACATCGAAACTTCTAAATATCATCGGAAATCACAATCCTTTAACAAACTTAGTAAAAAATATCCTGGCATACAACCAGATCACCATAGATGACGCAGTATGCAAAACAAAGGAAATCACCCAAACTAATGGAGTGTTGCAAGGTGAACCCCTCAGTCCCATACTGTTCAATATTGCCACAGCCGATGTAACAACAGCAATCCGAGAGAAATCAAAGGACGCAGTGATCTACATACATGCGGACGACATGGTCCTAGGATCACCAAATAAGGAAGAACTCCAACACGCCTTCTCAGCACTGGTAGAATGGGCAGGAAATAACAGTCTGAAAATAAACTGGACAAAAACCCAACAGATGTTTTTTCGGAAAGGTGGGCGTGTAGCAGCAAACGACAACTTGCAATATGAAGAGGTCAAAGTGGAAATAGTGAATGCAGTTAAATACCTTGGGATCACTTTACAGACTACCGGAACATTCAGACTACACATCCAAGACAGAGCAGTGGCTTGCTTGAAAGCCATGTACGACATTGTCAATCTACAGCAGCTATCCTTAAAAACAGCTATGCATCTGTTTGACGCAAAGATCCTACCAATTCTCACGTACGGGATCCACTTGATATGGGACCGACTAACGAAGAGAAAGGAAGCTTGTAGTTTAACGTGACCGTTAATCTTGAGATCATGAGCCACGGGACCTCCTTTTTACGTGGAATCCGAACCACAGGACATGGCATTTCACTTCGAAAATCTCACATGCATTGACCGGGAATCGAACCCGGACCGCCTTGGTGAGAGGCATACAGCTAGACCGCTGAGCCACCACGCCCCCCTAACGAAGAGAGATCTGGCCACCATCGAAAGAGTTAAAGCCCAATTCCTGAAAACCTTAATGGGCATCTCAAAATACACGCGCTCCCGCCTAATATATGAATTAGCACGGGAACCCTTCCTCGTCGAAGAAATAAGAACAAAATTACAGCTTCCATCAACAAAGAATGCTGAAGCGCACCTAGCAGAGAGAAGAGATAAGAGGGAAGGCATTCCGCTAGAATTTTACAGCACGGATGCCATGATCAACCGGAACTGGACCAGCGCCAATCAGAAACTAAGACATGTGGTGATAAAGTTAGTAGTGCATGGGTACCACCATAAAATATCTAAAAACATGTCCTACCACGCCCCAAATGAACTCTGCGTGTGCTCGTTATGTGACCAGTTCTGTGCCACATATCACATCACACGATGTAAAAATAACCAGAAATCACTCTGTGATTATAGCAAGGACTAACATTTAAAATGAACAAAGCATCATACAGTGTTGCTCTATTTCACAAATAACATTCAATTTACAATATAATGACTGGTCATGAATGAATGCTTTAATGCACACATTCCTGATTGATTACTGGATCATGATGTTTTTCACATCAATTAACTCTTTTGTAACATGTTTGTTTCACTAGTGTAAATCTATGTTATGCACATTCGTGCGCTTTTCTGTTAATAAATAAAATAGCATATTAGGTACTTTGGAAGCCTACACAGCTGGATACATTTTCGGATTTTATATATGAAGAGAGACCGATATTGAGAGAGAAACTGCACATACGCTAAAACTAACAAGTAAAGTTATAAATTAATAATTTTTCAGTGTATTAAGATTATTTGCGACGGAAGAGGATGCAATTTACACATGTATCAAAAGCCAAGGGTGACAATGCGAATTGGGAGGTCACTTGGTAGGGGTAACTCCTTCCAGGCATAAAGGTAAGGCCAAACTACTATACGTATGGGTCCACTGGGTGAGACGTTTTGGAAACTCGCAGTTTTCCCAAACCACAATATGCATTCGTTGGTCACTCGGTCCTCATTCCGACACCACATTGCAAATTGGAAGGTCACTAGGATTCCTGTCCGTACCTTACCGCCCCATACCATGTTACGTATTTCGCCAGACAAAGGTTCACGTGTAAGCCCTTCAAGGCACATTGCGTATTGCACACCATGTGGTTAAAGTAAATCCTCGTACGCATCCGTATTTTCCACGACACGAAGGCAACAGAGTACATTAAATGAATGAAACTATGCAACTGAAGTATACTAGTAGAAATTCCATATAGAGCAACCCCATAAATTTTATTACAGAGCAAGGGTAGTCATTTCATTGAAGATACATTTTAGAAAATTACCATGGCTGCGGATACACCCTAGGGAGAGCTTAAATTTTTAAGAAATAACTTTAATATATATATCCCCCTTCGAGAGATTTCTTCCTACACCCCCTATCTAGACACACGATTCAACCCCTACCCCATGTATATAGTATACTTAGCTAAGGGAAGGCAGTCATATTAGGTTTAGCATTAAGGATTAAATTAGATACTAAGTCAACCCCATTCCCCCCTACCTAACGTGGCAAGTTTAACAAAAGGGTATTTAATAGCATGTCATTAACAAATGTTATTTTTTCACAGAAAAATTTCACATGTCAATAACAAATGTAATTTTTTTTTCAGGTAATATTAACGTGTTAATCTATCTTTCCTGAAGGTCTATAATGAACATACCATAAAGATAGGCATCATGGCAAAGAACACCATGTCAGCCACGTCAGAATTATCAAGTTAGCCCGTAGAGGCAATAAATAATATCCAGTTTCCATAATTTCCAGACGACACGGTCGCCAGTTTAACAAAAAATTCATTTAATTATCACAACTAGATATAAACGTAGTGCGAATGTCATTTACATAATGTCTGCATATTACTAGGTTCAGAAGCGAACACGTCGCTTAAGTGAAACTGAGAAAGTATAAGAGTAATAATTAATGTTCAATTTTCACCTATAGTGAAGTTCTACGACGATATATGTGAGAGTATGTTCAAGTTCTACGTAATATAACAAGGATCTACGAATATAAATGCTTAAGGAAGAATATTTCAGTTTTACGACAGTGAATATAGGAAGCGGTAGAGTGAAATACCACAATGGTGAATATGTGAAGGAGTACATATTACACGTTATTTTATAAATATATTTGTACATAAATCAAAAGCCTCCGTGGCTTAGGCAGCAGCACGACGGCCTCTCACCGCTGGGTCCGTGGTTCAAACCCCGGTCACTCCATGGACAAAACGGAGGCAGACAGGTTTTTCTCCGGGTACTCCGGTTTTCCCTGTCAAAATTTCATTCCAGCTACACCCTCCACTATCATTTCATTTCATCTGTCATTCATTTAATCATTGCCCCAGAGGAGTGCGTCAGGCCTCGGCAGCCGGCACAGTCCATATCCTCGCCGCTAGATGGGGGCTTCATTCATTCCATTCCTGACCCGGTCGGAGACTGGAAGCAGGCTGTGGATTTTCATTTCATTTGTACATAAATCGAAATGCAGACATTCAGTAAAGAGACTACATCGCAATACGTCACCGACTTCAGAAAAAGATTAACAGTACCAGGGTAAAATAGTCCCCATATAAGAGAAATTAAGAGTGATTTCTGATTTCAGAATAATATTAAGCTGTACAATCCTGTAACCCCCACAATAGGACATAACTGCAGGATGCCAGCAAGGCGAACGTGGAACAAGACCGACGACCCCACACACGTGGAAACAACAATAACAACCATCAAAACGAACAAAACATAGTAGCCTGTAAGCCGATTTAGGCAGGAGCTTTCAGCTATTTATTTCAAACACTTGAACGTAATTTTTTTCTAATTTAACTAAGCATAACTACATTTCTTTTTCAAGCAAATGCTAAAGCACTTTTAAGGGAATTTGACGTTTTCTAGAATACGTAAAACGATTTTCTTTTTCTTTTCTCATCTCCACGTTGTAAGGAGGTTAATATTATTAGCGCACCCTCGCGGCTATACTTAACCCAGCGTAGCAAAAGCAATACACTATTTTTCCCCTTTCTTACACATGCTATAGAGGATACGTGCTAGCTCACGAGGGCTAACTATTACTTAAGCTCCTTACAGCATCATTTTATATCGTAGGAAAATTACAGATATGCATGCACCCTCCCGGCATGGCTCGGCTTGACGACGTCGTACGCAAGTCACGCACTGGTCCGAGAGCGGTGTGCACACCTTAAATTTCCTATGCGACTTCATTCAACATATATATTTCAACTTCATATCTCAGCTGAAATTCCATTTTTTTTTCTTTCAATCTTAGCAAAACAATGTCAATATTTTAATGAAACTTTCAAGTCTGCAATATAGGCAGCACAAATTATGTCAAAAATGAAACATGGAACAAAGCACGATACAGAGAAACTAACTGTCTAACAAACCACCCCACCCTCTTGCCACACCCTCCACTCCCTAGTACGGCACACTTTCGCTCACTCTCCCATCTACGAAGAAGAACAGAAGAAACGAAGGACGATAAGAAGAATCAAAGGCAAAATACAACTCGAAGAAAGGAAAGAAGAAGAAGACGAAAGAAGAAAAGTCTAAATTTACTCCCCCACGTCTAATCCAATAATCGAGGACGATTATTAAAACAGGGAGGAGACTTGTTGAAGCCCCAACCCTTATACAAGGGTTGCGCCTATACCTACATACAAGCTACTTAGAGGAAACTACAGAAACTACGGGAATAACGGCATGGCAACACGACTGCAAGGCAAGCAGCAGGTCACAGCCCTAAGTCCGCCAGCTAGCAGGCTAGAGAGGACACAGCGGACATTACACTCTAAAATTCCGCTGAATAGACTGACACCGCTCAATTTCCTTATAAATATGAGGTATAAACACGCGCCGCCCTCTTTTACTTACGGCTCTCTTACCTGATCGACGTCTTGATCAACGAGTCTATTACGCTCTTTTGAGCAGTGCTACGCTTACACGACATCGAGGACACATGGTACCAACGGTAGGGTGAGTGGGAACGTGTCTACTAAACTCCATTTCCTTCTAGTTATTATTTCACTCCTCCCCTCTTTTCATCGCAACTATTAAGTAATAAACCCCTTTCGTGCAGTCCAATGCTTATCTCGTTATTTCACTTAGGTTAAGAAGCCCTTCCCTTTAGATTAGAATTTAGCTTAAGATCTTAACTGAACGCTGCCAAGCAGTAGGCGGTGCACAGCAAGCGTTCGGATTACTAAGTCTCATCCAGGTAAGCAGGGTGAGTATTCCTCCCTCCAGTTTCCCTTACGTTAATTGCTCTCTAGACGTATCCGCCGTACTTCTCAAAACACCAAACACTAACTTTCCTTTCCTTGCACACCCTAGTTTTACACCTGGTATAGGCACCAAGCAAAACTTAGTAAACACTGGAAATGCCGTCCAGATCCTTTGCACACAATAGTTCCACATAAAAGTAGAACAGTATCCTATTTATTTCTATGTTCTTCTTAATCTGCCGTTGGTCGGGTTCTAAGTTCCCCCACCTATCTGTTGATTTAATTTTCAATCGATCCAATTCTTTGCTTAAACCCAATACATTGTTATCTACTGATCCAATCTGTTCTTGGATATTCGCGGTATTAGTCTCGATCGTGTTAAATTATTCCTGCGATTCGTCCTGCGTGATTTTAATACCCGCAGTGTTGTTTACGTCATCCAATTCTATTTGTTCAACTTTCGCAGCTACCATCTCGTCCAATTCTGACAGTCTTTTGTCAAATTTACATTCAATTGATTTTATTTGTCCTAACTGCTTATTGTTGTTATCATACACCTAGTTTGCCAGTCTGTTCAATTGTTCCTTGGTACTTTCATTAATTTCGGGAGTAATCTTGTTTAACTGTTCGGTTTGTGCTACCGCCTGTTCTGCAAGTGTACTGTTTAATTGCTCTGTAATATCACTTAATTGTTTGTCATTACTGTCTTTTTTGTGCCTGCAACTGTTCTGTTATGTTATGGTTTAGTGTTCATCACTGTGTTCCTGTATTTCAGATTTTAATACAGATAATTGTTCGTTACTGTGTTCTTGCATTTCGTGTTTCTGCGTCTGCAATTGTTCCGCAATGTTATTGTTTCTTATAACTATTTGTTCATTAATGTGTTCCTTCAGTTCAGATAATTGTTCCTTAGTACTATTTCTTAATTCACATTTCATTTCAGCCAACTGCTCCTGAGTTTTAGCTGAAGGAAGTTCAATCAGCGCCCTGATCTCACCAATCGTTGCCATCGCAATACACAAATACACTCTTGATAAATAGGATTATGCAATAGGTAACATCCGCCGCACACACACACATGTTTGATATTTACAAATTAATTATACTCAATCATTTATTTTTACGTTAAATCTCCCAACAATATATGTATCAATGAGTATTCTGAATTTAATTTTAATTTTTAATTCACCCCTTTGATCTGATCATAAATTCCTAACCTGACTGAATTTACATAAACATATCTTAATTAACCAGCTGTTAATTAAAAATTTAAGGCAAAACCTTCCTATCATTCAAATATTCTGAGTTCATTGGATCAAAACAATCATTAATTTTATCTATAAACTGGGCGCCAGAAACACATTATAAATCAATACAATATCAAATAATAACTTTATTGCAGCCAAATGGCCATATATAAGGTATACATTGAGATGTATCACACTGTTAACTATAGATTACATTTTACAATAGTCCATAAGGGATTGTCCTCGTTTGGTGCATTTGTTGAAATGATATCGCTCGCATTGACCTTCACACAGCTTACAAACGCACTGCTCAGACGGTTCATGATAGCCCTGTCGAGTACATAGCTTGTGGTGAAAACCATGTATTGCCAACCTAGTTAGAGCACTCCGCATATCATTATTTGGTCCAGACCAGCTACGATTGAGCATGGCATCAGTCGAGTAAAACTCCAGGTCGATGTCTTCTCTTTTCTTCTGCCTAATTTGTAGAAGCTGTTGTTCTTGTTTGGTAGATGGAAGCTGCATTCTGGTTCGTAGATCTCCTATTAGGAATGTCTCAGAGGCTAGTATGTACGCCAGTCTTGAGGGTGACATCTTGGAAATCCCCAATGCTCTTTTTAAAAATCTAGCTTTTACGCTTTCAATGGCTCGGAGATCGGTTACTGTTAGGTGTCCCCAAGTAAGTTCTAGCCCGTAAGTTAGAACTGGGAGTACCTTAGCGTAAAATAGACTCATAGCCGTGCTTAAAGACAGTCTCGTGGGATCCGAGATTTCATAAATGCTTCTTATGGCTGCCACGGTTCTCTCTCTTACGTGGCATTTGAAAGAATTAGCTGAAGGTTGAAGTGTGATACCCAGATACTTAAATGAGCTCACGACCTCCAGGTCCTCCATTCCGCACTGTAGCCTGTCCTTGTTTGCGATTCTTCCCCCTTTTCTGAATACCATCTGGACTGTCTTGTTTTTGTTAATTTCCAAGCTGTTTTTAATGGCGTAATCTTCGAGTTTGCCCATTACGTTTTGTAATTCTTCCCTGTTGTTCGACCCTATAACCATGTCGTCCGCATATACATAGATTGCCACGGAGGTTCCGTGAGTAATCTTTTCGATGTCTGCCAAGGCGATGTTGAATAGTATGGGGCTTAACGAATCCCCTTGGAGAACTCCATTACTCTGTACTATGCTTGCTGAAGATGTTTTGCCGTCCTGTATTGACACTCGGTTGTATGCCAGGATGTTGTTGATTGCTATAATCAGTGGGTTGTCTTTTCCTATCATGCCGGCTACTTTAGAAAGGAGCATATCTCTATTCAGCAGATCAAATGCCTTCCTGAAGTCTATGAAGATTGCATAGACTTTTCCCTTTGGATGTCCAATGTTCTCCTGTATATTATCAATGAGATTTCTTACTGCATTTAAAGTTCCTCTTCCTTTCATGAATCCAAACTGTATCTCCGGGATCATTGTTCCAGCCGCTGCGACGAGTCTGTTCTCCAGTATTTTTGCAAAGACCTTGTAGATGTTGTTTTCAAGGGCTATGCCCCTGTATGCGTCTGGGTCGTTTCTATCTCCTTTACCTTTGTACAGCATCTTTATAATAGAGTGCCTCCATCCATCTGGGAATTCTCCTGTTGCATAACACTTGTTGAACAAGGTGGTCCATGTGTCAAGCAGTGTGTCACAGGTGTCTTTCAAGTTTTCGTTAAATATCCCATCAGGCCCCACTGCTTTCTTGTCTTTGGTGGCGAAAATAGCAGTTTTGACTTCCTGCGGTTCTATCGGGTCAGTTATAGTGTCAGTATTTCTCCGTAGTGGAAGAGCAGTTTTAATATTTTGCGTGTTTAGGATTTTTGAGAAGTGATTTTCCCATGAAGTTATCGGTAGGTCTGGGGTGGAGCATGTTTTTCGCGTCTTAAGTGCGATGAATGGGTCGCTGAGGGCTTCTTGGGCTTGCGTTTGTGCCCGCTCTTCAATGTGCTTTGCTTTATTTTGCTGTAGCAGTTTTTTGTACGCTTTCCTCTTCAGTGCGTACTCTGTAAGCGTGGTGTGGTCGTTTGATTGTCGCGCCTTATGGAGGAGATCCAGGGTCTCTTGTCTAAGTTTGTAACATTCTGAGTCAAACCAGAACTTGGCGATTCTTGGTGGCTTCCTGATTTGCGAATCTTTGATAATGTTCAGCGTTGAGTTAAGTGCTGAATCTAGATGACCTTCTTCAAGCATCTGAGATATATTTTGTAGCTCGTCATTTCTCCTTTCGATGGTGTCAGTCCATAGCTTTCTTGTAGTAATCCACTCGCTCTTATTTTTGGGCGGCGACCTTTCTTCTGTAACAATTCTTGAAAGGACAGGTATGTGTTTCCTGAGAGCAGCAGCTGAGTCCGAATATAAGACTTCTTGCTTGTATGGTGATAGGCAGTCCCCTTTTACGAAGATTAAATCTATGGTGCTTTTCCCGTTGGGAGCTACATAAGTTACCTCTTCTGGTCTGTTTAGCAGAGTGTATCCCTCGTCATGTAGGAGTTCTAGAATTAGACTTGTTTTGTTGTCAGGTTTGTCAATTCGACAGTTGAGGTCGCCCCCAAGAATTACGTTTCTGTCTTCTCTCGCTATTGTAATGGCTCTCGCAATGTGTTCCACTGCGTCATCTATTTTCTTGATGGGGCTGATGTATAGACCTATGATCGTTAATTTGTCTGTTCGAACAGTTACCATGTTCTCTTCCATGAGTGATTCCTTCACCTTTCCTATGCAGTCTTTATATAAGATGCTTACTCCTCCTTCCGGTCTCCCTTTCTCTTTTGGGATAGCCAGGGCATGCTTGCTATATATGTGTGGCAGGCTTATATGTTCCGTTAAAAATGTTTCTGTGGCTATGATTACATCAAACCTGCGCCAGAATAAGTCGGAAGTTAATGAAATGATTGACTTCAGCCCTTCAACATTCCAGAGTAGAAAGTCCATAGTTTCCAATTTTGTTTTTGTATGAGTCGGGTTATAGACCGGGTTATGAGAACGCGCCTGCTCTTTGCCTCCGAAAAAGAAACTGGCGCACTATAATGTCCTCAGGCCAGAAATTGGGATCTTGTAAAGAGTCTAAAAATCTGAAGTCTACGCCTATTTTGAAAGCTTTACTAGACCTTATACTTGGCAGCATCTCACACTCAATATCTCCTTCAATACCATTTGTTTGGAGGAAGTCGATTATATCTTCTGCTTTCGTTTCACTGCGCAATCTACCCATGTAAATCCATGCCTTTTTAGGGGCTGCCTGCAATTGTGAGGCCGTAGTCTGTTTGCAGCCGATCACAAAATTCCCTCTTGTAGAAATATTTCTAGTTTCGTTCGCGTTATATCTTCCTCCTCGGTGTGTATTCCAAGGGACTGATGAGTAGCGTCGAGTATCCTTATCCCCGCTGCGTACTTCCACGCAATCTCCTTCTGACGCTGGCCCTATGATTGTTGGGGTATGAATTAACGGGAGATTGCCCCTACGTCGTCGACCTACGGCCACAGACCATTCTGTTTTGTCAGATTGCTGTTCTGGACTGTAAGGGAATCCTTTATCTCGAGAGGCATGGGCATCCGTTAATTCTCCACTAAAGGGAGCAATGGTCACTTCATCGTTCCTCTTTGTTTGAGCTGCATTACTATCTCTAATGCTGGACACGGTTTTATTTCCACGGTTGTATGTGGCAGCTTTCCATTCACTTTCTCGTTTTTCTTCACTTAACCTCTCTTCTGGTATCAATAAGTTTTCCATAGCTTTTTCTCGAGTGTCTTCGTTTAATTGAGTATTCATTGCATTTGGTCTTACTTCCTCTATCTCTTTGTTTACTTCCGGTGTTGTGCTGATTCCAAGTATCACTTCCGTTGTCTTAGTTGGGTGAGAGTTTACACTCGCATCTCTGATTTCAGTATCTTCTATTTTCCTTTGGTGGTGATTAGACTCTTTGCCTTCTTTTGTCTCACTAATGTCCAACGGCTTGGTTCTCTCTAGTTCTTTGATCGCCTCTGTTAACATCTCTTTAATCAGTTGAGGAAATGTTTGTGATAGAGTGTCCATTATGGAGTTAAACTTTTTATCTATCACTTCTATTATTTGATCCCTGACGTTCTTTGACACCGTTATTTCAGGTTTGCAGTCATTGCAGAGCCATGTTAGTCTGCAGTTCTTCCTTTTGATGATGTCATATTCTCCTCTCGTCATGTTGGTACATTCCTGGTGCTGCCACTTGGTACATTTCTCACACTCTATGGCATGATCCTCGTTTCTGACAGTCTTTCTACATATATCACATTGCCGCTCTTGTATATTCTCTGCCGCGCCAGTTTCTGCACGCTCCTTGTTAAACGGCATTCTGACCTTCTACACTACTCCTAGTTGGATATATGTCCTGCTTGAACCCGCGGGAATTACGTTGTCCTTAAACCGACAGTTGCTCTCTCCTCTCTATCAGTTGGATTTAAAGATGGCTGAACCCGTAAGGAGCCTCGTGATAATCACTTTTAGGTTGTTATTCACTATCTAACGGTTTTTCAGTAAAAATAACACTTTCACTACTAGAAAACACTTTGATCGCGGCACTTCTCCACTTGTTTTCTTTAACAATCTTGCTAAACCGTATGAAAAACACTTCCAACTCCGAACTTTCATTATACAAACACTGTTATCACACGTTTTTCTTCACTCTAGAATATTGCTATATTCTTCGATATTGATCATGACAGGCAAAGGAGGGATAGTATGCGCCGTTTACAGCTGCAATAATTATTCTTTCTCGAAGAATGCTAGATCATTCTTTCGGTTTCCGAGAGACGTAGAACAGTAAGTACCGTACAATGCTAGAGCAGGTTATCCGTCGTGTCTCAACCTGCCGGGACAGCAGTTCTTGTGCTAGATCCAATACATGAAGTAGGCCTACCTGTACTCGCAGTACCATACAATATCAAATCCAACTGTGTTACGTATTTCTGTTTTAAATGAACTCACTGATTTTACTTATACACTCGGCGGTAAGACTTCGCCTACATTTACTGAATTAACGATTTACACCCGCACTGTCTGGTATCATTTTTCAACAAAATAAATATAAGGCAAGCAAAAGCAACAACAAACCCCCCTTGATCTTCCATTTAATACGGTAATATAACAGCAAAACCCCACTTGGGTCGCCATTTTTTAGATCTATGAACCATTGCAAGAAGCTTAATGAGACTCTGTTTTCGGGGAAGTGTTCGGTCCATATCGAAATTGCTGTAAATTCGCTTCTTATCAATACAAGGTAACATAGCCTAAAATATATGGCACAAAGAAAGAAAACAAGCCGAAAATAAACAAAACCAAATTTATTATCAGATCAAATAACAAAATAACAAAACAAAACATCTCCCTTACTGTTATCCCCTCAATTAAATCATTATTATTCACACAATATCTCTCCCTGGAGATTTCATACAATTCAGGAACTGATACTTGTCCTGTCATTACTACAAATGATATGCGTTAGTGATGTGATGAATGCATGCAAAATATGGTTTGAGTACTAGTATAATGTGCCCGTTTAGACCTAAGTCTGGACGACCACATATGCATTTTCACCATAAATCAGTCATCACGAGAATCCAAACATCCCAGGGCGCCATATGGGTTAAAGTGAGTACAAAAAACCAAAAAAAATGCTTTACTGATTTTCGGCTCGATGCAACAATAAGAATAGAAGGAGATTTTCTGAAAATAACACAATCCGCAAAATTATCTCATTTTATTTAAAATGTTAAAAAGATAACGAAGAAATGCTAAAAATAGCATAATGGATGTATGACGAATCATACATTATATACACAAATTTACAGATTCACCAACACATGAACACTAGGAATTTGAAACCAAAGTCAAATTAATAGTCTTGTTGACTTTGCTCAAAAGAATTATTTACAATCGTACGATTTGTCAGTGCAAATTTAATTATCCATCCTGATTCCTAACTTTAAGTATTCACACGTTGAAATGAAATATTATCATTTGATGAAAAAAATATCACTGTTTTCGTTTGTCTTTCAAAATGTAGCAGAAAATTAACTAACACTTCTTCCAGGAATCAGTATCTCAAAATTGGTTCAGATATAAAGTTACAACAATGGAAATAACACAATATTAATTACATGGACATACGAGCATGGATTCGAAGAACTTCGATAAACAGAAAAAAATATGTATTGAATCAACTGTTCTCGATCCAACAGTAATATTCTGAGTTCTTGACTCAATTAGCAATAATATTATGGTCAAAAATTTATTATTAACAAAATATCATCTCTTTTAAATCTGGATTTAAACATTCAAATATTTAAATATCAATTGGAAATATTATTTAGAGAAATTATCACAAAAATAATATTAGTTGTTGCAATTATCAACATTACAATTCTTTTGTCAGAATGTCAAAATTCAAATTAATTTGCAGAATGTTTATATTCTTAACAGGATCACAAATATACTTTAAATTGTAGTGGTTGTTTAGGAAATAACAGTTTTAATTTATTTACAGCATCGGCCCATTCGATTTAAATGTGTCAAACATCACATTAACATAATTAGCATCTAGACAACGGTAAAGTCTCCTCATAATAAAATAACAAAATCCCGGGCTAACAATTACTAGGAAATATTTATAGAACACGTGGGCAAACCATGGATTGACATGATGGTTCCATAATATAAACCTCGGTTATGAATTCGTCGAAAGTGTGGCTTACAAAAATATTTCAACTCCCAACATTATTTAAAAGTCATCCAACCTACAATATGGTTGATGCTCCATTATAACAACCTCATTTCTGTGACTTAAAATGCACAATCAGAATGGCATATTCAACTATTTCCACACACACAAAATTTCTTCCCAAATTATACATAATAATCAAGCCTTTGCTTGTTACTCAAACTGGAAGATTCGTAATCTAGAAAGCTCCTAAATGAGTTTACAGTAATTTTACCATCAGTTTAAACATTAATTATTCCACACCGTGTCTATTTCTAGCCAAACGTTCTATCACAAGACGTTGCTCAAAACGATATTATATTTATACAAACTCTAGTAAAATCCTAATTTATACCTGGTATATGCTTCCCGTATCATTACTCTCCGTGTCTTTCAAAAGATTTAACTGCATAATGCTAGTGTAAAATGTTCCCATAGGATAATTCTGTTAGTTGAATGTGGGCATGCGTTAACCACTAGCCTTCGGAAAAACAAGTCTCCGATCTAGCAAACTGTTTTAAATATCAACTTTATTAATCATACTACACGATATGATTATCAGAAATATAAATAATAATAATTATTATTATTATTATCTCTTGAAAAATATTGAAAATGATTATTATTATTATTAAATCAGCATTATTATTATTATTATTCCACAAATGAAATTTACGTTGCTAAACAGTTCGGGAAAAATCATCCTCAACTTCTTAAATATGGAAAAAATCCATTCCTCAACTTAAATTTATTATTAAATTTACAGTTACGACGGCTGCCGACCGCGATTAGCAAAAATAATTTCAAAATCAAATAAATGCTCGTTTTGCTCGTCCATTAATTCAAATCATTGACTTCTCATGTCTGAGTGTAAAAACAACTCAGATCAAAGCTTCCATACGCCTTGCAAAAATATTTGCAACAGCAAAATATCGAAGAAAAATGTTTTGGCAAGACTGTAGAGAAATGAGAAATTCCAGCTAACTACGCATAAGAATAATGCAAAATGTAGCTTACATTCTTGTAGATCTTGATGTGGATAATCTGGTCTGAACCAGATTATTTCAGTCTTCTGTCCCCATTTGGACACGTACGTATAATCTCGTATCGGCCTCCATTATATACCCGCAAAAATGTCTAACCAGACATAGCGGTATTCATATTCGTTGCCTGAATATCTTGATGAAAACTGTCTATAATATTAGCTGCTTCAACAGCTGAAGTAATCTTCAAAATGATCGATCCATGATGCAAAATTTACCAGTAATAACTTGGCCCAACTGTGATGCATTCAGTACTATCAATACTCTGACAATCTTATTCAGCACCGGTCCAAGTTCTGATATTCAATTCCCTGGGCAGAGTTTCTCACTCTCCAGACAATGCTAAGCATGCTGGTTTCCCTATGTCGGCTAAATGAACTGGACGTGCAAGACTGGTATGAGAACAGTACTGACTTATGTTGGTTGGTCAAAGTGTTATCAAGACAAAAGCTTGTTCTGGTCATTGGATGAAAATAATCCAAGTTTAAATCTTAGTGGACAGTGGAAAGAAAAATATAGACTAAAACTATCATATGTCCGTGTAGCAGTAATAGTTACCAATGTTCTGTCACAAAGTCTATCACCTCAGTGATAACTTACGATGAATTTCACTAAAACTTCCAACACTTTTCGAAGTACAGTAGCCATGCACTGTCGTAGAATTTCACTAAGTCCTAGCAACTGCGTGCTAGTAAAAACGTAGAGTATTGCAACCATGTGCACGAAGATAATTCTGAAGTATAACGATGTTCGGAGCGACGTAATATGTCTAGTGACAGGGCACTTATGAAGAAGTGACATCCATAGCGACGGAGCACCTATGGAGAAGTGAACATATTTGAGTGGTGTCTGCCAGCTCTTATATACCCAGCGGTCGGACTTCTCTACGTCACTGTGTGACCTCGGCTAAAATTAAAACATCTCATATCTCAGCTTCCGCTCGATCAAATTTCTTGAAATATAGCACGCTTTTCTTCCCTTGTCCGTGCCAGTAATTTGGTGTTAGTCTCATGTTTCTACTCCACAGGAAAATATATTATACAAATATGGCCTCGACTCTGATAACCTTGCTACGCCACTTAGCGATCTCTTGGCAGCATAAAGCTTCTAAATGCTTCTTAGAAGGATTGGCGCGCGCTATTCAAAATCTTAGGTCTGGACTTAGCCTCTGGACCTGTGCTCTCAAATCTGGGCAACTGGATTTGGGCACATCCACCCCACACATAGCCAGAAATAAAAATTAAAAATGTTTTAGTTTTCCTATTCACACTTCAAGCTACCTGGTTCTTGAATAGTAAACTTTCAAATTCGATGAGTTGTAAGTTCCCACGATGTTACCAGTTCCTGTGTCGGCTATCTTATGAAATCTGGTTTCATTTGGGCGGAGACCTTCGCCATCAAAATATGTCCCAAAAATT
The DNA here is from genome assembly GCA_946902985.2 of Meconema thalassinum. Classification (NCBI taxonomy): domain Eukaryota; kingdom Metazoa; phylum Arthropoda; class Insecta; order Orthoptera; family Tettigoniidae; genus Meconema; species Meconema thalassinum. Next base: position 1,076,834,449 of record OX336389.2, read on the forward strand.
CAATTTCCTTTCGACAGAATTGACATTTTCCTGTGTGTTTTTCTCTTCATTTCCCTTGAAGTTTATTTCTTCGGTCTGCTGAAATCGTATTGTCTCATTGCTCATGTCAATGACAGCTTGATATTTCTGTATGAAATCTGCTCCCACGATTATATCAAATGCAATATCCTTCATCACGACAAACACATGTCGAAAATTATGTCCTCCAATCGTAACACATAAATATAACTGAGCTTTACATATGGATGTCTTGTTTGGGATTATTCCTTGAATCTTATTTCCGGACACAGGAATATCTTCTAACTTCTCATCGAGTTTCCAAAGAACATGCAATTTCTCACTTATAAGACATTGCATTGCACCAGTATCAATTAAAGTTTCGACAGACTTGCCGAATACTTCGCATGATATAATTGGCAATCTAATCCTTGTCCCCATTTCTTTACGCTCATGAGTATTTTGTATCAGGTCATCATCCTCTGCTTGCCACTTAATGATTCTGGAAGTGAAAGTTGTAATTATCCTATCTGCCATTGGATATTTGACGTTTCTTTTCCATTGCTCCTGGATTGCTGCAACCCTGATGTACCAGGTTCACTCTGTTTCAGCTGTTCCATTAACTGTTTATTCTCTTGGTGTCTCTCCTCCAAGTTTTACCTCGTTTCCTGTTTGAACTCCTCATTGGATTTTCGTGGATTTTCGTTTCTTGGGGTAGAAGCCATTATTCCTTCCAAAGTACCTTCTCTCTTGGAATCTTCCTTGGTTTCCTCTTGGTCTTCCCCAACGACTTCTATAATTGTTCGTACCATCAGGTCTCGTATATGGTTTGTTCTCATATGACCTATAGTTTTTTGGTTCCATCTTCTTCTCTCTGGATCCTCCCTCGGAGTTTTCTCTTCTCGATGATCTCGAGGAGTCTGAGAATATCTGTCAGCCATAAGTGCAAATACCGCGTTGTCATTCTTGCCAACCTTCTGGTGGAAGAATTGTGCGTTCGTGTGATCCAGCTTTTGCAGAACTTCATCAAATTGTTCCATGTTATAGATGTCCGCAGCTATAAGTGTTCTTTGGACATCCGCAGGAAATTGTCTGATCAAAGCAGTAATTAATTCGTTATCTGGCATAGGCAGATCTAAATGTTGCAGTTTAGATTATTGCCCTGCAAAATATGTCGAATAACGTGTAGGTTGAGAAGTAGAGTATATTTTGGAGTAAAGCTCCACTCTCACCTGTTGTTGAGTTTCTGGAGACCAGAATTTCTTCAATAGTCCTCTAGCAAATTCTTCATAGTTGTTCAGAGTGGATCTAAAGGCTCTAAACCACGTAAGTGCGGGACCATCCAAAAATTTTCCTATTACTCTTATTTCCCTTTCTTTGGAAATTTTAGAATCCTTGAGGTAATCTCCTACTTCCCTCATGAATTCTACTGGTGTCACAATCCCAGTTCCTGAGAATTTTGAAGGTTTATCTTCAACGTTCTTGTGAAAGGTTATAGGAGGGGATTGCATAAACGTTCTAACCTCTTCCTGTTTATGGGGATTATCTACTTTGCTTACTCCCTCAATATTCATACTAGTAATGGTAGGTTTGCTTTGAGTTTTGGCAACACTTTTTGCTTCCTGCTGGTAATCAAAAAAATTGTCACTAAGCTTCTTGATAGTTTCTTTGAGTTCAGCATTTTCTTCGCCTACTAATTTCTTTAACTCTTCGGTATTATTTTTATTGTGTGAACAATAACCCATTCTGATCTTTAACCTGATTTTTAATATCCGCGATTTCTTTCTGGTTCTCCTCAGATCTTTTCCTGATTTCTTCGGTATCTCTCTTAGTTCCTTCTGTCTCTTTAAAATTCCCTTTCACATCTGTAGATATCTTGTTCGTAATCTCTTCGCAATTCTTTAACGAACTTGGCATATCCACAAAGTCTTCCTGAGTCAAATTAATAGTCCTGTTGACTTCGCTCAAAAGAATTATTTACCATCGTAAGGTTTGTCAGTGCTAATTTAATTGTCCATCCTGATTCCTAACTTTAAGTATTCACAAGTTGAAATGAAAAATTATCACTCGATGAAAAAAATATCACTGTTTTTGTTTGTCGTTCAAATAGTAGCAGAAAATTAACTAACACTTCTTCCAGGAATTAGTATCTCAAAATTGGTTCAGATATAAAGTTACAACAATGAAAATAACACAATATTAATTACATGGACATTCGAGCATGGATTCGAAGAACTTCGATAAACAGAAAAAACAAGAAGTTCCGTGACGAACTAAAGAGCCTACTTTACTTAAAATTAAAGATTCATGCCAATGATTAATCTATATGGATCTGTCTAGAATAATGACGAAATTAAGTTGGTAATATCGAAATTTCTAATTAGTTCGAAATACTGTATACCTGGCATAATGTAGCCTAATAGAGAACTGGCCAACGGCCTAGCCGTGTTGAAACACCAGATCCCATGAGAACTCCGCAGTTAAGCAACATTGGGCGTAGTCGGAACTTGGATGGTGTGCCGGTTCTAGGCACTGCGCGCTGTTGGCCAACATAAGGAGGAGCGGAAAGGCCCTGGCCACCCTACCGCACGTAAACTCCGGCTGGGGGTAGCCTCTTCGGAGGCTCGGACCTGCCTTCGGGCAGAATACCGATTAAATTAAATAGAGAACTACAGTTGGCAGCCCTGGTGGCTGAATATATTCTTAAGGTACATAATACAAAATTTGGTTGAAGTCCAATGGATAGCATGGACGTTACATGCAGTTAAACATTGGATCTAACAGCGCGCGCAAAATCATGTTGGCAACAATGACATGCATGTATAGGTCAGAAATAATCTGAAATAATATGATCTATTGTTGTGTCAATTTTGAATGAAATCCGTTAGTTAGTATAGAAGTTACATGCATTATAAAATTGGACTTATCAGCAGGCTTAGAATCATGTTGGCAGCACTGACGTATATTAGTAACTCAAAATTAATCTAGAATGCCAGGTACTATACGTGTGCAAAGTTTAGAGCTATTGGCTTGCATACTTTCTGATATATTGATATTAGGGTAACAAAAATAGAGACAGTATTTATTAACAGTTGGCAGCCCTGGTTACTCTTAAGGATCGGCATAGTCATATCTGTTATGGTACACATAGCACACACGGAATTCGGTTGAAATCCAAATGATAGTATAGAAGTTACATGTATTTAAAGTTGGAACTCTCAGAAGGCTTAGAATCATGTTGGTACCACTGACGTCAAGAAGTTACTCCAAATTAATATAGAATGTCAGGTACTATACGTGTGCATAGTTTAAAGCTGTCGGCTTGCATGCTTTCTGATATATGGGTATTTGGATTTTAAAAAATTAGAGCATTTATTAACAGTTGGCAGCCCTGGGGGCTCTTAAAAATAAGCTCTGTCGTATCTGTTTATGTACACATAGTACATACGAAATTTGGTTGAAATCCAATTGATAGTGTAGAAGTTATATGCATTTAAAAATGTGGACATATCAGCAAGCTTATAATCATTTTGGCAACACTGCCATGTATGGCCTCCTGGAAATTAAACTGCAATATTATTATCTATAAGTGAGCCAATTTTGAAATAGCTCCCATTCATACCTTCCAAGATATCCAACATGGTGCTCAAATTTCAATTGCGATTTTTCAGCAGTTGGTAGCACTGACATCATTTTCAAATATGGCCGTGAGATATTCAGGTATAGATCTTTACTCCTACCAAATTTTGTTTCGATTACTGCAGCCGTTTAGGAGTTGATAGGGGGGACACACACACAGACAGACAGACAGACAGAAGGACAGACAGAGAGACACACATTTGCCCGATCTCATAAGTCTACTTTTTCCTCATTTTTGCAAAATGTGAAAAGAAGGCTAATAAGTATTGAATCATCTGTTCTCGATCCAACAGTAATATTCAGAGTTCTTGATTCAATTAGGAATATTATGGTCAAAAATTTATTATTAACGAAATATCAACTCTTTTAAATTTGGATTTAAACATTCAAATATTTAAATATCAATTGGAAATATTATTTAGAAAATTTATCATAAAAATAATATTAGTTGTTGCTATTATCAAAATTACAATTCTTTTGACAGAATGTCAAAAATGTTAATCATCAAATTAATTTGCAGAATGTTTATATTCTTTACAGGATCACAAATATCCTTTAAATTGTAGTGGTAATTTAGGAAATTACAGTTTTAATTTATTTACAGCATCGGCCCATTCGATTTAAATGTGTCAATAATCACATTATCATAATTAGCATCTAGACAACGGTAAAGTCTTCTCATAATGAAATAACAAAATTCCGGGCTAACAATTACTAGGAAATATTTATAGAACACGTGGGCAAACTGTGGATTGACATGATGGTTCCATAATATCACCCTCAGTTATGAATTCGACGAAAGTGTGGCTTACAAAAATATTTCAACTCCCAACATTATTTCAAAGTCGTCCAACCTACAATATGGTTGATGCTCCATTATAACAACCTCATCCCTGCGACTTAAAATGCACAATCAGAATGGCATATTCAACTATTTCCACACACACAAAATTTCTTCCCAAATTATACATAATAATCAAGCCTTTGCTTGTTACTCAAACTGGAAGATTCGTAATCTAGAAAGCTCCTAAATGAGTTTACAGCAATTTTACCATCAGTTTAAACATTAATTATTCCACACCGTGTCTATTTCTAGCCAAACGTTCTATCACAAGACGTTGCTCAAAATGATATTATATTTATACAAACTCTAGTAAAATCCTAATTTATACCTGGTATATGCTTCCCGTATCATTACTCTCCGTGTCTTTCAAAAGATTTAACTGCATAATGCTAGTGTAAAATGTTCCCATAGGATAATTCTGTTAGTTGAATGTGGGCATGCGTTAACCACTAGCCTTCGGAAAAACAAGTCTCCGATCTAGCAAACTGTTTTAAATATCAACTTTATTAATCATACTACATGATATGATTATCAGAAATATAAATCATAATTATTATTATTATCTCTTGAAAAATATTGAAAATGATTATTATTATTATTATTATTATTATTAAATCAGCATTATTATTATTATTATTATTATTCCACAAATGGAATTTACGTTGCTAAACAGTTCGGGAAAAATCATCCTCGACTTCTTAAATATGGAAAAAATACATTCCTCAACTTAAATTTATTATTAAATTTACAGTTACGACGGCTGCTGACCGCGATTAGCAAAAATAATTTCAAAATCAATTAAATGCTCGTTTTGCTCGTCCATTAATTCAAATCATTGACTTCTCATGTCTGAGTGTAAAAACAACTCAGATCAAAGCTTCCATATGCCTTGCAAAATATTTGCAACAGCAAAATATCGAAGAAAAAATGTGTTGGCGAGACTGTAGAGAAATGAGAAATTCCAGCTAACTACGCATAAGAATAATGCAAAATGTAGCTTACATTCTTGTAGATCTTGATGTGGATAATCTGGTCTGAACCAGATTATTTCAGTCTTCTATCCCCATTTGGACACGTACGTATAATCTCGTATCGGCCTCCATTATATACCCGCAAAAATGTCTAACCAGACATAGCGGTATTCATATTCGCTGCCTGAATATCTTGATAAAACTGTCTATAATATTAGCTGCTTCAACAGTTGAAGTAATCTTCTTGATAGGGGTAAGATCGAAATGATCGATCCATGATGCAAAATTTACCAGTAATAACTTGGCCCAACTGTGATGCATTCAGTACTATCAATACTCTGACAATCTTATTCAGCACCGGTCCAAGTTCTGATATTCAATTCCCTGGGCAGAGTTTCTCACTCTCCAGACAATGCTAAGCATGCTGGTTTCCCTATGTCGGCTAAATGAACTGGACGTGCAAGACTGGTATGAGAACAGTACTGACTTATGTTGGTTGGTCAAAGTGTTATCAAGACAAAAGCTTGTTCTGGTCATTGGATGAAAATAATCCAAGTTTAAATCTTAGTGGACAGTGGAAAGAAAAATATAGACTAAGTCTATCATATGTCCGTGTACCAGTAATAGTTACCAATGTTCTGTCACAAAGTCTATCACCTCAGTGATACCTTACGATGAATTTCACTAAAACTTCCAACACTTTTCGAAGTACAGTAACCATGCACTGTCGTAGAATTTCACTAAGTCCTAGCAACTGCGTGCTAGTAAAAACGTACAGTATTGCAACCATGTGCACGAAGATATTTCTGAAGTATAACGATGTTCGGAGCGACGTGATATGTCTAGCGACCGGGCGCTTACGAATAAGTGACATCCATAGCGACGGAGCACCTATGGAGAAGTGAACATATTTGAGTGGTGGCTGCCAGCTCTTATATACCCAGCGGTTGGACTTCTCTACGTCACTGTGTGACCTCAGCTAAAACTAAAACATCTCATATCTCAGCTTCCGCTCGATCAAATTTCTTGAAATATTGCACGCTCTTCTTCCCTTGTCCGTGCCAGTAATTTGGTGTTAGTCTCATGTTTCTACACCACAGGAAAATATATTATACAAATATAGCCTCGACTCTGATAACCTTGCTACGCCACTTAGCGATCTCTTGGCTGCATAAAGCTTCTAAATGCTTCTTAGAAGGATTGGCGCACACTATTCAAAACCTCAGCTCTGGACTTAGCCTCTGGGCCTGTGCTCTCAAAGATGGGCAACAGGATTTGGGCACAATACGTGATACGTGACCATCATGCGAAGCCGTCAAGTTCTGAATCCGTATGTAAAGAGATAGACTAGCGTTGGGAACTAAACATTACAATAAATACAATACCGACAATCGCTAACTTAAATATACGTCAAAGATTCCCGCTTGAAATCTGGACCCATGTGCCAAACCACCTATAAATTGCCTCAACTAGGGCTTCACAAAATAACACAAGTATAACTAACGTGACTACGCTACCAGAAAAACACAACCAAATGACCGGGTGTCATTTTTACCAAACACAAAACAAGGTGTCGAATACAAATCAAATCATTAAATTGAATACAAAACACACTGCTCAGACAGCAATATTTACAACAAAACATATTTCATTTTATCGCAATACATGAGATTACACTTCGGGCGTGAAGATCTTCCCTTTAATAAAATCAAGGCTTTAACCGAACAGGTAAGCTAAATTTAACATCTTGGTCTAGCCTGGCCGTTCCCCTCACCTCATTAGTGTCCCTTACCTTAGATCAGCGCTCGCTTGTGGACCCTTGCTGCCACATGTCAATCACCCACGTGTGTAAACAAAATATCTCGGGCCTGCCCTTGCATGGCTCCGAGATTACGTTGATTCACAGCTGTACTCCAGCTAAATATGTGTGTCACAAAATAAAATAACCTCAATAATTCCCTTTGAAATTACAAGTTTCGTTGGGACTGGCCAGGGTCTTCGAAAAGCATCACCTGCCATCCGCCGTGCAGCTGACAAGGAATTGGACTCCGCACAAATTCAAATACACACAAATTGACTCACCAACACAATATCACATGTTTCGGTTTGACAATCAGATAGAAAAAAATCACATAAATTATTCCACACTCTCAGCGCGTCTGATCTAAGCTTCGACCGAAGAATCGAAATAATACCAACAGAAATATAGATCATCAATCAAAGTTATAAAGAACGGATGTTTCTTTCCAAAATTGTTGCAACTCGGCAACTCAAATAAAATGCCTGTTCAATTAAAACAGCAACACAATGTAGCTCAATTCCCCCCACATCTATTTTTATCGTTACGCTAATGCAGCTTCCCTATCACCCACTCCGTACCTCATTTCACACAAAATCAAATAATCACAACATATACACGCAATACATGAATTACATTACAATTAATAAAACACAAATATATCAAACAAGTAGTCACGCGTTATTACACATTTACTTCTGAGTGTCGGAAAACACTAAATCCTAACAATCTAACAATTAAAAATCAAGCAAAATATATACAACGTTCCCATGCCAAAATCTACCTACATAATTGAATAATTCAATGTTCAGTACTCAACCATATCTGCAACATCACCCTCAGCGTTCGTCACCGTGCATGATCCAATCGGTATCTACTCAGCCATCATCACCGCTGTGGTAGATCGAACGGTCATCACTCCAGTTATTGGCCAGGTGCCAATCATCTTGATATCTTCTTTTGATGAAATTACTTTTCAAATTATTAAATAGATCACAGCTACCCTTACTAGAATTGCTATAAGAGTTACTACTTTCGCTCAGAGTCCTAAGCAATTTCTCTCGGCGACAATTTCCCTAATTAAGCATAATTGCTCTAATTGCACACGTAACCTATCACAAGTTATAAACATTTTTACAATAAAATCTGAAGTATTTGAAGTGTTAGTGTAGTCAAACCATCGTCTGACCTCAAAATAACTAAGTTCATTTGCAGATAAAATATCTCATAAGAGATTCAAATTACAAAGTGTCGTGAACTATTTCCTCAGAGACGCAAAATAGAAGTGTTGTGTCTCCTGCGAGACCACAAGAATAATTGTGGCACCTGTCTCTTCAGAGACGCGAAATAGAAGTGTCTTAGGCTTGCACATTGGCCTAATTAATACAGAACTGGCATAAATAACTAGGGTGGGGACGATAATTTTACAATAAATCTTAGAAATTGGCTTACAGACTCGCGACAGGTATCATTGATCATAAAATTTCATGCAGGTTACAGATCTGCCATGCGGAATAAAATTCCACCGTAGATTAATCCAATTTCGATTTCCCTCCAATTCTTGATACCGCGCCGATTTGCCGCTGTCGAAAGCATCATCTTCCTGATTCGTTGATTCAAATTCAATTCGTTGCTCTCGTTTCACAGACTCGGCCCCCTTGACGTCACAAATCATTTCCCTTCTCGCTTGCTCAAACACTGCGCTCTCACTCTTGCTTGCTTAGACAAAGGTGCCAGGACTCCCTACGTCACCGGTAACGCCACGCGTCCCGTTCACTGACCCATCATTTCCCAGAACTAGTTAAATATAACTCCCATGTTTCAAGTGCTCGAAATCTTGCAACATCAAGTAGCGACTTCATCCTGCCTTACCGATACCTCCAATACAGCATACAATAAAACATGAAACATTATTATATGAACATTATAATAAGGGTTCACTACAACCCACAAGGGTAGCCAACGTGCACTCTATCAAGGCTACTCATATAACTATAATCGTCAGAATGCAAATGGAATAATATTCTGGCGATGCTCGAAAGAGAGGTCAACAAAATATCAAGGCAATCTGAAAAGTACAAATTGAACGGTTTTATGTGTGAGTGTTCATCAATGTAGAGCTCCAAACGAACCACGGTTGCTGTTTACAAACAATCATCAAAATGCTAAAAACAAATCTAGTTTAGAAAACGAGTTTGCTGCTCAAGATACTACAACGTTCAAAAAAAACTTAACACTATCAAAAGCAACGCAGACTCTACAAGAGGTCCCTGTGGAAAAGGAACAAGAGGAATTGGATAGTTTTAGTGATGATGAGGATGATAATGGTGATTATAATGATAGTGATAAAGATGATTATGCTGTTTATTATTATTATTATGATGATGATGATGAAAAAGAAGAGGATGAGGTGTTTTCGTCAATACAACCATTGAGGCTTCCCCAGTTTTTCAAAACAATAGTGAATGGACATTGTTATAAAAGGATCTACAACAAGCCTTGTGTTTAAAAACTATAACAAGCAAATGTAAAGAATGGTATTCATACTCAAAAATAAGAATTAAAAAATTACAAAACAAAAAAATAAACCATACTGTACAATTTATAACAACAACAAAAATGTATTTTGTGTAAATATTGTAAATTTATTTAAATTAATAAAAATATTGTATGGACACTGCTTGTACTTTTTTATTAGTACCCACCTCCCAATCCTAATCCAACCGTTAACCTATAGTAATCTTAAGTAATTGCCCTTAGTTAACTAAAACTTGTTAGGCCCCTTAAAACAACAAGTATCATCATCATCATAACTAAAACTAGGTAGTCAAAAATATAGTATAACACATTTATTACCTATATGCTAGTGTTATGCCCTAGTGCTAGTGTTAAACCTAGGGAAAGGAAAAAATTAATAGAAGCTTTTACTTTTTAAAACTCAACTGCCTTTGTTATCCTAAGCAGGTTGTTTGTAGTGAACATCTTGCACAGTAGCCATAGTGCAGGTGTTAGGTATACGGTACCCTCTATAAGACTAACATAAGGATAGCTGCGAGTGCCCTTATATACTTTGTGTATGTGCATTAGCCTCTGGCTTAGCTGAAGTTAGGGTAGATTAGGTTAGGTTAGGTGAAGTTAGGTTAGGTTTGGTGAAGTTAGGTTAGTTTAGGTTACGTGAGGACATGTTTTGGTAGGTGAACTGAGGTTAGGTAAAGTTAGGTTAGGTAAAATTAGGTTAGGTGAAGTTAGGTTAGGTAAAGTTAGGTTAGCTGAAGTTAAGCTAGGTGAAGTTAAGTTAGGTAAAGTTAGGTTACGTGAAGTTAAGTGAGGTTAGGTAAGGTTAGGTGAGGACATGTTTGGTTATGTGAACTGAGGTTAGGTGAAACTAGGTTAGGTAAAGTTAGGTTAGGTGAAGTTAGGTTACGTGAAGTTTGGTCAGGTGAGGTTAGGTTTGTTAGTTTAGCATGCCATACGTGTAATAAAACATTATTTGAAATGCCCACCATTTATGAGTGCTGTAGCGCGTGGCGGCCATCTTGCGCATTAGCCCCTGCTCCTGAACTGGCCTATTAAACCTACTCCAAATTGTACTTATGTGCGTATTACTAAGATTTTCTTTTATTCCATAGAATGGTTGCTCTCATAGTTTTGCATTTTTCTTCGTCACAGTTGCGTATCATCTTATGTTAATTTACATTATGTTTTTGCTAGTGAATTAACTTAAAATTTTAAATGTTAGAAGTGACTCCCTCGTAACATAGCTTATTTTTCTTTTGGTGCTTGGAGCAATTGGAAGAGAGTCAAATCGCCGCCATAGGGAAGATGAAGCAGAATGAGGAACAGGTTTTGAAAATAAATCACAATATTGGATACATAGGTAGAACCCAGAATAAATAAAAAGGTTTCTTTATTACAAGCGTAGAAGACAATAAAGTAATTATACAAGAATAATATTGAGCCCGTCAGAGGAGGTTATGCGGGTACCATCCGCCGAAAGAAATAGTACGTCGAACGATCCCGTCCTTCGAACCCAAGACCGGAGAGGATCGGAAGCATTTCTCAAAGGGAATGTGTAGCACGAGAGTCTTGGTCCCAGAGATCTGGTCCATTTGCACGTAATATGTCATAGACACCCGCAAAAACACAAACTAAATAAATAAAGATATCCAGTCTTATGTAAAATTTCGTGAACCTTTCATTCAATAATGTGACCCCTATCCTACTTCGGAGGGTCAAAATCGGCAAGTCCTCAAACCTAGTTACATAATTGAGTCAAAAACCTAAATATGACGTTAACGACCCTTGCGAAAGTCCTTGTTACGCAGATAAGAAAGCAACAAATCTAGGCTCGTGGCACAAACGGAACTAACGCGAAGCAAGTTACGAGCAAATGACTCGGTAAACTTGACATTTAACTGCTGAGCAAACCAATCCCTAAGTTTGGATGGTACCACGTCCACATTTACAATTACATTTAAGTTCTATCTAAATCCTGACATGAGAGAAAATGTTTTGACGAGACGCGTCGTAACCAAAACACTACAGCAAGAGCTAATGATAGCAGAACACAGAATATATTTAAAAATATTACATAAGAATTCCCTCTTACAACTATCAGGGCACAATATAGGAAAATGCACTAGTAAATAAGTCAATAAACACACAGACTCAAGCCTACCTCCGCGAATTGAGAAGCTATTTGCTCCGAATCGTCATCTCAAGAATGTGAGTTATGCTGGCAATAGCGTAGTCATCACTACGACTTACGTTGCTTTGAATCTCGCGGGCCATAAGGTACGAACTACTGGTCCCTCAGGTTCATGTCGTCGATTGCATATAGTGTCAGTTCAGTTAAATTTCTCCTCCCACAGGGAAATGACACAGGAACAATAGTGTCGAAGTTATAAACAACCAAATGGTTCCAAAGTTATTAAGCTGAAATTAATAAATTATGTATCACGTTGTTTTAGGAAAGTGAGATATGTGATTTATAATTCAGGTTTATGTAAATATTTTGTTGGCTTAGTTAAGACACCAGTCGAAGGCTGCAGGTAATCTCCTCAGAGATACACTCGAAAAATCTGACTTCAAGATTCAAAACAACACTCTGAGCTAACAATGGCTCGAGTACAATAACACTATGGTGCGTCTTACACAATTAGCACGCATATAACATCGGTCGACTTGGCCTGCTGGCTCAATGACGCCGGGATTCACCAATAACAAAAGGGGACTTTAATCCGTCCATCCTTACAAAATCTGTGTTCTGAGACCAACAATAACATGAGTTGGCTAGCCTTACACATAAAACGGGGTCGAATAATAAACCAATATTACAACTCGCTATATGATCCACGTCAACAGCTAATAATAGGAAACTCCAATAATGCACATTCCCTCACATCGGTTAGCGGTACAAATCAGATGTTTACAACTCGCAATAGCTGTCACCAAAGCCTAGTTAAATACTCGTAACATTGGCCTTCACATTCCTCATGTGTTCATGACGTCAGAAGCCTAATAAAATAATCAATACGGTCGTCTCCCATTGAATTCTGGGTAGAAACCAGTTCATCCGCTAGTTTGATTCCTAGTATGTAAACTCACTTGCTACTCATCACCGTGTGAGGCGCGGCTCTCGTCCACATTACATTTCATAAACTGTTCACTTTTCATCTGACGGAAACACATGCTAAAAATCCTATTGTGTTCCGCAGATAGCTTTAATAGTGTCCATCACAATGTTTTACCCTATGGTATTCAAATATATATCGTTATCAAAATACCAAAGACACTTAAATTACAGACTGTACAACTTGCAGCTTAACTGCTTTTACATTGAAAGAGATTGTGCTCTGAAAGAAGTTCATTTTCCGTATTGACAGATTCACTATATAACAAAGGAGAAACTGTTCCGCCTAGTCAATACATTTATTTACAACAAGTTATAAACTTGCTATAGTTAGTCAAAGTAAAGTATGTTTTTTCCACGCTTGGACGTCTCCTCATCATGATGATGTATTTCATTACATGACAATCGGTGTTTTTCCCTCTAATACAAGACAATAAGCTCAGAAGCCCCAGCTTGAACAGCAAGTTTCAGTCAACAACATTATAAACAACAGGCCATACATCCCAAGTGAAGTGATATCCACATGCACAAACATTAGTACAGTGCTATATAAGTGTATTCTCAAGAACCTAGCACTACCAATGGTATTACTTTTTACTGATGCGCACTCATGTTACTTCTCATGATTAATATGTCCTTTTTCACCTCATTTCATCCATTCACTCCTCATTTTATGTATTTTTATTATGATATCTTTAATTATGCTGGATTTTGCAACTTAATTTATGGCTGAAGAAGGGACCAGTACTAGAGACCCCGAAACATGTACCATACAATAGCAAGTTTATAACTTGTTGTAAATAAATGTACTGACTAGGCGGAACAGTTTCTCCTTTGTTATATGTTGAAAGAGATGTCAGTGCCTCCTTTCTATTCTGAACTGGGTGGTTCTGTGCACTTAGTTTGGCACTTCTCAAAACAAATAACAACACCTAACCTCTACGGTGTTGGTCCAAATGATACGATTTTAGCCTTGGCTTCATATCCAGATCAGTCCTACAAGACATGATTTCGATCCTCCTTGGAACTAGTGTGGTAAAAGAATACCCACAAACGTTAAATAAACAGTACAAAAATATAACAGTAGCTCTCGACTGTCAACTGATACGCTAATAAATTGTTTCAAACCAAAAATGGGGGGCCTACTATAGGGTGTTCCCTAAATATTTAAGAAGTTCACATCTTCTTGTTCACGATGTCCTTTACCTGACACAAACTCAGCCCTGACATGGCTGGTAAATCAATATACTGGAAAGACACAAATGTATATGTGCACCCCCATGTAGATCACGGTATAGGGTGGCTAACGATAGATTGTCCCAGTTACCAGAATGAAAATACATGTTTCAAAGATAGCCCTGCCTGTGTTGTCGCTATATTTTCGGCTAAAAAAATACTCATAGCTTAGATCTACCTGGAAAAACCTTGTACAATCAGAAATACAGGACTCACGGTTACATAATCGTGTAGTTCACCTCCCTGTTTCCAGTATGAGAGGGGTAATACACATCCAATCCCTTGGAGTGTTCCACTGGCTCCAAAAGCAAGGTCGGAAACCCTGGCCTGTGCTCCTCACGTTCCTGGCTCTCATCGTACGGGTCATCCATGGTAATCCTCCTGGTTTTTTCTCTCCTACATGGCATTTATTTCAGATGCGTTTCCCCCATAATGCTGGTCTACTCCATGCGGAACATCACGTGTAAAAGTCGAAGAATGCCGAACACGTGGCTCGTCTCACGCATCATCTCGATGAAAATCGTAGTTTCACAGAATTTACAAGGTATAACTGTACAAAATTCTACACTGCTTCTACACTGGTGAAGGTGTTTCAAAATTGGTCTTATTCCTGCCACTGAAGTTGAGATATTCGGGCGATATCTATTTCACAGATTCTAATACTGTTTCTAACCAACACAAAAATCGTACATGATCACGGCCATCATAAAGAATTATAATACGTGCATAACCTTCCCGGTGATCAAATATTGGGCACAATTCACTGAAGTAATATGATTCGACGTTGCTCAAATATTTTAACAAGCACGACACACTCGCTTTACACAGCGTGGTCGAAATTCACCAGTCCTCCACGTGGAAAATACAGTTCATCACGATAATTTCACCTTTTGTTGAAGAATACAATTACACCAGCCTGATGTAGCTGTAGGACGTACAAATCTTTCGTAATATTCACGGTATCAGACTGATGGCTGTTGAGACAGTTCACAGGTGCTACTCAGCACAAAGCATTGTCATCGTCTATTAGATGGACAAATAGAAAACACGTCCAGTCTGAGTGGACTCTCAGTATGGTGTGTCGGGTACAGGAACTCCTCCCCGGATTCCAATGAAATTATAAGTCGTTGAATGTTCACTTCCATGACCTCCGCATGTCCGCGGTGTAATTACCTTTAGCTATTATGTGATTTACCAAATACAAAGCATAGTAAATTGGTAAATAATGCAGAATTACTTGTTTTAAACTCCTGAGATATGCGGTAGAAGAATTCAGTATTAAATATCGCCAGGAAATAGGTAAGCTGTCCTCGGCAAAGTCAAATTAGCATCAAAGTATGAGGAAGTTTCAGAGTGTGTTCTACACATGTGAACTCAAAGAATATGCATGCTCACGAAGAAATATCGAAGACATGAACGAATATCGGTCTCAATATGTTGAAACACCCAAAGAAGGGAAGGGTGGGCTCGTGCCCCATTTACACATTTTGGCGATAGTACAATTATAAAATATATTAAAAAGAAGCTTAAAGCTTGTAAGACAAAACGGATTGATGTGCTCCAACGAAGCATTGGCGAGAGCACAACAAGCAAAAAAACAGTTAACAAAGTTCACGAGGCGCAACTCAAGTCACTGCCATTGTGAAATTAAGGGGAAATGTGTGTTAGCGTTACTTAGCTGCAACAATAATTGAGCATGTATTCTTAAATTTGAGTAAATACAAAATATTATAAGATACAAAAATTAAAAACTGTGCCACGCATGTAAACATAAAGCAATTCAATTGCTGTGAGTTAAATATGCAAATTATAGCAGTTTCGAGAATACAGTAAGTAGATACAATTTACAAGAGAGGGAGTCCTTTGACTCGTGCACAGCATTGCTAGCATACAATGAGTAAGTATAGTTAATAGTATCTAATCTAGTTTTTAGACTCATGCACAGTTGTGCTAGTATGAATAGTTGGTTTCAGACCCAAATAGACTCGAATAGAATGTATATGAAACTTGAAATTATTGCGTAAAGTAGATTAAATGAGCTAGAATAAGACAAATTAATGTGCCGCATTTGACACGCTGATACAAAGATAAAAATTCTGAGTTGATCCTGGCAACTTGGACACAACAGTGTTTGCTGCTAAAATTTGAAATACCGTTTGAAACTAGAAAAACCATACAAAAGGGGCCTCTACGGCAATAGGATAATAAGCGATTGAGCCTTGACGGCACAAGAATGTAAAGAGCTTGCAAGCTTCAAACGATACGATGATTTTTAAGCGCTTTGTCTTCGAGAAGGTTCCAACTTAGGTGTCAGTTGGACAAAGAGAGGTTGTAGGCAATGCCACTGAATTTAGCAGAATTACTAAATTGATACTTTCAAAGGTGGGGAGGACGCCTTTGGTCCGTACCTCGGATATACAAAAAAACACAAAGCAGATTACTTAAATTCAATAGTTGATTGTTAGTGGGGTTTAAAGGGGGAAGAAGGAAATAGGATTTTTCACTGTCCGTCCATGCATGTATTTATGTATGACATTGTAACTTGCGAACCAAACTATTTTCTGACGTGAAGCACTTAAGAGTTTGTGGATAGAACTTCTCTATAAAAATGTCACTGATTAACATGGTGAATTGTTTCCGGGTTGAGAATTTACTTACCTTCCATGCTAATTTTGAACATGGATCTGTTTGCGTGAAGTTGAAAATGAAGGGTGTGAGCCAAATTGACCCATTAAACGGAGTTGGGTGGATTTCACAAATGGCAATCACAGACTTTGAAAACAACGATTATAATGGAAGAACTTTCGAGAAGAGTTTGCCAATATTGTAAGGAGTACCGATATATTCCCCCGATGGGCCCATTTATTTCCATTTGACCGAGTTATGCGTTACACTGCCACGATGCGTCAAGCGGTTTACTTTGACAGAATAAAGATGAAAAATAGATTAAATCCCACTTTGCACCTAGCCGTTAACTATACTTCATACACAGAAAGCTCTCCCACAGTTGACGGAATTAAAAATAATAGCATGGCAAATATTCCAGCCAGCAGGATAAAACTGAAAGTATGAAGCTTCTTGCAAGTGAACTTAAAAGAATTCCATGCGAGTTAGTTTAGGATTGAATTGATCACTTGTCTTTCATGTCGGCTGGCGATGATGATGCACTCAAGATGTCCGGCGTAGCTGCTGAAACTTGCTCGAAGACCGAGCGAGCCTGTTTGAGGTTCCCAAGAGTCTCGAACGAGCAAGTGGGCTCTTGACTATGCGAGCCAAGCACAGGGAAAGGAAAGGGGAGGAAGAGTGACGTAACATATACCAACATGTACAGAATAAAATAGTTCAAATACACAAATTTCTTTCTTGACGCTAAGTCCAAAGAACGTAGGCGCGAGTAGGCTGTCATCTGTTTGGAATGAGTTGAATTAATAAGCATTCTTGAGTAGCTGTAGGCAGTGAGTTCCGTCGGCCCCATTGAACTGTAGGTACTACTGGAACGACTCCTCCCATGGTAACCCTCGCTGAAAACTGCTTCCTGGTCATCGCCTCCTTGACGTGCATGGCCAGGCGTAACTAGTCGCACCAAAAACTGTCATACCATAGAACCCTAGAATGCAAGTAAGCTGATATGTCGTGTTTCTTTTCATATATTTAATCATACGTACCTCTGCGCAACGTTATATGTATGGTATTTTCCAATAATACGGTAGGTTAACGGTCTACTTTATTTTCGAATTGAGATTTGTAGCCTATTCTGCGTTTATGGATACGTCTTACATCAAATTTTGACACAATAGGCCTAAATAGCATATGACAAATACACGTAGGCCCTATTATAGATTATAAGTTATTAGTCACAGAATTATAACCTAGGCCTAGCTTATATTACAGATTTCCATGGACAGATGTATTAAAGAAATGAGTTATAGCTGTGAACACTTTTATAAATCATGCTACTTGTTTCATTCAAATAGAAACAAACCACTGCTTAAAGATGATGCGGTACGGTACCTGCAATTTTCAATTTCCCACAGCATCTGCTTCAGCCACCCAAGAAAAGACCGAGAGTTATTGAACGACAAGTAGTCTACAAGTTGAAGTATTCAGACCTAGGCCTAATATTTACTGTAACTTTTTTCATCAGCATAGGCTTAAAATTTCACATTTTCCAGTATACCTTCATTATGTCAGTCTTGGAGACGATAAAAATAATTCGGCTTAAGGGATCTTTCCTGCAGGACCCTGTTCGTTTGCTGTATGACTTCTGTGACATCTAAGTTTCGACCTGCTTTGAAGAAAAAGAAGCTTGTAGTTTTACGTGACCGTTAATCTTGTGATCATGAGCCAAGGGACCTCCATTTTACGTGGAATCCGAACCACAGGACATGGCATGTGACGTTCACTAACTCTTAGTTATTCCTTTCCTTTTTTTCTGTTACGATTTTTCAGGCAAGGAGAAGATGAACAGTAAACAAGAGAAAGAAGGCTGTGAAAGTTTTGATCTGTTATAATATTGTATCATTTACCTTGTCTGTGATGAATAAAGCCAGTTTTGACGAATATTAGTAAGTCGGGTAGATTTCATGTTCGATTCAACATTAGTGGCGACCGTGACAGGATTTTTTTGACGTGAACATACCCGTAAGTGCGATTAAATATGGATAAACTCGTAAAAGCGAGAAATCCGGTACGGGCCAAGTTCACGAAGACATACGATACAGTGATGGCTGAAGCAGATTCTGACAAGGTATGATTGCTATTTACGAAATTAGAACGCCTTGGCACGGAAATGAAAGACGCGGATGAGAAAATATTGGAATTCCTTCTCGATAACAACGACGAGTCGGAATACGCAACTGAATACGAGAAGGTACAAGAATACCGCGATAAACTTGACGAGGCCGTTATAAGACTGATTATGTGAATGCTGCTCTTCTTGCGACTGAAGAAAATGGAGCTATGACCGTTATGAGTGATAGTGTTGGCAAGAAGAAATTGAAGTTACCGAAAATCGAACTACGGAAATTTTCGGGAGAGGTTAAGGACTGGTTAGGTTTTTGGAGTCAGTTTCAACGCATTCATAATGATCCAGATATAGAACGAGAAGATAAATTCCAGTATTTACTCCAGGCCACCACGGAGGGCAGTCGAGCTAGGAATGTAGTGAACAGTTTCCCTCCAACTGCGGACAATTATGAGAAAGCAGTGCAGTGTCTTGAAAGTAGATTTGGTAGGGAAGAATTACTTGTTGAATTTTATGTGCGCGAACTACTAGGATTGGTGATTCAGAATGTCACTTCATCGCAGAGACTTCCTCCATTGCAGTTATATGACCGCTTAGAATCTCACCTCCGGCCTCTTGAGTCGTTAGGGATGACTAGTGACAGGTATGCCGCTTTTTTGTTCCCGTTAGTAGAGTCATTTCTTCCAGAAGAACTACTGAGAGTCTGGCTGAGAACTTCTGTCCAACGTCCCTTAAGCGATTCAGTAGAAAACGTGTACTGTGAGAAACTTGAACAGTTGTCTCTATTCTTGATGAATGAAGTAGAGGGAGAACAGAGAATCACTCTCGCTCAAGGGGGATTCCTGGCTTCACAAAGGACGGTGAACAAACCAAGGAAGAGACTGGAAGATGCAACGAACATTCCAACAGCCACTAGCTTACTGTCTGGGGATTCTAGAAGTCTAAGCCTTAATTGTGTGTTTTGCAGCAAACCTCATGACAGCAAGGAATGCTTTAAAGCACAAAAGATGACCTTAACTGAAAGGAAGAATGTTCTGATGAAAGCGGGATGTTGCTTTCAATGCCTGAAACGAGGTCACATGGCAAAATCCTGTAAATGTAGTGTCATGTGTCATGTCTGTGGGAAAAGGCATATTGTGCTAATGTGCCCTGAGCTCCAGCAGAAGACTCGTGAAGAGAAACAAAAGGAAGAGACAGATAAGGCAGACCCCAGCACTACATTGAGTAACCAGACATGCAGCAAAGACGTACTTCTACAAACCCTGTTGGTTAGAATTACAGGAAATGAAGAGGAGCGCATCGTGGGAGCCCTAATCAACACTGGATCGCAACGATCATACTTGCTGAAGAAGACCGCAGATGGTTTAGGACTGAAACCCTCAGGTTCTGAGAAAATGGCACATGCTCTATTTGGAGGGACTGAGACAACAAAGAAAGTGCACTCCAGTTATCAACTAAGACTAGCAAGTGTAGATGGGAAATACACGCGAGAGGTACCAGTTCTAGGTCAAGCCATCATTTGTGGTACAATCCCTCGAGTTCAGAAGGGGCCTTGGATGAAAGAACTTAGAGAAAATAAAATATTTATCTCTGACTGTGGTGATGACAGGCCAGAAATCGAACTGCTACTAGGTGCCGACACCTGTGGACCTCTACTAACGGGAGGAATGCGAAACCTGACTTGTGGACCTGTGGCTGTCGAAACTAGGCTTGGTTGGGTCATTATGGGGAAACTATCAACGGATAGGTTTTCGAACTCTTCTAGTGCACTCGCGATCTCATTGTTGACCTTGAACTCTTCAGTGACTGATCTTTGGAAGTTGGACACACTAGGAATAAGGGATCCAGCTGAGAAACAATCTAAAGAAGAATTAGAAGAGACCACACTTGAACACTTCAAGGAGACGGTGCATATAAATGAGGAGGGGCGTTATGAAGTTCATATGCCCTGGAATGATAGATTTGAAGACATTTCAGAGAATCGTGACATTGCTGAAAGGAGATGTACATCTACAACGATAAAACTGATTCCTAGTGGCAGATATGTGGACTACAATGATGTATTTAACGAATGGAAGAAGGAAGGCGTGATCGAAGAGGTGCCTTCTCAAGAAATAGATAATAAAGGTCACTACTTACCGCATCGGGGTGTGTTCAAGGAAAACTCCACGACAGCTGTTAGGCCAGTGTTTGACGCCTCATGTAAGGGGAAAGGAAATCTGTCCTTGAATGACTGTCTAAAGAAGGGAACAAATCTGCTCGAACAGATTCCCCCAATTTTGAATTGGTTTCGCACAGGGAAGATTGGTGTAATTGCCGATATAAGGAAGGCTTTTCTCCAGATATCCATTGCTCCCTGTGATAGGGATTATGTGAGGTTCCTTTGGTGGGAGGACTTTGAGAGGAGAGAACTCCAAGTTCTCAGACATAAACGGGTAGTATTTGGCCTCAACTGCAGTCCTTTCCTGCTGGCAGCCGTACTTGAACTTCATCTAGAGAGGAGCCCACCTGAAATCCATAATACAGCAAGATTACTTCAGAGCTCCTTTTCTGTGGACAATTGTGTCACATCACTTGGGTCAGAAGAAGAAATGGATAAATTCATCACTGAATCCACAGAACTGTTGTCGACTACGAAATTTGAACTTCGTGGATGGGAACATACCTCACTGAATGGAGAGAGTGGTTGTCAACAAGTTTCTTCTGTTCTCGGTTTGATGTGGGACAAAGACAATGATGTTTTATTTTGTGATATATCTGAGAGTGGATCTGGTGACATCACTCGTAGAAGAATTTTGTTTGCCGCCCAGAGGGTTTTTGACCCTATAGGATTTACTTGTCCTTTTGCCTTACTGCCAAAACTTCTCATCCAGAGCAGCTGGAACCTGAAGATGGGCTGGGATGACCCATTACCGGATGATGTGCAGCGGAAGTTCAAGAAGTGGGAATCAGAAGTTTCCCGACTTTCAGAGGTGAAGATACCAAGACATTTCGCTGACGGCGGGTCTGAAAAATTGTGGAATCTTCATACATTTTGTGATGCCAGTCGAAGTGCCTATGCAGCTGCTGTTTATTTAAGGAGCGGAACACCAGGATCTGTTTCGATACAACTTGTGATGGCCAAGGCAAGGGTTACACCCTTGAAGGATATTTCGATGCTAAGACTGGAACTTCTGGCATGTTGCATTGACAGTCGTCTGACTGCCTGTGTGAGAGAAAGTCTAAATTTGCAAGTTCCTGAATTCTATTGGACTGACTCCTCTACTGCATTACAATGGATAAAGAAGAACGAGCCCTGGGGCGTGTTCGTCAACAATCGAGTCAAGGAAATAAGATCACTGACTAGCGTAGAAGATTGGAGACACGTACCTGGCGAGTGTAACCCTGCTGACCTCCCTTCGCGAGGTTGCTCTGCAGAATCCCTCATAAATTCCAGATGGTGGGAGGGGCCAGCTTGGCTGAGAGCAGAAGAAAAGGACTGGCCTATGTCAGGTGTGATCGCAGACGAGGAAGAAGTTGATCGAGAAAAAAGTAAGGTGACGTCAACACTATCCAGTTTAATCGAAGAGGAAGACCCCTGGTACCTGAGACGCTTTTCGAGGTTTTCACAGATTGTGAGGCTTGTGGCTTGGATACTGCGCTTCTTCAGGAAAGCATCAAAACTTGAAGGTTGCGTGTCTGGTGAGCTTTCTGTTTTGGAAATCGAAGAGGCCGAAAGAAGGTTACTACGCCTGGCTCAACTGGGAGTGACGGAAGAGACTGACAAGAAAGGATTGAAATCATTCTGCACAGTTGTTGGTTCAGATGGTCTTCTGAGGTTGAAGACAAAGATTGTGCAGCGAGATGATGTTGAGAACTTCATATATCCCATTCTGCTACCGTCAAATCATAAATTGGTGGAGATCCTAATTAGAGACTATCATCTTAAGTACACTCATGCTGGTGTCCAAATGTTACTTGGAAAATTGAGGGAGGACTATTGGATTCTAAGAGGGAGGAGGACAGTGAGGAGAGTGGTTAACAAATGTGTCAGATGTCGAAGATTTGAAGCAAAGAGAGTTGAGACTGGTCCTGTACCCTTACCAGGGGATAGAGTGGGGGATGCATCGGTTTTTGAAGTGAGTGGGGTTGACCTAGCGGGACCTTTGCACCTCAGAGATGGTGAAAAAGCCTGAATCCTGTTGTTCACCTGTGCAGTTTATCGTGCTGTTCATTTGGAACTTGTGCAAAGTTTGTCGACAGAAGCCCTCCTCCAAGGAATGAGGAGATTCATCGCCAGGCGGGGCCGTCCCCGAATATTGTACAGTGACAATGGGACGAATTTCACTGGGGCTAATAATTCCTTTGCCTCACTGGACTGGGCTGAGATTGAAAGAACGTCTTCCATCAAGAGAATTCAGTGGAAGTTCATTCCACCCACTGCTGCATGGTGGGGTGGATGGTAGGAGAGGATGGTGCAGATGGTCAAGAAGCTGTTGAGGAGAACATTGGGGAAGGCTTGTCTCAAGTATGAGGATCTTACAACCATTCTTTGCGATGTTGAAGCCGTGATCAACTCCAGACCCTTGACCTATCTCTCGGAGGATCCAGATGACTTGATGCCATTGACACCGGCCATGTTCCTGCAAGACATTCGTTCCACCGGAGTTCCTGATCTTGACCACTTGGATGGAACAGACATCAGAAAGCGAGCCAAGTATCTCCACCGCTTGCGTGAAGATTTGCGGAAAAGATTTCGGGATGAATACCTGAGCCTCCTGGTGCAGTCGCATGCTGACATGAAACCCCATAGAACATTGAAGATCGGTGATGTTGTGTTGGTGGGGTCAGATGACAGGAAGAGGTTGGAATGGCCAGTGGGAAAGGTCACAGAAATGTTCCCTGGCAAGGACAACAATGTCAGGGTGGTTCGTGTTAAGGCAGCGGGGAGAAGTATGACCTGACCAATCCAGCGGATATACCCTCTGGAAATATCGTCGCCGCAGGATGCTCCCTTGGGTGAAGACGAACCAAGTGATGACGAGTGTGAAGCCCCCAGTGATCAACAAGTGATGAGAACAAGATGGGGACGTGTAGTGAAGCTGCCTGCTCGATACAGGTCGTAGCTTGTGTAGATTGTGATGGTGTAAACTTAATAATTGTAAATAAGTTATGTTTTGATTTTGTGTTTGAAATCAAAAGGTGGGAGGTATGTGACGTTCACTAACTCTTAGTTATTCCTTTCCTTTTTTTCTGTTACGATTTTTCAGGCAAGGAGAAGATGAACAGTAAATAAGAGAAAGAAGGCTGTGAAAGTTTTGATCTGTTATAATATTGTATCATTTACCTTGTCTGTGATGAATAAAGCCAGTTTTGACGAATATTAGTAAGTCGGGTAGATTTCATGTTTGATTCAACATGGCATTTCACTTCGAAAATCTCACATGCAATGACCGGTAATCGAACCTGGTCCACCTTGGTGAGAGGCGAATAGCTTGACCGCTGAGCAACATGCACCTTTGCTTTTAAGAACATTGAACATGTGGTTGTTTTGCATAAATAAAGTAAGTATTTTTGTTCACTAAGCATCAATTTAATTGTTTAGTTGTAGGCTTATGCATATTCACACACATATGAATGCTGCCTTTGAGTTAATAAAAATGTTGAATACTAATTACCATATCTTTTGTTCTTTATTCTTAGTCACTCCCTGTCTAATCTTATTTCTATTTTATTTTATTGTACGTACGGCTTGTATTTTTTGCCAGTAGGCCTATATTTATTGTGTATGCTGCCTTTGATTTAAGGATAAAAATTATGAACTATCAGGCTGCAATATAATATTTTGTGTTGGCGTATATTCCTAGCCACTTTAAGTATTAAATAACTATGATATTTTGAATATGTATTTCGGCGTAAGTTACGTTTAGTTTACCGTTTGCCTAAATGTTCTAAAGTACCTCTTTTACTTGTATCTCGTCGTACGTACGTACATCATCCTTGCGTTCGTATACGTCAAACTCTCCTCCTTGACGTTCACTACCAGGCGTAACTAGTCGCACCAAAAGCCGCACTTTGCTCCCATACAGTCGGCATTCCAGTATTACCTAGAGTTCAATGGTCGGCTCACGATGATCGCAGGGGACTAGTGATTTAAGCGAGGCACCGCATGATAGCGCAGCAAGACGAAGCTTGATTCTTCCTTAAAGCAGGGGAAAATGTGACTTGTTCTCTGCAACATACTGATACAAAAAATAAACAAGACCACAAGAAGGGAGCAAAAACACACAGAACTCTCTGTTGGTGGTTTTCACAGGAAAAAGATAAGAAAGGCCAAATATTAGAAGAAGCCTAATACGGGTGCGAAGTTACATTGAACGTATATTCCTAGAATATACCAAACTTGGGGGGAGGGGGGGGGGGGGGGAGGGGCACAACCAACAGAGTAAAAATGAGACTGAAAATTTTCACAACTAGAGTCTTTACATCTCGACCAGGGTAACCACTTTAAGTATTAAATAACTATGATATTTTGAATATGTATTTCGGCGTAAGTTACGTTTAGTTTACCGTTTGCCTAAATGTTCTAAAGTACCTCTTTTACTTGTATCTCGTCGTACGTACGTACATCATCCTTGCGTACATCATCCTCTGCCCGAGATCCACACCAAGAAAGGAGAAACGTCCCTTATGGGCACGAGAACTCCCACCCTCACTCTGGTGTCAGAGAGAAGCCACTTTTGCCTCCTCTGGAGCGAAGTTAGATATTCCAACGTCCAGCGTCTCCAAAAGGAGTGACGTAGGGCTTCAATGTTGTATCAAAATATAGGTAGACAGATGTCCCGACGAGAATCGAGAAAGAGAGAGGGAAAAGACTGAGAAAACCAATCAAAAAATGACTTGGTGTAAGAGGAAGCAGATTCCCAGTAAAGATGACAGCAATGTGATAATCGGCCGACTGAACATAATATTTCCGATCAATTTATGCCTTCACCGACAAAAATATAATTCAATTTTCTAAATGCATTAAATTTATCCAAAACCTCATAAAACAGTTAATAAATAATAGTAATTAACCACATTTGATTTAAAAAATATAGATACCGCCCAAATTTACATATTTTTGTCTCAAAACTTAAATAATTATAGTATTTTTTCCCTGTAAAGTGAAGCCGTGAAGAATAAAGGCTACGAGAACGAGTCATTGCTTAGAACAGGGATGTCAAAGATACGGCCCGCGATCGCAATGTGTGACAGACAGAAGAATCATGACTTCACTCGATTCCTCTATGGATGTTTTAAAATGCGCACACTACAACATTTATAAGTAATTTCAAGGGCAGCGCGTGACTAGACAAGCGAGAGAGGTAGACAGTAACGCCATCTCTTAGCAACAAGCGGAAATACCACGAAGGCTAGAATCTTCCACGCGCTTCGAGTCTAGACTAGAACCTTCCTTATTGATATAAAAGGAGTGCGTCGGCTCGACGTTAGTCAGTTGAGTCGAGTAATCGAAGCGATACGGTCGGAGAAAGATTTTAGTTAATTTAGTTGTACTGCGACATAGTGATTGTGAAGTCCAGTGATTGTGAAGGTATTGTGCATTTGTTTGTGTCGTGCGCATGCGATATCCATAATTGTTGTTTCGAGTTCCATAATTGTTACGATTTTGGCATAATGTCACAAAAACGTAAAGTTGATAATGAGTGCAGAGTTTTTCTGTCTAAATGGGAAATTGCATATTTTTTCATAGAATGGAAAGGTAAACCACTGTGTTTGATTTGCAATCAAACAGTTGCTGTTTGTAAGGAGTTTAACTTGAAGAGACACTATGATACGAATCATAAATCAAAATTCGATTGTTACACTGAAAAAATAAGAATGGACACATTGTCATCTTTAAAATCTAAACTTCAAGGTCAACAATCGATGTTTACCAAAGCTAATACTGAGAGCGAAGATGCCCTGAAATCAAGTTTTATTATTGCATTAGAAATCGCGAAGAGATCAAACCCTTTCACTGATGGTGAGTTTATTAAAGACTGCATGTTGAAAGTGGCCGATGTTTCATTTCCATTTCAAAAGTCAATAATTAAAAAGATTTCGCTGTCAAGAAACACTGTTGCTTCAAGAATAAATGATTTATCTCAAAATTTGGTTCTTCAACTGAAGGAGAAAATTAAGAAATTTACAAACTTTTCACTGGCTGTTGACGAGAGCACTGATACTGAGGATACAGCTCAACTTGCTGTTTTATACGAGGTATTAACAGTTACTTTGAAATAACTGAAGAACTGTTAAAGTGCGTCCCACTGACAGGTACTACAAGAGCAAATGATATTTATTCTGCAATTGAGCATTTGATAGCAGAATATGTACTCGACTGGAATATACTTAGCAGCACAACTACGGATGGCGCTCCTACCATGGCTGGCAAACATTCGGGCGTTGTAACTAAGTTAAAACAGAAAACATCAGGGAATTTTGTGGGATTTCACTGTATAATTCATCAGGAATCATTGGCATCCAAACATTTAAAAATGGACCATTTCATGCAATCTATAATTAAAATAGTAAATTTTTTAAGGAGCAGAAGACTAAATCACCGACAGTTCAGGCAGTTTTTACAAGATTTGGACGAAAAGTTTTCTGATGTCCCTTATTTCACCGAAGTTCGTTGGCTCAGTCGAGGAGTAGTTTTAGAAAGATTTTTTGCATTACGTGACCCTATTCAAGCTTTCATGTTAGAAAAAGGCAACCCAATTGATTATGACAATGACTGGTGGGTTGATTGTGCCTTTTTAGTAGATGTGAATAAACACTTGACTGATCTGAATGTAAAGTTACAGGGTAAAAATCTGATTGTCACTCAAATGTATTCATGTATTCAAGCCTTTGAAACCAAGTTGAGGCTGTGGGAAAATCAGGTAAAAAATCAAACTTTGAATCATTTCCCTCATTTAAAATCAATTGGAACGGTGAACCAAAATAAATTGGATCAATATTCTCAACTTCTGCAAAATCTGATCATGGAATTCAACAGTCGTTTTGAAGACTTCCACAAAATGAATTAAATGGAATTCCCAATTTTCAACAGTCCATTCAATTTTGAAGCTTCACAGGCACCAGTTCATTTGCAAATGGAGTTTATAGATCTTCAATCAGACAGTATTTTGAAAGAAAAATTTAAAGAGGTTAACGCTCTTACATTTTATACACAATATTTCAAGAGTTTGGATAACTACCCGCAATTAAAAAAGCATGCAGCACGCATTCTGTGCATGTTTGGTAGCAGATGTTTTCCGTCATGAAAATAAATAAGAACAAACATCGCACAAGACTTACGAAAGAACATCTCCAATCAATTTTTAAAATAATTACAACGAATATGATACCTGACATCAATGAGCTTGTCAAAAACAAGAGAAGTCAGGTATCTGGATCCTCGAGCTCAAAATAATTACCCTCTTTTATAACTTTGATATGATTTCTAACAATCGTATATTATATACTATATAATTAAGTAAATAAAATGTTATAATAATTCAGTACATTTTTTTTATTTGAATCTGGCCCGCCTACACATTCTAAATTTAATATATGGCCCTCTGCAAAATTGAGTTTGACACCCCTGGCTTAGAACTAATCGCATCCCAAACAAGGAAAATATAAGAGTAGAAGGCAAGTACGTCATAGGTACTAATGATCTAATATCGTAAACAAACAATTGTCCTGGACTAAATTCGTACAAAAGAGTTTAACTAATCAAATGGGTAACTCAATGACACACGTGTCGCACCAATAATAAATACGAAACCACATTAAATGTAAATACGAAGAAAGATAAGTTTGTTTACGACAAAGGACAAGGACACAAGGTAGTTATATCGAATATAATAGACAGGTATAGTAGAAATTTGAAAAGATGTTATCGAAAACCGATCAAGACGAAAGTTGCCAACGTATTTGTATAGGTACAAAGAATAAATAAACAAAGAGACAAGACAAAGAGTTTCGCGAGATAGCGAAGGTAAACAACTGGAGAATTCAGTGGTCGCAAAGTCACTGGAGGAAACCAGCTTATCGTGACGAGGAAGTGACTGACTCGCTTGTTGACAGAAGACGAGTTGTCGAACAAGAGATAAGACGAACACACTATGACCATCATTGCGCAAGAATGAAAACAGCAGTGACCTACTGATACATAAGTTTGAAAACAAACAACTTTGCTGAACAGGTTTTCGAATGTAAACAAACGGGGTGAATGTAAACAAACACTGATTGAAGCGGGATTTGACAGAGTTCACATATTTATATTTGGCTTGGATGCAAACAAACCATTTTGTGTAACATGAGGCCGCATGGTAGCGTTGTATCAAAAGATAAACAAACCATTGGACGATAAATAAGACGAAGTGATTAGTTGATTTAGCGTTATTTCGAAGATTTTCGAACCAAAGCGTTAGTGTAACGGAAAAGCTAGATTCTCTTAACCTGTGGAGAAAAGCAAGAAAGTTGAAAAAGAAGATAACTCATGGGGAGCTATCCATTAAGCTGGAGAGACGACGTTTTTTAAGTGTTGCAAATATTGCTTCCGAATATATGAAAACGGGAAGGAGGCGGCCATGGCCTTTCTTTTAAACAGCTAAGGAAATGAAACGCAGCTCACAGCGAGGCAACGGCGCATTGTGTGAAGAGAGAAGCTGTAATGTAAGTGATACGAACCGATAGATGCATGCATAATTTGACGCAAAGCGAGGATTGTTTGCGACGAAGTTATTCTTTGCTACGCGGAGAGACATAATGCAATAAAACAAACTTCTCAGGGCAAAGTGAGTTTGGATTAAGTTTTTGTGAAGAATTGAAGCAAGAAACATTATATGCCTTAAATTGAAGACGTAATTACTTACGATAGAAATTTGCTTAGATGGTTTATTTCATGGAGTACTGAGATTGGAACAGTTAGTGTTCTCCTTTTCCGAAAATTGATTTGAACTAGCACTAACAAAATGATACTGAGATGTGAATTGAAGGCCGGCACGCGGAATCTGACCAGTAATGACCCAACGAAATTTGGTGTCCTGAGCGAAAACATCAGAAGCTAGACGGCGCCTTTGCTTACGCAAGCTATTCCAGAAGACTCTGGCACTAAACACGATTTCAATAGGACCCTTAGCATTAAGGAGGGAATCGGCAAGCCTCAAATAAAAGGAATGTTTAAGCAGGTAGTATCGACAGAGCGACTTGGGGTATCTTCGCCTATGTTATTCAGGATGAGACAGTTTATTTTTAAGGTAGTGTGCCCAACTCTAGGAATGGGTATTCCAAGTTTCAGACACCTAGATATCAAGGGAAAGGCTGTAGCAGCGTTTGAAAGTTCGGATATTTGAATATCGCGCTACATTGCTTCTCGAAGCCATTCGAAGGAAATTACCGATAGTTGGATGGTAAATGACGTAGCGAGTAACCGCAGAGGTGGAGACTATTTATTGATTAAATAGTTAACTATGGAGCAGAGACTTGAGACTGGGATCAGATTACTGGCACGGCCAAATAAAAGAGAATGCAATTAATATCAAGTAAATCGGACCAGGGATTCAAGAGATATGAGGATTTTTAGATATCAGGCGATGACGCGTGACCCTGACCGTTTTTGTATAAAAGCAAGCTGGAGCAGGCTTAGTTAGCTCAATTCATCACAAGCACTTGGCGAACAAGTTGCGTCTACGCTGAGCCAAGGCACATGGTTGCCACGTCTACGAAGAAGTACTTTTCAAATCGTGATAGTCACGAGAAGTGCTGCGCAAACGAGTTGGAACTTAGTAAGTTTCTGGTGAGGAGAATCACTGAGGTGATTGTATTTCTACAGACATTGGTGGAAATATTTATATTTCTTAAAGGACATATGCTAGACTTGGTCTAGAAAGTAGTATTTGTCACAGTCCAATAGTAAATTAATACTTGGATGTTTAAATCCATTTAAAGTCAGTTTTCATATTTTGTAACTATTTAACCACTTCAATCCGTCAGTACATTGAAGAATAGTCTATAACGGTGGCGTTCATTAGTCTACGCAAGGGAAACTGCAAGTTGTCTAGCGCATGGCAGATGGTGATATACAAACCATGCCCAGGGAACGATCTTCAGAACAGCCGTTAACTGCTTAGACTGTCAACGTTTTTCTTGTACTGATGAGATTACAGTGAGTTAAGTTACAACTGACACATTTAAGAAGAGATCGCTTAGATCTGACCCTTTTCAACAAACTGTTATGGCTTTGTTAGAAGCCCATATTAAAATGGAACCACAGTCATTTAAAACGTCGAAGAATACTACCACTATGTCTGACTAGACGATTTGTGGGTCTACAATGGCGGCCGATACAAGGATTATACGTGCTTGTCCGCTAGGGCATGTCTACGGATAAATCTGGTATAGACCAGGTTTACTACACTTCAAGAACATCAAGAAATGTAAGCCACATTTGAATTATTTTATGCTTAGCTAATTGGAACAAACTATTTTTTCTGCAGATGACCAACACATTTTTTTCGTCATATTTAAAGCTTGTAATGATTTACGCAAGACTAGTTAGATTTATTCTGAGCATTTTCAACAGTTTAGGATCGATGACCGAGCATTTTGAGCATTTATTTGAATTTTTCATATTTTTGGGAAATCACGGTAATCAGCCGATGTAACTGTAAAAGTTAAATTTATTTTTGTTGAGGAATGGATATATTTTCCATATTCGAAGGTTCGAACATGTGGATTCTCACATAATGAGATGATAATTAAACATATTTGAAATAATAATAATAATAATAATCCACTAATAATAATAATAATAATTTTCATAATTTTTCTAAATAATTCTTGGATATTATATTTTATAATAATCATATGTATTGAGAAAGAGCCTATGAAGTAGTTTAATCATTTCTAGTTTGGAACAGGAGATTTTACGAAGGAGAGTGGTTAGCGCAAGCCCGCATTCAACCTACATGTCAGTTCTGGTTGAACAGTTGATATTTGCTATGAGCAAAGTATATGTTTCATATAACACGGAGAGGCATGAAACGGGAAGCAATTGATATTTGTATCAAATAGGATTTTTGTATTTATATAAAATCATGACGTAAATACACTTCGAAAGTGAAATGAAGCTTTTCATAAGTATGGTAAATTCACGGGTTGAACTGAATGGTAAAATAAAATAAACTTGTCAGTTTATTAATCTTCCAGTGTTGATAACAAGCAGAGGCTTGATTTATTGTATAAATTTTGGGAAGATAATTTATGTGTGTGGAATAGTTGAAATGCCATTCCCAGGTGCGCATGTTAAGTCGCAGGAATGAAGGTTTTTTCGAGCATCAATCAAATAGCAGGTTCGATGGCTCAGGTTTATAGTAGGAGTATTGGAGCCACACATTTCGTCGTATGAATAACCCGAAGGTTATTTCTTTGAAACCATCAGTTCTTATTTCAACCTTGTTTACGAATTCCATTTAGAATTTGATTTTGCTAGAACCCGGATTTGTCATGATAGTAGTTTATTCTTCTTCAGAGGAAGACCTTTGCCGTTGTTGTTGTTGTTATAATATTGTGTTCTTACACAAATAGTAGAATGGGCCACTGCCAATTGAAAATAATTCTTTAACCACGAATAATTTGAAGGATATTTTCAATCCTAGTGCCATGAACTAAATGAATTCATTATAAGACTACAATTCTAATTTCCGCATTCTGTCGAAGAATTGCAAGTTGTGAAAGTTGCTAGAAATGGCCATAAATATAAATATTTTTTTCATAATAATTCCAAGTGGAAAGTCTAATAGTTGAATGGTTCAACCATTTATTGATCAAGTTGATGATTCAGAAATCATATGTTTTGTTTGGAACTTGAAGTTCATAATCGAGTCACTTCTCGAATATCTAATGTCAGAAGAACAATTAATTGTTGTTGTGCTTCGCACAGTTCTTCGATGCTATGCTCAATGGTCAAATACTTTTCAGATATTGTTAATATGTGTTAATAATTTGTGTTGCTACGATGATAATAATAGTTTCAACGATATATTTTGGAAAACTGGAAAACAAATGAAAGTCTAAGAAATTCTATAAACATTTATTCTACGAGTGTTAATACCATGTAAATAGTCAAACAGTGATCGACGTTATTTCCAGTATGGACAATTCATTTTGCACTGGAATAAAGTTTAATAATTTTGGAACACAGTCCACAGGACTAACAATCGGACTTGTGTTTTCAAAAAGATTGTCAAATGTGTTTGGAAGATTTCTGTATATTGTGTGTAAATAAGAGTGTGGATCGCCACACGTGGATGATGCTGCTTTGAGCATTATTCTTGCAGTCAGATTTTAACTTTAAATAAACTGAGATAATTTTACCAGATGTGTTTCACCCAATTAAATCTCCTTCTATCCTTATTGTTGCATTGAGCCAAAAATCAGCAAAGCATTTTGATAAATTTGATGTCGTTTTTGCGATTTGCTTTAACCCATCTGGCGCTCCGGGATATTTTGATTCTCGTGCTGACTGATTATTGGTAAAATGCATATGTGGTCGTGCGGACTCCGGTCTAAACGGGCACAGTAGTGTTTCTCTAAAAAGTGTCTTTGAGTTGCAACTTCGAAAATTGTAAAGCCTGAGTTTTAGAGCTATTGATGCGCGAATACTTCTATAGATGTTGGTGTTACGGAAACACCAAGTTTCTCGATTAATGACTTTGACCATCACCGTCTATAGTTCTCAAGCCGTGCTGTTGGCAGTATTGGCAACGTATAGAAGAGTCCGTAAATTCTATAAACACGTAAGACCACATGCTAAGTATTATTCTTAAATATCGTTTATTTTGATATGACAGCATCTACAAGCAGTTCGTACTAACTATTTCAACACCCATGAAATTCCTCGTGGTAAATCAGACCTGCTGAAAGTTGTAGAAGTGAGTAATTCCCGTATTAAGTTGCATGTGTAACCAATACCTACTAATGAATTTAACCGACAAATTCTTCACTAATATTTCATTAAACTATTTCAGATGCCTAGGAAGTGTTGTGTCGCTGACTGTAAGTCAAATTATGGTAGCACTATTAAAATAACTGGTTATATCACTACGTTTTGATCACTACAGCGAGGTGGACTTTCAGTGTCTAGTAATTTAGTTTTGGTGTATATCTTCATGTGGCCTCTATATTCCAGTACATTATGAACTGTACTCAGTTGGCAAATGCCTTTAGGTAGATTTCATTAGAAAGTTACCTATTTTTAAATTAAGTGACCAGTGGAGCATTATTGCTAGACTGTCAGCATTAAGCTTAGAGGCATATTGCGACTATGGTGAGTGCATGTGTGGACAGAAAGTGAAGAATTTATTATCAAAGGCAGTATCTAAGTTCCTAAGAATAGTCTTAAATATTTTTTCTGAGAGCGTCAATGACGGCAGTGAGTATAGCAGCAATAAAAGGAAACTTCAGACATCGGGATATTGAGGTACAGTACAGCCATTAATTATTACCTTATCGGGAATTGACAATACATAGCATGGTAATATTATCCTTTATTCGTGATATTTGTGTGCAGATTTAGTGGACGTTATGTTCTGTTGTATTTTCGGAAACATTTGGCGTCAAAATCTATGTGTTAATACAGTGTTAGCAATTACCATGTGCTTGCACTAGGCCTCCCAGATGACAGATGGGTGGCGTTACCAAACCTTATGACACGGTTGAGAATTGTCGACGGCGATGCTTTGATACGCAGTCGTGCTTGGCAGCTGAATCCAAAAGATCACTAGCACGTATCCAGTTACCCTATCTATCTTGAATGTCCACTTGAAATGTGGATAAAAGTACTTGGGCGCTGCTCCAGGATTTAGAGTTTTGGGCGAAAGAGGAAGCATTACGTCTTTCAACGTCATCGTTTTGTTTCGAGGTGGAAGGTGAAGTGGCTGATTACTTCGGTTTCTCGTGACGATGAAGAAAAGTGTGATGCGACTTTTGCCCGTGAAAACAAAGTCGAGTTGATTGGCAATTGGACGCAGAATGTTTAGGCGAAAGGCAATTGAAACAAAGGTGATGTTGGGCAATGAGCTTTCTCGTATCATCGATAGTAAGTGCTCTAATGGAAGTGTACAAATAGAAAGAATGGAATTTCTGACAAAGTAGACATTTCGAAAAATTATTATGCATTTTGTGGGTTTCGTCTTGACTATTGAATGCAGTGAAGGTGGTTTGTCTGTTTTCTGAAGACCTAAGCCTGTAGCTACTTGATGAAGCCCGAGATTTCAGAAAGAAAGAAACATGACGCCGAGTGCTGGTGGAGGCGAGCGTGGTTGAAAGCTGACATCCTCTATTAATGAACGTGACTAGATGCTCATAGGAACATTCATCATTATGAGCAAGCTCGACTTCCCATGCTTTTAAAGTGGCGACGTCAAATTTTGAAGTAACAAGATGACAGAGAAAGGTATCCCAATGTTGGGTGGGTTGCTCAAGTTGATATAAAGCCTAAACATGAAGCTGAGTGGTGTCCACAAGAGCTCTCAAAGTATTGACGTCATTATGATGAGTAGCCGGTAAGTTGAAAAGAGATTTCATGTGACGCTGTATGCGGAGACGATTGTCACCATACCTCTCGGTAAGCAGTGCTTAAAGGAAGAGCTTAGACCAGTTGTAACGCTTGGTTGTGAAGGGAAGATCTTAAATAATGGAACTTATGAAGTGCCGGAGTAGTGTCATTATCATGGATTAGGGGACAAAATAGTTCGTAAAAGGAGTCCCGAACATTTTCATCGCCCAAGAAATGGGGCAGTTCAATTTTTGGGAGCAACGGTCTAGGCCTGAACGCGCTATTTTGGACCTGAGTATATGCGGGTTGAGCAGGGTTGATGACCTGAATATACGGCTTCTGTTCTACAGTAAGTCTGCTGATCAATGCACGGGCTTTAGCAATCCCTTCGAAATATTGAGTTTCGATTTCATCACAGTCGGTTTGCAGTTTAGGGCAGACAGATTCCATCTCAGTTTGAACACTGTCATAATGATCGTAAGACTGTTCGTAATTTCTTTAGCATGAGACAGAATGTCCACGTTATATTCAGCAGGGTTCAAACGATTAAGAATGTTTCTAAAACGAGGAAGTTGCCCTTTATAAGAAGCGCGGCTGTTGATAAGTTTGTCATCCTGGGGTGCCATATTAAAAAATGGAAGTTGCAGTCCAAATTATGCTTCCGGCAGAAAGAGGTGAACAGACTGTCAAGTTGGCAGCAAGGAAGAGTGAATGCCGTAATGCTTGAATGCAGGGCTTGGCCTCCTTCTGCCACTTCTCAGCTGAGGTGGGTCACGTACGAGATTAAGGTTGAAAATTCCAAGTGAATATTAGTATTCGGCAACAAGAGTAGAAGACAAAAAAGTAATTAAACAAGAATAATATGTTGAACTTCCCAAATCAGAGTAGTATGAGGGAAGGAGGAGGGGGGGGGGGGCTTGTGGCCCATTTATAAATATTGGTGATAGTATAATTATAAATATGAACAAGCTTAAACCATTTAAGACAAAAAGGTTTGTTGTGCTCGAAGAGAATACTGAACATCTAAACGAAGCATTGGTGAGAGCACACCAAGCGAAAGAAACAGTTAACAAAGTTCACGAGGTGCATCTCAAGTTGCTGCCACTACTGAAATAAATGGGAAAGGTTGTGTTAGCATTAATTAGCTTCAACAATAATTGAGCATGTATTCTTAAATTTGAGTAAATGCAAAATATTATAAGATACAAATAGGACGGCCGTGGCTAAAAATTTAAAAACTGTGCCACGCGTGTAAACATAAAGCAATTCAATTTCTGTGAGTTTAATATGCAAAATAGAGCAGTTTCGAGTATAAAATAAGTAGACACAATTTACGAGAGAGGGAGTAAAAAGAGTTGGTCTGAGACCAAAATAGACTCGAATACAATGTATATGAAACTTGCAATTATTGCGTAAAATAGATTAAATGAACAAGAATAAGACAAATTAATGTGCCCCATTTGACATGCTGAAACTAAACTTAAGTTCAGATAAAAACTTTGAGTTGATAATAATAATGTTATTGGTAAGTCCCTTCTAACTACTCTGGCCTTTAGAGACGCCAGGGTGCCGGAATTTTGCCCCGAAGGGGATCTTTAACGTGCCAGTAAATCTAATGACACGGCTCCCTCGCATTTGCGCACCCTCAAATGCCAGCTGACTGCGCCAGGATACGAACCTGCAACCTTGGGCCCAGCAAGCGAGAACGTTACCGCTGAGCCACGCAGCCAGCCATATTCTGAGTTGATCCTAGCACCTTGGGAACAGCAGTGATTGCTGCTAAAATTTGAACTACTATTTGAAAATAGAAAAACCATTCAAAAGGGGCTTTTACGGCAAAAGAATAATAAGTGATTGAGCCTAGACGGCACAAGAATGTAAAGAGCTTGCAAGCTTCAAACATTCCGATAATTTTTTTGCGCTTTGGCGTCGAGAAAAAGCCAACTTGTGTCAGTTGGACAA
Source organism: Meconema thalassinum (assembly GCA_946902985.2). Lineage (NCBI taxonomy): Eukaryota > Metazoa > Arthropoda > Insecta > Orthoptera > Tettigoniidae > Meconema > Meconema thalassinum. The sequence goes on from OX336389.2 coordinate 1,076,871,845, forward strand.
AGAGAGGTTGTGCTCAATGTCACTGAATTTTACAGAATTACAAGATTGATACGTAAAAAGGTGGCGGCCGTCTTTGGACCGAACCTCAGAATTACCAAAAAAATCTAAGCAGATTACTTACATTCAATAGTTGATTGTTAGTGGGGTTTAAAGGGGAAGGAAGGAAATAGCATGTTTTCACTGTCCATGCATGTATTTATGTATGACACTGAAACTTGTGAACCAAACTATTTTCTGGCGCGAAGCACTTTAGAGTTTGTGGATAGAACTTGTCTATAAAAATGTCACTGATTACCGTGGTGAATTGTATCCTGATTGAGAATTTACTTAGCTTCCATGCTATTTCAATTTTGAACATGGATCTGCTTGCGTGACGTTGAGAATCTAGTGTGTGAGCAAAATTTACCCATTAAATGGAGTTGGGTGGATTCCACAAATGTCAATCACAGACCTTGAATCCAACGATTATACTGGAAAAACTTTCGAGAAGAGTTTGCCAATAATCCAAGTAGTACCGATATAGTACCGCGATGGGCCCATTTATTTTCATTTGACAGAGTTGTGTGTTACACTGCCACGCTGCGTCAAGCGGTTTACTTTGACAGAATAAAGATGAAAAATAGATCAAATCCCACTTTGCGACTAGCCGTTAGCTATACTTCATACACAATAAGCTCTCCCACAGAGGACGGAATTAAAAAATAACATCATGGCAAATATTCCTGCCAGCAGGATAAAACTTAAAGTATGAAGTTTCTTGCAAGTGAACTTAAAAGAATTCCATGAGAGTTAGTTTAGGATTGTATTGATCACTTATCTTTCATGTCGGCTGGCGATGCTGATGCACAAGTGCCAACTCATGATTTTCACAAGATGTCTGGCGTAGCTACTGAACCTTGCTCTAAGACCGAGAGAGCCTGTTTGAAGTTCCCAAGATGAGTGAACGAGCAAGTGGGCTCTCGACTATGCGAGCCAAGCATAGGGAAAGGGTAGGGGAAGAAGGGTGACGTAACACGTACCTAATAAAATATTTCAAATAGACAAATTTCTTTCTTGACGCTAAGTCCAAAGAATGTATGAGCGAGTAGGCTGCCATCGATTTGGAATGAGTTGAATTAATACGCATTTCTGAGTATCTGTAGATAGCAAGTTCCCACGAACACCGCAAGGGACTAGTGAACTAAGCGAGGCGCAGCATGATAGCGCAGCAAGGCGAAGCTTTGTGTTCCTTTAAAACAGGAGAAAAGGCGACTCGTTCTCTGCAACATACTGATACAAAAATAATCAAAGGCACAAGAGGCTAGCAAAATCACACAGAACTCTCTGTTGGTGGTTTTCGCAGGAAAAAAATAAGAAAGGCGAAAAATTAAAGAACACTCAATAGGCATGCGAAGTTACATTGAACGAATATTCCTAGAATATACCAGTGCTTTAAATGTAAATTACTCTTGTGTGCTTTGTTGTAAATTCTTATGATGTGACTATTCGTATTCTTAAATTTGTAATTTCTTAGGGGTTCCATTACGTGTCACATTCTTAGTTTATTTTTGGATATAATTCTATTTTGGTAATTAGGACTTTCAAGAGGGTTCAACTTAAATTCAATTTAGGAATAGTTATTTATTTATTTATTTATTTATTTATTTATTTATTTATTTATTTATTTATTTATTTATTTATTTATTTATTTATTTATTTATTTATTTATTTATTTATTTTATTTTCATTAGCTTTGCGGACTAGCCGAGATTTTCAAGCCCTCCAAGGTAGGACAGGGATTTGTTTTTCTTCGATACATTTTTAACGGATTTTACTTAAGCCTGGGCTATTCATTCCTAGATTATATTTCTTTTTGGGGGTTTGGTTCCTCGGCATGTTTATGGATTTGCCTCTCACTTTACCCGATACCCCTAGGTTATCGCTCTCGTGCCGGAGCTGGTTTGAGGACACATTCCATCCTCTTGACGTGTGGGTCAGAAGGGTGAGGAAGTCGGGAAGGCTATCCGCGACAGGTAGTCCCTCGATTACCTTGTCTGACGGGCACATACAGTTATATATTATCTTTGGCACCCTGCTATGGGGAAATCAAATTGAGAGGTCGTTGTCTTGTTTTCTTTGAAAGGATTAAAATAATTTTCATAATATAAGGCAAACTGACAAGTCTGGGACGAACTAAAGAATTCGTACTGTCGTTGCGTAGGCCACATGGCATTCTTGCATGGTGTTAGACCATGAGGGGAGGCAGAATTAATATTTAAAATTCAGTTTAGGATATTTTGACTTTGCCAATGCCTCATCCTTAGAAAATGTAACTTCCTTTTATTTGCTTATTGTTTTACAACAAGTGTAGTGTTTTATTGCTTTGGTCCAGCAGTAGTCATTAAGGTTTATTAAGGATAACAAAATTTCAACAGAAAATTATGCCAATAATATTGTGTTAGGTATTAGATTAAGGCTCTCCCTCACTTTCTCAAAATAATTGTTTAGTCAAGGATGTGGAGGCTATCAGACAGATGATGGCAGGTATGATGGGCGACCTGTGCCAAACTATAAGAGGCAATATTGAGGCCAACGCCGCCGATGTCAGCGACAGCATGAGGGGCGACATTAACAATGTCAGATGTAGCATTGACAACATTAGGGGGGACATTGAAACTAATACAACTGATGGTAATTTGAACCTATTGGAAGGTTTAGCTGCGGTTAGGACTGACATGTTATATCTTAGGGAAGACGCAAACAGAAGGTTGAGAGATCTTAACACCAATTTAGCTACAGTTAGAGACGAACTGCAGGAAAGTCTAGACACTTTGAACGTCAACTTAGACACAGTCACAGGAAGGTTAGAGGACACAGTCGAACAGATTATAACAAGGCTTGAGAAAAGTAGAACTGACCTGAGGGCTGAGTTAAACGTAAGCCGCATTGAAGTTAACGCGTTCCTGGATGAGCGGAAGAATAACCTCGAAAAATCGAACACTCAAATAAACGAACGAGTTGCGAAAATAGAAGATCGTTTCAAAGAAACAAATGAGTTTGTTGACACTGTGAGGCAGGAGGTAGTCACAGTAAATACAGCGATTAACCTAATTGCGTGGAGTAGCAGTGGTCGTAAACCTTTAAGTTAAACGAATGGTAAACAACGTTGCGGTTTTTTAAACAGAAATGGCTGCGATCTCGAAGACCATATCTGAAATGGCCTTGAAAATGGAAGGTCTTGGGGATAAACGTCATTCCACAACTGAGGAATTAGAAGTCGACATTGAGACCCTCCAGTGTGAATTCAGTGAACATAAGGCTGTTCTGGAGGCTGATATGTCTAACATGATGGGAGACGTGGTCTTCTTACGAAAACATCGAAGAAGAAGAAGAAGTAGTCTCACGTAAGCTACAGACTGAAAGGGGCTTAACAAAAACTAACATTGCGCTGAAGAAGACAGTTGACGAATTCGACTTTTGCCTTCGGTGGAATATCTAGTGACTTGAGTTGCAGATGAATTCACTCAAGGTCGTATCATCGACATTGAGGACACCAGAAATTGAAGAGCTAGAGCGGATTATTACTCGAACGAATTCAAGCACAGCCCGGGGCTGATGCTAACATGACACCACAAATTACTAGTGGAGGAACTCAGAAGTTCACAACTAAGCCGAACAGTTTGAGGCTGTCCCCATGGGTAACACAGAAAGCTATGGCGATAACGGCACAATCAACCCGTTAAGAGTACTTGATGAACTGGTAATATCCAATTCTCAAGAGGAGCAGAAATCCACAGAGTGTGTACCGTCTCATGTGAAGGAAGAACTAGATAAATTACTAGATGAATTCAAGGTCATTTTCGACACTTCTCCAGGGTCACTAGATATTTCGAATATGATCTCGTGGTACTTGATGATTCACCGTTCCAACGGAAGGTTTACCATATCGCGGATGAACCCCTCGAGGAGGCCGCACATAATTTAAGGGAGATGGAAGCAGCGAACTTCATCCGCAAGTCGCCGACCTAATAGGTTAATCCGATCCCCACTGTTGTAAAGACAGACGCCAGGGCTTTGAATGAACGTCTGGCGCCTGAGCATTACAGGCCACCCCAAATTAGAGAGATACTCCGAAAATTCAAAAGCAAAAGATTCATCACTTCATTGGAATTAGTGCAATCGTACTACAATATAAAGTTGTCTGAACACACCCAGAAATACATAGGCTTTTTTCGGCCAGACCACTTACGCGTTTTGTAAGTTACCTTTCGGGATTATGAAAGCAGGAGCTGCGCTAATCAGAGCATTAGAAGCCAACCTTAAGCCCGAGGTCAAAGACAAAATTATATGCTACGTGGAAGACATAATTATAGCCTCAGAGACAGAAGAGGAGCATTTTCAAACCCTCCGACTTTTGTTCGAAACTTACGTGTTGCTAATTTCAAGGTTAACCGTAACAAGCGCAAGTTCTTCAGGCCCGAGATAAATTTTGTAGGTCACATCATTAGCGGGGATGGATACCGACCTAATCCTGACAAAAATTTGGCTATTTCACATTTTCCTAAACCGACACGTGTCAAGCACGTGAGACAGTTTCTTGGGATGACCCAGTTTATTGCTGCTCACTGCCCGCAGTATTCAGAAACAGTAGCACCACTGCAGAAATTACTGAGAAAGAATTCAAGATGGTCCTGGGATACCGAATGTGATCTGGCATTCGAGAAATCAAAGCAAATGTTTGTGAATAGCATAGCTCTTCAGTATCCGGATTGTTCCCGGAATTTCATTCTTGAAACAGACCTTTCCACCGCTGGGATCAGCGCTGTCCTGTTACAAGGGGACGAAGGACATATCCGATACTACGTAGCCTTCCTCAGCCGTAAACTTCGTCCACAGGAAAGTAGTTACTTCACTACGGAACTGGAGAAACTAGCTTTCGTGCATGCTCTTGAGTGCTGGTGTAAACAACTATGGGGACAACGCATCATCGTACACACCGACCATAGCGCCCTGACATTCATCTTGAAGACAAGACTTGCGAACGATCGAATTACGCGTTGGACATAATTTACCCAACAATTCGACCTATTGATCGAACAACGACCTTGGAAGGAGAACATCCTTGCGGATATTCTCAGTCGAAACCCAGAACCAACCGTGAACAGAGCATTAGAAGCCAACCTTAAGCCCAAGGTCAAAGACAAAATTGTATGCTACGTGGAAGACATAATTATAGCCTCCAGCGGGTCAGAGGCGCGACCAGGAGTTGCGAAGAATTATCCGATACTTAGAGGGCAAAATGGACGCTCGGAATGTGAATTACGCTAGGACTGCTGTGATTTATACTGAGTACGTCATGAGCAGCCGTGTATTATATAAATTTGTTGACACGGACCATACTCAACTGAGAGCCGTAGTTCCCCGGCGTTATCAGGACCTGATTATAAAGATCGGACATGGGGGTGCAGACAAAACTATCACCATAATTCGCAAGACTTGTAAGGAAACATATGCGCATGTCTGTAAGACGCTGTCTATGTGCTTGTGACGCATGCCAGCGGAACATTGATGTCTTTACGAAATACATGATATTACATCCCGTTCAAAAGGCAGCGGCGTGTCAGATAATTCAAACAAATGAAACTGCAAGAGATTCCGAAGGCAGGGAAGCCACAGTTCCTGCTGACTGAACACGGGTCATAAATTGCATCCATTGAGTTTGCTGACGCGATGAGAGAACTTGAAATCGGGCGCGTGTTATCATCGATCCAACATCTGGAGGGCAATCCGAGTGAGAGATTGATGTCAGAATTGGGCAAATTTTGTAATGTGTACTGCCAGGAGGAGCTGGATAGAAGTACTTGTCGTTATGGCCCATGGCATTAGCTTTACGGTCCATGAAAGTACGGGTCTAATTCCAGCCGAGCTGCACCTGAAACTGTCACCAAGTAGGATCTGGCACAACGTAATCACAATTCCACCTTGTATCCGACCATCACAGGCCAGCAAGATTGAATCGGTCAGGGAACGAATGAACCAGCAAGCTTAGAAGCGCTTGAGGTGAACCCGGAGCAAGAGGTTCAGGAACCCACTGAACGTGGGGGATCTAATCTTGATTAGAAGGCCAGGAATCTCCAATTTTTAGGAACGATTCTACGGTAAATTTCTATCCTTATACTACGGCCCTCACCGTATTTCAGAAACCCCTCATAATAGCTACGTGATAAGTGACCTCAACACTGGTGAACGTTCGAGCACTCACAATGCAGGGGGTGTCAACCAGATAGGATTTATTTGGCACCATCGGTGTAGGGCGACCAGCCGTTTGGAGCGCTGTATATCGTGTTGCCAACATATGCATGATACAACGTTGTAATTAAAAGTAAATGCATTTACTGAATATACTCTGAAGTCTTAACCGACATTTCCTTGTAGTTATCTTGCTCACAGGCGATAATTCTGGCACTTACCATTAAGGGGGGACGTTCATGAAATACACACACAATTAAAAAATGCACCAAACCCACAAATTTGAAGACACGATAATGACATTTTACTGTGCTTTAGATTAAATTAGCGCATTGACTGTAATTTTCTGGGATCATATATGTAACTTTGTTCTTTTCATGGAATTTTACATTTTATTTTCAACAAATTATATATGTACCTTTTTTCAAAAACTATTCAACAGATTTTTACAAAATTTGCTATGTTTAATCTCTTAGCATATAGTAAGCTTCTCACATGAGATTTTTTGAATATATCAAATAGGTGAATTTTAATATTTTTTAAATTATATATCTGCAAGAATAATATAAAATTAATGAATAATTGCAAAGACTATACCCCATATCTCAGCTTAAACACAGAATTTAAAAATTTGCTCACGTGGCAACACTCATTGTGCTTATAGAAATTAAAGTACAACATTCCATTATTTTAGCCTTCTTAGATTCCGAGGAAAAGGTACATACACATTTTAAAATATAATTTTCAGAAAAAGCAATTTAAAGTTGAACATAACATGTTATCTTATGTTACGCACTCAGAAGGCCTCAGAACTGTACTCAGGGTCTTCTTTCCCTTCAAGGCTTCTCTTCTGGCATATAATTTTCTGCCTTCTTTCCTTTATGAGGTCTTCAACTGACTTTTCAGTCGCAAAGAGACTTTGTAAATCTAATTGTCTCAATATGTCTTGAGTGAAACCTCCTACAGTGTCTTGAAGGCCATTCTCTATAATACCTTCATCCTCCCTAACTGCATCACAAGTTGCGATTCTGACAACTGTAGCAGATGAGAATGTCATCTTAGGGCATCAGTTTCCATATGAGTGAATTGAGAGACTCGTTTGGATTCTGCGTTTTGCCATGAACACACTTTTTGAGAAGGACAGGATCGACCAGAAACCTGTAAGTGGGCTTGACAACATCCAGGATACAATTTGGGAGCCTCTCCTTGTGAATATAGGGGGAGTTATCCCGCTGAACCTGTAGATATTTACACCAGCTAATGTGGCACAGATTATGAATGGGATGTTCCTCTGTTGACTTAACGTGGAAATATGTAGCCCATACAGCACTTTTCATAACTTGCACTGGAAAGGTTCTGTCTGATAGCCTTGCCATAATGCACTTGAAGAGTGCATCTTCTTGCATTCAGCAGTTTCTGCAAACGCTGCTTATCCATTTTCTGTACACTCTACGTGGCTGTGTCATTATTGAATAATGAACAAATGAAATATTTTCGTAAATCGCCGCCAGTAGCACAAGGCAAAACAAGAATGGTTTCTTAATAAACCAAGCAGGTGATTGATTGTTATGGTTTCTAAGATACGGCACATTGTCGTAGGTAATCTGTAGAAACCATAGAATATATATCACAGCCTCCTAAGATGTATCCCGCGCAGTTTTGCTTGTATGTAATCCACTGAATGGTTGTTGATCATGCTAGTATCTGAGAGTTACTTCATAAAAGGGTGTGACAGGAAGGTCGCGCCACACATTTAATTCTTTTTCAGGCACTTCGGATGCGATTTTTAACTGAAACTTTGGGAACTTACTGTCAATGAATTCTATTAATAAATAAAACATAAATTGAAAATTAACTTTTTCAGTCCATTTCATGAACATCCCCCCTTAATTAAATAAACATTATTTCTACTGGGTTGGCGGCATTGAAATCATTGCCGCTCTGTTTATGTGTTGAATGGATGGTAAGGTTACATGTTGTAAAATGATATTGGCAGTAAATAAGCTAATGTCTTTTTTCTCATCTTTCTTACACCACATCCTCTTCGTGGTACGAAATGCGAAGTGAACAGTTCTTCTTCTGTTACGGCAAGTAATTACGCTTATTTTAAGAATTTAAGTTAAAACGTGTTTCTGTAGTGGGTGTGAAAAATATAGGCCTAGTTTTGAATTGGTATTAGACGCAGGTGTACAGGTGACATTCTACTTGACATATCAATTAACTTTCACTATCTCATAGGTAGGCCTACCAAATTCTGCTTTTGTATTGTACCAACAGTATTTCAATTCATTGCATGTATATACTTGATTATATTTTTCTCTATAATGCATTATTTTATTTTGTGGCTTTGATTAGTTGTGATTGACCTTTGATTTGGTTGCTACATGTAAAACCATCGGGTGAGAAAGAAAAACCAACAAATCGTAAATTGCTGTTCTCGAAATTTCAGAGGAATATGGCAATTACTCTCCTAAGAAATGATCCAGTCTATGACCAGGTAAGAAGTCTATGTTACCGTGATGATTTTTCCATGGAGCTAGGCAGTTAAGAATGCAGTGGGTAGTGGAACTACTGTGGGTTCTCGTTATGGAAATATTTTTAATAGGCCTAATGCAGACCTACGATAATGTACGAGATGAATAAGATTGGGTTCCAGTAACCATTGTAATAACTTGATTACAGCTTGCAGAGATATTTAAATGAGCCTAGTGCATATGTGTACTCAAGTTCTTGAGGAGTTTTAATAATTAATTTTACATTGCGGTAGAATATAAATGTCATGATTTATGACAACGTGTCTAAGCTTTAATTTTTCCCCTTCCTTGTTTTTCAAATTATTACCGTATTCAAAAAACATCAGTTCTTGCACATGTTGTGGTCAGAAATTTATGAACTTGAAAATGTAAATGATAAATTTAATGCATTTAACAGAACCCTAAAACACTATTTTGAAATAGCATTCCCCTTTAAACGAAGAACTGTTCAAAATAACAAAACTAGCAATTGGATAACAACAGGGATTATAAATTCATGTCAAAGAAAGAAATTTCTACACAAATTATATAAACAATACCACACAACACCTGAATTCAATTTATACTACAAAAAATACACTAGCATATTAAATAAGGTAATAAGACTAGCAAAGAAAATGCATAATGATAATTTTATTTCCCAATCATCTAATAAAAACAGGGCTATGTGGTCCGTGATAAAGAAAGAAACTGGAAAATCTGCTAAAATACAAAGGAACATTACACTGACCAGAAATAATAAAGTGATTAATAATCCAGAGGAAATAGCAAACACTTTTAATGACTATTTTCTGGAAATTCCACAAAAATTAATAAATAAATCACAGGTAAATACACTAAATTCTAATAATAAAATAAATATATGCAGTGATTCTTTATTTATAAATCATATCACAAGTGAAGAGGTAAGAATAGTTATAAAAGAGCTAAAAATAAATTCTGTGCTGGCATTGATGGCATCCCTGATGCAATTTTAAAGAAATGTGCAGAAAATATAATAAATCCACTTACGCACTTAATAAACAGTTCAATTCTCTCAGGAACTTACCCGGATATTTTGAAGTTATCAAAAGTAATTCCAGTGCACAAAAACGGTTCAAAAGATGAATTAGATAACTATCGTCCTATTACCTTACCAACTGGTATTGCAAAAATTGTGGAAAAAATTATGTTTAAGAGACTGATAAGTTTCATAGAAAAAAATAAAATATTATCAAACTCACAACATGGATTTAGAACGGAAAAATCTACACAGACAGCAATTTACGAATGTAGCAATAGTATACTGAAATTAATTGACAATAAGGAACGTGTAACTGGCCTATTATTGGATTTATCGAAAGCATTTGATGTTGTTGACCATAAAATCCTCCTTACCAAACTAAATCAATATGGTGTTAGAGGTCTAGCTAATAAATGGATAGAGTCTTACTTAACAAGGCGTAAACAAATAGTAAGCTTGAGACACAAGGATGATGGAACCAAATTACTTAATGAAACATTGTCCAATGAGGGAATTATTGAATTTGGAGTACCCCAGGGATCGGTTTTGGGCCCACTACTCTTTCTTCTATATATCAATGATATAACACAGAACGTTCATTCACATAAGGAAATTTTGTTTGCGGACGATACAACACTCGTAATAAAAGGTGAAATTAAACAGGTCATACAGCAGTCTGCTGACTCCGTTACAGGAGAGTTAACCAAATGGTCACAAGATAATCGCCTCATAATAAACTATAAAAAGTCAGTATGTCTAAATTTCCACACTATACAGAATAGGAATCCTGCGATGCCCAATATAACATTAAATGGTCATGAAATAAAAAAATAAATCAGAAACAAAGTTTTTAGGACTATGGACACAACAAGACTTGAAATGGAATAAACATATACAATATCTGAATACTAAACTGAACTCGATGTGCTTTGCGTTAAGTATTTTGAAAACCTGCACTAGCATGCACACATTAAGAAATACTTATTTTGCTTATTTCCATTCGTACTTAAGATATGGGATCATATTTTGGGGTATGTCGCCAGATGTACTAAGCACGTTCAGGATACAAAAGAGGGCGATTAGAATTATGGCAAATGTAAACTCTAGAGAATCATGTAGACCTCTGTTTAAAGATTTAAACATTCTCCCACTGCCCTGCATATATATCTTTGAAAGTATTATGTTTTTTAAAAAGAATTTAATGAATAAAGATGTTTTTCTTAAAACAAACAATGATGTTCATAGGCATAACACAAGACAAAATCAAAACATTCATATTTCACACACACACACAAGCATATATCAAAAAGGAACTTTTCACACTGGAGTTAAATTATACAATAAACTACCCCAGTATATAAAACTGGCCCCAAAAATAAAAACCTTTGATAGAATGTTGAAAGCTTATCTGCAGTGCCATTGTTTTTACTCAGTAGTTGAATATTTTAGCGTATAGGAGTGATGGAATCTATAACTATATTTTACTTTTAAATTTAATTTTAATACCTAGCTGTATGTTGTTGTATTTATAGAATTAAGTTTTCATATTATGATAATAGAGTGAGGTGTAAATAGTTGTGCAATAAGATTGTATCTATTAAGATTTGCTATTATAATAAGTTATAAATAGTTATAATCTTAGTAATATATACCTGTTAGTTCTTTTATTTTATGCATGTAAATTCTGACGTGTCCTATATCAAAAATGTATTGAATGCATGTATTTGATCAAATGGAATTAATAAAAATCTATCTATCTATCTATCTATCTACTGGTGCTGTGGCACCAGGTAGAATAGGTAGTCCTGCCATTACTTATGTAGGACTGTAATTGCAGGTTATTAAAACTTAACACACACCCCCATGGTATAATAGGTCTAATGTCCTATATCATATAGTCTTACCAATGTGTAATTATATACATTAATGTGTTCTTGTCCTGTGGAACCATTTCCAACGTGAAAATCCTTTTGTTAAGTCATTGGAAAACACTAAATATACTCTGATATATATTATTGCTCTAATAAGCAATAACACACAAATGTGTAGATGTGTTTCGTTGCTATATCCTGTATGATATTCATGCTATGGGCACATTTTATTTATTTTTGTATATACACAGGAAATTAAGCAGTACGGTATAAAGTATGGTAGGAATGCAGTGATGGGCCTAGGTGTTCAGTTGGTCGAATATGTAGTACCAGTACTTTTATTTTGCACGACGAGCATAAATCCGAACGGTTACACTACCTGACGTGACACTAACACTGTTTACTGTCGACATACTAGAAATCTAAGTTAGCCTTGATGTTTACACCAAATTACACTAAATTTATTTTAATTATTACTACCTAAATGAATTAATTAAAGAAGAATGTGAAATACGTATATATTCCAATCTTGTGAAAACTCGGAAAAGCACCACTGCTCTACTTGGTTCAAACAGTGATTGAAGAAGTCACCGAATCTTTGGATACACGTTCCCACAACTTATTTTAAGTTTATTAATTTATCAATAAGAATTTCTAAATACTATCAATATTCCGTATTTCACTTGACCTAAAGAAAGTAATTTGATAGATTTTAAACCTCTGTTATAATATTTTACCACTTGTATCAAATATTTACACTAGCTGCTATTTCACTACACTTTCACTGTGACGCCATCTTGCCGCAGGCGGAACTGAGAAGAGGTAGGTTTGATTCTCACCTCGGCCATCCAAGAACTGGTTTTCCAAGGTTTCCCCACTCCCACTCCAGGCTAACAATGGGATGTTTCACAACTTGAGGCTACGGCTGCCTCCTTTCCAGTCCTCACCTGAATTACAGAAAGTATACACACTACTACAGATACCACAATAACACAGATTATCATACAAATCCTACACACTTCCAAATATATGAGCTAAATGAATATGTTATCAAAAGCCCTGAATGAATTAATATAAAAACACAATGATTATACAATAAGAGATTCTTTTAAAGTGTAGTCATAGTAGGTGTAAACATACACATATCAGCAAATACAAGTTCTTCGTTTTAAGCATTGCACATTTATTAAGTTAACTGTTTCAACATACAAACTTGCATGTGTTGTAGGAATTTGCGGTTCATCAGCCTCAGCCATGGTATCAAGGTGGAAATAGGTCCATTATCATGTGATGTAGCCTACTGTTATACCTTGGCAAGAAAGAAGAAAGGAACATGCCTCAACTCATTCTTTTAGGAGGACCAGATTTGATTACTGTATATTTTGCTAAGTTTTATCTTGGCTCTCGCTGTTATTTTTTCTTCGTTGACAACTTTTTAAATAAAACATGATGATTTCTAGCAGTATTGAGTGTTTTTCTTGTTTTTCATTGAAAGTCCTATTTCTCCTTTCCCCTTCACAGCATGTCATAGAATTTACTGTGTTAACTTAGTGTGCGATGATATTTTTGATGTACTTACTGTATTTCACCCTTCAAAATTGGTGAACTGGATATATTTTAAAGGGAATATGAAATGAACTACTGTATAGGAATTTTGTGATATCCGATTATTTTTCTGAAATTTCAGTCCCCTAATGAATTTGGCACTAATTACACTAACAATAATTTTAGTGTGATGCGGATCTGGTTACAAAATCTGTTTCCTTAGCATCTCTCTTAAAATTTTACTAACAAAAAAAGAGTTTGGTGCTTTTCAGTCGGTCAACACGAATGTACCCAAATAGAGCTGGGTTATGCCCTAATCCTGAAATAAATTACATGAGATTAATAAATACACTAGGATGACCAGTTTCGATCGTCAAGTGATCATCATCAGATCCATTACACTTAGGCTATAACATCTATGTTTGAGAATACAGGTGAAAATATATACAATATGTACAATTATTTAGTTGCAGTGTTGGTAATGCAACTGTCAATGTATACTAAATGTGGTATATCTATCTAATGTTTTACTGTCATTGCTAACAGCATCAAGCATTTTAAGATATGAATATTCTCCCTTCCCAGTACTTTTCCTTTGTAGTTTATTCTAATAACTAATTGGTTATAGGCCTGATTCGACCTACTGTGGTTTATTGGAAGGGACTATTTATTTAAGCTGAGTAATAATATGCTGCAGGCCTTGTAGTAGCCTAATTCTTATCACCAATGCAATATGCTCCAATTGCAACTGAAATAAATTTGAACATGTATATTATTGATGAGTTTTTTTATTTTTTTTATTTAGTGAATTTACCCTCTAGGTTGGTGGTTCCCACGGACTCAGCGAGGGAACTCATCTCTACCGCCTCTATGGGCAGTGTCCTGGAGCTTGGAACATCTGGTCGGGTTGGATACAACTGGGGAGGTGTGATCAGCACTTCGCCCAGGAGGCCTCACCTGCAAAGCGAACAGGGGCCCTCATGAGGGATGGGAAGGGATGGAAGATTGGGATGGATATGCTAGGAAGAGGGAAGGAGGCGGCCGTGGCCTTACAGTAGGTACCATCCCGACATTTGCCCGAAGACGAAGTGGGAAACCACGGAAAACCACTTCGAGGATGGCTGAGGTGGGAATCGAACCCCCTCTACTCATTTGGACCACCCAAGGCTGAGTAGACCCCGTTCCAGTCCTCATACCACTTTTCAAATTTCGTGGCAGAGCCGGGAATCGAACCCAGGACCTCCGGGGCGGCAGCTAACCATGCTGACCGCTACGCTACGGAGGCGACTATTGATGAGGTTATGTCCTAAATGTTGTGATTGTTCATTTCAAAGTTCTGGAATTCACAATTTCCCATTTTATTATTAAATTTATTAATTTTTCTGTTATTGTTTTTTTTATGTGATTCATTTCTTGTATATCATTTGATCTTGGTTCTCACTATTATTTATTCACACCTAAAATTGTGCTATAAGTCTTGGGAAGATTGTGATTTTCGGAACATTGAAGTGGACAGAGCATTCAGGACGAGAATTTAGTGGAATGAGGGGTAGGGGTAAGGTAGGCTACAAGCATGGCCGTGCTACACGTCTACTAGTACGACGGTCATACACCAGACAGCGCTGAAGACTTGGGTGCCAAGAATTAGTACGGCTGTCAGCCATCTGTAGTAAGGTAATCAGTGGTTGACAGCCCCTGCATCTATTAACGATTTTTATAACTTAATAGTATATTAGCGCTCTCTATGAAATAAGCATTGAACTTGTAATAGCATTATAGCTAGGCTATATAAAAGTCACTGGAGAACGAGTCATGTTAGCTGAGATAGCTAGTAGGTTGAATCGTAATCATGAGATCTGGGGTGCGGATCTCAGCAGCGGCAACATTTTTATTCAACTGGTACTATTACAACGCATATCAGGATAATTCTACGGGTGAAACCATTGTCCTTCCATGGTTCAAGTGGTTGGACGCCCATATTTTGAGAACAAAAGGCCACCAGCGGTTCGATTCCCGTCCAAACCGAAACATTGAGCTCT
Source organism: Meconema thalassinum (assembly GCA_946902985.2). Taxonomy (NCBI): domain Eukaryota; kingdom Metazoa; phylum Arthropoda; class Insecta; order Orthoptera; family Tettigoniidae; genus Meconema; species Meconema thalassinum. The sequence continues at coordinate 1,076,887,065 of OX336389.2, forward strand.
TGGGTATTAAAAGAAGTAGGCGGGGCGAATATATAGGCAGGGTGAATATGTAGGGGGTGGGTTAGAGACTGATTGAATGATTGATTGATTGATAGACTGATTGCCAGCTTGTTCACTCATAGGTATGACTTCTCTATGGAGTTTAAGAGTCATAGGTCTAGAGGTTACTAGCATCTGAAATTGTTAGGACTTAACTATGATTCCTACAACACATATCTGTGTAACCGGAGCTGCTCGTTCTCTGAAGTGGACCATTCTTCTTTTTATCTCTGTGGTAAAGATGACGTAACGCCTGCCAGCTTGCTAGCCAACCTTGAAATATATCTGCTTGTGCGCGCGAGCATTAGTTAGCTTCCAGCAGTCAACTGTGGTTGAGATAGATTTACATAAAATACCTCTGAATATAACATGAAAGGATAACTCATGCTGGGTGATTATCTATTTCCATGTATAGTTGTATAAACTTAATAGATTTGATAGCAAAAAAGTGTTTTTATGCTGCTAAATTGATAGTATATCCTGCAAATCAGGTCATATGTTAAAAGATGCAGAGATTTTGCCCCATTGTTAGCAAACTTGTTAGCAAAAAGTGCTATGTTGCCTGCAAATGGGAACTTCTAATTAATCTATTGTATAAGAATCATCAGGCATTTTGCGATAACCTTTAGCACGTATTGAGTCTTCATCAGACGCTGGGGCTATGTCTGGTACGGGCTCTGGGTGTTTGGCTTCGTTAAGCTCTGTTAGCTTTAATATCTCTGCAACCAAATATTGTTTGTTTATAGCATCAAAAGCTGTTTTAGGATCGCTTTGCACTCTAAGTTTCTTAATGTAAAATACATCACTTTCAAGAGTTCCAATTCTAGTAATGTTTTCACTTATATTTTGACGACATTTTTAGCGGATAGCACTTCATCTTTAACTCCTTTAATACGTTGTCCACATAGTCCTTACTGATAGCGTCTGTACTGGTTTCAGCAGGAACTAATCGTTTAATCCTACCTTCTTCTGCATTAATGTGGCTGTCTTTGTATAAGGTTAATGTACTAGAAAACTAGCGGCATAAGCCTTGGTGCACGCTTCCTGCCTTTTAACGGGGTTTAAAATATTAACACTTTGCCTGTTTTGCGCATCATGGCTGCCATCATCTAAAGCTTTCCATTGAGTTTTAAGAGCCTTTTCAGTTGAAAGCTTTATCTCTTTTGATAAATTGTCTACTTAGTCCTTACTCACAGAGTCTGTGTTGTCATTACCAGGGGCTAGCTGCTTTATCCGTCGTGTTTTAGCTTTAAAGTATTTGTCTCTGTCTAAGGTTAATGTACTAGTTGCTATATATTTTGTTAAATTGTCTGCATAGTCCTTAGTGACAGCATCTGTGTTGTCTTTAGCAGGAGCTAGCTGCTTAATCCACCGTGTTTTGGCGTTAAAGTGTTTGTTTTTATCTATTTTCATTGTAGCGGATTCTATAAAGTTCTCGACCTAGCTCTTGGTACTAACATCTTGTAAATGAACAGGCTCTGATACGTCAGCAATGCGTTTTTCCTGGGATCGTAGATACCGTCTGATAATATTAACCAGTCGGGAGCTGATGAAAAAAGAGGCTAAAGGCTCAGGAGCTTTACAGTTATCAGCATCTTTTCGTTTTCGTTTTGTTAACGGTCTTCCAAACCCGTCCATTTTCTCTCTCTCTCTCTCTCTCTCTCTCTAGAAGGAACAATGAAAATTATTAAACAAACGAAACAGTTGCCCATCAACAATGTTGCAGCCTGTATCACTAAAAGAAGGCATGTACAACGCCAGGGTTCGTTGTTTCCTTCAAGTATTCGGTGTCCCATTGCAGGAACATCGGGCTGTGGTAAGACGAACCTTCTACTTTCACTAATTACTGCTCCAAACGGTGTTCAATTCCAGAACATTTATATTCTTGCCAAGTCGCTCTATCAGCCGATGCAAGTGTGATGTCTGAGCTGCAAAAAGAAAACATGGGCTATTTTGCTTTTTCTGCACACGAGGAGGTTATAACACTCGATGCAGTGCGACCCGATTCACTCAAGGTTTTTGACGATGTGGCTAGTGAACAACAAGCTATCATTCAAGCCTATTTTAGCAAAGCAAGCAAGCTTGTAGTTTAACGTGACCGTTAATCTCGAGATCATGAGCCACGGGACCTCCTTTTTACGTGGAATCCGAACCACAGGACATGGCATTTCACTTCGAAAATCTCACATGCATTGACCGGGAATCGAACCCGGACCGCCTTGGTGAGAGGCATACAGCTAGACCGCTGAGCCACCACGCCCCCTCCTATTTTAGCATGGAGAGGCATACAAATGTGGATTTTTTAATCTCTGCCAGACTTATTCAAGAATGCCGAAACAACTGATTCGCGACAATGCTAACCTTATTGTTTTATTTCGACAGGATGAACGAAACATGCGACATATTTTCGACGACAACGTCAATCCGGATATGAGCTTTGCAGTTTTCACAGAGCTGTGCAAGACTTGTTGGTCCGAGCACCAGCATGGCTGCCTTGTGATAGATAAACATAGCGAAATAAATAAAGGATGCTACCGTAAGGGTTTTGACCAATTTATTCTATTTACATAGAGATAGAGAGCCTCCGTGGCTTAGGCGGCAGCACGCCGGCCTCTCACCGCTGGGTCCGTGGTTCAAATCCCGGTCACTCCATGTGAGATCTGTGCTGGACAAAACGGAGGCAGACAGGTTTTTCTCCGGGTACTCCGGTTTTCCCTGTCAAAATTTCATTCCAGCGACACTCTCCACTATCATTTCATTTCATCTGTCATTCATTTAATCATTGCCCCAGAGGAGTGCGTCAGGCCTCGGCAGCCGGCACAGTTCATATCCTCGCCACTAGATGGGGGCTTCATTCATTCCATTCCTGACCCGGTCGGAGACTGGAAGCAGGCTGTGGATTTTCATTTCACATAGAGATAGACGAAACACAGCTGAAGCCCATTATCCGCATTCGAAAAATTATTCGGAACAAGTTCCGCGAACTCAAACGCATGCAGGCGGAGGACCAGCATTTTGTAGATAAGCATCTAAAACCGCCTCTGGAAGCATTGCTAAAAACTCCATCTCAGCCCAAAACAGAGCCAAAGGTAGAGCCCGTGGATGAAGACTTTGAATCTGAAAAAGTGGAAGAAGACGTATTTTCACCTCAGCGCACACCGACAACTGCCAGTATGGCAGAACTCTTGAGCACGCCAGAAGAAGTTTAGGGCTTTGCTTAGAAATACGTATGGAAACAAAATTTATCCTTTTCTCGATCAGCTTCTTACAAATAAATCCAACACAACGTATGGCGTTCGATATGATAACACAGGTTTTATCATTGGTGACTCAAAATAAGGTTAATTGATGAAACAATTGCAGCAAAAGGAGTTAATTACAAGTCCACACCTGGACTTCTAAAGCTCTTGTTCTCTAGAGCGCCAGACTGAGACGATTACACAAAAGATGACTGGATTAAGTACAAAAACATCTTGATATCTACTAGTGCACATCGCCGAAATTATAATTAATCAGAACCAGTGAATGCAAATAAGAAATTAAGTACAGAACCGTTATCGCAAAATTATTTCCAAGCAGTGCACGCTCAATTTCGGCTTCAGGTATTGCATTAAAGATTAAAGACACACGTCGACGTCTCTTATTGGAATAACCCCAATAAGCTAGTCAATCGCTTGGAGCTCTTAAAGGCATCTCAAGAGGCTGGGCATACGGGGCATGAAGCTGAGATCCTAGAGATATAGAAGAGGAGCTTCGTCACGCAAAAATCATTGTTCAACAACATAAAATCACCGATTGAGGTGAGAATAGCTCACGAGTTGCACAGCCCTGCTAGGCGTAACTATAAACGACTCAAATTTATTTCAAGTAGTGTGGACGATCTCTGGCAAGCCGATCTTGTTGAAATGATACCCTATGCTAAAACCAACAATGGTATCAAGTATGTGTTCACTGCCATTGATGTTTTCTCAAAAATGGCATTTGTGGAGCCTGTGCTTAATAAAACCGGGCAAAAAGTTACCGAGGCATTCAGACACATCGTTCAGAGTTCAGGACGCCAACCCAAGCTTCTACAATTAGACCAGGGAAAAGAGTTTTTTAACAAGGATTTCTCGACCTACTAAGCATTACGCCACATACAGCAATGTAAAAGCAAGAGTGGTAGAGCGTTTCAATATATTGTACCCAATCGGAGACTGGTACAAGAATCAAACACGCAGGCACTTGGAAATGTTGTATAAATTCACCACAGTATGAAGAAAGGATTCTGTAGATTTGGTCTTAGAAACGAGACACATGCGAGAAGCAAATGCTTAATTAAAAATACCGGAAAGAATAAATAGTATTAACGATAAACGATATGAGCTAACCAGAGATAAAACCCATTAAAACGTGCTCAGCGATGGTATTTGTTGAACATTAAAAGGATGAAGTCATACATGCGACGCAGCAAGACTGGAAGTGAATATGAAGACACTAATAGCCATATTAATGGGGAACTATTTACGAATTGATGATAATGACCTAGGGGAGCGAGAACTTAGAAGAACGCAACTCAGCAGATTATTCTGTGTGGGCGCGGGGAAAAACATAGTCTTATATTCAGAAATTAGCGAATAACAATTAGGCCAGCCATTGAAGTAAAAATATACAATGAGATCGATTAATCTAAAATGGAATGCGATTTTTAAAGGCATTATACATCATAATCTATGCACAGATAAAAACTGCTGACGCTAGATGATGTCATCAGAGCTACGTGGACTGGTCAGTGGAGGAGGAACGAGTGATAAAGTAGGCCCTGCAAGAGGCATGATAATTAATTTAATTAATTAAGAAGAATATAATGAACGAATTCAAACCCACACGATGTCTAATCGACATTCAGAGCATTAGCTACTCGCTGGTAAATTCTGAAGAATATCAGAGCATAAACTCAGAAGTTAGCCTCTGAAGGTAATTAAAGGACTATATTCTTTACTGAATTAGATATAAGGGCCTAAGGGTAGATTCAAAGACAGTCATGTTAGGGCTCTAGTGAAGAAACCACGCTACTGAGATTCAAGCACAGTCATCTACAGGACTCTAGTGAAGGAGTCACGTTGTTTCGAAACCAAACTAGTGGACGTTGCGGATCTTAGAGGATCGCCACATTGATCTATAGTATCACAAGAACAGTAGTTCAAACCGAAGCGGGTAACGCTAGGCAACGTAAGAGTTCAGGTTCACGCTAGCAACCAAAAATTTCTGACAATTGAAGTGAGATTAACGAGTAAAGGTTAACCCGAAAATAGGAACTTATGGACCTTGATGGAAGGCCAAGATTTCACGATATAGAACAGTTCGCGGTAAAGTGTGACCGGCGGAACCAAAAGCTAGAACCACGGTAGTTATAAACAAACTATTAACGCCTTAAATGCAGATAAGGGTTAAACACTCCGTGAGTTGTAATACGCAGAATAGAAACTAAAACTGTGAAGTTTTAAAGCAGAATTCGTCAGATAGGAGATAGAAGAAGTACGTGACAGAGACAGATTCAAAAACCAGAGAGGGCAGAGTGGGAGAAACATTCCAGAGAACGGATTTTCCAGTAGAAATATCGCCAGGATGATAGGGAAGGAAAGACTTCGCCTGCAAACTGAGGTGTGATAATCAGACAGTTATGCGTATCTGCATGACAGAAGAGTGTAAATAAATAGGATAATTATACGGATCGAGCGTGAATGCACGCCAGTGTAGACAAACGTGTGTAAAGTGTATATGTAAAATAGATAAATATTTATTTTACATCCCAAGTGTATACGGGAATGTGTATTTTAGTTAGGAATAGTGTTAATTTCAAGAAAATGTGTGTTTATAAAAATTGTGTGTTAAAAGTTAACGAATGTGTAAATCAAAGTGCAAATATGTGTAACTAAATAATGCCAAGAGATGGGTGAACCTATCCTTAAATTCAGTCTCCCGCCTGACAGAGGAAGCGGTAAGTAAGGTGAATTTCAATTACTATATGTTAAATTACGCACCACGGTAAATTGTATTGTTATCATGAACCAATGGTTGGTCGATATTGTGAAAGTAAATTTTATAACTGTTTAATGTAAAGTTGTGTAACCCGTATAAAAAAAATTATGTAGTTCAAAGGAATTTTGTAAGGGGGAACCGAGTATAGTTATTTAGACCGATGATGGGTTTGTGCATCATAGTAAAGTAAAGTATAGTAAAATAAAGTAAAGTAAAATAAAGTGAAATAAAGTAATTAGACCGGTGATGGATCTGTAAACAAGTGAATCAGCGTCGAACAAGTACACCAGGACTAAAGTTGAAAATAAATAATGAGTTTTATACTCCCTGAATGAATAAGTAAGGGATTTTTGGATGCCTTAAAGTGAGATAAATAAGTAAATGGTTTTGTAGACCTAAATAATGGGTTGAGTAAGTGAAGGGGTTGTATACCTTAATAAATAAGTATGGACATAATGGGGTGTTATGCCATGTTGAATGGAAAGTAAAAATACTGGTAGGAAGACCTAGTTAAACGGACCGTAAATAAAGGCAAATTATTAGATTAAAGTAAATACCTTTACTCTGACAGGTATTGAAGTTTATGAGTAACGAATATCCAGGCATATGATTGTGACATAAAGGGCTAAAGTAAGTGATAAACTCAAGCTATGAGTTAATGAGTGGGATTAGTTCATACGCATTGTTTGGGAGATAAACCAAAGGAGTCGGATCGTCGGAATAAGCTGGGTTGCGACCAAAGTGGATGCATTGGATTCCCACTGAAATAGCTGTTTGTTATATTGATTGTAATTTTGCATTGTAAGTCTGGGTGTTATGCAGAAGGCCGGGCCAAGGTGAAATAGTCCTTCCTCGAGTCATTCATGCATTAATATGCGGACGAGCATGGCGCTTCGGATCGTACCATTCCTTTGTGTTAATTCCCACGCCAGCATTGCCAGTTATGCCAAAGCGGGCGTGGTACGCTAAGAGCAGGTGCTCCAATTAAACATCTCCGAATTAAATGTACAGATGAACTAATGCACGAAGTGAGGTTATGATGAAATAAGAAGTAAAGTAATTGCAAATGTATGAATGTTGTAATGAGACTAATCATTTAGAATGGGTAAAGCGCGCGATGTATTATTGAATGAGTGAAAAGCCTTAATAGCTGTACGGGACGTTGTTGTGATAATAAATATTGTTTTGACGGGCCGGCTGAGAGGGGAGGCACGACCTTGCCCTACAGACCGTGTTCCTCGAGGGGGAAATACAAGGGCCTATTATAAGTGAGACGCAGACACGGAAGCGTTCGGATCTGACTAGTAATTAACGGTACAAAGATAAAATTATTTAACGATAGGAGCTACAGAGCTCAAACTTATATATTTGAATTGCTGGAGATGAGGCAATTAATGTCAGCTATTTTTTTTGTGAATTCATTGAATTCTGACGATTAATGTCAGTTGTAAATATACTCGGATAACCGGTTCCCTCTTTCAAAGAAATAAGAGACACGGGAAATAAACAGGTTGGTTTTAAGCTCAGATGGGAATATGAGCCCACTGGAGCCTTATAGCACTATGGTGTTTAATTTAACACAAAATAAAGGCGTAAGAAATATAATGTTGGATTTGGGATTCGATTCCCGACATGTTAAGTGTGAAAAATATAAATTGTGAATGTATTGCAGAGTAAAATTCTAAAGCCTGATGATGAATATAATTGAACTCAGAATTTAAGTGAAGTGAATTAAATAAATAAAGAATAATGGTATTAAATATAATTGAATAAATAATATAAAACCACAGGCTTTAGATATAAACAAATTCAGTGAAATATAATTATTTACAGTGATTATGAATATGTAATGAAAAAATGGACAAGATTGGTCCGATTATTTAAGCAAGAAGTTGTTAGGGTGGTTGAGATGTTTTAAATGCTTTTAGAAGCTTATTAATAATTTTGTGAACTTGATTGATAAAATTGATTATTATCAATTTTTATGTTATTTTATTGTTTGATGTTGTTTTGGGTGCTTTCTTTGGATGATTAAAGCAAATTGTAAAGTAGCTTGTTGTTATTTGTGTAGTCTTGTTGACCTGAAATTGCTCAATATCCAAATGTACGGTCATACGGTGGGATGAACGTAACACACCCGAACGCCGGTGGGCTACGCTGGGGTATGACCATGCAATCTCCGTAATCATTTACGGGTACAATATGTGGCGATAGTTTACAGCACGGGGGTCCTATCGCTGGATTGACGTATTAGCAGACTTTGTGGTATGTTACAACGATACCAAACACGGAACTATTGGTACAAAACCACGTCTAGTAACGAAAAATATTCTAAGTTTGGACAGACTCTTTAATCCCTTCAAAACATTGGATCCTAGACGCCACAATTTCAAAATAGATGGCCACGTTCAAATCAGTAAACAAAAGTATGGAGGCAGGAGGGATCCTAACCCACAACCTTTTGATCTCTCCTCGTATCAACCTTTAAGCCGATATCTCGTGAACCCATGGTCGGATTTTAATGAATGAGGTGTCGTTCGACTTAGGGTGACGTCCTCTTTCCTATGGACCACTGGTTATATTTTAAAAAAATTGGAAATTTTTGTTTTTGAAAGTAGGCGATATTCCCCAAAACCAATAATGATACCACGTTATACCATGGCTTAAACGAACGGTTTATCGTTAGAACAAAACATTATATTTTTTACATTTTTTCCAAAAACGTTCAATTTTGAAAGTGGGCTATATTTTAGAAACTAGGAAGGTTAAAAAATCTTTTGTTTGACATAAATCGAAGGGCCTTACCCCTCTACTTGTTAACCAAGTTTCAAGCCTCTAGGACAAATAAACTAGTAGGGGAGCAGTGGGTGTTTAAACCCGCAGCCTACTTTCCTGCGAACTTTGCCGATAACTCCCTAACCCGTGGTCAGGGTTTCACGAATGAGGTGTCGTTGGACTCTAGCTGACAGGGACCTTACTATGGACCACTCATTATATTTTTAAAATATTTGGAAACTAGATTTTGGGATAAAAAGTTTTTTTGTGATTTTTGCTGATATCTCGGGAACCCATGAAGCTATAACGATGTGGTTGGATTCATTTGTTTCGACGCATTGCCCTCTTGACGAATATGCCTGTTTTGAGTATATGTGGCAATGGACTTGGGGTAAAAAATGTGATTTTAGACTTTTATTATAACTCGCGAACCAATGCTTCTATAGACGTGTACGAGGACTCGTAGGACTCGGGGTGACGTCCCCTTTCGAATGTGGTAGTTATTATTTTCCAAAAAATAATTCACAAAGGAACTAACGCCATACATTTTGAAAAAAATTGTTTACCTGTTTTTAGATTTTTAAATGAAGCGTGGTTGTCAAGACAGACGGTACCACTGGCATGTGTGTCAACGAGCCTGTCGCCAGCTATGGTGGAGGTATCCCAATAGAACAATGGATATTTTAGCAGGAGAGTGGGGCGTTTTACGACGGTTCGTTTTCCGATATTTGTTATGGCAGACGGATGGAGGCTAATATTCCAATACAAGTGAAGCGTGCTAGGATTTTTTACCCCTAAAGGGGATGTTTAACGTGCTAGTCGATGTAGTGTCACGGCTCTGTGGCATTCATGCATGCTCATAGGCCAGCGGGAAATTGTAGGATATGAAGCTATAACGTTCGATCGACCAAGCAATTTGTATGAAGGCAAGACATTAGCGTTAATGCAAATGATAATTCTGTGATGAGATAGATTTAGAATTAGAACGCAATCTTTGAATGGTTAAATGAAATGTATGATTTAACTATTGCAGCTGGTAGCCTGCTAGTAAGCCCCCATGTGTTTTGTAACTTAAGGGCTGAAAAGAACAAAACCTGCTTTGCTAGCTAGCCGAGCTCAGTTTCCACGTTCAACACCTTATAACGCTATCTCAGGAATGTGCAGACCACACTTGGCAACAACGCTGGCTTGCGATAGAGGGCAGATGAAGGTCAAAAATCTGACCACCGTGTCAGAGAGATAACCGAGAAAGCGAATACAACTCCTCCCTTTATCATTGCCACAGCCATTTGCCGGGAAAGATCGGTGTTAACAGTTGTGGGGCGGGGAGAGGAGTTGCAAAGAGGGGAAACCATGACAGCCAATAGCTGGGCGAGTTGTGTGTGAACATGGTGTGGAGGGGTATGGGAGGGGAGAGGCAGATTAAGAGAGTCTTGTGAATATCATACCACATAGCATATCATTACTTTGCCTGACTTTGTAGTGTAAACACTTGTTCTGGATTAAACAGTGTTCTTATGCGTGGTGGAAAATACATAAACTTGCTGTAAGGTATGTATTTATTTATTTTATTTATATATTTACTGGCAATCATTGACTGATGTATTGATTAATAAATGGATTGTTTTATTTTTGTTTGTTTTAGATAATCTGCATACCTGTTCTTGTGGCCAAATAGAGACAGAGAGAGAGAGGCAAAACATTCCACTCGAGCCTACAAAACAAGGCAAATGCAAGGCTTTCTTTACAAACCAAGGTAAGATTTTTTGTTATATATAACCTGTTTTGTATTTTTTATAAATTGTGCTAATTGGAATTGATATACTTATGGTGGTTTATTTTATTTCTTTTTAGAGTGTGACCACGACAACCACTATAGCTGTAGCTGTTGAAAACCAGGGATGTGTGTGTTTGGGACGATTGCTGGAAAGTCTACGGCTGAAAACTATGTTGAGATTGTTTTTTTTATAAAAATCAGGTTTTTGCCGTTACCGATACATTAACTTGGGAACCCCTCGAGTCCTGTTTTAAGAAACGTGTTTGATCTGGTCGCGTGGTGAATGTTAGGGAGAGTTTAATCCCAAAAGACATAATCGAATCATGTTTCGAAATTCAAGTTTGTACAGCGCAAAGGTTGCATACGGCTTTAAAGGTCAATAAACAACTCGAGTGCGATTTCATATATAAAAACTAGGATGATGAGCATAAAAAACATTTTTTATTGGCAGTAAATTGCGAGAGCATTTGATAGCCGATAATCTGAACGAGTGGTATCAATGGCATGTGGTGAATGCCTTGCTATCAAAATTTGATAAACTGCAAGAAAGACCCAGTGGTTTAGCATTAGACAAAATTCATTACCTACAAATCAACATTTGTCAATTCAACCCGTTGATGCTGGGTCTAGCTTTATTAAAACACCACCAACAATAGCTTCGAAAGAGGCTGTGGTCAACATTGAAAATAAAGACGATAAATGTTTTCTGTGGGCTGTGGCTGCATATTTGCAAACAGCACAACGTCATATTGAGAGACCGGGAATGTACAAGGATGTATTTAACCATTTGAATGAAAATTAAATTATAACCAGAGTGTCGTTCCCTATGGAATTGACCGAGATCCGTAGGTTTGAACAAGACAATCAAAACTTTTCATTCCTGGTGTATTGCCTTGATGTTGATGTGATTGTGGGTCCTCTTTATGCCACAAAAGAACGAAAACAACACCACATTCATCTTTTATATCTGTCTTACGGAGAGGTGAATCACTATTGCCCGATTAAGAATGTAGGTAAATTGGTAGGCAGTCAAGTGTCCAAAAGAAAGTGCAAAACATATTTTTGATCGTTGTCTGCAATATTTTACCACCCCTACGCTTTTAGAACGTCATAGGGTACATTGTGCTTCACAAGAAGCAGTGAGACTGGTATTGCCACAAGGGGACAAAGCTGTGTTAAAATTCAAGAACATTCATAAGCGTGACACTGTTCCCTATGTGGCGTATGCAGATTTCGAAGCTCTCACCACACCCATGGCGGGATGTGAACCAGATCCCACCATCAGCTCAACCACACCCATTCAAAAACATGAACCCTTTGCCATAGGATTTAATGTGGTGTGTGCCTATGACCCCACTCAATCTTTTACAAATCCCGTGAGTGCCCAGATTGTGCCAGATGGTTTTTCGATGAACTTGTTAAGTTGACTCATCAAGTACAAGGATTACTGGACCACCCAGTACCCATGAGCCTATTAACAGAACAGCAGTATGAGCATGCCACTACATGCCATATTTGTGAAAAGCCACAGATCAGTGCTGAAGAAACCGTTCGTGATCACTCGCACTTTACGGGGGAGTTTCGTGGAGCCGCGCACAGCCAATGCAATTTAAAGTATCGTGCTTCTCTATATATATCAGTGTGTTTTTCCACAATCTGGCAAATTATGACATACAGTTTTTGATTCGTGAATTGGGTTATGTCAACAAGGGCTCGTTTTCCATTATCCCCCAAACCCATGAACGTTTTACAGCCCTGACATGTTGGTTGGGCGACTTTTCCATTCGATTTTTGGATTCCTTTAACTTTATGGCATCCTCGCTAGATAGACTTGTCAATGGCTTGGATGAGAAGGAATTAAAATACACTGGAAAGCATTAAGGGAATCCTGAGCAATATAAATTGTGCATTCGGAAAGGTATATTCCCGTATGATTTCTGCATCAACTGGGACGTGTTAAACCAAAAAACTCTGCACATGCACGTCAAGTTTGTCGTGTGTTTGGCATTAAGACGCTAAGTGAATATGCTATGCATTACCTAAAACTAGATGTGTTGTTGCCACCGATGTGTTTCAAAAATTCCATGAGTTGTGTCAGCCACATTTACGGTCTTGACCCGGCTCACAATTATACGAGTCCTGGCCTCTCGTTCGATGCCACTTTGAAATACACTCAAGTGGAATTGGATTTACTCACTGATGTTGACATGGTTCTACTTTTTGAAAGGGCATTCGCGGCAGCTTCGTGTTACTTAACCAGCGCCATGCCGAAGCGAACAAGTGTCAGAATTTGATGTGAACATGGCTAGTCAAGAAACAGACCGTGGCTATGTGTTAGAAGTGGATATTTAATATCCCTCATCCTTGTATGATCAACATGCCGATTTCCCATTCTGCCTAGAGTAAATCCCCCCCCCCCCCTGACAGTAAAGTGAAAATTGAAAAACTCATGGGCACACTTTACAACAAAAATTGGTATGTGCTACATATCCAAATGTTGGTGCAATATCTAGCCCAAGGTTTGGTGTTGAAGAAAATCCATAGGGGTATTTCTTTTGCTCAAAAAGCATGGCTCGAACCGTACATGTGACTCAACACAAAGCACTGACAAATGGACAAAGCAGTTTGAAATTATTTTTTCAACATTAATGAACAACTGCATCTATGGCAAGTCCATGGAAAATGTCCACAAATACCGTGACATTAAATTGGTCAATGCCTGGGAAGAAAGTTACGGTGCCCGGCAGTACATTGCCAAGCCAAATTTCAAATCGATCAACATTTTCGATGAGGATTTGGCCTTCATTGAATTGCGTAAGACCAGCGTGACCATGAATAAGCCCATTTACTTGGCCAAAGTCATTTTAGACTATTCCAAATCGGTCATGTATCGATTACACTATAAGTTTGCCAAACAATTTTTTGAGGATGTCTCTCTTTTGTATAAGGATAAGGACTCATGCATTTACGACATTCGCCACTGCAACCCCTATGACGAGATGAGGCAACATAGTGCCTGGTTCGACACCTCTTCCTATAGCGATGACAACGTGTTTCAACTGCCCATAAAAATAAGAAGGAAATGGGCGTTGTAAAGATGAATGCGGTAATTCCTTCATGACGGAATTCATAGGTTTGGCCTTCAAAATGTATGCTTATCGCACACTAGACTGTACGGGAGCCAAAAGAGCAAAAGATGTAGGTAGGGCAGTGGTAAAATCGCTACGTGTAGACGACTACCTAGCTGTTTTACGCACTGGCATAGCTATGTCCCATACACAGTACAGGATACAATCCAGCAACCGTCATTTGTATCTTGTGGAACAGAGAAATCGCACCCTCGCCTCTATGAATAACAAACGTGTGTGGGCTGATGGCCTGCTTACCAGCCTGTCCTGGAGTTATGACCGCAATGAGGAGGAGGTGTGATTTTTCTGGTTGTTCGTTTAGGGACATAGATTTTTAACTCGTAGATTTAGTATTTTTGTATTTTGTAAATATTGGTTTTCGCCATTGTAAATAGTGGATTTTATATTTTTTTTTTTGAAATAGTGGCAACCCACTTAGGTCTTTTGCTCTTTAAAAGCCCAATGCAACACTATTTTTAAAATTTTTGATTGGGAATTTGGAAATGGGTAATGGTATATAGTTTTTTAAGCTGTACAAAGATGCTATTTGTTTTTTTTGTAAATATGAAATGAGTAATAGATTTTTTAGTAACTTTAATTATTAGTATTTAATTTTTGTAATGTAAATGGTAAACTAAAACGTTCTTTTGGGACGAGTGTGCATGTCGAGAATGTGTTTTTGGGATTAAATAAAGTGGTTGTATTTGTTCCTAAAGACAGGTATGATTGTGTGTGAATGTATGAATAGAGAGAAAGCTGGTGTGTATGTATGACCAGAGCAACCACGGTGAGGTTAAAATTAATGCATATAGCAAATGGTTAATAGTCATTTTGTTTTTCAATAATTTTGTTTTCTTTCAATTGTAGCGGTCAATAGACATTATTTTTGTAAAACCGTCTTACCTGCAGTAGTTGGAGACCTCCACGTTTCTCCAAACACACATAAACACACTGCATCATCATCATGGTCAAGCACTCGTATCAACATCATTGACAAAAATGAACTTTCAACATACCGTACATCAAATTGAAAATGTGTAAACAGCAAAATGGAAAATCCATGTTTCCATATCAGCAAAATTCAAAAACTTAAATCTGTCATTTTAAAAAAGTGCAAAGTGGAAATGCCCCACGTGTAAAATATGAAAATTCAAAAACTTCAAACTGACATTTTTTGAAAAGGTAAACAACCAAACGGAAAATCCATATCATAAAAAAACGCAAAACTTAAACTGACTATTTTAAAACACTGTAAATTGGAAATGGCAAATTGCAATGTGTGAAAATGTGAAAATGAAAAATGAATCCAACAGCATCATGATTTTAAAAAAATCTTGCACATGTAAACCTTTGTTTTTATATCGTAGCCATAGGGATTTACAAAAGAATACAATACAAACAAATCCCAATTCCTCAATCCTCAACTCATCAATGTTTATGTCCACGCATCTTCAACTTTCCTTTCATAGCACTCATCACAATCAGGGCTGCCATCCTCTCTCCCACTGAGGCATCACAGGATGTGATACGTTGTTTAGCTTTTTTCAATAACATTTTATCTGCCACATGACCTAAACCAGGATGACTATGGCGATAAGAAAGATCGTGTTCTTTACATGCTTGATCTGAAAGATTAATGGGTACATCGCCACGCTGCAAACATTTTTCAAGATGAGTTCCAGGGCCACAAAAAAGATAACCTGGAAGATGGATTTCGAAAGGTAAGTATTGAATCACTTTGTCAATGACGCCATTGCCAGTACATGTCTGGCATATCCTTTTCCATCGATGGTGAAATGGTTTGAACTTTGTTGTTGTTGTTGTTGCTGATTTTTCTCGCCATGACACCCGTGGAATGATTCAATAAAGTCTTTACCGGGACTTTTATATCCATGATACAGTTTCACCAGCTGGCAAGTCGCACACTGACGCATAGAGGGTATTTTGTCCATGGCCACTTGCTTAAGGTGATCGTAATCCTTACAGGGTTGCAATTCACTCAACACAGGGTGTTGAGTCCATGATTTTGGTACATGTTGCCAGATTTCTTTCACAGCGTTGGCGGCCACATAATGAATGAACGACTAGGGGAGTGACAATAATTCCTCTTTGGTAAAACTGTCTAGTTTCTTTCTGCACACAAAGAACTTGCCGATGGCTTTGACGGTAGCATCCCCTTTCTCCATGGTATCACGTTCTGTAGATGTTTACACGTCGCTTGTAGAAATCTGACTGGCGTCATTCACAGGTAAATCTTGGGTTTTAATTTTGTTCAACAACTCCCAGCAGGCAATGGTGGTTAACCAATGAAAGTGATGCCACACCTGGGCTTGGGCTGTATGGGTACTGTTGCCACAGGGAGAGCGGTCCGTAAGGGTTTGCAATGAGGGGCAGCCCAAGTCCATGAGATTGATACATTGACAGTAAGACGCCAAATATTGTTGCAACCATTCACGTTTTTCATTACCTTTCACAAATACCACATTGGTAGAGGTCACGTGGCTTTCACGACCACGTCCAAATATTTACAGGATAGGGTTCCTTGATTCCAGTCTAGTTGCCTATGATTTTCAATCCACTGGGTTTGTTTACGGTCTTTTTCACACAACAAATCAAAAGCATGGGGTGGTTTAAATACCAAATGCTTAGGTTGCGATATCCAAAAAGTGGTACAATCGATAATGGCCACTTGTTTAAATATAAATGTTTTGTCTCGAATTTTAAACCATTGGCAATCCACAATGAGTGTCGCAACATGTTGACGCTTGCCTGGACCAAGTTCAACTGACGGCTGACTGACGATCGACCACTAAAGTGTGCCCATAACATGGACTCAAATGCCATGCTAGTTTGAAAAGAAAATTGAGGTTAGGGTAGGACAGGGGACATGTTAAACAATAATAAGAAAAACAAGAACCACAATTGTTTTTATTACATCATTTTATTGTCATAACTCGTCTAACATGCTTTTGTCATTTTGGGATAGGGACGATACCAACTCCATGACACCGATGATGTCCCAATGTCTCTAAACTAGGCGTGTTTGACGATGAGTTGCTCACCGAAGCACCTTTGACACCATAGAGTCCACACGTATCGTAACTTGTTTTTTCATCACTCAGAGGCACTAATGAGGAATAGCGTGAATGAAAGGGTATATTTCCCACCTCCATTCTGCACAGGTAGGGGCGGGTGGGTGACCAGCGCTGATGTTCCTCCATTGGTTCATCACTCTCTTCCCATTGGTCTATGGCGATGGCACAAAAGGCACATTTCATGCCTTGTTTTTAAATACTAAAAGCCAGCGGCCGCCAAGGCTTGAGGTTTTATGAAAGGCACAGGCCACGTCGCAAAGGTCTTGAAACGTTGTTCCTCAGAGTTTAAATTCATGGGTGTGACACCTCTTGAGGCGTTAAAGCAAGGCATGACTGAGCTGCTTGACGTGGGTTGCCCTGCTATTTATACACTCGTCACTTGTTTGGACAGTGGCTAATAGTTGACTTGTTTGTGATAAATAATCAAACACTAGGCTGTCGTATTGGCTGGTACATTGTCATGCGTTTCAAAATCTAGTCGAATGTCAATATTGGAGGGCTTGACAGACTCTTCCAAGTAAGAGCAGTCAAAGACAATCAGTGGCGCCCTTGCCTTAAAAGCTTGGGGTGACAGCATGCGACAGTTCTCTTTTTGATAATACGACCATCTAAATTTAGAAAACAAGTACAGGGGGCCAAACTTATTTTTTTTAAATCCAAATCCATTCCTTCATTGGGAAACGCAGCTCCGTTGAGGAGAAGACGTGCATTTCTCAATTGCAGGTAATCAAGTTACGTGACATCTTTGGTTTGTTGATACTTGCGATTCGTTTGAAAACCCACGATCATGTAGAGTTGTTTAGCATAGCTTTTCACTTGGTGATGAGTCAGGGCATGTTTTGCTATGGCTGAGTTTTTTTTTTCGAAATGGTGAAATCCCAAATCCTTGTTTATATAAGGCTGGCTTTAAATTGGCATTTCTAGCCCCCATAGCAATCGCTTCCATTATTTCATTGTGTCGCTGACTTTCTGTTAGTTGTTGCTTGCCCTGCGGTTCAGCTTTAATGGTTTTCGCCACCGCACTGGTACCACCCAAAAGTTAACCCAGAGCAGCGAGACCGGCAAATAAAGCAGGTAAAATCCCACTCGTTTTGGGACGGGGATCACTCGCCCTTGTTTTGAACCCTGTCGCTGACGTTTTGGAATAGCACGTCTCTGTGCTGCTCGGAGGGCTTTTTTTATGGTCAACACGTTATTTTTTATTTTTTTCATTCGCAAGGGGTTGTCCACTAATGCCTTAAGCCCATGCTTTGACAATGACATTGTCTTCTTTTTAGTCTTCTACAATACATATCTTTGTTTCACCATGATGATGATCAACAACCTTTCACAAGAAAGTTTAAGTGACAACTAACGTCAGGTTGTTATTTCATGTCTGAATATTCAAGTTCCACATAAAGTGGGAAATCATTTATGGTTTTTCCCGCTTGCTTTTCATCCCATGTAAGCATGAGATGAAAGGATAATTCATCACCTGCATTGACCATTTCATGGTTATGGACCAACATCCTATGACCGTTTATCTCTACATGTAAATGGTTTTCATCAGGCAGGGATTGTTGGTGTGAATGTTTCCATCATTGTGCAATCGATAGTGACTTAAACCTGAAGCAAGCACATACGTCAGGTGCTGGTCATGGACCAGCGTTAAATGGTTCCTATCATTCATAGGTTTCTTATTTGTGAGGTACACTAAAAATACGGATGAGATAAATCTATAAAGCCTTTTCATTTCATAGGTCACGTAACGTTCAGTGCAGACATCGTCCTCTTCTTGTGGGTCTTTCACATGAATAATGCGATGATGATTAGCCGTATAGCCATTCACCGTAAGCTGAGGCACTTTGTCATAAAACTCATGCACATTGTTATCCACATACTTTTTTGTAGTAATATCTGTAGGTACTCGATAATGTTTCACATGGGTTAACCGCTTTCTCATACAGTCATAATCTCCCTGTTTAGTGCGTGGCACCACAGACCTATCCACATAGTGTTTATTAGAAGGATCTGTTTCTTGTTTAGGATCATGTATGGGGTAAGATCTAGCTTTGGCCATCAACGCTCGTCCAAAGATATCCATCGTCAACCTGTAGTACTAGCATACTGTTTCTATGACAAGGCTGGGTTCCATGCATATAGACAGCCTGCTAGCCTCTCTAAGCCTTAGTTGATATGAAGATTATTAAGCAGCAAGGGTCATCCCACGTGGGGGACATATTTTCACACCTCTATCCAACATCACGTGAACAACGCCACGTTTCAATGTTTCCGTCTTCCATTCGCTGCATCATTGTGGGGCCTTCCGGGTGTGGAAAGACCAATCTTTTGCTGACGCTCATCACAGCACCCAATGGTCTGCGTTTTCAAAATATTTATATTTTTGCAAAATCTCTCTATCAGCCCCTCTACGTGTTTCTGGATCAAGTCATGTCAGGATTATAAAATGAAAATATGGGTTATTTCACATTTTCCATGCAAGAAAATATTATTGCCCCGGATGAGGTAAAGCCTGATTCACTTATGATTTTCGATGATGTATCCACTGAACGACAAGGCATCATTCAAAGCTATTTCAGCATGGATCGTTACAAAAATATCGATTGCTTCTATCTTGGACAAACGTATTCAAAAATGTCCAAACAGTTGATTCGTGGCAATGCCAATTTCATTGATTTATTTCGCCAGTACGAGAGGAAAGGTCGTCACATTTATAATGAACATGTGAATCCGGATATGACCTTCCAAATGTTTACTGAATTGTGTGCCAAGTGCTGGAACACTCAACGTCATGCCTGTTTGGTGATTGACAAACAAAGTGAACTCAACCAAGGACGTTATCGCTTAGGGTTTGATCATGTTATTGCTATTTAAGGCACTGTCTCATTCCCTCTCAAGTCTTTGTCAAG
The DNA here is from genome assembly GCA_946902985.2 of Meconema thalassinum. NCBI lineage: Eukaryota > Metazoa > Arthropoda > Insecta > Orthoptera > Tettigoniidae > Meconema > Meconema thalassinum. The sequence goes on from OX336389.2 coordinate 1,076,906,809, forward strand.
ACACAATGGCGTTAGCAGAGAGTCAATTGGAAAAGCATATTATTAGAGTAAATAATAATATTCACCAAAAGTTTCATCAATTGAAACGATCAGGTGCGAATCATGCTTTGTTTATTCAACAACATTTAGCACCTCCACTAAAAGCCATGATTAAACCCCCTTTCAAGCCATGTGAAACGCTACCCATCGTTTCACAAGCCACGCAGGAGCTACAGGAGGACTCTGTGGAAGAGGAAGAGGAAGAGGAAGAGGAACAGGAACAGGAAGATTTGACTAGTGTCAGCGAGGTTGAGGATGATGAGGAACAAGTGTTTACGCCTCAAAAAAAGTCATCACCCCTTGCAGATTTTTTAAGAAAAAAGAAATCATTGGCCATGGTCGAAACACCTTGCCCTTCCAGATCGTCTCCGTTTTCACAACTCTTGCCCACCTCTCAACATAAAGCTCAACTGAAAAACCTTTTAATAAAATATTATGGATCAACACTGGAACCCTATTTCACCGATCTATTTATTGGAAACACAGATACCACGCATTGTGTTCGCTATGAGGATGATAGTTTTAAAATTGGTGATTCATCGATAAAATTTCCTCGTACTAAAACTGTCATTAAAATCATCAACTATTAACTAACGCCAGGACTGTTAAAGCTGCTATTCTCTCGTACACCCTCTTCTCATGATTATACGCCACAGGACCTTGGCAAATATAAATCCATTTTATTGGACACCCATGCCCACAAAAGACAGTATGATCCCACTAAACAAGTGAATGCCAATGTATCTCAAAAATATAAAACCATCATTGCAAAAATGTTTCCAAACCAGTCAAAGTGCGCGTCGGAAAGTGTCCGCTTCGGGAGTGACATTTAAACCATTAAAACCCCCTGTGGATGTTACCTACTGGCACAATCCCAATAAGCTCGTCCAGCGGCTACAGCTGTTGCATGCTTCACGTCAAGCTGGACATACCGGTCACGATTGGGAAATTCAAGAAATTGAACAAGAAATTCGAAATGCCAAAATTATTGTTTTAGCCCTCACCCATTGAAATGGGCATTGCTCACGAGTTGCATCGCCCGGCTAGGCGTCACTATCAGCGACTCAAGGTGATTTCACGAGGTGTGGATGAACTTTGGCAGGCTGACTTGGTTGAAATGATCCCCTATGCTAGCGTTATCGACGGTGTACGCTATATGTTCACCGTCATTGTTGTGTATTCCAAAATGGCCTTTCTTGAACCTGTGCGTCGCAAGTCTGGTCCATTAGTCACCAAGGCCTTTCAACATATTATTCAACAATCCAAACAGCAACCTCAGTTTCTACAAACCGACCAGGGGAAAGAATTTTTCAACAAGGATTTCTCCAGTTTTCTCAAATCTTTGGATATTCACCATTACACCAAGTACAGCAATCTCAATGCCAGTGTCGTTGAGCGGTTTAACCGAACATTGAAAACCCATATGTGGAAAGCGTTTACCGCTCAAGGCTCTTATCGCTGGTTGGACATTTTACCTGAGCTAGTGACACCAAACACAGAACGATTGTGACCAAGCCACGCCTCATTACCAAGAAGCTACCCAGACTCAATAAACTGTTTAACCTCATAAACACAACAGATCATAGGCGACACAGCCTCAAAGTTGGGGATTTTGTTCGTGTGAGTAAATTTAAGTCCGTATTCGATAAAGGATACACATCGAATTGGGGGACTGAACTATTTCGAATTCGTCAAGTCTACCTGGATAGTCCAGTCACCTATTTACTCGAGGACCTCAACCATCAACCCATAAAAGGCAGATTCTATCTCCATGAACTTCAAAAGGCAGCGTTTCCAAAACATTATCTTGTTGAAAAGTGTTGAAACAAAAAGGGAATAAACTGTATGTAAAATGGTTGGGATTTAACTCAACCTTTAATTTTTGGATATGTAAATTACATGTTTTGTCACCCTGTACGCCTTTTATTTATTTATTTATTTATTTATTTATTTATTTATTTATTTATTTATTTATTTATTTATTTATTTATTTATTTATTTATTTATTTATTTATTTATTTATTTATTTATTTATTTATTTATTTATTTATTTATTTATTTATTTATTTATTTATTTATTTATTTATTTATTTATTTATTGAATCATGCTGTACTAGAGCCCTGTGTACGACGCTCAGCGCTTCGTGCATGTCTACACATGTTATGAGCAACATGTCTTTCTCTTTCTCTCTCCCCTCCTGTGTCTTACTCCTTCACTCCCCGCCCCTCCCCTGCCCCTCAACGCCATGTTCACACACAACTCGTCCTGCTATTGGCTGTCATGGGTTCCAACTCCCCGCCCCTCCTCTCCCCGCCCCTCCTCTCCCCGCCCCTCCCCTCGATCACTCTCACCACAGCTGTTAACACCGCTCTTACCCGGCAAATGGCTGTGGCAATGGTAAAGGGAGGAGTTGTAGTCGCTTACTCCGTTATCTCTCTGACACGGTTGTCAGTTTGTTTCACCTTCATCTGCCCTCTATCGCAAGCTAGCGTTGTTGCCAAGTGTGGACCACACATTCCTGAGATAGCGTTATCAAGTGTTGAACGTGGGAACTGAGCTCGGCTAGCTAGAAAAGCAGGTTTTGTTCTTTTCAGCCTTCAAGTTACAAAATACATGGGGCTTGCTAGCAGGCTACCAGCTACAATAGTTAAATCATACATTTCATTTAACCATTCAAAGATTGCGTTTTCATTCTAAATCTATCTCATCACAGAATTATCTTTTGCATTAACGCTAATGTCTTGCCTTCATACAAATTGCTTGGTCGATCGAACGTTATAGCTTCATATCCTACAACTGCCCTCTGGCCTATGAGAATGCATGAATGCCACAGAGCCGTGACACTACATCGACTGGCACGTTAAACATCCCCTTTAGGGGTAAAAAAGCCTAGCACGCTTCACGCGTTTTGGAATATTAGCCTCCATCCGTCCGCCATAACAAATATCGGAAAACGAACCGTCGTAAAACGCCCCACTCTCCTGCTAAAATATCCATTGTTCTATCGGGATACCTCCACCATAGCTGGCGACAGGCTCGTTGACACACATGCCAGTGGTACCGTCTGTCTTGAAAACCACGCTACATTAAAAATATAAAGCAGGTAAAAAAAATCCACCTGTATGCCGTTAGGCCCCTCGTGAATTTAGTTTTGGAAAATAATAACTACCACATTTGAAAGGGGACGTCACCCCGAGTCCTCGAACACGTCCCTAGCAGCATTGGTTCGCAAGATATAACAAAAAGTATAAAATCACATTTTTACCACAAAATTCGTTTTCACACAATCTCAAGACAGGCATACTCGTCAAGAGGACAACGCGACGAAACAAATGAATCCAAGCACATCGTTCTAGCTTCATGGGTTCCCGAGATATCAGCAAAAATCACAAAAAAGAAACGTTTTACCCAAAAATCTAGTTTTCAAATTTTAAAAAAATATAATGAGTGGCCCATAGCATGGCCCCCGTCAGCTCGAGTCCAACGACACCTCATTCGTGAAACTCCGACCACGGGTTAGGGAGTTATCGGCAAAGTTCGCAGGAAAGTAGGTTGTGGGTTTAAACACACACTGCTCCCCCTACTAGTTTATTTTTTGTCCTAGAGACTTGAAATTTTTTTACAGTTAGAGGGGATAAGGACCTTCGATTTATGTCAAACAAAAGATTTTTTAATCTTCCTAGTTTCTAAAATATAGCCCACTTTCAAAATTGAACGTTTTTGAAAAAATGTAAAAAATATAATGTTTTGTTCTAACGATAAAGGACATAAAGACCGTTCGTTTAAGCCATGGTATAACGTTGTATCATTATTGGATTTGGGGAATATCGCCTACTTTCAAAAACAAAAATTTTCAATTTTTTTAAAATATATATAGCTCAGCATTCAATTCCTGGATCGATGCAAAGGATATAGTTTGAGTCTGAAGTGATTGTGAACACAGTGAGAAAAGTTTATCTTATATAGGAAAGAGGACGTCACCCTAAGTCGAACGTCACCTCATTCATCAAAATCTGACCATGGGTTCGCGAGGTATCGGCTTAAAGGTTGATCCGAGGAGGGATCAAAGCGTTGAGGGTTAGGATCCCTCCTGCCTCCCTACTAATAAAATCCGTTTTCGATAAGGGGTACACAGCGAATTGGAGCACTGAGCTTTTTCGCATTAAGGAAGTGGAACTTTCACGAGGTTACTTATTTGCTAGAAGACCTTAACGATCAGCCCATTAAAGGCAGGTTTTATCTCGAAGAACTCAAACTAACCAACTATCCTAAGCATTATCTAGGACAGAAGGTTTGACGCAAGAAAGACAAAAATGTCTATGTACGTTGGTTGGGGTTTAGCTCAGCATTCAATTCCTGGATCGCTGCAAAGGATATAGTTTGAGTCTGAAGTGATTGTGAACACAAAAAGAAAAGTTTGTCTTATATAGAGCCATTGAAAACGAGACGAAGAAAAATGAATCTAGACATATTAAACAATTTATTTGAATTAATTAAGGCTAAAAATATGGTTCTGCAATAATAATCATAGGAAGGATACAGTTCCAGACAGAGACAAAAGAACTGTTTCAAGTATATGCCCCACAAACGGGGAATAAAGAAGTGAACTCAGAAGAATCCCTAGAAGATGTGGAAAAATATATAGAGGATAAGGAAATAATAGTAATGGGAGATTTAAATGCACGAGTGGGAAGAGACAGACAAGGAAGAGAGGAGATTTTGGGACCATATGGTTATGGCAGTAAAAATCCAGAAGGGGATTTCTTAATGGACTTCTGTCAGCGGAACCAATTAATTATAGGGAATACGTCGTTCAGAAAGAAAAATAGTCAGAAGATAACGAGGTATGGATGGGGAGATAGAAGAACGAAAACTCTGATAGACTATGTATTATTCCAAAAACGACATCGGAAAGAGCTAATGGATGTCACAGCCATGCCAGAGGAAGCCTTTGGAGGAGACCATAGGGCAGTGGTAGCAAAATTTAAAGTAGGAAAGGTCATGAGGTTATCAGAAAACAGGGAAAGAAAGATTAATGTCTGGAGACTAAAGGAAAAGGAAAAAGCAAGGAAGCTTGTAGTTTAACGTGACCGTTAATCACGAGATCATGAGCCACGGGATCCTCCTTTTTGCGTGGAATCCGAACCACAGGGCATGGCATTTCACTTCGAAAATCTCACATGCATTGACCGGGAATCGAACCCAGACCGCCTTGGTGAGAGGCATACAGCTAGACCGCTGAGCCACCACGCCCCCTAAAGGAAAAGGAGGTTGCAGAAGAGTTTAAGAGAGAATTGCAAGAACAGATACCAAGGACGGATATTACCCATGTGGAACAAGAATGGGAAAAGTTTAAGAGTGCATTTGTAAACAGTGCAGAGAAAACATGTGGCAGAACATCAGGAAAGGTACGGGAAAAGGCGACAAAATGGTGGAATGATAGAGTGAAAGAAAAGGTAAGAGAGAAGATGAAAGCTTGGAAGGAATGGAAAACTAAAAAGACTGAAAAAAGTAGAGCAAAATATATAGAAGCTAACAGAGATTATAAGAAAGTAATTGCAGAGGAAAAGAAGAAAAGCTGGGAAGAATTCACTCAGGAAATAAGGGAGGATTTACATTGTGGAAAGAAATTGCTGTTTGGAATTACAAAAATCAGAAGAAATGAAAAGGTGAACACTGGGTTCGTGAAAAACAAAGAAGGTGAAATATTGACAAAACCAGAAGAGATAACGGACAGATGGAAAGAATATTTAAGCGAGCTGTTGATGGTGAGACGCCAGGCATGCGGAGAAGTTACGCAAACAGCCAAAACGGTGGAGGAAGAAATAGAAGAAGAACCAGACATTACTATGGCAGAAGTGGAATGGGCAGGAAGATGAAGATGGGGAAAGCTGTGGGAATCGACAAAGTGGCAATAGAAATGATCAAGGCGGCAGGACCAGTGGGACTGCAATGGACATACAGACTTCTCAGGAGTGTGTGGAGAGAGCAGAAAGTACCTGAAGCCTGGAAAAAGGGAATACTATTGCCAATATTCAAGAAAGGAGACAGGAAGGTGTGTGGTAACTACCGAGGAATCACCATCATCTCGCATGTTGCCAAAGTAATGGAAAGAATCCTAGAAAGAAGAATTAGAGTAAAGGTAGAAAGTCAAATAGAGGAGGAGCAGTTTGGATTTAGAGGGGGCAGGTCAACAGTGGAACCCATTATCATTCTGAGACAGATCATTGAAAAGAGTTGGGAATATGGGAAGGATATGGTAATGACTTTTATTGATCTAGAAAAGACCTATAATAGCATCCATAGAACAAAAGTTTGGGAAAGCTTAACAAATAGGAGGATATGCTAGGAACTGAGAGACATGATAAAAGGAAAGTGCATGGAGTGCTACAGTAGTGTGAAGACTAGAGTCGGGACATCGGAATGGTTTAAAATTGACACTGGACTAAAGCAAGGAAGTGTGTTGTCACCATTATTGTTCGTAATGGTGATGGATGACATCATGAAGGCAGCAATGAAAGAATATAGTAGGGCAAAGATGAAGGCAATGTTGTTTGCAGACGACGTTGTGATCTGGGGCGAGGATGAGATGGAGGTACACGAACAGTTAGACGTAATAAATGAAAAGATTGAGCAATGGGGATTGAAGATAAATGTGGGGAAGGGTAAAACTGTGGTGATGAGTAGAGATAAGAAAGAAGGAAAAGGAGTAATCAAAGTAGGAGATAAGGAATTGGAAGTAGTGAAACACTTCAAATACTTGGGAAGTGAACTGATTGAAGAAGGAAGACTGGATTTGGAAATTAGCAGAAGAATACAACTCGTGAGTGTTTTCTGCCAACAGGCACGGGGACTAATATGGAACAAGGATATACCAATTAAGGCTAAAGAAGTTATGTACAAAGCATATTCTGTTCCTATATTGACATATGCAGCGGAAACTTGGACAATGACTAAGAGGGATGAGAGCAGAGTACAAGCAGCTGAGATGAGATTCCTGAGATGTATGGTCCAGAAAACGAGGAGGGACAGAGTGTGAAATGAAGATATACGGAGAGAACTTGGAGTACAGAAACTAAATGACAAACTGGAGCAAAACTGATTGAGTTGGTTTGGACATGTCAAACGAATGAATGAAGTAAGGCTACCAAGACGAGCAATGGAACGACGGATGACTGGGAAGGGAGGACGAGGAAGACCAAGAAAGCGTTGGATGGACTCGGTGGAGAATAGTATTAGAACACGGAACCTGGATTGGAACACTGTGTCGGAGGAGGAATGGTGGAACGACAGAACAAAGTGGAGAGGAACCATATTTGCCCCACCCAGTGTCAAATGGAAAAGGGGAAATGATGATGATGATGATGATGATGATGATGATGATGAAGCATTGAAAACATGATCGAACAGCAATATAATAAGGAACCTACAGAATATACTTCAAAAGAGTTACTCATCACTTGTGCAAAGCTCAGCAATATAGGGGCTATTAATCATGAAATTTCTGAATTTTCATCAACAATTACAGTGAGTTTAGAACATATTAACAATCTTCTACGTAAAAATATAGTCAAAAAATCTCCTTATATAGAGACACTAAAAATATTTGCACATGATGGATGATTTAAATGAACTGAAAAAACTAGGGCAGGCTTCTGGTCTGGAGTTACGTCGACTTCGGAATCTCCCTATAAACCGTTCATTTCCAATTTCAGAGCTGCGTAAAGTTGAAACAAAGTATGGTCCACGCATCATCTGTCAGTTTGATGAGTTTTCCGTTTTCCTTCCTGCACGGTTTGCTTCACTATCATCAGCAACGCGAGTTCTTGTTTTAAAATATCTATGCACTCTGAACGGAATATCCTCAGTACAATTCGAAGAAGAACGCATGCATAGCAAAGAAACATGCAACTCCAAACAGTATCATTATCAATAATAGAAAGAAAAGTCACCTTATGTTAGTTTTATGCATAGTATGTTTGCTCAGCTCATATGAGTACACACAAAAGGTTTATTTTTAGTATCGATTTTTTCTTATTTTTTACATGTTACAACACCCATGTTAAAAAATGTCTTGGATCAGGATGTGGATTGTTTTCTAAATACTTGTATGGATTCAGAAACAGCTCTTTTAAAATTCAAAACAAACAAATTCATGACAATTTCATTTATAAATATTGTTTCAAGTTGCATGTTACAATATGGTGTTAAACTAGATAGCGTGACATTTTTACATGTTACATCACCCATGTAAAAATATGTCTTAGTACAGGATGTGGCTTGTTTTTTAAATAATTGTCTGAATTAAGAAACAGGTTTCTTAAAACTGGACTACAGTATCGTGAATGGTTGATATAAAAATTCGATTATCTGATATACATCAAGTAAATATAACCTCCATGTCAGAATAAATTATCATTTCAACATCTTGTCATATTTGTGAAATGGATCTGGTACATTCGTGTTGAGTGTCCAAAACTCGTTCTTCACAAAACTCACATTTTGTAATTGCAAGATCCCTTGGGTTCGGCATGGATGTGCGTGTTCATTGCTACTTTTTATTCAACTTGTGAAAACAGTAAAAATAATAAACGCTCTATAATAATAATAATAATAATAATAAATACAGCCCTTTAATCCCCTAAGGGCAATGGCCTCCTGTCTAGGCAGGGATTTTGCTCCATTACACTCATTAGGTGAGCAGTCCTAAAGAGTAGTGAGGCACCTAGTGGTGCACTTTTCTGGCATGTTAGTCTCTGTTCTTGAATTGTTCTTATAGCTATTGATATACATATTCCTAACCTACTTACAGTATTGTCTATGTTCTGTATTCTTGTTCTTATATCTAATATTTGCAAAATTGTTAATCTTTCTGGCACGTTCACTTTATTTTAGTAGAGTTTTAACTGTCCTCAATACATTATCGCTATTGTATTTAAGGATTCACTATGTTGCACTGAGTTGCTCCTTTCCTTTCCTTTCCTTTCCTCGCATATACTACGTTTAGAAAAGGAGCATCTATAGGGTCTTCCACTCTTGTCTGTCTCTTGCTCTTCTTGTCCATTGTGGTCCGGCAAATTTCTTGAATGTGTCAGCCCAGCGTGTCCTCTGTCTTCCTACGTTTCTCCTGCCGGTTCTGGGGTCCCACATCGTTAGTCTGTGCGTACACCTTCTATGCTCCATCCTCGCTACGTTGCCTCCCCATTTCCATTTTAGTCTGGCCGCTGTGTTGATGACGTCTTTAATACTGGTTCTTCTGCGTATCTCCTCGTTCCGTATTCTGTCTTTCAGCGTGATATTGAGGATTTTTCGTTCCATCCTGCGTTGAACTATCTGGAGCGTTTTTCTTTGCTGCGATGTTAGTGTCCATGTTTGACATCCATACAGCATTACCGGGATTACACATTTCTCTAGAACTTGTGTTTTCAGACTTAGTTTCTGAGATTTATCTCCTAAAATGAATTTCAAGGACCAGAATTTTTTCCATGCTTGCCCAATTCTTCTTTTGATTTCTTTCTCCGTATTGTTATGGAATGAAATGTTTTGACCTAGATATGTATAGTCCTGGACATACTCTAATGTTTCACCGTCAATGTTTACTGGTTTTTCTGTCGCATTTGTCATCAGTTTCGTTTTACTCGGGTTCATGGTTAGGCCAGCTTCTTTGCTGACCATGTTTAACTCTGTTACCATATTTCTAAGTCTGATACAGATTTTGCCGTGAGTATGATGTCGTCTGCAAACCGTAGGTGTGTCAGGTTTTGTCCATCTATGTTGATGCCGTGTCTTGTTTTCCATTTCATTTTCCGGAATTGGTTTTCTAGCAGGCAAGTGAATAATTTTGGTAGGAGGGGGTCTCCTTGTTTCACTCCTCTCTCTAGCTCAAAGTGTTTTCCCTCCATTTCTGTCCGTATTTTTGCCTGGCTACTCTCGTAGATTTTTGCTAGAAGTCTGATATACCTTTTCTGTATGTTTGGTTCTCTAGGGCCTCTATAATAGCATGATATTGAACCCTTTATCCTCTGTTGGATAAATGATTCTATGTTTTATTTCTCCAATTAATAAATATTTCCACCAGCATCATGAAAGTAGCCAGACGGAGATGAGGAAATTTCAAGCATTGGTTGGAGACAGCGGGGACATACCTGAAGCAGATTGACAATAGGTTAAATACTTTAGCTGTGAAAGGAAATAGCCAAGCGATGTGTCAGAAGGACAGGTGTGGGCCGCCTCAAATAGAAGCGACGCGCAGTGAGACATGCTGCTGGTATGCTCATTGTAATATTCGCGCCTAGAAGAAATATGATGCAGTAACGTGAGTGGCTGATGAGCAGGCTAGACACTCCTACGACGCCAAGATCTGCTATAAACCGCCAAATTACAGAAAATGTGAGAACCAATGAGAGAAGAATGCCTAGTTAGCGCAGCAGGTCTAGAGTGGGCACGCTCGGCTAGCATTCACGCGGGAAATCGCCTAGACAAAATCTCTACGATCGATTCTAGGATTAATGGGAATATTCTTGACCTGTGCAATGTTACGAGTTCAGTGATATTTATTTCATTCCTGTACCACAATTATTTCGAGAAATTTTTACATAAATTCCCCCCCCCCCCATCGAGACCTAGAGCCAGTTCATTTATAAGTGGCATGAAGAGCCAAGACTCCGACTTCTATTCTGTTCGTCTGAGGACGTAACTTCTATTTGTGTGTCGTGGACACAGGTTGATTATTACTTCTGTGCGTCTACGGACGTAGTCAGTTATTACTTTGCGTGTCATAAGGACACAGAAATTATTGTAAAGTGTTAAATTCAGTGATAGATAGTCACAGTACTATATTTGTAGGGGCAGTATCGTCGATAATTCGCCAGCGAACTGTTACAGGGAAAGTAGTACCTGAACGGCGAATTTAGTAGTCAGATATCAAGTGTATAATAATATAATTTTTGAATCAGCGCCAGAGATGACATCGACTACTTCAGAAGAAGTTTGGAATTCTCTACACTCCGTCCAGATGGCTGAGATGAGATAAGAACCATTCAGTTGGGAGATGGCAGCGGACGTTCTTTGACGGTGACTACAAGAGAGATGAGTACAAAATAATATTCTTTATTATTTGATAAATTAACTTATGGTTTATGGGACATATTTTTTGTAAATACATTGCTTGTGTGATTAACGTAATATATTTAGTTTTGGTCTGACACACTTTTGTATGGAAGCAGCTCGCACGAATGTTGTTAGTGGAAGGTTCTTGTTTTTGTGTTGTGTTAAATAACGTAGCTATGTGAACGGCCGTGTTTGCATATGTTACGCAATGCGGTTAAAAACGTCTCTCGGAGATCTGTTGTGTTTCAGAAGTAGGACTGAATTAAGTAGATTGGAGGGTAATTAAAATTGTTTAAGATTTATTATTGATCAGATTCAGTGTGACTATTGCCGTTGGAGCAATGTAATTTGTGACGAAGAGTAATCAGCTCTATCGTAGGTTTTAAATATTGTGTTTAATGTTTGCGAGCACCTATTCAGCAGACCTGTGTGAAAAGCGTCATGTCAGTCCCAGATGTGTGTATGTGTGTATTTTTGTGGTATTACAAGCGGGAATTTCAGCTTAGACTGATTTCTGTCAGCTTGGTACCAGGTCCATATTGTATCCTTGCGAGGGCAATTGTGGATATGTGATTATGTCTGACCATATGTTGAGTTGGATGAGATTTTTGTTGCTGTTGATTCCTTGAGAGAGCGGCACAGCTGGTCAGCTATTTATATACACTGGAGTGGGACACGACAAGTATTTGAAGAAAGGGGGAGATGTTTCACAAGGCTGTCTGAACGTGCAAGCATGGTCATTGGCGAGGAGTGCTCGTTGGCTCCCTAATTACTTGAATTACAGATAAGAACTGATCAATGGTAAAAATTGTTGAAATAAATGGGAGTTGCCTACGAATCACGATAATCTCCGAAGCGTTACCTTAACATGCAGTTTTGTTCATATAAAGTAATCTTAGCCGGTCAGGCTTTTGTTGTTGTTGGTTTATTCCATGTTTATTTTCCATTTTCTGTGACCCGTGAGTCATGTGCAATGCTGTCTTTCCTTGTGTGTATTGAGCAATTGGCCAGTTGGTAGCTCATGTTGTTAAGTGCGTCATCGCGCTAATGAGGGTCTCAGAGAGATTCCTGTAAATAATAGATTTGTAGTGTGTGTGTCAGCATTAGAGTTTTAAGGGTTTTTATTAATGTCATGCCCATATCCATAAACGTTGATTTACGTGATGATTGTTCGTGAGCACCGTGGCTGTTAACCCGTTGTAAACGAACGGTCATCCAAGTACTCATTTTCTCGTAGTTAGTCATCACGCGCACATAAAACTCAAATGCAAGGTAGTGGAACTAGGATCCACATTTTATTATAAAGGGGGAGATCCGTCTGACTCAAAGTGTTAGATATTCCTGTCAGGGAAAAATTCAGGGAGGATATATTTTTATTATTGTTTGTTTATTTTCTTTTATGCACAATTAGTTATTAAATCATGTTATTATCTTACGTCTTGTCTCCTTACTTTCTTAATTATAGTTTTAATCCTATGACCCTTGCCTCAGTAAAGCATGTTGTTTGGCGGACGTAAACATCACACTATGAACTGAGCGCGACCCCTTGATCAAGATTCTTGCAAAAAACACTGCTATTCTGAAGGGTTCAATATAATTAAAAACCAAATACAACTTAAACTCAGTGCATAGCAGCCTACACGTATAATGTGGGTTTTAGCACGAATAACGTGTTAGATTGCCACGTTTTGAGCAAACTTGCAAGGGTGCTCCAATTTGTAGTAACATTGCAGTTGGCTTATTTTTAGTAGTTTTATTGATAAATAGTGTCTCGGGATGCATTCTATGCATGGGGCAAGTAGTACTTACGATCGTGACATCTTTCATAGAGCAACAAAAATATTTTCATGTGAAATTAGCACTTGTGCAAATAAAAATAAAAAAGTCACCTCACGTTAGGATTCAGATCTGAGTACTATTGTTCAATGCGTAGTACGTATGTGTTTTTTTAAACATGTTACAAATGTGTAGTTGAATAATGTCGTAGAGCAAACGTGCTTACATTGCCTGAATTGATCACTCTTGTATCATCATCTCGAGCAAACTTGAACGAGCAGTCGATAGTTACAGGGTGCAATCTGGACCTGAAAACATACATCAACGCACGAAAAAGTGTGCTTTCAAAGAGACATTGTTTAAAGTCCTGCAGTCCAATGTGTTTTGCAACAACGCTTCGTGTAACACCCTTATTTTTAACCATTTTTTTTGTTTGTTATGTCCAAAGTATACATCTTTGGTCGAAGTCCTATAAATTCCCGAACGATCTGTCCACTAGCCTCGTCTTTGAATTTACCCAACACCTTCTTGTTCTTGGTTGAATACAAAGCATGATCAGGTGGATAATCGCTTGTGTCTAAATACTCATTCAAATTAGCGCTTGCCATGTCATGATAAACATCATCAGTTGTTACCAAATATATAAGCGAATCAGTGTCCATGTACATTAACTTCAAATTTTCACTGCCATAGAGCGGAAGCAAAACATCATAGTCATACCGGTACATCAGCAATTTGGAGAAATCCAGAACAGCCATGCCAATATACAATGGTTTGTCGAAATACTGTAGGCTACGCGTTTTGCTAAATGAACAGCTGCAATATTAGGTCGAAAGATCTTTCTGTCAACAAAGTTAGGTTTTGCCACAAGTCTTTCTAGCTGTTTCGCTTCTGTTACGAGACGAATGTCCAAAACACTAGTGTCCAAAAGCTAAGCATCAGTTACAAATAAGCAGGACAACAGGCAAATCGCACGACATATGCACCTACGAGTTTTCTCTGTATAGGAAAGGAGTATTCACTAATTTGACTAGCGGCGTAACCACAAGGTAAACACAGCCAGTGCCTGCGCCCCATATTCCCTCAGTCGTGTTTGCCCAGTTATAGTGTGCGGAGTGTAGCCTAGTGGTGAACGTGACAACATAATGGCACAACGACGACATTTAGACCTCGTTTTGCAGGGTAGAATACTCGGCCGCCTGAAAGCAGGCCAGACACAGACCGAAGTCACCGTATCCTTGAATGTGCCCCCAAGGTGTCATTTCCAGGCTTTGGAGACGATTTCGAGACACAGGAGATGTTAGTCGTAGACCAGTACCAGGTCGACAAAGGGAAACCACCCCACAGCAGGACCGATATCTGGCCTTAACCGCCCGATGAATTTTGAGTGCACCTGCAAGACAATTGTCGGCGGAGCTTGCAGCCGTCTCAGGGGTTGCCGTTTCCCGGCAAACTGTGTGACGGAGGCTCAGAACAGCAGGGCTGTTTGCCAGATGACCAGCGGTGTGCGTCCCGCTCACTCCAGGACAGAGACTGGCCCGTTTACTGTGGAGCCGTCAGCGTCGGAACTGGACCATGAATGAAAGGAGGCATGTGCTCTTCACAGATGAATCCCGCTTCGGTTTACAGAACGATTCCCGTCGCACATTAGCCGATACAACCACAGGAACATCGTGGAACGGGACCAGTATGGTGGTGGTGGCGTCATGGTGTGGGGCGGCATCATGTTGAATGGCCGTACGGACTTGCACATCTTAATGGGTGGTCCGAGGAACACCGTGAACGCTTGGAGATACTGGGATGAGGCAGTGAGAGCACAAGTTCGTTTCTTCAGAGGTGCGGTTGGTCCAGACTTCCTCTTAATGGATGAGAATGACCGACCGCACCGCGCTGCTCTGGTGGATGAGTTTCTGTCTGGAGAAGACATTCATCGCATGGACTGGCCAGCGAGGTTTGCGGATCTAAATCCTATATAACACTGCCACAAGAGCTCTTGGACCATCTGGTAGAGAGCATGCCACGTCACTGCGAAGCATGTGTGCCCGTTAGGGGTAACTATACACCCTATTAACAGCATATTTTGTTACGGAAGGCATTGCCAAGTTTCGTTAAGTGTTGTAAAATGTGTACCTTAGCTATCAGAACCTTTCTGACACTGCTTTTTTTTTACAAGTTGTGTGACATATGGCGTGTATTCAGCTTCCTTTTGTAGAGCAATCCATCTGAAATTCCTATCAGTCGGCATGGCCTCGTTTAGTGATTATGCTTGAAGTCATTTGGCAACACCTAACAGAAAAGAACCTTTCCTCACTAGAAAGAGTGAAGGCATTATTCATTAAAAAAAAGCAATCGGAGTGTCAAAAGCTACCAGGTCACGATTCGTCTACCTCCTGGCACGCGAATCATTTCTTATAGAAGACCTTAGAAACTATTTACCTCTACCAAATACCAGAGCTTAGGAACAGCTATTGACATCATTGCTGAAAAAACGAGAAGACATACCTCAAGAATTTTTGGAACCGGAGCCATGATTGACCGGACGTGGACAACAGCCAACTTTGAATTGAGGCATGTGTTTACACGTCTGGCTGCCCATGGTTTTCATCACCTTATTTGCGTTAGCAAATATTTCCATGGACCTACAGTGACGTGTGTATGCCAACTATGTGGACAACCATGTGATCGTAGCGATCGTAGAGCTCTGTACGAAAAGGACAAAATCAATCAAGGACTATGCAACTCAAAGTGTCAGAGTGCAATTTTAGTGTACGTTTTTATACTTTATTTTCAATGGCTATTTGGCTGCAATAAAAGTATTATTATTAGTGAGTATGCTTAACATTTGGACACTAAAACAAGCCGCTCTGCGGGGATATATCTGTGGTTTTACATTGTCGAGTTGTAAGCTATTGAAGTATTAAGGGGTGGAACTACGAGGTCATAGGCTATCGAATGACAGGCGGTAATTTGAACACTATGACGGGAAACAATAGCATGTGCTCAATTATCGACTGCCGCAAGCGACGTGACACCAATAAATAAATTATCCTCAGTCTCTTTGACACCCTCCATCCCTTCACTGTCCCCATCATAATTACCACCAAAGAGCTTGATGAATTGCCAAGGTTAATAATAATTTCATCCACCGCGATATCCAGAACGACTTCAGTATTTCTTTCTGTACATGCTGTCCAGTCCTCGGGTCGAACTCAGCGAAATAAAAGTTAACAAAACAATGACAATGAAAGGAACTCCGACACAGACAGTGGTTAACGAGCGACAGAAACAATGCCTGCCCACACGGCAAGAATTCTGTCACTTGTGTGGTGTATTTTGTACTGTACCCGTGGTCCAGGGGCATCATGTCGTCATGCTATTTTGAATGGAGCGCCGAGCGGAGTTTTGAAATAGCGCTCACGGGCGGAGAGCCAATGGGAGGAGCGCGCGCGCTAGCGTGGTAAATCAGGATATGCCGAAGGTGCTGTAAGGTTGTAAGCTACCCTATTCCTTTATGCTGGAAAGAAGAATGTTATGTCATGAAGTAGCCCCTGAATTTACACTGATATTATTGAAAGAATTGGGAAGATAGCATTACGCATTCAGGATATATGAACGAAGGAAGTTTATAGCATGACATCACTACAGGTTCACGTGCCGTGCCTGAGCGGTATATAAGATGCACGGAGCAGACCACAGGACGAGTACAACGACAGCAGAACAACAACGTGCACGAGTGAAACGTCATTGCCGCGAACATTGCGGGTTGCCGAGATGCGCGGACCAGGAATGTTCTGGAAGGCCGGGAAAATATTCTAAGTGTTAACTACGACTGTATTGCTTGTGGAGTCGTGAACTTAGAAATTCTTCAAACCGAAGTGAGTTTAACAAACTTTATTAATTTTGTGAACTGTTATGTCAGAAGTGCTAGTCACTAGAAATGGGCGAGTAACTTTGTTTTTGGACAGTGCATCACGTTTGTGTGTGGAGACAGTGAGGGGAATATGCGGGCAGCTATTCAGTGAAGAAATAAATTCAAAGTATTGCCGCATAGTTGTATATGAATTGTGAGGTCGAGGGTATCAGACCCCAACACTTAAAATTTAGCCACCCGTTAATCAAGCAGATGAAAGTCGAAATGTTCTTTAATAAATTTTGGTCATGTGTGATAGGAATTTACACAGGTGTTAACTGGTCATGCAACCATTAGCCATGCGTACTCAGGACGTCGAAATTGTGTGTGCAACTATAAGCATAGCGTGCTTAATGAAGTGTGGAAGATACCAGTATCAAATGAAACGAATAACCATATGGTGTAAAGACAGTGAAGGACACTCTAAAAATATGTGTGCGGAATATCCTGGTCATTTTTCGAGTTGCATATTGGAACTTTGTGATACAATGACCATGCACTAAGAACTAAGGATGGGTTAGAACCAAGGAAATGTGGAAAGGACGTCACCGATACCAGCCCATGTGGGAAGCCGGAGGAAAGTTCCAGAACATAATGATGGGGCATCAGGAAGATGGAGCTCTACCCGAGGTCGCCGACGTGCAGTCCAGGGCGTGGTGTGACCTGTGTGGACATACTTCCGTCGCAATGAGGAACTATTTACTGCAATTTTCACCACCTGCCAGCCGATACAAATTCACATCGTGGAAGATATGAAGTAAGATATCTACATATTTTGTAGTCAAGCTGTAGTCTAGTCATGTTGTATTTTACCAAACTCTTAGGTCAGCGTATTCTAGAATTGTTTTTCTCTCTATATTGCATAAGTTTAGACAGGGAGGGATTGCCAGTAAACGGTTTTTCATATTCCACTTTTGAAACTTGTTGCGGATATTATCGCATTATGTGGAGCTTCCTGATTCGTGATAGCGATTGGAAAAATTTTGGTTATTCATGAGTGGATATTTCAAATGAGGATGTTTTTTGTGAGTGAATAATTATCAGGCAGTTGGATGCAAACCAAGGAAATGTGGAAAGGACGTCACCGATACCAGCCCATGTGGGAAGCCGGAGGAAAGTTCCAGAACATCATGATGGGGCATCAGGAAGATGGAGCTCTACCCGAGGTCACCGACGTGCAGTCCAGGGCGTGGTGTGACCTGTGTGGACATACTTCCGTCGCAAGGAGGAACTATTTACTGCAATTTTCACCACCTGGCAGCCGATACAAATTCACATCGTGGAAGATATGAAGTAAGATATCTACATATTTTGTAGTCAAGCTGTAGTCTAGTCATGTTGTATTTTACCAAACTCTTAGGTCAGCGTATTCTAGAATTGCTTTTCTTTCTATATTGCATAAGTTTAGACAGGGAGGGATTGCCAGTAAACGGTTTTTCATATTTCACTTTTGAAACTTGTTGCGGATATTATCGCATTATGTGGAGCTTCCTGATTCGTGATAGCGATTGGAAAAATTTTGGTTATTCATGAGTGGATATTTCAAATGAGGATGTTTCTTGTGAGTGAATAATTATCAGGCATTTGGATGCAAATGATGATAATAATAATAAAACTGGTAAATCGCTCTCAGTTATAAATTATTACTGCAAATGGAGTTAATGATAATAATAAGAAATTAGGAAAATCATTAAGGGTGCACATGATAATTCAATATGTTCAAATGTGGAATTGGAACAATGAAAGAATCAGTTGTAGAATTTATTTATTTACTGAAAAATAGCTCAGACCAGGTAATGAATAATAATTCTGAGTTGAATAGGAGATAATATTTCAAGCAGCATCTAAAAGTATTTGAGGTCTGAATTGACTATAGATGGTTTTCAGTATAACAGATGAAAGTTAATATCTCTGCTGTTGTCGGAATGGAATGACAAATCAGATCATGACAAATGTGTAATTTTTGAATTTAGCATTCAGTTATTTAAACGGGCATGTCGTGGACATTGCACCGATAGGTAATGTGATATTTGGGCATCAGGCAGTGGAGCTGGAATGCACCATACATTTTGGAGTCGTGGTTGTTTTAATAACGTCTATGTGGGACACACAGTGAAGATTCCTTTTTTCTGAATGCATGAGTATGTGGAGATCACAATAGATCTGGAATACAAAGGGATTATTTTTTTCATGTATAATCAAATGGCATCTGACGTAGTTAAGATCAGAATAATACGTCTTGCTATTGATCTGAAAATCCCGAGGAAGAATTATTTCATTAGGTTCAGATCGAATCGTTAATTTTCAACATTTTATAAAAATAATTTTTGCCACAAAATTTTTGATAAATAAATCATGATAATTTGTTGATAATGAGCCTTTATTCAATTATTTTCTGAATAATGAAATAGTGAAATGAAATAGACTTTCAACAGTGCCTCGTGTGGAAAATAAAATGGTAACAAGTGTAAATATTTTCATAAATGTGGACATGATGGACATGCCTAAATTGTAAGACATTTAATAGGAAGTGCATTTAGATTAATTTCATTCTTTTTCAACAGGAATCTGAGGATGAGTGTGATATTATTACATCCTGTAGATTTAGGTAGGAAGTGTTTTCTACTGCTGACAATATTTTGCTTTTATTCAATAAAAGTGGTGTATGTTTTAAGTAAGTTTTGTGTGAATTTTATCCTTGCTATATTCAGACGCGAGTCTTGAACACAGTTCAGCTCACCTAGCCCTTACCCGTAAACCCCTGAGATTTTCAGAGTCTTGTGTTCAACTGTGATCAAGGCTCCTGCAAATGTGGGCGTTTATCTTTGGGTAAACGGGCACAGTACCCACATGTTGTTGACGGGTGTTTGATAGTATAATGTCGTGAGCTGTGAAATATTGTTTGTAGTTTTTGAAAATTATCCATGTGTGACGCATGCGCAGTGAGTGTTTACAAATATCTTCTTCTTTATTTTGCTAATTCCTGGAGATCTTTCGTGGCCTTTCATTTGACTGCCACCTCAGCCGTCGCTTCCTTTTCCTCCTGGCTTCGCACCTGCTTTGCTTCCATGAACACTGCGTAGGAGGTTCGTTCAGCTTGGACGATGCTCTTGCTCACGGTTATCTTTTCTAATCCACCAGCTGCCACCTCAGCGTCCGGAACAGTATACATGCCCATCAGACTTGCTTCTTTCAGATTGACAATCATGCACTCCTTGTTCAGGGACAAACTTCTCTCTAGAGCTGCGCTGCTGTGATACAAAATCAGTATCATTTTAACGAAGCTTGTGAGATCGTATTTGGCAGGAACTGAGGAAGGTGCTGAAGCCACTTATTCAGACCACAGCACGATTCCGTCAAACTGCTTCAAACCTGCAATGACGGAGGGCAGTATCAGAAGTGCGGAGTAGTTGCTATTGATGCGGTCAGCCATTGCGCCAGAAAGCAAATTATTCTGATTACAAAGAATTTCCAGGGCAATGACGATCCTATCTTCTGCCAACTTAGGAATTTCAGCGACCACTACAGGGTGTAGGCAGAAAATAGCACGGGTCATCTTGTAAGCAAGAGGTGACCTCTCTTTGATTTATTCAGCCATACGAATGTACAATTTTCGGCAGTTGGTGCGGAATTGCAGCATATCCGCGTCTGGAATTATCTTTAATGGCTGCTCTTGGCGAGAACCTCAGGTCGAAAATACAACTGGTCTCCTCTGTGAATAACAATGCGGACTGACTCGTGTCTGTCATTGTCAGAAACGAGCGCGGCGCGTGGCGCACGCAGCCCAGCGCGGAGAAGTTATTTGCCAGCGGTCGGCCAGGCAAAGCATGCATTCGACGTTGGCTAGGTTATCATCCCGCTTAGCGCTCTAGCGGTGGCGCAAAATGCGGGTGGCAGTACGGTCTGCAGGCGAAATAGAAGGCCGAGCGGGAGGACTCTAACGAGCGTTCGGAGGCTAAGAAATCGGGCATTATGAGACTTTTCAATATTTTCCGCATCGCTCTACACGCTGTTATTCAGTATTCAATGATCTACTCTGAGAAACACAACTCTCCTCAATACTTATCGGATTAGTTGGATAATCCAAATCACAACTTAATATTCTTCTGTTTCCTGGCTTTTCCCTAGATTCAGCCAAATCTTCTTCTTTAGTCAATGATCTACTCTGATCAAAAATCATCCAAAGACTTAACTTCTCTTTCTTTCTTTCTTTTTAACGCCATTCAAAGCCCTCTTCTTGTTGGATTTCACTACAAGGAATCTAGTAAACTTATGCCACTAGATACTCTGTTACCTAGGCAATGAGGCGGCCATTTGTAACATAATCTTCCCTCATTACACACCATGGCACTGCCACATGCCTACAGAATTACTTGAATAAGAAATATACAAATATAATACATTACTTATAGATTAGATTAGATTTTGATTAGAGTTTTATGTATCCATTTGAATAATTACATGTATACAATACATTTTTGATATAGGACACGTCAAAAATTACATCTATAAAATAAAAGACTTTACAGGTATATATTACAAATACAATAACTATTTATAACATATTATAATAATAGATCTTAAGAGGAACAATCTTATTGGAAACTATTTACACCTTACTCTATTTTCCCAATATGAAATCTTAATTCTATAAATACAACAACTTACAGCTAGGTATTAAAATTAAAATAGAGAAGTAAAATATAATTATAGATTTCATCGCTCCTATGCGCTGAGATATTCAACTACCTGTACAGAGTAAAAACAAAGGCACTCCAGATAAGCTTTCAACATTCCTTCAAAGGTTTTAATTTTTGTGGCAAATTTTATATACTGGGATAGTTTATCGTATAATTTAACTCTTGTGACAAAAGTTCGCTTTTGCGTACTTTCTATTTTTGCAAAAAAATGAAAGTAGACTTATGAGAACTACACAGGGCCAAAAATTGTGTGTCTGTCTGTGTGTTTGTTTGTGTGTGAGAGAGTGTGTGTGTGTGTGTGTCAGTGTGTGTACTCTGAAGGTCTGTCCCCCCCCCCTATCAATTCGAACACCGTGAAACCGAATTCAACGAAATTTGGTACAGGGGTAGAACTAGCAAAGGGCACCTCAGTGTCATGTTTTACATCGCCACTATCTTGACAGAAACGTAATGGCGGCTTCCCAAATGTTCAAAGCTTAAATCAAATTACGACTAACCTAATCATCCGGTCTCTACCAAATTTTGCTACAACATATATTTATTCGGCGAGCGTCTTTTGATTAAAATACAAGGTCATCCCCCGAATAGTTTGTAGAAGGCAGCCTTGTATGTGTGCAAATCGATTCCCCCTATCAATTCAAACAGGGTGAAACCGAATTAAACGAAATTTGGTATAGAGGTAGAACTAGCTAAGGGCAACTCAATGTCATGTTTTATATCGCCACCATCTTGACGGAAACGGAATGGCGGCCATCCAAATGTTAAAGGCTTAAATCAAATTACGACCAACCTAATCAGTTGATCTCTACCAAATTTTGCAAAAACATACCTTTTTGTGGGAAGCATCGTTTGACTGAGCTACAAGGTCATCAGCCCAATAGTTTCCAGATAGTGGCCATGTTTGTGTGCAACTCAATTCCCTATATCAATTCAAACGCGGTGAATCCGAATTGAATGACATTTTTTTTACAGAGGTAGCACTAGCAATGGGCACTTCATATTCATGTTTAATATCCGTATAGCACGTTGTATTTCAACAAACTACTACAACCAACATTCAATTATAATCCATGAAAAGGACGAAGAGCTATAATAATACCCATGCATTTAGGAGAAAGTAGGCTATATGTTCCTTACTGAACATCTTGTTGATATATGCTTGTGTGTGTGTAATATGAATGTTTTGATTTTGTCTTGTGTTATGCATATGAACATCATTGTTTGATTTAAGAAACATACCTTTATTCATTAAATTCTTTTTAAATAACATAATACTTTCAAAGATATGAGTGGGAGGATGTTTAAATATTTAAACAGAGGTCTACATGATTCTCTAGTGTTTACACTTGCTATAATTCTAATCGCTCTCTTTTGTATCCCAAACGTGCTTAGTACATCTGGTGACATACCCCCAAAATATGACCCCATATCTGTATGAATGGAAATGAGCAAAATTTCAGTTTAGTATTCAGATATTGTCCATGTTTATTCCATTTCAAGTCATGTTGTATCCATAGTCCTAAAAACTTTGTTAGCCGGGGTTCGATCCCGCTACCTTGCACACAGCAGGCGAGAACGTTACCGCTGAGCCACGCAGCTGTCGCTGCGGCTCAGGACGCCTGTTAGTTGTCCCTTGATACAGCCAGGAACTCTAATTGGGTATCTACTGTATATCCCTTGTGGATATGTCACTCATTGATCTTGAGGTATTGTACCCTTGGAATATAGCATGTAGACAAGATTCGAGGTTCGGGGTAGTAATGGATTCTTGTGAATGTAACTTAGAGATTTTATGCTATCAAAGATAACTTCCAGGGTTCATAAGGTCAACTTAACTTAAAAAGCCATGAAAACAACAGGATCTACTAAAAAATGAAATTTAATTACTGAATCAAACATAAACAATTAACAATAAACCACCCTTAAAATTAATTCACTCGCACGTGAACAGATCTGACACTGACTAGCCTGACGTACCATGGTGACACGGGATGACAGCTGTCTAACAAATGTTGTGACTGCAATGTCACTTAATCCAATGTAACAAAAGTTACGGATCACACAAGATCCCAAAATGACAAAAAAGATAACAATACAAGAATTTAATATTTATGGGCGACACGCGTTTTAAGACTAGTTCTAGTAATGAACACTTTGACGGGCGCTCGTTTCCGACCAAAACAGTCGGTTCGGGAACGAACTCCGTACTGCGAAGATGAATCACGGAAATGTGGGAACAACAATTACATAATTAAATATGCTACTGACATACTCTATTTTCAGATTACTACAACCAAATACACGTGTGTATTATTTAAAACAAGGGCTGCGGAAACCACCGTCTTATACCTCAAACACAAAGAAAGCATAACGTGACATGAACAAGTTTGGCCGGTTGCCAAATTATATTTACAATGAATACAATGGCCTTGGAATAAGAGCCAACAACAACAAATACATATTTTTAAAATCACGCCGGAAATTTGGCGTTTAAACAATGAACAAATAAGTCGTAGTCATGATAAGAACCTTCAGATCCACAACATGGCAACTCCCCAAATTAAACCAAATAAAATAACCCTATCTCGTCAGGCTTAAAGCAAACCTATACGTGTCATAACAGAGCTGAAGACAGCCGGGTCTGTTATCGCATATCTGAGTAAGTGGCCGATTCATTCTCCCCTCGTAGTAAATATGTGTCACGCTAAATATAGATTCTGGCCCACAGCCAGCGTCCAGCGACCTTTGCCTAACGTCACCTGTTAAACGCGTAAACACAAAATATCACATTATCTCAAAACATTCTCTCAGGGATTTTCAAGAACACATCTCCTGGTCGAACTTAGCACCTTGGGTACTAAATTGCCGAAATAAGTGCTCTGGTCAAGAATAGGTCTCGCCTATCCTCGCAATCACACCACAACTAAGTATACGTGACACATCCTCGTAGATCTCGTCGCAGCATATGAACCAGCACACCTTTCAGATAAATGACACAACTTGTCCAAATGACAATAAAGAAAATAATTACTGGAATCAGAATTAGCCCGAGTTATAAAAGCAACAAACACACTAAAATTTCCCCCTTGTCTAGTTTTTTTTATATTAACATTAATCAAGTCCATTTATCATTGTCGTTCCTACGTTCTCATTCATGACTACAATTTTTATTGATATGTTAATCGTATGCGGCCATTTCGCTATAAAATTTACGTATACATAAGGACAATATGTAAGTTACAAAAATTACTGTACAACATAATTTTCACGAAATGCCAAAAATTACTACACGCAAGTCAGTTAAGGAAATCAAACCCTAAATTTAAATTAAACCACACAAATAAAATCTGTACAAAGCTCCACACATCTCTCGCGATTCCCCCTCGTCCAAAATCGAATAATCAATCCTCAGTACCCAACACTTAAACAGCTTTCCAGGGGCTTCCCGCCCCGTCGTATCCCATCATAGGCATTTTAGCCCATAACTTTCATGGCGTTGGAAGATGAATCTTGCTGCCTTCGTTCCATGTTCCTCATCGTCTTGCCGCTTAAAAAAACACAAATTAAATTAAAGTTAAATTGTTAGCTATCTGCGATATGAGTATATTATTTCCTCATATAGTCCTATGCAGAACCGAAGACTTTCCCTATTTTATGGCTAACTGCCACCCCACAATTTGTGAAATTTATAACTTAGTTGTCGACACACAACTAGAATTTTTAACATAGACCGTCATGAAGACGTCTTAAAATTGACTTTCGAATAATAATTAGGAGTGAACGCGGTTCTATCTCAGACACAGTTTATATACAGAAAGCATAAAAGTTCCCGTGGTGGGAGTAAATAGTTCCTCGATATTTTTAATAATGGGCCTATAATTATGTGTGACCTCTCAAAAAGCTTGTAATTTCTCACAGGTCGCGAATCTGCCGCCGAACACGCAAACTGATCGTTAGATCGTTTTATAACAGACTTGGCGCGCAAAACACCCAGATGCTACGATTTGGCGTCATTGCTTCCCATTCGTTGTTCATGATAGCGTCGGATTTCTGGCCTTACAAATCCCGCCCTTATTTTGACGCCACGACTCATCTCCGCTCTCTCACTCCCTGTCGATGACAAAGCACCGTGGCCTGTTGAGGGTCACGTACGCCTCAGCGTTAAACCTGCCTTCTCAGAAGAATAAGAATAGCATTGGTTGTGAAACTGTAGATAGCTTCCACAGAGCACGTAGCCTATCTTGCCAAGTCCAGTTTCCTTGCTACATAAATTTTACTCAAATATCCAGCATATCATGTATTTAGTATGTCCAGCATTTTAATAAATATGAAACATTATTATTGGACACAATGATAAGGGTTCATCTGACCCCTAGTTGATAAAATCGAACTCAGTATGAAGTCGATTTCACTCCCATAACTCATCTGGCTCAATTTGTGGTTGCAGGCCACCCTTAAATATAAATGACTGTCCGCCTCTGTTTCAGGAGCCGTCTCGCTCCAAACTCATTAGGAAATTCCTGTACGCTCGTGCCCTGAGGCCTCTCGCCTCGCTACTCTTCCCCTCCCACTCTTTCAAACAATAGCATTGCTTCCCTGACAACTTCCGCCTGAATTTGTAAACACGTCAAGACTGTATTTCCAGTGCATTCAATACTCGTGTACCCCCGTACATTTTGTTTTATGTTATCACGCGAATGTTTAATTTGCTGCAATAACATTATTTCTCGGTTCATATGGCTCTCTCTGATGATATAATTTTAGGTTTGAAATATTATACACTGCCTTGTTTCCTGTGCTCACCTCTCGGACTCTGTAGGCGTTGTTACCTAAATTCCGTAACACCTAGGCGAACTTCCTTAAGCCGCTCCTGTCTTTTCTCCATTCTCCCGTGATGTCATCTCCTTCTTCTCTCCCGCGTTGCCATCTTCTTCCTTCTCCCGTCTTCTTCTACGATCCCCGTACGATAAATGTCTTCACCATATTTCGAGACCCTTGCCTGACACGGCCTGCGAATCTCTCCTGCTATTCTTCTGTTCCCTATTGTCGGCTGCTCTATTTTCTTCTTCTCCGCGCAGCTCCTCCAAATATATCTGGGTTTCTATATGCATGGCCTCCAACATTTGATGTGTTCCGCCTTCCTCCAAGGTGGTGTCGGGATTCTTCCGCCTATCTATTGCTCTTTCCCATTTATCCTTATTATTCCTTTCCATGTTACGTGGCTCCTCCGGGTACTGTTGTGACTCAGCGTGTCTCTCGTTCCAATGTCTACGGTCCTCCCTTGGATCCGATCGCTCGTAAAACCGCTGGTTATCTTGTGCGTTATGTTGTTGATTGTAACGCCTATTTTCCCTGGGCCTGTATTGTTGTTGATTATAGTGTCCTCCACGCCATCCCCGATTATAAGGTGCGTTATGATTATTATTCCTATTGTATGATGTTTGGTATCTCCTATTATCTCGCCACTGCTGATTGATTGCGTTCCGGTAGCGGTTAGTTTCTTCCTGATTGTAATGATTGTTGTCCCTATCTCGGTTGAGATCTCGGCTCATTTTCCTCAGTGTTTTGCCGTCTTTGGTTACCCCCAGTATTGGTAGCTTGCGACCTCGTGTTTTTGCTCGGTGTCTTGACTACTTGGACTGCATTAACTAATTCTATCTGTCTTATCTCTCTCGGTTTGATGTAATTAGTGGTTTCATCTATCTCCCTCAATACCTCTTCTGCTTGGACCACGGTCGAAATATTTGCGGCCACCAAGAATTCCTGAACGCTAATAGGCATCTGTTTTCCTAGAGTATTTATTAGCTCCATTTCATTCGGCGGATTATCAAGATCTTGCAATTTGACAAGCTGCATAGCGAAAAAGTCTGCATATTTCGTCTGATGCGTGGGATGGTATTTGCGCGAGTTTAAGCCCATTCGCAAGCTTTGTTGGTATGAATACTCCAATATTTGCTTAGGAAGGCCTTCTGGAATTCTTCCATCTATTTAAATGAGTTCTTAAACCCAAGATATCACGTAAGTGCTGAGCCCGCCAAAAAATATCAACCATTCTTAACTGTCGCGTTGAGCTAACATTTTGATCCGTAAAATATGCTGTCAGTTCTCTTAGGAAAGCTTTAGGTGTCCCCCCGCTCTCTGGTAAAAATTTATTCGGTTTAAATTCATTTCCACGGATGACTTGTATAACTTGCGTGGGAAGTTGTGTTTTTTGAGGCGTCGAGCTACGGCCCTCATAATTTTGGAATGCTTGCGTGTCTATCGTTCTTGGACTCTGCCCAAGCTCGTGGCTATCTACTGTGTGCTCTCTTTCCGCATTCTCCCCTTTCCCCCATTTCCATTAGTGTCGCAAACATCGTATTATGTCCAAGTGACTGCAATTCCGATTATCATGCGGTCCTCTTGAATTTGAAATCTTAACCTCATATTTTCTTCCAACGCCTGTATTTTCGCGTTATTTTCCCCTAGCTTCTTGCTTACTGCGAGCCGTTAATCTTTCGAATCCGCGCTCATCTTGGTCCAATCTCTTCCAATACTATCCTTCAATTTATCAATGTGCTTTTCGATTTCCTGTTGACTAGCCTCCTGATTATCTTCAAATTTATCTACCCTTTCTCCCAGAGAAATGTTGTTCTGCTCTAATGTTTGTTTAATTTCTTCCTGGTCAATTTCTAATTTTTTCCATTTCTTACTTGATTGTATTTCTAATTTGTTGAGTTCCGTCACTAAGCCTGTGATATTGTTATCTACTGTAGTTATCTGATCTTGCATACCCTGTGTCCCTCGTTCGATCTTCTCAAACCTTTTTTCCAAGTTTTTGTGTGCTTCTTTAATCTCAGATGAGTTGGTCAAACACGCTTGCTCGATTTGTGCTAGTTTTGCCATAACAGTCTCGTCCATTCCTTTTATTTCCTTTTTAAACGAATCTTCGTTACCTTTTATTATTCCTAATTGTTTGGTATTGTTAGTGCTAACGTCCTTTGCTAATTGAATTAGCTGTTATTTTGTGTGCTTTTTGATTTCTACCGTTAGCGCAGCTAAATTTTGAGTGTTCCTTTCGTTTGTGCGTTTAACATTTCATTGTTTTTCTCGGGCTGCCTATGTAATTGTTGACTAACCAGGGTGTTTTGTGTAAGGATTTTCTGATTTATATTTTTGTTAACTTCAGATAGTTTTGTGTTTAACTGTGTCTGTATTTCTTCCGATTGTTTATTTATAGCAGCTAACTGTGTCTTCATCTCTGCCGATTGTTAATCATTGCTAGCAGCTAACTGTGTCTGCATCTCTGCCGATTGTTTATCATTGCTAGCAGATAACTGTGTCTGCATTTCTACCGATTGTTTATTTATAGCAGCTAACTCTGTCTGTATTTCATTGGTTGTGTCCTTTCTCATCTCACTAAGTTGTTCTCGCGTACGTGCGGATGCTAGTTCAATCACTTCGCGGATTTCTCCCAGAGTTGCCATCACAAAAATAATATTTGAGACACAGGGAAATGACACAAGGGCGGAGCCCTGGATACGCGCGCTCACATACATTAAATATACAAACATTAACCCTTTACATACTCAGTTCATTTACTTTAAATTACTCCCACAAAATATAGCATCACTGAGTATAATTTACTTATTATTCCATTTAATTTTTAACCCTTTTGATTCAGTTATAATCTTCCTGGCCCTACTTCAATTACAAATTTTAACCAATTAATAGAGTATTAATTAGTTTTTAAGGTCTAACCTTCCTGTCAAAATAATTCTTTGAGTTTGGCTTTTATACACAAAGCTAATTTAAATTTATTGGGCGCCTGGAACAGTTTGTTCTAATTTTAATCAAAGTTCAAACACTGAACTTGTTCCACATTAACTTTACTGCAAACTCTATGACTCTATATTTTCAAACATTTGGCGGTACTATATTCGCCTAAATTAGGTTAATAAACTTATCACATCCCGGTGATCTATTTTTTACTCTAAAACACAAAATGCCACACGTTCGGAAGCCAAAGTAACTCTTATGTACCCTTGGAATATAGAATGTAGAGAAGATTCGAGGTTCGGGGTCGTAATGGATTCTTGTGAATGTGACTTAGAGATTTTATGCTTTCAAAAATAACTTCCAGGGTTCATAAGGTCAACTTAACTTAAAAAGCCATGAAAACAACAGGATCTACTAACAAATGAAATTTAATTACTGAATCAAACATAAACAATTAACAATAAACCACCCATAAAATTAATTCACTCGCACGTGAACAGATCTGACACTGACTAGCCTGACGTACCATGGTGACACGGGATGACAGCTGTCTAACAAATGTTGTGACTGCAATGTCACTTAATCCAATGTAACAAAAGTTACGGATCACACAAGATCCCAAAATGACAAAAAAGATAACGATACAAGAATTTAATATTTATGAGCGACACTCGTTTTAAGACTAGTTCTAGTAATGAGCACTTTGACGGGCGCTCGTTTCCGACCAAAACAGTCGGTTCGGGAACGAACTCCGTACTGCGAAGATGAATCACGGAAATGTGGAAACAACAATTACATAATTAAATACGCTACTGACATACTCTATTTTCAGATTACTACAACCAAATACACGTGTGTATTATTTAAAACAAGGGCTGCGGAAATCACCGTCTTATACCTCAAACACTAAGAAAGCATAACGTGACATGAACAAGTTTGGCCGGTTGCCAAATTATATTTACAATGAATACAATGGCCTTGGAATAAGAGCCAACAACAACAAATACATATTTTTAAAATCACGCCGGAAATTTGGCGTTTAAACAATGAACAAATAAGTCGTAGTCATGATAAGAACATTCAGATCCACAACATGGCAACTCCCCAAATTAAACCAAATAAAATAACCTTAACTCATCAGGCTTAAAGCAAACCTTTACGTGTCATAACAGAGCTGAAGACAGCCGGGTCTGTTATCGCATATCTGAGTAAGTGGCCGATTCATTCTCCCCTCGTAGTAAATGTGTGTCACGCTAAATATAGATTCTGGCCCACAGCCAGCGTCCAGCGACCTTTGCCTAACGTCACCTGTTAAACGCGTAAACACAAAATATCACATTATCTCAAAACATTCTCTCAGGGATTTTCAAGAACACATCTCCTGGTCGAACTTAGCACCTTGGGTACTAAATTGCCGAAATAAGTGCTCTGGTCAAGAATAGGTCTCGCCTATCCTCGCAATCACACCACAACTAAGTATACGTGACACATCCTCGTAGATCTCGTCGCAGCATATGAACCAGCACACCTTTCAGATAAATGACACAACTTGTCCAAATGACAATAAAGAAAATAATTACTGGAATCAGAATTAGCCCGAGTTATAAAAGCAACAAACACACTAAAATTTCCCCCTTGTCTAGTTTTTTTTACATTAACATTAATCAAGTCCATTTATCATAGTCGTTCCTACGTTCTCAATCATGACTACAATTTTTATTGATACGTTAATCGTATGCAGCCATTTCGCTATAAAATTTACGTATACATAAGGACAATATGTAAGTTACAAAAATTACTGTACAACATAATTGTCATGAAATGCCAAAAATTACTACACGCATGTCAGTTAAGGAAATCAAACCCTAAATTTAAATTAAACCACACAAATATAATCTGTACAAAGTACCACACATCTCTCGCGATTCCCCCTCGTCCAAAATCAAGTAAATCAATCCTCAGTACCCAACACTTAAACAGCTTTCCAGGGGCTTCCCGCCCCGTCGTATCCCATCATAGGCCTTTTAGCCCATAACTTTCATGGCGTTGGAAGATGAATCTTGCTGCCTTCGTTCCATGTTGCTAATCGTCTTGCCGCTTAAAAAACACAAATTAAATTAAAGTTAAATTGTTAGCTATCTGCGATATGAGTATATTATTTCCTCATATACTCCTATGCAGAACCGAAGACTTTCCCTATTTTATGGCTAACAGCCACCTCACAATTTATGAAATATATAACTTAGTTGTCGACACACAACTAGAAATTTTAACATAGACCGTCATTAAGACGTCTTAAAATCGACTGTCGAAGAATAATTAGGAGTGAACGCGGTTCTATCTCAGACACAGCTTATATACAGAAAGCATAAAAGTTCCCGTGGTGGGAGTAAATAGTTCCTCAATAGTAGGGGGGTAGTGGTGCTTCTAGGCCACTCCAGAACCCTCTTTGCCCCACTACTAAGCCTCAGCCATGTTAAATATATCTCGAACGCATGGTCCGATTTTGACAAATGAGGTCTCATAGGACTCGAGCTGACGTCCTCTTTCCTACGGACCACTCGTTATATTTTTGATTTTTTTTTGAAAATGTTTGTTTTCGTAAGTTGGTGATAGTTTGAAAACCAAACATGGTAGAACGTTGTGCCATGGCTCAAACGAATAGTCTTTATGACTTTTATTTTTTGTAATAAAACTTTTTTATTTTTTATGTTTTTTTTGAAAACACTCGAATTTTGAAAATCCTATATTTTGGAAACTAGGAAGTTTACAAAAAAGTTTGTTTGATGTAAATCAATGATCCCTACCCCCTCTACCCCCAAAATAAATTTCAAGTATCTAGGATGAAAACCTGTAGTAGTGGGATGATGACATAGCTGCACCACTTCTTTTTGAACCCTCCTCGTATCGGTCCCGAACCTGATATCTCGCTAACCAAACATGGGATTAGAACATACAGGGTGTCCTAGCACTCGTAGTGACGCCCCCTACTTTCCTATAGGCTCTTTATTTAAATAAAAGACCAAAACTAAAAGGTCATCCGCTTTTAATATCTCGCGAATCAATTATGATAGAGGCGTGTACGACGGGTCCAAGAACTCGGAGTGACGTCCTCTTTGCTATGGACCACTCGTTATATTTTTTTTAAAAATTGGAAACTCGATTTTGGGGTAAACACGTGTTTTTTGTGATTTTGCCGATATCTCACGAAACAATAACGCTAGAGACGTGTACGAAGTGTCCTAGGACTCGGGCTAACGCCCCCTTTCAAATGTGGTAGATATTTTTTCCAAAAAATAATTCACAAAGGGCCTAACGCCATACATGTTGAAAAAACGTTTTCTTTTTCTTTACCTGTTTATAATGTTTATGAAGCGTGGTGGTTGAGAGAGACGATACGGCTGGGTGTGTGTTTCAACGAACCTGTCGCTTAGCACAAGGAGCATGCTTAATAGAACAATCGCTATTTCGGTGGGTCGGTGTATGACAGAGCGAGCGAGCGTTTTTTTTTTGATATTTTACCTTTAACGTGTAAACGGTGATGAGAACTTGGTTTTATGTTGGTCGAAGCGAGTACATAAAACAAACTTGCAGACGTGCAGGAGGTGAATGTCATTTGAGCTTATTGGAAGGCGCTGATCTGACTTGACAACAGGTGCAATGGAAAAAATGACAATGACGCTTGAAGGTGAAATAATCTGACCATTGTGGTGGCAGGGAAGAGCAAAGTGCATGTGAACACGTGTGAGATGACATGTACGCTAAACCAGTTACATCCTGTTTGCTTCGTACGTGACAAAATGCAAGTTCATGTGAAATTTGATCTGCCACAGGTGTTCACCTTGAGCGTTATCTGTCCACGTGCATGATAACTGTTAACAAGTCACATCCTGTCTTGCTTCGTACGTGACAAAATGCAAGTTGGCGTGAAATTTGATCTGCCACAGGTGTTCACCTTGAACGTTA
This sequence comes from Meconema thalassinum, assembly GCA_946902985.2. Classification (NCBI taxonomy): domain Eukaryota; kingdom Metazoa; phylum Arthropoda; class Insecta; order Orthoptera; family Tettigoniidae; genus Meconema; species Meconema thalassinum. The sequence continues at coordinate 1,076,940,068 of OX336389.2, forward strand.
GCTGTCCACGTGCCTGATAACAAAATCTTCAAAGCGTGGGAATCGCTGAATCAATAAGTATGATGCAACTTGTGGGAATGATGTCACAACCAATAGATAGGCAAGAGCTGTGAACAGCAGTGGTGGGAGGTGGAGGGGGAGAGGGCGAGGGATAATGTAAGAGAGAACGCAGTTGGAAAGGGAAAGACAAACTTGTATGAACATGCACGGAGCGCGGAGCGCTGTACACACAGAGCTATAGGAGGTGTACAACATGTGTGAATAAATAACAAGTACACAGGTTCATACAACATGTAATTTATTGATCCAAGAATTAAACGTAGAGTTAAACCCTAACCATTTGACATAGAGTTTATTTCCTTTTTGTTTGAACACTTTTTCCACAAGATAATGCTTAGGAAATGCTGTTTTCTGAAGTTCATGGAGATAAAATCTACCTTTTATGGGTTGGTGGTTGAGGTCTTGCAGTAAATAGGTGACTGGAGTGTCCAAGTTGACTCGACGAATTCGAAATTGTTCAGTCCCCCACTGAGGCATGTAGCCCTTATTGAAGGCAGACTTAAATTTGCTCACACGAACAAAAACCCCAATTTTCAGTCGGTGACGTTTCGGATCGGCTGTTTTTATGGGGTTAAACAGTTTATCCAATCGCTGAATATTTTTGGTCACGAGGCGTGGCTTGGTCTCAATCGTTCTATGTTTGGTGTCATTGTAACGTGACACTAGCTCAGGTAACATGTCCAACCAGCGATACGTGCCCTGAGCGGTAAACGCTTTCCACATATGGGTTTTCAATGTTCGGTTGAACCGCTCGACCACACTGGCTTTGAGATTGCTGTATGTGGTGTAATGGTGAATATCCTTAGATTTGAGAAAACTGGAGAAATCTTTGTTGAATAATTCTTTCCCCTGGTCGGTTTGTAGCAGCTGAGGCTGACGTTTGGAGTGTTGAATAATATGTTGAAAGGCCTTGGTAACTAGTGGACCAGACTTGCGACGCACAGGTTCAACAAAGGCCATTTTGGAATAGACATCAACGACGGTCAATATATAGCGTACACCGTCGTTAACGCTAGCATAGGGTAACATTTCAACCAAGTCAGCCTGCCAAAGTTCATCCACGCCTCGTGAAATCACTTTGAGTCGCGGATAGTGACGCCTTGCTGGGCGATGCAACTCGTGAGCAATACCCATTTTAATGGGTGAGGGCTTAAACAATAATTTTGGTATTTCGTAGTTCTTGTTCAATTTCTTGAATTTCCCAATCGTGACCGGTATGGCCAGCTTGACGTGAAGCATGCAACAACTGTAGCCGCTGGACGAGCTTATTGGGATTGTGCCAGTAGGTAACATCCACAAGGGGTTTTTAATGGTTTAAATGTCACTCCCGAAGCGGACGCTTTACGACGAGTACTTTGACTGGTGGGAAACATTTTTGCAATGATGGTTTTATATTTTTGAGATATATTGGCATTCACTTGTTGCGTGGGATCATACTGTCTTTTGTGAGCATGGGTATCCAATAAAATGGATTTATATTTGTCAAGATCCTCTGACGTATAATCATGGGAAGAGGGGATCCGAGAAAAGAGCAGCTTTAACAGTCCTGGGGTTAATTTATAGTTGATGTTTTTAATGACAGCTTTAGTACGAGCAAATGTAATGGATGAATCGCCAATTTTAAAACTATCATCCTCATAGCGAACACCATACGTGGTATCAGTGTTTCCAATAAATAGATAGGTGAAATAGGGTTCCAATGTTGATCCATAATATTTTATTAAACTGGTTTTCACTTGAGCTTTATGTTGAGGGGTGGCCAAGAGTTGTGAAAACGGAGACGATCTGGAAGGGCAAGGTGTTTCGACCATGGCCAATGATTTCTTTTTTCTTAAAAAATCTGCAAGGGGTGCGGCCTTTTTTGAGGCGTAAACACTTGTTCCTCCTCATCCTCAACTTCGCTAACACTAGTCAAATCTTCCTGTTCCTCTTCCTCTTCCTCAGGGTCCTCGTGCAGCGTCTGCGTGGCTTGTGAAATGGTGGGTAGCGATTCAGATGGCTTGAAAGAGGGTTTCAACATGGCTTTTAGTGGAGGTGCTAAATGTTGCTGAATAAACAAAGCATGATTTGCACGTGATTGTTTCAATTGACGAAACTTTTGGCGAATAGTATTTTTTGCTCTAATAATATGCTTTTTCAATTGACTCTCTGCTAACGCCATGGTGTCGTGACAAATGACTTGACGGGGAATGAGACAGGGCTTTAAATAGCAATAAAATGATCAAACCCTAAGCGATACCGTCCTTGGTTGAGTTCACTTTGTTTGTCAATCACTAAACAGGCATGACGTTGATTGTTCCAGCACTTGGCACACAATTCTATAAACATCTGAAAGGTCATATCCGGATTCACATGTTCATTATAAATGTAACGACTGTTCCTCTCGTCCTGAAGAAATAAAACAATGACATTGGCATTGCCACGAATCAACTGTTTGGACATTTTAGAATACGTTTGTCCAAGATAAAAGCAATCGATATGTTTGTGTCGACCCATGCTGAAATAGCTTTGAATGATGCCTTGTCGTTCAGTGGATACATCATCGAAAATCATGAGAGAATCAGGCTTTACCTCATCCGGTGAAATCACATTTTCTTGCATGGAAAATGTAAAATAACCCATATTCTCTTTTTGTAATCCAGACATGACTTGATCCAGAAACACGTAGAGGGGTTGGTAGAGAGATTTTGCCAAAATATAAATATTTTGAAAACGCAGACCATTGGGCGCCGTAATGAGCGTTAGCAAAAGATTTGTCTTTCCACAGCCGGAAGGCCCCACAATGATGCAGCGAATGGAAGATGGAAACAGTGAACCATGGCGTTGTTCACGTGATGTGGGACAGAGATGGGAAACCATGTCCCCCACGGGGAATGACTCTTGCTGCTTAATAATCTTCATTTCAACTAAGGCTTAGACAGGCTAGCAGGCTGTATATATACAGGACACCGACGTTTGTCATAGAAACAGTAGACTGGTACTACAGGTTGACGATGGATGTCTTTGAACGTGCGTTGATGGCCAAAGCTAGGTCTGTCCCCATACATGATCCTAAACAAGAAACAGATCCTGCTAATAAACACTATGTGGATAGGTCAGTAGTGCCACGCACAAAACAGGGAGATTATGACTTTAAGGGAAAGCGGTTAACCCATGTAAAACATCCTCAAGTGACTACAGACGTTACTACGAAAAAGTATGTGGATAACAAAGTGTATGAGTTTTATGACAAAGTGCCTCAGCTTACGGTGAATGGCTATAGCGCTAATCACCATCGGATTATTCACGTGGAAGACCCACTAGACGAAGACGATGTCTGTACCAAGCGTTACATGACCTATGAAATGAAAAGGCTTTATAAATTTATCCCATCTGTATTTTTAGTGTATCTGACAAATGAAACACCTGTGAATGACAGAAACCATTTACCGCTAGTCCATGATCAGCACTTGACCTATGTGCTTGCTTCAGGATTAAGTCACTATCGATTACACTATGATGGAACCATTCACATCAAATATGCCATACCTGATGAGAACCATTTACAAATAAAGATAAATGGTCGTAGGATGTTGGTCCATAACCATGAAATGGTCAATGCAGATGACGATTTATCCTTTCATCTCATGTTGACATGGGATGAAAAGCAAGTGGGAAAAACCATAAACGATTTCCCACTTTATGTGGAATTGGAATATACAGCCATGAAATAACAATCTGACGTTAGTTGTGATTTAAACTTTCATGTGAAAGGTTGTTGGTCATTATCATCAAGGTGAAACAAAGGTATGCGGTGAGAAAGACTAAAAAAGGACTTTGTCCTTGGCAAAGCCTGGGCTTATGACATTCGTGGACAAGCCCTTGCGAAAGAAAAAAAATAATGTATTGACCATAAGGAAAGCCTTTCGAGCAGAACAGAGACATGTTATTCCAAAACGTCGGCGACAGGTTTCAAACCAAGGGCGAGTGATTCCAGTCCCCAAACGAGCGGGATTTTTACCTGCATTATTTGCCGGTCTGGCTGCTCTGGGTTCTCTTTTGGGCGGTGCCAGTGCAGTGGCGAAAACCATTAAAGCCGCGCACCAGGGCAAGCAACAACTCAAAGAAAGTCAGCGACACAATGAAACGATGGAAGCGATTGCCATGGGGCCTAGAAATGCCAATTTAAAGCCAGCCTTTTATCAACAAGGATTTGGGATTTCACCATTTCGAAATATTAAAAAAAATTAACCTCAGCCATAGCAAGACATGCCCTGACGCATCAACAAGTGGAAAGCTATGCTAAACAACTAAAGCTTTCTCATTTTCGAGGTGTGTTTATGCGAAACCAATTACCCCCACGACCCTGGAAACAGGAATGTGCTGTTGTCAATTTGGATGATCACCGAGGACCAGGAACACATTATGTAGCTTAAGTCAAAGAGGGATCCACTGTATGGTACTTTGACAGTTTTGGGAACTTGCCCCCACCCATGGAACTAGTGAACTATTTTGGAAACAGGATCAAGATATATTATAATGTGAAACGTGAGAAAACGTTTAACAGCCAACAGTGTGGACGTTTGTGTTTAATTTTTTTATATAAGACGCAGCATAAGCAAAAACGCCACCAGTATGTCGGCAGAAAGTAAAACGTTTACACTGCATGGACGTGGACCTGAAGTCAGCCTAGACTTTTACCCGCCTATCGAATTGAGTGAAAAACCCTATGGTTCAGGACTTGTTTCTCTTGAAACGTACAATCGAATATACAACATACGTGAAAATGTGAACAACAAGTTTTACTATGATGAATCTGTGCTCACCCTGAACTCTGGTGGATACACGATCGATGACATTTATGAACACATTTATGTGGTGTTGATCAATCAATATGGTTTAAAGTCATTTCTCGATGGAACGCGCAAGTTTGAACTTGTAGGCAATACCAACACTCATCGCTGCAGTATTTTCTCCACATTCAACATTGACTTTAAAACACACCCCGATTCCATTGGTCCATTACTAGGATTTAAACCACGTGTGTTGGAGCCCAACAAAAAACATGATTCGGACCATGAAGTGAAATTTATTGAGGACCATCATGTGTCGGTGACGTGTAATATTATTAGCCAAGTGTACACCAATCAAGAACCATCGCATTCTCTTCATGACTTTATTGTGACATTGCCCAATGGGTATATTATTCATGAAACCCCTCCAGTGGTGCTTTTTCATTCTGTGGCTGTCGATAGTATTAGTAATATAACATTAAGACTGATCAATAGAGATCAACAACTCATTGATCTAGATTCTACCACACCAGTGACTTACAAGTTGGTGCTAAAGCCACTATGAAGTTTGTGTATAAAGCAACAGCACCGTCTAGGAATGGTGTTAGTTGTTTGCCATGTGAATACACGTTAACATCTCAAGACAAGCAGATTTTACAGCATTTGGGTTACCACGTCAACCCTCATGATGAATTCTATCCTAGAGATAGCGAACCGCATCGAGGAGCAACCAGGAGTGGTAAGAATTGATCTCCATTCCTATCAAGCTCAAACACCTGGACTCAATAACAATGATGAAATTCAATTTGTTATCAACAACCTAGATATTTACACCCTACCGCATGAAAGTGTCATTCAGATTGAAGGTCGACTCATTAATGCCGATGGCTCTACACCCACCACATCCAAGTTGGCCAACCATGGTTTGGCCTTTCTGTTTTCTGAAGTGCGGTATGTGGTGGATAGCACTCGAAATGTGGGCATTTCCAGTGTCATGAAACTATACCCCTCTTATAGTGAGGAAGAAGGTAAAACACTTTGCATGGCAGGTTGGTGTCCTGACTCGACCAATGACTGGATGGTACACACCGATGGGACCTTTACTGGATATTTACCTCTTAAACTGATTTTAGGCATTGCCGAAGATCACCAACGCATTGTGGTCAACGCAAGGCAAGTGCTTTATCTAGTGGGAGACAGGAGTGATAATAATGCACTCAAGGGAGCCGACAAAAATTCAACTACAACGCTTGCTATGGAAAGTGCCTCATGTGACCCTTGAAGATAGAAAAAACTGGACATACTCAAAATGGTAAAGAGAGATATGCCTCTACCCATGGAATTTAGAAGCTGGGCACTCCATGAGTATCCGCTATTGCCCACCACCAACACACACAGTTGGTCTGTAAAAACAGCTCTCTATACAGAGAGACCTCTCTACCTGATCGTGGGTTTTCAAACGAATCGCAAGTATCAACAAACCAAAGATGCCACGCAATTTGATCACCTGCAATTGAGAAATGCACGTCTTTTCCTCAACGGAGCTGTGTTTCCCTATGAAGGACTGGATTTAGATTTTTCAAAAAATAAGTTTGGCCCCCTGTACGACTTGTTTTCTAAATTTCGATGGTCGTATTATCAAAAAGAGAACGGCCCCATGCTACTACCCCAAGCGTTTAAGGCAAGAGCACCACTGATTGTCTTTGACTGTTCTTACCTGGAAGAGTCTGTCAAGCATTCCAATATCGACATTCGACTAGATTTTGAAACGTATGACAATGTACCAGCCAATACGACGGCCTACTGTTTGATTATTCATCACAAACACGTCAACTATTATCCACTGTCCAACCAAGTGACGAGTGTATAAATTGCAGCTCAACCCACGTCAAGCCTCTCAGTCATGTCTTGCCTTAAAGCCTCAAGAGACGTTACATCCATGAATTTAAACTCTGAGGAACAACGATTCAAGACTTTTGCCACGTGGCCGGTGCCTTTCATGAACCCTCAAGCCTTGGCGGCCGCTGGATTCTACTATTTAAAAACAAGAGATGAAGTGAAATGTGCCTTTTGTCCCATCATCATAGACCAATGGCAGGAGGGCGATGAACCCATGCAGGAACATCAGCGCTGGTCACCCACCTGCCCCTACCTGTGCAGAATGGAAGTGGGAAATATACCCTGTCATTCAAGCTATCCCTCACTTGTGTCCTTGGGTAATAAAAAAAAACAAGTTACGATACGTGTGGACCGTATGGTATCCATGGTGCTTCGGTGAGCAGCTCACCATCAAAAACGCCTAGTTTAGAGACATTGGGACATCATCGGTGTTATGGACGTTACAAACACAAGAGACTATATTGCTGTATCAGTTGGTATCGTCCTTATCCTAAAATGACAAAACCCTGTAAGACGTGTTATGATAATAAAATGATGTAATTCTTAAATTCTTATTTTTGCATGCCCCCCTGTCCTACCCTAACCTCAATTTGAAACTAGCATGGCAGGTAAGCCCATGCCATGATCACACCTGATCGTCAGTCAGTCGTCAGTTGAACTTGGTCCAGGCAAGCGTCAACATGTTGCGCACACTCATTGTGGATTGCCAAGGGTTTAAAATTAGTGACAACAAATTTATATTTAAACAAGTGGCCATTATCTATTGTACCACGTTTTGGATATCGCAAGTTACGCATTTGCTATTTAAACCACCCCATGCTTTTGATTTGTTGTGTGAAAAAGACCGTAAACAAACCCAGTGGATTGAAAATCATAGGCAACTAGACTGGAATCAGGGAACCATTTCCTATAAATATTTGGACGTGGTCATGAAAGCACACTTGTCCTCGGCCAATGTGGTATTTGTGAAAGGTTATGAAAAGCGTCAATGGTTGCAACCATTTTTGGCGTCTTACTGCCAATGTATCGACCTCATGGAGTTGGGCTGCCCCTCTCTGCAAACGCTCATGGATACTTGTTCCTGTGGCAATATTACCCAGACAGCCCTATCGCATGCGTGGCATCTCTTTCATTGGTTAACCACCCATGCCTGCTGGGAGTTGTTGAACAAAATTATAACTCAAGATTTATCTGTGAATGACGCCAGTGAGATTTCTACAAGCGACGTGTAAACATCTACAGCACGTGATACCATGGAGAAAGGGAATGCTACGGACAAAGCCATCGGCAAGTTCTTTGTGTGCAAAAAGAAACTAGACAGTTTTACCAAAGAGGAACTCTTGGCGCTCCCCAAGTCATTCATTTATTATGTGGCCGCCAACGCAGTGAAAGAAATCTGGCAACATGTACCAAAATTATGGACTCAAGACCCTGTGTTGAGTGAATTGCAACCATGTACGGATTACGATCACCATAAGCAAGTGGCCATGGCAAAAATACCGTCTATGCGTCAGTGTGCGACTTGCCAGCTAGTGAAATTGAATCACGGTCATAAAAGTCCATGTAAAGACTTTGTTGAATCATTCCACGGGTGTCATGGCGAGAAAAAGCAACAACAACAACAACAAACACAAACATCGTCCACAGAGGAGGAGGAAGACCAAACCTTTTTACCATCGATGGAAAAGGATATGCCAGACCTGTACTGGCAATGGCGTCATTGACAAAGTGATTCAATACTTACCTTTCTAAATCCATCTTCCAGGTTATCGTTTTTGCGGCCCTGGAACTCGTCTTGAAAAACGTTTGCAGCGTGGTGATGTACCCATTAAACTTTTGGATCAAGCATGCACGGAACATGACCTTTCTTATCGCCATAGTCATCCTGGTTTAAGACATGTGGCCGATAAATTGTTATTGAAGAAAGCTAAACAACGTTTCACATCCAGTGATGCTTCAGTGGGTGAAAGGATGGCAGCCCTGATTGTCATGAGTGCTATGAAAGGAAAGTTGATGACGCATGGACATTAACATTGAGGAGTGAGGAATTGGGATTTGTTTGTATTCTATTTTTCTTTTGTCGATTCAATATGACTATGAAATAAAAACAAAGGTTTACCAGAGCACGATGTTTTGTTATTTTTAATTTTAAGAAATCATGATGTTGATGGCTTATGTTTCATTTTACACATTTCACACATGATGAATTCACACACTGCCATTTGTCATTTTGCAATTTACAGATTTTAAAAAAGTTCGTTTCAAGTTTTGCGTTTTTGATGATATGGATTTTTCCAGTTTGTTGATGACACTTTTTAAACAATGTCCGTTTGAAGTTTTTTAAATTTTCAAATTTCACATATGGCCATTTCCAGTTTTTTTAAATGTCCGTTTTAAGTTTTGCGTTTTTGGTGATATGGAAATATGGATTTTTCATTTTGCTGTTTTCACATTTTTCCATTTGGTGTATGTCGAAAGATGAGATTTGACAATGATGTTAATGCAAGTGCTTGACCATGGCGATGCTGGAATGTGTTTATGGGTGTTTGGAGAAACGTCGAGGTCTACGACTACTGCAGGTAAGACTGTTTTTACAAAAATAATGTCTTTTGACTGCCACATTTCAATGAAAAAACGAAACTATTGAAAACAAAATGAGTATATTAGTGACCATTTACACCCCTCCATACCCACCCACCCTACCTCACCGTGTTTGCTTTGGTCAACCATACACACCAGCTTTCTCTCTCCACTCATACATTCACACCTGTCCTTTGGAACAAACACAACCACCTTATTTATTCCCAAAAGCACATTCTCGACATGCACACTCATCCCTAAAGAACTTTTTAGTTTACCATTTATAATTTACATAACAAAAAATAATTAAATACTAGTTATTAACGTTACTAAAAATACTATTACTCATTAAATATTTACAAAAAACTACAACTTTGTAGAGCTTTAAAAGAATCAAACTATTTACCAGTCAAATTTTTTTAAAAAAATAAGGTTGCATAGAACTTTTTTAAAGAGCAAAAGGTCGAAGTGGGTTGTCACTATTTACAAAATCTACTATTTACAATTACAAAAAAAACAATATTTACAAAATACTAAATCTACAAGTTACATAAAGCTATGTCCCATACACGATTAAACAGTGAAATCACACCTCCTCCTCCTTGCGATCATAACCCCAGGGCAGGCTGGTGAGCAGGTCATCAGCCCACACACGTTTGTTATCCATGGAGGCGAGGGTGCGTTTTCTCTGTTCCACAAGATACAAATGATGGTTGCTGGATTGTATCCTGCACTGTGTATGAGACATAGCTTTGCCAGTGCGTAAAACCACTAGATAGTCATCAACACGTAGCGATTTTACCACTGCCCTACCTACACCTTTTGCTCTTTTGACTTCCTTACAGTCGAGTGTGCGGTAAGCATACATTTTTGAGGCCAAACCTACGAATTCCGTCATAATGGAATCACCGCATTCATCTTTTAAAACGCCCATTTCCTTCTTGTTTTTATGGGCAGCTGAAACACGTTGTCAACGCTATAGCAAGAGGTGTCGAACCAGTCACTATGCTGCCTCATGACGTCATAGGGGTTGCAGTGGCGAATGTGGTAAATGAATGAGTCCGTATCCATATACAAAAGAGAGACGTTCTCAAAATGGCGTTTGGCAAACTCATAGTGGAATCGATACATGACCGATTTAGAAAAGTCTAAAATGACTTGACCCAAGTAAATGGGTTTATCCATGGTCACGCTGGTCTTACTCATTTCAATAGTAGCCAAATCCTCATCGATAATTTTGATCGATTTGAAATTTGGCTTGGCAATGTACTGCCGGGCACCCCACCGCCCCTCCCAGACATTCACCAATTTAATGTCACGGTATTTCCGGACATTCTCCATGGACTTGCCATAGATGCAGTTGTTCATTAATTTAAAAAAAATAATTTCAAACTGCTGTGTTGCCATTTGTCGGTGCTCTGTGTTGAGTCGCATGTATGGCTCAAGCCATACTTTTTGAGCAAAAGAAATACCCCTGTGGATTTTCTTCAACACCAAGCCTTGGGCGAGGTATTGCACCAACATTTGGATATGTAGCACATACCGATTTTTGTTGTAAAGTGTGCCCATGAGTTTTTCAATTTTCACTTTACTGTCAGGGGGAACCATTTGCTCAAGGCAGAATGGGAAATCGGCATGTTCATCATACAAGGATGCGGGATATTCAATATCCACTTCTAGCACATATCCACGGCCTGTTTCTTGGCTAGCCATGTTCACATCAAATTCTGACACTTGTTTGTCTGTCAGCCAAGCAAACTTCCCATAGGGCAAAGGCTGACTCATGGCGTAACCGTACAAATTATTCACGTCATAGTACATTAAGTACGATTCTGGTTTGTCTGGTGAATAATCAGGCATGTAGACATTGTTCGCTTCGGCATGGCGTTGGTTAAGCGACACAAAGCCGCCACGAATGCCCTTTTCAAAAAATAGAACCATGTCTACGTCAGTGAGTAAATCCAGTTCCACTTGAGTGTATTTTAAAGCGGCATCAAACGAGAGCCCAGGACTCGTATAATAGTGAGCCGGGTCAAGACCGTAAATGTGTTGACACACATCAGTGAGCAGCAATACATCCAGTTTTAGGTAATGCAAAGCATATTCACTTAGCGTGTTAATGCCAAACACTCGCCAAACTTGACATGCATGTGCATAGACTTCATCGGAAACGGTACTGCGTGTTAGTTTCGAGTAAAATTTCTCTTGTGGTGGGAGTTTTCTTTGCTTTAACACGCCCCAGCTGTTGCAGAAATCATACGGGAATATACCTTTCCGAATGCACAATTGAAATTGCTCAGGATCATTAAAATGCATTCTAGTATTTTTAATTCCTCCTCATTCAAGCCATTCACAAGGCTGTCTAGCGAGGATGCCATAAACTTAAAGGAATCCAAAAATCGAATGCTAAAGTCGCTCAACCTCCATGTCAGGGCTGTAAAACGCTCATGGTTTTGGGGAATAATGGTAAACGAGCCCTTGTTGACATGACCCAATTCAAGAATCAAAAACAGAATGTCATAATTTGCCAGATTGTGGAAAAAGACACTAATGAAACGAGGAGCTGAAAAGTTCAAATTGCATTTGCTGTGCGCAGCTCCACGAAACTCCCCTGTAAAGTGCGAGTGGTCTCTGACTTTTTCCTCTCCACTTAAAATAGGCTTTTCGCAAATATGGCATGTCGTGGCATGCTCATACTGCTGCTGCTGTTCTGGAGATAGACTCATGGGTACTAGGTGGTCCAGTAATTCCTGTACATCATGAGCCAACTTGACAAGTTCATCCAAGAACCATTTGGCACAATCTGGCCCCTCGCGGTATTTGTAAACGGATTGTGTGGGGTCATAGGCACACACCACATTAAATCCTATGGCAAAGGGTTAATGTTTTTGAATGGGTGTGGTTGAGCTCATGGAGGGATCTGGTTCACATCCCGCCATGGGTGTGGTGAGAGCTTCGAAATCTGCATACACCACATAGGGAACAGTGTCACGCTTGTGAATGTCCTTAAACTTTAACACAGCCTTGTCCCCTTGTGGCAATATCAATCTCACCGCTTCCTGAGAAACGCAATCTACCCTATGACGTTCCAAAAGCGTAGGGGTTTTAAAATATTGCAAGCAACGATCACAAATATGTTTTACACCAGCGTGCTTAGACACTTGTCTGCTTAGCAATCTACTTAGGCTCTTAATAAGGCAATAGTGATTCACCTCTCCTACAGATAAATATAAAAGATGAATGTGGTGTCGTTTCGGTTCTTTTGTGGCATAAAGAGGACCCACAATCTCATCACCGTCAAGGCCATACACCATGAACGAAAAGTCCTGGTTGTCTTGTTCAAACCTATGGATCTCGGTGAAGTCCATAGGGAACGATACTCTAGTTAAATTTAACGTTTGTTTCAATTCGACAAACTTGGCCTTGTACATTCCTGGTCTGTAACAATGTTGTTGTACTGGCTGCAAATACGCAGCCACAGACCACAGAAAGCAATCATTGTCATGGTTCTCAATATTTACCACTGCCTTTTTCGAAGCTATTGCTGGTGGTGTTTTAATATAGCTAGACCCAGCATTCAACGGGTTGAATTGACAAATGTTGATTTGCAAATGATGAATTTTGTCTAACGCTGAACGACTGGGTCCTTGTTGCAGTTTATCAAATTTTGATAGCAAGGCATTCACCACATGGCTTTGACACCACTCGTTCAGATCATCGGCTATCAAAAGCTCTTGCATTTTACTGCAAATATAGAATGTCTCTTTATGCTCTACGTCCTTCTTTTTATATATGAAATCGCACACCAGTTCTGTATTCACCTTTAAAGCCGTATGCAACCTTTGCGCTGTGCAAATTTCAATTTTGAAAATTTCAAAACAAGATTGTAAAAATTCTTTGGGGATCAAACTTTTTCTAACATTGACCACACAACCAGAGCAGACACGTGATTTGAAACAAGACTCAAGGGGCTCCCAAGTTAACGTATCCGCAGCAGTAAAAGACATTATTTTGAAAGAACACTCTCACCTGAGTTTTCAGCTGTAGACTACTGGACAATGGCCCCAAACACACACGTTCCTGGTTATCAACAGAGGTTAAGCGTTTTCCAATACTCTAAAAAGAAATAAAATAAACCACCATGAGTATATCCATTCCATATAGTTTATGCATTTCATAAACAAAATAAAATCAAACAGGTTATATATATATTAAAAAATCTCACCTTGACGTGTAATATTTGCTTTATTCCCGTCTCGTGGGCTAGTGTGGAAATGGTTTCCTTTTCTAGCTGTCTGTCTTTCTCTCTTTTTCAATCTCTTTCCCACAGACACACGACAGGTAGACTATACACGTTATCTGCAAACAAATAAATAAATAAAATCATTAATTGCCTAATCAATAAATAATTGCATGTATTTATATAAAAATCAATAAATATATAAATGAATAAATTTATTCCTACCCCACAACAAGGTTAAGTATTTTCCACCAACACCAAAACTGTTAAACAAGACCAGGAGTTTCATGCAACGCAGTGTGTTCAAAGGTAGTCACCTAAGTGAGAGTGGAAATGATAACGACATGTCTTTATATATGTTACGTTGCATGTATAATCTTTTTTTCCCACGCTTTGAAGATTCTGTTATCAGGCACGTGGACAGCTAACGTTCAAGGTGAACACCTCTGGCAGATCAAATTTCACGCCAACTTGCATTTTGTCACGTACGAAGCAAGACAGGATGTGACTTGTTAACAGTTATCGTGCACGTGGACAGATAACGCTCAAGGTGAACACCTGTGGCAGATCAAATTTCACATGAACTTGCATTTTGTCACGTACGAAGCAAACAGGATGTAACTGGTTTAGCGTACATGTCATCTCACACGTGTTCACTTGCATTTCGCTCTTCCCTGCCACCACAATGGTCAGATTATTTCACCTTCAAGCGTCATTGTCATTTTTTCCATTGCACCTGTTGTCAAGTCAGATCAGCGCCTTCCAATAAGCTCAAATGACATTCACCTCCTGCACGTCTGCAAGTTTGTTTTATGTACTCGCTTCGACCAACATACTACCAAGTTCTCATCACCGTTTACACGTCAAAGGTAAAATATCAAAAAAACGCACGCTCGCTCTGTCATACACCGACCCGCCGAAATAGTGATTGTTCTATTAAGCATGGTCCTTGTGCTAAGCGACAGGTTCGTTGAAACACACACCCAGCCGTATCGTCTCTCTCAACCACCACGCTTCATAAACATTATAAACAGGTAAAGAAAAAGAAAACGTTTTTTCAACATGTATGGCGTTAGGCCCTTTGTGAATTATTTTTTGGAAAAAATATCTACCACATTTGAAAGGGGGCGTTAGCCCGAGTCCTAGGACACTTCGTACACGTCTCTAGCGTTATTGTTTCGTGAGATATCGGCAAAATCACAAAAAACACGTGTTTACCCCAAAATCGAGTTTCCAATTTTTTTTAAATATAACGAGTGGTCCATAGCAAAGAGGACGTCACTCCGAGTTCTTGGACCCGTCGTACACGCCTCTATCATAATTGATTCGCGAGATATTAAAAGCGGATGACCTTTTAGTTTTGGTCTTTTATTTAAATAAAGAGGCTATAGGAAAGTAGGGGGCGTCACTATGAGTGCTAGGACACCCTGTATGTTCTAATCCCATGTTTGGTTAGCGAGATATCAGGTTCGGGGCCGATACGAGGAGGGTTCAAAAAGAAGTGGTGCAGCTATGTCATCATCCCACTACTACAGGTTTTCATCCTAGAGACTTGAAATTTATTTTGGAGGTAGAGGGGGTAGGGATCCTTGATTTACATCAAACAAACTTTTTTGTAAACTTCCTAGTTTCCAAAATATAGGATTTTCAAAATTCGAGTGTTTTCAAAAAAACATAAAAAATAAAAAAGTTTTATAACAAAAAATAAAGGTCATAAAGACCATTCGTTTGAGCCATGGCACAACGTTCTACCATGTTTGGTTTTCAACCTATCACCAACTTTCGAAAACAAAAATTTTCAAAAAAATCAAAAATATAACGAGTGGTCCATAGGAAAGAGGACGTCAGCTCGAGTCCAATGAGACCTCATTTGTCAAAATCGGACCATGCGTTCAAGAGATATTTAACATGGCTGAGGCTTAGTAGTGGGGCAAAGAGGGTTCTGGAGTGGCCTAGAAGCACCACTACCCCCCTACTCTCAATATTTTTAATAATGGACCTATAATTATGTGTGACCTCTCAAAAAGCTTGTAATTTCTCACAGGTCGCGAATCTGCCGCCGAACACGCAAACTGATCGTTAGATCTTTTTATAACAGACTTGGCGCCCGAAACACCCTGATGCGATGGTTTGGCGTCGTTGCTTCCCATTCGTTGTTCATGATAGCGTCGGATTTCTGACCTTACAAATCCCGCCCTTATTTTGACGTCACGTCTCTTCTCCTCTCTCTCACTCCCTGTCGATGACAAAGCACCGTGGCCTGTTGAGGGTCTCGTACGCCTAAGCGTTAAACCTGCCTTCTCAGAAGAATAAGAATAGCATTGGTTGTGAAACTGTTGATAGCTTCCACAGAGCACGTAGCCCATCTTGCCGAGCCCAGTTTGCTTGCTACATAAATTTTACTCAAATATCCAGCATATCATGTATTTAGTATGTCCAGCATTTTAATAAGTATGAAACATTATTATTGGACACAATGGTAAGGGTTCAATATATAAATAATTCTTCATTATTCAGACCATTTATTGGGGGATAAAATGTGTATGACCCAAATGCACACTTCATCTCACAAATGTTATGGTCTTGAGGTTCTTTGCTTTAGGAGGCAACGCGGTCAGGTTGAAGTATACTCAGGCATAATCATTGGCCGAGAGTAAGATGGATGAAAACCAGTGTGGCTTTAGACTACAACGAGGATGTCAGGATCATTTTTGTTTAGTATTCACCAAGTGATTGAGGAATACTACGAGAGGAATATACTTTTGTGTTTTGTAGATCTAGAGAAGGCGTAAGGTAGAGTACCAAGGGAAAAGAAACTGAGGATTCTGAGGGATTATGGTATCCAGGGATGGCTGCTACAGGCAATCAAAAGTACCGTATTTGTGTTTATAATGAAACTGCGGTGAGAGTTGATGGTATGATTAGTTCTTGGTCTAAGTTGTTACAGGAATAGGCTGAAATATTTCACCACTATTGTTTTTTTAATATAGGCTATACTTGTCTTTTGTAGCTTTTCAGTCGGTCAACACGATTGTTGGGTGGGGTACAAGTTATAAATATGTAAAAATACTACTGGAAAAAATACATATATTAGTTAGCCTAATTATCACAATTGCACCATACTTGTTAATTAATAGCGATGTGATAATCGTGGGAAACAGATTTTAGTTTTCTTTCCCTAGAGCAACTGAATTTGTAGTTTATACACATTTCTTGATTGTTGGTGAGGAAGAGGCAATGCGAATGGAAGAGCTGAAGCAACTCAGTCCTGATAATAATATGCTATATCTTATCGTTGAAGTTAATCCTTGATGTTGATAAATGTAATTTGAAAAAATAAATTCTACATTTTGTTTAAATATCTTCTTTGTTAAGAATAAAAGAAAGAAATAACTTTTCATGGTGACTTTCATGGTGACAACAACACGTAAATTTAATTCTAGGAAATCAACAGCAGTTTTTCTCCATAACACCAAGTTACAGGTATACTAGGGAGTAGGATTCCTTACGTATATCTTCGATGTTATCGTAAACACGATGAGTTATATTTTGAAATATTAAAAAAAAAAGTTGTTGAAAATTTATTTTTCAACTTTTTTCAGGAATTAGTTTAGTCTGGACGATTCTTAATCACAATTAAGGTTAGTATGAAGATGTTTATGAAAGTAAATGATTGAATATACACAATCTAATGGAGCATAAGCAACAACTACGACGGCGTGAAACCTTATTGTGTTACCGTTTTGAACTTTGCAACATAGACAGTTTTATGTAAGGGAGGTCTGTAGGGAAATGGTAGAGCTTAGAGAATATCATTTTAATTTCTTTCTGCGTTATCACATTAAGCACAACATACTGTTTCAAAGACTATATCGTGGTATAGCGTTCTTGTGTGTCACCCCGGAGGCAAGGCCTTGGAGAGCGGTGATGGGCCCTGGGGCTGGAGTTTCCTGGCCGAACCCCCCTCCCGCCTCTATTGCCGAATTATGTAATATTCATTTATAATCCTCCTAAATTTGCAGAAACTGATAGTAATTTTAGAAATATTATTAATAATAATATAGGGCTGAACAGACGGGTCCACACCGGGCAAGATCCCGATGATAATAATAATTATAATTGTTACGTGCAATGCCCGTTCCAACGCTTTTAAATATGTATCTTCCCTGGATGTGACTTCACGACCTTTGAAACGACCGCCTGGTGGCTTGGTTCTGATTTTGAACACGAGATGGCAGCTGCTATCGGACTTCGGCGCTTCTTGCCGTGGTTCCTGCTTCCACCGATAGAGTGTGTTTGGGGTGCCTTATAAACTCATCCTATTCGTGTCATATTTGAAGGCTATTATTTGTTCTACGTCATAAAAAAGAGACTGTATATACATGATACCGCCAAATTAATTACTTAATAATCACATTGTTGCTTGATGTGTCAAGCTGTTATTGGACAATTACATTTACATGAATGCAATGCTGTTTCTGACGTGTGATTCTCCGCCATCTTGTGATCTTCATTGTCTGTCGTCAAGGAAGCAAGAAGCCAGCTGGTGTGACAGAGTATCTCTCTGTGTGCTGGGGGCATTGGCCCCTAGCTTTTACAAAATATGAATACCTATTCAACTAAGAAAATGCCTGTGCTCGTAAGGCTTTAATTTTCATCGTTTCGCCGTGAAGAGGAAGTATGAAATGCAAATCGTATCTCGAGGCAGACAGGAGTGCTTGTGATTCCAAAACGGCGCATGGCTGGGTGGGCCATTTTCAGGCAATTTAGTGCCGTATAATATTTTATTTAAATTGTGTGTTGATTAATTTATTACTATTGTGTCTCCACTGTGAAGTTTTTAAGGTACGTAATGTTATTCTAAACCTTTTATATTTTATTTTGGGAGCTCCAATATTGGCCTTGTATAAATGTTTGATGCTGTGTTTTGTTTCGCCTGGTAGGCCTAATTTATTTCTGTTTTAATAATGTTACCAGATATATATTAATTTTGTTATTTTTTCTTCGTACCTTCTGGAGACACATTTCTAGTTTATTTTACGTTTTAAATTATTATTTATTTTCTTTTGGCAATCTTGGGATTGGCATATTATTAATTTAATTTACGATCCGATGCACCAGCCTCATGTCAATAGTGTTAAAGCGTAATTCCTTCCTCCTTTTAATTTCTCTCTGGTGATTTTAAAATTAATTTAATGCTAATTGTTTGCCGTAATTTCGATTTGACATGTGGTCGTCTGCTCCTGTGGCCATGTTTGTTTTGTTTTTGTTTGGCCCGAGTGCATTCTGGTCTTGAAGTGCAGTCTCTTGGCGCCGACCGGGAAACTCAAACATGTTGTGGTGTTAGCTTAATATGTTTTTTATTAACCTTGTTGGTTTAACCTTATGTTTTTGGTGAAAGTTCTTGTGTTTTTCTTAGTCACGATTATCGGGAATTTCTTAGTTGATCATATTTTATTTTATTAATTTAATTCTAAATTTTTCGTTTTATGTCGTGGCCTGGACTTCTGCATGTCGGATCGGTATTGCATTCCCTTGTAAATTATCAAGCCCTTTCTCATTTAATTATGCCTGTATTTTTTTTTTAATCTTTGGGCTTTAACATTTTAATTTTAATTTAATTCTTTTCTTTTGTTTGCTTTGCAAGCAAGCATGTTAAGCCGTCTCTTGCCTTTATTGTAATTTATGCTGGCGGATGCATGTTCTATTTTCTGGTGGAGGTGTTCCTTTAAATTTTAACAATTAAATTTTTATTTTAAAATTTTAAGCAACTGTTGTGGCATTATTTCGTCGGCGACAATTCCATTAGTTATTGGGGGGGTGTCTGTAGAATAACCTGTGCGTTGTCCCCTTCTCCACCTTCCTTCCACCCCTTTTGGTGTTCTTCTGTTGGGGCATGTCATCTGGAGGTGATTTTGCAGATAGCGACGCGGACCTCTAAAAACAGGTAAGTAATCCACCCTGGCCGTCCCGCGTGTCAATAATAATAATAATTATTATTATTTTAATAATAAAAACTTACCAAGATAATATAAAATATAGACTACATAATAGGAATGGAGTTCAACATTGAAACAAAATCCCACAGGTTCGAACCCACTTTTTTACCGAGTTCGGAGATAGCTTGGGACCCATGAACTTAGCAAGTGTAGCTACTGCGGTCGGTCACTGCGCATCCTTATAACCACCTGTAAAACACGTTTCTCCGTGCGAGGACTAGTTCCCGTATTTTTTGAAACTCATTAGCGCATTTCAAAGTAGTTGTTGCGGCATCGTGGTCATCTAGCCCCGTGTACTTGGCGTGTGTTTGGAATTTGTCTAATTACCCGTCTTATTGTGATGGCTGTATTAGTGTGTGTATTTGTGATTCAGATGAGGTTTGTGAAGGAGTCAGCTGAATTTGCCTGGAGTAGAAGTGATAATAATAATAATAATATTAATAATAATATTAATAATAATAATAATAATAATAAGTTTATTGTTTTACGTCCCTTTTACCATCTATAGTTTTAGGAGACACTGGGGTGCCGGAAGTTTGCCACAAAGGGGATCTTAACCTGCCAGTAAATTCACTGACACGGCTCCCTCGCATTTGCGCACCCTCAAATGCCAGCTGGCTGTGTTAGGAATCGATCCTGTAACCTTGAGCACAGCAAGCGAGAACGTTACCTCTGATCCACGCAGTCAGCCGAGTAGAATTGAGAAACCATGGAAAACCACTTCCAAAATGGCTGAGATGGGAATCAAAACCACACCTTTTCAGTTTTGCCTCACGGGGCATTCCAGCCCTCAGACAAGAATGAATCGAATTTTTTGTCAGCGCCGGGAATCGAACCCGAACCTCCGGGGCGACAGCCAAGAATACTAGCTGGTACATCACGAGGAAGACTAAGCATATTTCAGTCACATGTGAATTCCGTAGTTTAAGTGCAGTATTAGCTTATCTATGGCAAAATATTTCGGCCATTCAATTGAAAGTATACAATCACTTCGAACAGTCTAGTCGCGTTATTCCTGAGGCACAATGCCACGAGACTGCAATAATTCCCCAGTGTTCGGACTCAAGCAGTTGGACTTTCTTGAACGTGCGACCTTGAAACACCCTCACTGTTAGTGGGTAGGGGTAGTCCTTGCTGATACCTATGTACAGGCCATGTAACTACTAGGCGAGAGCGACTACAGCGAAACTAGTGGCAATGTTTTGAAATGAAAGGTGAAATAGGATCTGAATACGACCGCCTCTTAAGGAAAACAAATAGACTGGTGGCATGAGTTAGTGAAGTTCTGGCTTAACTATCTAACCCTGTTTGGGCAACACCCATGTAATTTTGCAATTTGTACCCAGTCCATTGTTCTGCTTAGAATTAGGTAGTTTTAAGGGAGGACACTTGGGGTCACAAAAATGAACATTAAACAGCTCATAAGAAAAATATGCTATCAACCAGCACGCAAATTCCTAAGAAGGATTTTTTTTAGAAATATTTGTTGGCTATTGGCCTTAGTTTTTTAGCCATACGGCCAACTTCAATGTAATTTATATTTACTTGTATTATGAGTCTTGTATAACGTAATAATGTTATTGGTTTTGCGTTCCTTTAAACTACTGAGGCTTTTACAGACGCCAGGGGATCTTCAACGTGCCAGTAAATCACACGGCTCCCTCACATTTGCGCATCCTCAAATGTAAACTGACAGCGCCAGGCTAGAACGTTTCCACTACGCCATACAGCCAGTCTAGGTATGATGAGGAAAGATGATCGTAATGTATACTTATATCATAGAAATTGAATGGGCTTACAATTAATGCGAAGATAAACACATCCATGCCCGTGGCCGGATTCAAACCAGCAGTTGAGCTCGAGTTTCAAGACCAACCTTTGCCTTTCATTATGGCCCATGCCAGCATAACATTTCGTCTCTCCACTATGCTTAGAGAGTACTGTACACTATGTCCTGACATGTCAGGACATGTCACCGTGTGATATTCTCAGATCAGCAAGTATTGCGATGTCAAGAGAAGGATGCAGATTGCGCAATTGGCTTGCTGCAGGGAATTGAGGCTTCCTATTAACTCCCTCATCCCTCTGTATAAAAATTAAATTTGTAGCCTAGTTTTATCATTTCAAATGATCTTGTCGACTTCATCGTTATGCTTGAGTCAAAAATTATGCGTTACGGAGACGGATGCGTTACGGAGACGGAGACGATGACGTCATGCAGCCGCGCGGGAAGCCTAAGTCATGGGTAGTGGACGGCGGGTGCGTGACGTCATGCAGCCACGCGGGAAGCCTAAGTTAATGGAGTCTGTTGAAAGAGTCCTGGGGCGTCGAGCGACCTGGGGCCTCGAGCGAAGCGAAAAGAATATAGGGTGACACCTAAAGAGGTGTACAAGATGCCAGTTAAGAATACAGGGTGACTCCTAAAGAGATATACAAGATACCAGATAAGAATACAAGGTGACTCTTAAAGAGGTGTACAAGATGGCAGAGAAGAATACAGGGTGATTCCTAAAGAGGTGCACAAGATGCCAGACAAGAATACAGAGTGACTCATAAAGAGGTGTACAAGATGTCACACAAGAATACAGGGTGACTTCTAAAGAGATACACAAGATGCCAGATAAGAATACAGGGTGCCTCCTAAAGAGGTGTGCAGGATGTCAGAGCAAAATACAGTACAAGATGCCTGAGAAGAATACAGGGTGACTCCTAAAGAGATATACAAGATGCCAGATAAGAATACAAGGTGACTCTTAAAGAGGTGTACAAATTGGCAGAGAAGTATACAGGGTGACTCCTAAAGAGGTGCACAAGATATCAGACAAGAATACAAGGTGACTCCTAAAGAGGTGTACAATATGTCACACAAGAATACAGGGTGACTTCTAAAGAGATATACAAGATGCCAGATAAGAATACAGGGTGCCTCCTAATGCGGTGTGCAGGATGTCAGAGCAAAATACAGTACAAGATGCCAGATAAGAATACAGGGTGACTCCTAAAGGGATATACAAAATGCCAGATAAGAATACAAGTTGACTCTTAAAGAGGTGTACAAGATGGCAGAGAAGAATACAGGGTGACTCCTAAAGAGGTGCACAAGATGTCAGACAAGAATACAGAGTGACTCCTAAAGAGGTGTACAAGATGTCACACAAGAATACAGGGTGACTTCTAAAGAGATATACAAGATGCCAGATAAGAATACAGGGTGCCTCCTAAAGCGGTGTGCAGGATGTCAGAGCAAAATACAGTACAAGATGACAGATAAGAATACAGGGTGACTCCTAAAGAGATTTACAAGATGCCAGATAAGAATACAAAGTGACTCTTAGAGAGGTTACAAGATGGCAGAGAAGAATACAGGGTGACTCCTAAAGAGGTGCACAAGATGTCAGACAAGAATACAGGGTGACTCCTAAAGAGGTGTACAAGATGTCACACAAGAATACAGGGTGACTTCTAAAGAGATATACAAGATGCCAGATAAGAATACAGGGTGCCTCCTAAAGAGGTGTGCAGGATGTCAGAGCAAAATACAGGGTGACACTTAACTAGGTGTAGAGTGTTAGATTCAATTCAAATACAGGGTGACCCTTAAAGAGGTTTGCAAGATATCAGATTCAAATAATGGGTGACCCTTAAAGAGTTGTAAAAGATGTCAGACTCAAATACAGGGTGACCCTTAATGAAGTGCCCGCGCGGGAAGCCTAAGTTAAAGGGTAATGGAGTCTGTTGAAAGAGCCCTTTGGCTCGAAGCCCTCCTGAGCATTTCTAACATGTGTAGCATTTGTAGCATGCGTAATTTGAAATCATATAACGTCTAGTCTTTCAGACTGACTGTATTTTTTATTATTTTATTGCTGCATTCTACTTACATACGAATGTTCATGCCATTCGCTCTAGTAGTATTGAGCCACCAAAACAAACCAACATTCAAACTGAAGATGTACTTGGTCATTAAACACCTCATCCGGGATAAATAAAAAGTTTCAGCCAAATATTCCAAATGTTCAGACTGGCAAGCAATAGTAAATAAAAAAATTGATGGACATGAAATTAGAGAGTATATTATTGTTATTATTATTATTATTATTATTATTGATAATAGTATTATTATTATTATTATTATTATTATTATTATTGCCGGCCCCATGGTATTGGGCAGCGCGCTTGACTCACACTCGCCCCGGGTTCCATTTCCGGCTCCGTCAGGGATTTAAGAAACTGACTTGAGGGCTGGAACGGGGTGCACCGCCTCGTGAGAACAATTGAGTAGCTGCCTGACAGTGAGGTAGTACCCCGGTCATGGAGATCAAGATTGACGGCCAGAGAATTACGGTTCTGGGCACTACTGTTTCCATGATATTTTTGTAACACGCTTCTGTTTTCTATGCATCTATCAAAGAATGGATAGAAAGTTGACACTGAATATTAATGCAAATATTGGTGGATTACATTAAAACTGTAGCCAAGTTTTAAGCATTCGCTATTTCAATACATATAAAATACAGAACTGGAGAACTACTTAATTAAACCGTAATCTTACCACCCTTAAACATTTCATATTATGCATGTTATATAGGGACAAGACAGCACACATTTCAAATTGTAGTTCAAATTCAAAACGTCAACAGTTGCCACTGTTTATTTAGTCTCATTTCTCTAGGAATTTAGGAAGCATATTGGCTGCAGTCCTATCAGCGCCACCTCTGGATCTGCCCCCTGTTAAAGTCAAATCAACAGCTACTTCCATGGTCGTCGCACTCACAAATACGGTATCCTAAAACATGCCTGAATGTGGAATACGGTATTATTATTCCGGTGGTTAACATACTAGGCTGTGGCCGAAGATTCCTGGGTTCGATTCCCGGCCAGGCTCGGAAGATTTTAATCTCCAGTGGAATTATCTGACGTCTTAAACATTAAATTCATTCCCGACGCGCAGATTGAGCATAGTAAAATAAATAAATGAAAATCCACAGCCTGCTTCCAGTCTCCGACCGGGTCAGGAATGGAATGAATGAAGCCCCCACCTAGCGGCGAGGATATGAACTGTGCCGGCTGCCGAGGCCTGACGCACTCCTCTAGGGCAATGATTAAAGGAATGACAGATGAAATGAAATGATAGTGGAGAGTGTTGCTGGAATGAAATGTTGACAGGGAAAACCGGAGTACCCGGAGAAAAACCTGTCTGCCTCCGTTTTGTCCAGCACAGATCTCACTTGGAGTGACCGGGATTTGAACCACGGACCCAGCGGTGAGAGGCCGGCGTGCTGCCGCCTAAGCCACGGAGGCTTGCAGTAAAATAAATAAATAAATAAATAAATAAAATTAGCCTATAGACATCCCGTAAGAGCAAAAGCCTCCTGTTTGCACAAGGACGAGATCGTGATTTTTGAAATGTTATTATAAGGATTTTGTTATTTTATGCAAAATAGGCGTCTGGTACCGGTAATATTAAATTACTTTATGCAATTTTATAACAATATCAATAATAATATTAACAATAATCATTATTATCAGCATTATTATCATTACAATTGTTATTACAGTATTACCCAGGATAATAGAATATGAATTATCAATGAGGGACAGAGAGTGAGGACGGGCGGGGAGGGGGGGGGGGGCGTGCTGACTCCAGCCCCAGGGCCCGTGGCGGCTCTCCACGGCCCTGCATGGAGTCAATAAGGCCCTGGATCGCTTCCTGAGGAATTGTGGCCCATGCTTGCTGCACTGCATGGGTCAGCTGTTCCAGAGTTGTGGGTGGCTGAGGACGGTTGGCCAGTTGTCGACCCATCATGTCCCACACATGCTCAATAGGACTGAGGTCCGAGGATCTGGCGGGCCATTCTAAGGTTGTGATGTCGTGGAGAGCTTCTCTGGAAATGCGTGCAGTGTGAACCTGGGCATTGTCCTGCTGAAACATCCCATTAGCAATGTTCGCCATCATAGTGACAACCACTGGATTGAGTACCCTATCAACGTACTGTCGAGCAGTCATAGTGCCCTCAACAAGCACTAATTTTGATTTCACATTAAAGCCAAGAGTTCCCCAGACCATAATGCTTGGTGTTGGCCGTGTGTGCCTCTCGACAATAAGGTCTGGGCGGCCCCTCTCCCCGGTACGTTGGCGCACAAGATTCCGGCGATCACTGCGGGCAAGACAGAAGCGCGATTCGTCACTAAAGACGACCCTATGCCATTCGTCGACCCACGTCGATCGTTCTCGACACCAGGCCAGCCTTACACGTCGCTGTTGTGGGGTCAATGCAACACCTTTTGCAGGGACACGGGATCGTAAGCCAGCTGCACGCAGGCGATTACCAACTGTTTGTTGTGTAACGTGGGGTGCCACAGCTGCTCGAATTTGCGCTGGTGTTGCATGGGGTTCCATCCGGGCCATCCGAATGATGCGGCGATCCTCTCTCACAGTTGTCTCGCGCTGGGCCTGTGCCAGGTCTACGAGTGTGGGTACCTTCATTTGACCACTGCTGCCATACACGTTGTACCGTAGATGCATGTCGGCCAACACGTGCAGCGACAGTCTTTAGCGATAATCCAGCCTCACACAGCCCAATTATCCGAGCCCTCTCAAACGGCGACAGTTGTTGATAACGTGCTCTTACCTGTCGTCGAGGCATGTTTGACGGGAAACACTTCACTGCACAGACTGCAAGTCAACTACGCTACACCAGAGTCCGTATACTGGAGTTGATTCCTCCGCGACCAATCACGTGGGGAGACCTGTAACGACAATCCAATGGGTCTGAAACTTTGATCGTTTACATACCTAAATGGCATTGTTCCATATCATGAAAATCAACACAAACGACCGCCTTCATGGTGTTGCAATTTCCATTTTCTGCAGTGTGTACCATAAAATGCACCAGAAATAAATCAAATCTGGGCTCATTCCCCTCTTAACTTAGGTTAAAAAGTTCCACAAAATGTTTTTAGCCATTTGGAACCAGGATCAAAGATATGTCACTAAATTCGTATTTGAATTATTATTAGCCTATTTTCTTAAAATACTTTTTTAAATTCTTTGCGTTAAATCTTCCCAGTATTACTCCGTTTTCTTCATCAAACAGTTCGCAGCAATTATTTCCAAAGGCATTCTCTATACGGAACGTTGTGTTTGCTGTGAATCTACAAAAGGCCGTTCCAAAGGTAACTCAGCCTTTCTTTACTCCCAGGTATTCTCTTCTTCTGTCCTTATCAGGTACGATGGTAAAGTTATTAGTTACGTTTTGTATTGGAATTTTCTGTCCGTGAGTGACATTCTCACGTCTACCTTGTTGACTCGTACTCGACTTAGGATCGACATTTTAATTTTCGTTGTCGCCACTTCCTGGCACGTTACCTTCTCTGATGTCCTTAATATATTCTTTGCTTTCTTTGATACGTTGATCATATTGTTCCTTCGTAAAAACATCGTCGCGATAGTTTTTATATGGATTATAGCCTTGGCTATTTCTGTTCTCACGATTATTATTGCTGTTGTTGTATCGGTAGTTATTATTATTATGATGATAACCCGATCTTCTATGATTATCGTTATATCTAGCATTCTGCTGTTGGTATGGACGTCCTTCGCGAAATCTCCTGTATCTAGACTCGTATCTTCGCTCTTTAAAATTTCTGTCAGGGCCGAATTTTCTTCTCTCTTATTCGTTTCAGCTATCAGTTTGCTGTGTTTGGTCTATGAACACTGTATTGACTTCTCTATGATCATGTCGTTGGTTTCGGGTCATTACATTAGGAG
Source organism: Meconema thalassinum (assembly GCA_946902985.2). NCBI lineage: Eukaryota > Metazoa > Arthropoda > Insecta > Orthoptera > Tettigoniidae > Meconema > Meconema thalassinum. The sequence goes on from OX336389.2 coordinate 1,076,967,386, forward strand.
TAGGACTAGTGTAGTCGAGTTTCCACAAAAGTTCGTCCATACTGGCTAAATCTTTATACCTGTGTGGGGAGTGCGCTAGAGTATTTCTTGGAATATACTTCAGCACGTAGACAGTTTTGCGCTTCTATAGACCAAAAACGCTTGATTAAAGCATCTGCGAATTCCTCGAAATCTACAAACGTGTATCGGAAGGCTCCATACCACTCAAGCGGTCCCCGATCTAGGTAGCGTTCTACAACCTTCATCTCTCCTTCGTTTGGAATTTGCGCTTCGATAAAGTAGTCACGGAGATTTCTTACGAAATCTATATGTGTAAATCCGTCCAAGTTACTAAACTTACGAGGCTTGTCTTCAAAGTTACGAATAACTGTGATTTTTCTAGACTGATTTGAGGGTATACCTGCCCTATATTCTCGAACATCTCTCTCTAATTCTGGGGTTCGGTAGTCTTGTCTCTCAGCTGACCTTAATGGCATTAAGTCTGGTTGATCATCTCTACTATCGCCTTTTACACTACATCTTCTTATTAGTTTTCTCTCTACTTTTTTTTCTTCTTCTTCTTCTTCTTCTTCCCTTTCTTCAAAATCTCCTACGATTTCTTTAAGATGCTCCCCCATTTCTTTCTTCAATTCTTCTTTCAGAGCTTCTAAACCTGCGGTATCGCCAATATTCAAGTTCTGTACTTGTTTTCTAAGTTCTTCTATCTTCGTAGATTTTCCTTATCCTATTGTTTTCACGTCATTGACAATTTCATTTAACTGATCTTTTAAATTTTTAATTTCCTTCTATAAATCCAATTTTATTTGAGATGAATCGTCCACAAGTGTTTTCTGAAGATAATCAATGTGTTTTCACAAATCCTCTCTTATACTACTAACATCTCTGTTAATTTTTAATTCAGTATTAGCTAATTTCCTATCAAGTTCACCTTGAATTTCCTTGATATGACTACTACTAGCTTCTGCCCATTCCTCCTTTCATACAACTACACGAGCTTTCAACATTTCCTCCATATCAAATTCGATATCATCCAATAAAATCATATTATGGTCTCTAACCTGAGTACTTAAAGAATCTACATTGTTCTAAAGATCATTTAATGAGGTTTGTGTTTGTAGATTATCATAAAAAAAATTGTACATTTATTGCATTCAAATTTCCCTTAGTTTGATATTTAGTGCTTTCCATTTCATTCCTTACTTCGATCTGGAAATTGATATTACTCGCCTCTATACTCTCGAGTTTATTCTGTACATCGGTAGAACTATTCCGTAATTTAATGACTCTTTCTTTCTACCTCGATGCCTCCGTTTGCATCTTACCTTGTTCTACACGCATACCATTAACATTCTTGTGTACATTATCTACGTTCGTTTTAACCTTATTTACTTCTGTTTGAGTATTGTTTACATCTATGAAAACACTATTGACCTCAGTCTGTATTTTAGTTACATCGGTCTGTAAACCATTCGCATCTGTTTGTATATTCTTAACGTTTACTTGTACATTTCTAACATCGGTTTGTATATCTTCTACTTTCTCCTTCACCTGGGTAAAACTTTCCTGCAATCGCGACATGTTATCATTTACTGAAGTGGCACTTGTTTGCAGTCCGTCAAAAGAGGTTTGAAGAGCACTAATTTCCTCTCTCAGACTGTCTTTGACACATTCAGTTACCTTATAGGTGATATTCTCAACGACATTAAGTACGACAGTGACTTTCACACTATCAACATTTTTAGTAACATTTTCAACACTTTTAGTTACACCATCAATACTTTGAATATTGTACGTTCGGACTCCTTCTATGTCCTTAGTGATGTAATCCATCTTTTCCTTCAACTCCTCAATACGATCCTGCACGGTCACCTCCAACATCGCCATCGTTGCTAAATACACTGAAAATTGCTGGAGGAACACATCCAAACAGAGCATGGTAACAACATTATGAGAGCGACCAATTTCTACCATGTATTGGGCATCTTTAAAGTCTGTATAAGTCCTTATTCTAACTTAATATTAGACTTACCCAGTACCTGTGGCTTCATAAACTATCTATCATGTGTGTGTGCGATTTAAATTAATTATACTACCTCAATTAAATTAAATTTTACCAACATCAAATAAGTTACAATTTTAATTTAAATGGCTAACATCGGCCATGAGCCGGTCTGAAATGAAATAGATTCAGATCATATGGTTCAGTTTCCGAATTTCTAATCCATATTCAATTTTCTCAAGCTTTCATTGGATCTGACCTGTACATGAGTACAGCTCGGTCTTAATTTAACTAAAAAATATGGCTAACAGAGCTTCGAATGCACTTTCATACGTTTTTCGAATGCTTTTCGAATGCCTTCGAATGCGTCTCGATCGCCCCGTTTTCGGGCCTGCCATTTTACCGACTGTACCCGTCCAAATCATGATGCTCACCTGTCGTAAATCCTAAGATGGAGTGGATCGTAGAATCTTGAGATTCCCGGCTAGAAAGTCTGAAAATCCTACCGACAAAGACATCATGACCATACAACAGTCTCTGCGATTGTGTTATGGATCAATTACACCCAACTGGGATGGTGACTGCCTGTGGGGAGTGAGAATCTTACCACTTCTCGGGTCGGATGGGTTAAGGGTGCCTAAAATATGATCCAATTCCACAACACAACCTCCTTATAATTAAAATAAATCCACACGAAACGCCTTGTAGAAAAATAACGAAGTGAAAATTTATTAAATAAACAATTAAATAAAAAGAAATAATACAACAATTAACAATTAAAGCAGGGTCGCTTGCATCTTAAAAAGATTAAATTAATGCCAGACATGACTTCACTATATGCACATCAGCTGAATAGAATGATCAGCTGTGATCTAATTCACACCAATCAACGTTTAATTTTATATAAAACACACTAGAGATTGTTTATAAACATCGCGCAGTCTTAGAGAAAAGAACGGGACTGGTATTTACATAATACCGAACAGCATTCCTTTGATCCTACAAGTTAGACTCCACTGCGTCAACCTGTTATATAATTCTCCACTCCATTGATATAACTGGATTCTACAACACCGTACAGCTGGCCTATACGTGACTTCCAACCATACAAAAAGTGCAAGGTTATTTCTCAACAGAAATAAGCATTGCCTGTCTTCACTCACTAGTTATAACTTCTCTATAACGTAATATTTATCATTACTAAAGTGAAATCTTCACTGATTTAACGAAATCTATACGTAAATACAACTAAATATTGTTGCCATACTACACGTAGCTTCTATATACACACACTGTTTCACATACTGTACATATTCCTCTTCACAATATTACTACACGTTCAAAGTTTCCCAAACATTTAATACACGCAAAATAAATTATTATTAGAATAATAATTATTACACCGAACTTTAAAAATGTTTAAATAATTATATGCAACATTTACATTGCTTGACTTACTCAAAATTTAGTAGTTTAACTGGCTGTTAACCACCCTTATTATTAATATTAATTTTTTTAATATTATTACTGTTGACTTTATTAAGATAACTTTACCATCTGGTTTTTATAGGGTTTAATGTCAATTCTATGCTAAAATATGACTAAGCATTTAAGTTAGCTCATACGATTATTACTCACAATCCGATTTAATAGTTTAATAGGAATCAATAAACAAGGTTAAACTCCACTTCGCTAACTTTTCCGCCAATATCTCCTTTTATCAATCTCTCAATACCGTTAACAAACAAGTATATTAGAGTTTCAACATCTCACTTTCCCATAAACATGCTTCAACAAGCTTCAACTTCCTTATACCAGCATAATAATACGTTAATACTCCAAAATACGGAAGTTCCCTCGCATTTGCATTACTTATATCATAGTAGAATTACATTATATTGTAAATACTTGTATACGGCATTACATCACTTCGTATACCTCACTATCAATTCATTATAACCATTGTATATCATCGCAGACTTTCCTTTACATATTTACGTAATATTTGTATTACCTCTTTATTACCATTGAACTTACTAGTCAAAACAGCTGTTTATTATTACCACATAACTTGTTATTTATACCAGCTTTTCCTTATATTAACGATTATTGAAGTTAATGTTGATAGACCTTCTATTGGTTTATTTCGAAAACTACTATGTCGTTCAACATTGCTATTAATTATTTAATAAAAATACAATTGTTCGTTTCACCACACTGATCTATCTACAGAATAACAATATTGCAAAATCACGATAACAATAATACGTCACGTAGCAAATTGTTTTAAATACTCAAAGTATTTATCATGTGTCCAGTTAATCTCGTTTAAGATTCGATTTAGCATTTCCCTAAATCGCAGTAGTTAAAAATATTATCTTTCAAGAAGATAAATTTCCAAAATTAAAATAGTCTCAACATAACGTGAATATAGTTTTCATTACAATATATGATACGAGGAATATTTCTTGCTAGATCGCCGTAAAGTCATTATAATAACTTAATGATATTTGAAATACTGTCAAACGCTGTAATCTTCTTCCTATCTAAATAACTTCTCACATTTAAGATGCCCAATTCATTTACATCAAATGAATTTAATATTTGACATCGATGAAATAAAAATCCAAAAATCGATGAAAATAAAATCTTAGGAAAATCCTTAAATATAGGAAAACTATGTTCCATAAAATTTAAAATATCAAAGTAGAAAATGTAGAATCCTAATTTATGTAGAAAAGAAGGAAACAACCCTCCAACATAAATTCGAAGAATGAATGTCGATGAATTTCAAAGTGGAAAATACAATCACATAAAACATGGAGAAATAGGTGCTCAAATATGTTGACAACTACTCAAAACTACAGTAATAAATCTTACTGGTCTACCTTGCGTCGACTCAATAAGGTATATGGAATACCCCGATGTTCCAGATCCCTGATGAAAATCATGAACCTTGGTCTCCTCGCTTCAAGCGAACTGCAATCCTGGGATGCGAACAGCATTCTTCTCCGACTCCTCCGGGATACGAACGGCTCTGCTCCCCTGTAGTTCCTCGACATCTACCAAGCGTCATGTGCTAGATGGGATAACTGTATCTGCTTCTTGCTTTCAGAGATGATAATTCTTCTTTTCGACGCCTTCGTTTGAAGTTCAAAATCATTAATGAGCAATATCGTTGTTGATTATCCATAATGGCAGGTAATTACGATTTTTGTAGAATACGATGAAGTTGTATGTTGAAATGTTCACATAGATGTTAAGTGAAACATCGTCATAGCTCGTAGTTATTACGTAGATGTACATGGTTTTTTGTGGTAGTACATGATGAAGTTGTACATGATTTCAAAGTCGAAACTATTGTCATAGTCGCTCTCTGTCGTCCACCAAATTCTCAGTTTAGATGTGTTCCAGTCGCATGGTTAAAATACTCCGTAACGACACCTTCTATCATAGCGTAATACAGCATTTCTACTAATTTAATGATAGCCTTCATTGTAAAATTCGAATGATCAAAGATTTCAATGTTCATGTAGATCACCTTAATGTTCGTCAACTCACGTTGCTTTTGTAGAATCACAGACCTCAACTCAAGTTTAAAATGTTCATTCACTTCACTGTAGAATACGATGTTAATGCCCCACGTCTGGATTCGAATAAATGTTCCGCACTCGTATAAAATTACTATCAGCTTCTTAAATGTTCAAAGGATATGTCCGTAGCTGTTCACGATGGTATGCAATTCTTATTTCAATACAATTATGCTTGTATAATAGTTTATAAGACGCGAACTCGTATCGGCACTGAATTGTGATACTATATTTGACTTGCTACAGAGTCTGATGTACATTAATCGCGCCCGTGATGGCTGGACATTTGACAGTCAGCTATCGCCGCACTTCGCTTTGGGTTAGCTGGGAATCGAGCTCCTGCAGCACGTCTGTCCCCGACAAATTTCCAGTAGAATAAGACACTTTTTCGAGTCTGCAATCCTGCTCCACATCTATAATTGCCGCAATTCAGAAATCCGTAGTAAATTTACGCGGCTACCTGTATGAAACATAATACAGCGTACTGCGGATCTATATAGACTTCCAATGTCATGATAAAATTTTCTTCTTAATTTCAGCATCTTCTCATATTAAATAAAGGCATACGTGGGCTCTAATTATCATACTCTAATTATATTAATTAGCCTGGGATGATCAATCCTTCCAGGTAGCAATAACCAATATAATTATTTATATCAATCCAGCTCTCGAATCTGCGGCAATCTCTTATTTCCAGGTGAAATGACCTTGGCAGAACTCCCAGAATCCCTCACAGAAACCCGTGCCTGACTTCCAACTCGTCGTTAAAACCGGCCCTGTGTGTATTTTCAGTATCTTATTTAACATGCAATTTACTTATCATAGGCTCCAAAATATATCATAAAATTCACCCGAAATAATTTCTAATCCGGGCTCAGTACTTCCCCCGAAAATTGAATTATTTTGGGACAAAATGAGAGTATTTTCCGTCCCCATGATGAAATTTAACCAGCAAATATAAATCCTGGAAGTGTGACACAAGAGAGTCGTGTTACAAGCATGAGGCAGTGGGAGAGCCCGATCACGTGATATATTGCACAATAGACGCTTCTAGAAGGTTGAAATCGGCATAGCAACAGTGATTTAGCCATAAAATATAATAAATATTGTTATAAATTATGCTATTGGATCCCAGCCCAGAGCCAATGAGAAGAGGTCTTATTGAAGACGGGATTAACTTCAACTATATAATTTGGTGAAATTATGCATTTAGGCCCTTAGAAGAAGATTTTCTTAATTGGTAATGATGAGAAAATTAAAAGAAAATACATCTGATACTTTAAAAACCGCAGATCGGTTAATCTACGCAGTAATAAGCATTAGTAATCTACGCGCTAAAATTATGGTGGGAGATTGATATGGCCGCCAAAATTTCGACATGGAGAGGGAGATCCAAGGATCGAGGTTCTTATTCCAGCAGTCTTTGAAGAGTGAGGAAGTGTTTTTATTGGGTTAACGGAGATCCCAAAGCTTTGTCCGAGTGCGGCGATTGTCGACTCGTGGAGACGCTAGGTTAGCAGGGTAGAACATTGGAGATTACCGCACTAGCATTATAAGCGAAGTTGAGAGGAATATTCTAAGTAGAATATCTCATATATATTTGAGACTAGACTTCAGCCAAGTGAATATATAGAAAGTACAGATCGAATACTTTATTTTATTGAAAATCGAGCGTTCTATGTCACACCTTTTCGACGAAATAAGCCTGTTAAGACAGTTTTTAAAAAGTGTTGGAAATATAAGTTGAATATCATTTTAGTTGCAACGTGAAGTTGGTGAACGCAGTTCAAGTGAACAGTAGCGGAGAACTTTAAACATTGGCGCAGCAAACAAACATTATCATAATGACTATTATTATTATTATTCGATTAGTTTCATTCGATATTGTTAACATTGTTGAAATGATGAACTAAATAGTCATGCGCCAGAGACATATTTAATGCAGAGTTAAGATACAACAATGGAGCTTCGATAGACAACGTATTGCAGAATACAGACGTAGTGTACGTTCCACCTTGTACATTTTCGTCAGTCCACGAACACTAATGTAACATCAATTAGCAATAGAAATAATTCATTCACCACCTACATGAATATTTCTATACATTATTATTCAACGATGATGCTGATATATTTGCGACGGAGAATGAAGATTCTACAGAAGATGATTGTCAAGATGCTAGGGTATCCCAGCAACAACAGAAGAATTTGACAGAAGGATGTCGTTCGAGCCCAAACGGAGGTTAGTGAATACCGGAGAGGGAACGTTTTCCTATCTCTGAGGTCGCAGGTCCGAGGTTCGAATGGAGATCCATCTCAGTATCTTGAACTGAGGAAACACCTAAAGTATTGTGTAAATACTTACCCAGATCTTCAAGATATCGTCCAAATTAGGTAGCAGTGCCATTTACTTATGGTATACAGCTTGATTAGTGACACTCTGAGCCGACGTTCTTACTCCATATTTCACATTTTATGTATTTCAGTGTTCTCGTGTATTTTACACTTCAGATATGTGTTAAGTTTTTATGCTTCAAGATTATTAGAGATGATTGCCTTTCATCTATATTTCAATTTTATTCTACGGATCAGTTGTTGAACTGACTTTTTTTTTTGTTCAAGGAATCATATTGCCTCATAGAAGACGAGTCGTTTCGACTATCGCATTTTAATAATTTTATTTGAACCAAGAATTCAGACATTGTGTCATAGTTGCAAATTAAATTCTTTTAAATTTAATTTGAGCACTTAAATGTAACAACTTCAACCTCAAGAGCAGAAGAAACATCGAATGATATTGTCATATCATTATTGTACATAAACTTTCGGCGATCTAGGAAATACTAGTCGTTTGATAAGACCGAAGTCTTAATCCCTATATACATTCTTTGTGTAGAGTGGAATGATATTACGAAATTGACAAACCTTTTCATTATTTGTAAAGCTGAAAGCTTTGTTCATTTAATTGTTGGAGGAAATATCTTTTGATAGAAGATTATTCAAATCTTTGGCTAGGAATTCAAAGCTAGTTTATCCCGGTCAAGATTGAATTCTATTTGACACTATAAATAACATGTGTGTTATTTTACACTATTTGTGTAATATCACGTCATAATGTAAACCTGATATTGCAACGATATGCAATTTAAAGCTTGATAAGTGAGGTGAGACAGAGTTTTTTATTTTATTACATGTATTTGTGACAGACGAGTTAATAGTTAATTATCCTTTTGTGTAGTAAACTTTAGGAAGTCAATCACGGCAGTCTAATATCGTTCATTATTATTGGAAGTTTCATTTGAAGAATTAAAGGATGTATAATAGTAGATCAGTAGTCATGTGTAACGAAACTGAGGGTCATGCCGTTATTTGAGAGAAGTTCCTACAGAAGAAATGTTAATAACAATTAATCCGTTTTTGGTTATTGTTTAACATAGTGGATGATAATTGTTTATGCCATATATACTGTTATATGAGGATTTGTAGAGCCATGGTGAGCTCGTGCGAAGGAGGTTCCACATTTTAAGCGAAGTCATTGAAAATATTGTTCTTTGATAAGAAAATGCATGGATTATGATAAGAATCGTTGTATACAAGGAGTCCAGTTCATGTGAAGTAACGTTTTAGCAGTGATGACAGAAGGGTGTAAGGGGAAAGCAATTAGAGGACGATTGTCTACTCATGTCATTTATACTATTATTAAACATTATTATACCAGGAATAGTATAAATACGTACAGTTAACCTTTGTCAGTCGACTGTATTAGATCGACAATGTAAAGAAACCTATATAAGATGATGTGTGAGAAGTATATGAAAGCTAAAGAGTGTTAGAAAATGTTTATGTGGAGAAACATTGTAAATAACTAATTGCAAGTTGTATAGTAACAGAGAATCCAGAATCTCGAAGGTAACGTGTTAGCAACGTTAAATATTGTCTATTATTATGAACAAATTACGTGTAAATATTTTCCCTAATGATTTAATTATTTGAATAATTTTTACTAGGATTAAATTAGCAGAATGTTTTTGGAATAGAGTGTTTTTGTGGGCGAATGTTTTTCTATGGATGATTACCACCTGTTAAGAGTGACTGTTCAACCTAGTCGGTCTAGAACGATTACGGAGTATGAATGAAAGTGTGTATTGTGCCCGCTTCTCCAATGGGACAGGCGATCACCCGGCTAGCACCCCGGCCCCATTAGAAGAAACAGCCAAGGGAGTGGGTACAAAAAAAATTAGGGCATGAATCTTGGTTCATACAGACAAGACTATGAAAAGCTCCAGTGAGCTAGAGACAAAGGGTCTCGGGTCGTTTACGGGTTGGGATGGTAAATAGACTGAACCAGGATTCACAAGCAAAACCCTAACTTGAATTGACAAACAGAAAAGAAAGTAAAAGCCCTCGTAAAATCACATCTGCTCCTTTATTGGCCAAAGGATAAATAAGTATGCAACCTGCCTATCACGCACGAGTATAATGTTATGGTGGGACAAAGTCCGGAAAAGAAATAAAGTTCATAGTCCCTAAACAAAGAAAAGAAAATTACGCTTATTCAAACTCGTGGGTGTCCTCTCTTAAAGTTCCGACAGGGAGATCGTCTTTCAAAAAGCTAAATTAACCATAATTTATCGGTGCACACGCATGTAAACATCACTAGCCCAATCAACATAAAGTTCACCTGCGGCAAAAAAACTCTTAAGAAAATATCGAATGTCTATATAAATTACAACTGTCTACCCTTATACAGTATTGGACGGATCTCCTCTATCGAACTGCAAATGAATAATTAAAGAGCATCATGTTACATCAAATAGCACTCAAACATCGACTCAGCTTCACATAAGATGACATTTCAACAATTAATTATAGCCTATCATAAATTATTAACACACCCAGATTGTGCTTACATATTTACACTACTAATTCTTATTATTATTATTAATTTATCTTCCTCTTTCCAACAACCTAGATCCACATGGTCATATTTGTCCTTGTAATTAAATTATAGCATTGTCAAATGTTTATGAAAGGTTAAGAACCTCGCAATAAGGCGCCCTAGCGTATATCATACTCACATAACCAACATTTAATCGTAACCCTTCCGCCGAACACTCTGTGTGAAGATCCAAACAACCTGACTGTCGAGCGCACCATCAATTACACCCCTGCGCTATTCAATACAACTCATCAATGAACGTGGCACGTTCGTCAAGAGGACCCTGTCCTTACAACTACAATTCCACGGACATCCGTCGCCCCGTGAATAATCTCGTCACATTTTGACGGAAAAATACCATATCTAATTACCACATAATTATCACATAAACTTTACACAACATCATTACAAAATAAATCAGGCATTATCAGCATGTGTCAAGAAACCACACTAACAGAGCGTATCAACTTTATCGGGACCACGAGGTCGTATGATAATATGGCATCCTATCCAAGGAACCTTATCCGGCAATCTTCAACCATATTCATTGCTATAAAAAAAAATCTGTTCATTCCGTGACAAACCTTTCAGAATAGAATTCGAATAATGACCTCTGAAATCGACGTGCTAGGATCTCCCAGCAAAATGGGCATCTCTTATTATGGTTACCCAATTTCAAATTATTATTATTATTATTATGACTCAGAGACTAAATACATGTCTTACTCCTACCATTGATGCTGTAAATTTATATAGGTCAAATGACCCGAGAAGAAAGACAAAAAAAACATCTGCACGACCCTATGAAAAGAAAAAAAATGATGCTCTTATTCAATCTGGAATAAATTATTATAAAGGGCGTTAAGTTATACGATCTCAGGTTATCTCATGGCATGGCTATTCGAGGTAGAAGTTCTCTTCTTTCTGATGAACAAGGATGGAAAGGAAACGTCTTACTTTATATCTGGCGTCCTCGGAAATCCATGGCGTCGGCGTCGTCATCGTCGGCGGCGTCAGGGCGGCGGCGTCCCTCCAGCGTCCCCGCGATGTGGTCTCCCAGCGTACTGGCAGAGGTATCCGCCTCTGGCAACTCCCGATCTCCTGGCGACGCCCATGTCTGCCCACAGGTTGTCCCCCGTCACCTTCATCAGCGCCGTGGATCGACGTCCCAACCATGGTCCACTCGTCCACCTCGTTGAGACCGTTCACCCCATTATGGCCCCTTAGCAGTTCAGTGCAGCATAATTCGCGTGTTAATATGCATGTTGATGCCCAGAATATGTGAGTCCATGGCTAATAAGTTCATGCTGCCGTGCGGCAATATACACCTCACTATATCAGAGCACATTTATGCTCGCACACTAAAGCGTCTAGTTCCTGGTTCACTTGAGTCATATGTTTTCACTTCCTTTAGCCCGGTGACACACTTCCTTCCACGAGGAGCTATTTCGAGCTGGCCTTGACCGACATATCAAGTTGCCTGCGGCCCGTAGTCTTCCAACCCAAGCTTAAAGTAGATGTGGCCTCCCTTACTGCGTTTTCACTACGTGTCTTAAAACGCCGTACTGCTATGCTATTTCCGAATGAATGTCAGTTAAAATATAGGGCCTCGCGATAATGTTTCGCCTCGACTATCCTTATATAGTTCTTCCCCTGATACTCGTAAATTTAAACACCTCCTGGTATCAATCTTTAATGAACATAAATTGTCGGCATAAACGGACTTCCTTTATCAGTTCTAACTGTTTCCTCACATACTAGCAGGTCCGATATCGCCTAGAAATTCACACTGTTCGACAAACAAACTGACATGCTTCACTGTAAAAAAAACTCACTGGCAATATATGCACGCTAGTTTCAGGCTTCATGGCCTGCTGGTTACTCACAAAAACCATTCAAGTTCCCGATGTAAAATCACTGTCTACATGACATGGGCTAATCTTCCGTGCTCCGCTGTGTGACATTCTCGTCCACGCACTACTGACTCACATACTGCTGATTCACATACTAAACATTCCGGAACTCCGTCCTTCTTCGAGAAAAAGAAAGTGGGAGGGGTTGGAACCTTCTGGAGCATTCCCCTGCTCTCGCCGCGTCATGCCATGACGTCATACTGACTCTCCGAGTTCCTTCATCTTCTGTCATCCGGGGCTGGTAATTGACCCTGACTGGATCGGTCACATCTCTCCCGCGGCCTTCAAAATATAAGCGGTGGGAACATAGCTTATGTTTTTCCTCAAGTGATGCATGTGAACGATCTTTTTCAGTCATCTCCTCAATGCTGACTAACGGGCTTGCCGGTGATACTTCCGCAGATTCGCAGCATTGAAATTCCCAACAAGTGCATTCGTGACGTTGTCAACCACCCTATAGCAATTGTTGTCCATCACTCTGGCAACCCTATGGGGTCCCGAAAATGGGCGCGCAAATTTCCCATACACTCTGAGTGGTAAGTTTGATGACGTGGGTTTTCGAATCAGCACTAGGTCATTGACTCGAAGTGGCTCGCGAAAACGGCGGCCAGCCTTCCTTCTCTCCCGTTTCTGCGCCTGTAGCTGCATCCTCTCCCGAGCCAGTTCGTTTCTCCTTTGCACCGACGGCTCAATCTCTGGGGGTGCCTGTATAACAGCATGCCAAGGTCTACTCGGTTTTCGTCCATGGTGCAGAAGGCAAGGAATTTGTCTGGTACTCTCATGTGTTGTAGAATTCAAGCAACGTTCAATTATGGGTACCACTTCCATCCATCGATGATGCTGTTCATGACAGTAAATCCGGCAGTACTTTCCAATCTCCGCATTTACTCTTTCAACAGGATTTCCTTCTGGGTATCTTATGGAGCTCAAGATATGCCTTATGCCGAGTCGTGCCATAGCTTCTTGAAATTCAGCGCTCGTAAACTGCGTTCCGTGATCGCTCAGAAGGAACTCTGGCTTCCCTGCAGTTGGAATCACGCCGGTCTCAATCCTGCGAATCACGTATCGGGATGTTGCCTTCTGGATAGGGTGCAACATGACTAATTTGGTAAACACATCCATCGTCACCAAGATGTATTGGTTACCCCTGGTGGACCTCGGAAGGGGGCCATACAGGTCCGTAGCCATTAATTCATTCGGACGAGTCGGTATCCTGAAATATCTCTTGAATTTCTATCAGTTCGGGAGGACCAAGGTTTGAGGAATTTCTTAATTTGAAGTTTTTTTTTGTTGATCTGACCGACTTGTGTCAGGTGGTCGGTCAGCTTCCCCCGGTGGTGCGGATGGATTACTCCGTAATTGTTGTAAATATTCCTGGCTCTCTCGATGTCTTTCCGTATAGCTCGGCCGCGATCCCTGCGAACGAGAATCCCTATAGGCATTCTGTCTTTGATAATATTGATTTGACTGTCTTCGTTGATATTCACCATATCGTCCCTTCGTATTGTTGAATCGGGATCTCCTACGTTCTTCATACGGTTTATTCCTCCATCTGGGTCGCTCGTCTGTTCCACTGTAGCTCCTATCTCGGCTCCGATAGTACCCCGTGTCCCTTGGCCTGTCCGTCTCCCGCGGCGTTCGCTCTTCCGTCTGCGCAATTTTGTCAATCACGACCGTGTTCACATCTCTATTTTCCTGTCGTCCGGACCTCGCCTGTAACTGTGCGCTAGTGTGGTCCAGTTTTCGAAGAATCTCTTCACATCCCTCTAAAGTCTCGGCTCCTGACGCTATTACACTCTTCTGGACCTCTACAGGTAACTGTCGAATAATAGCTTGGACCAATTCGTCCTCCGGCACTGGTGGAGTCAAATACTGCAGCCTGGCGAGTTGCGACGCGAAGTACCCCGCGTACCTAGTCGGATTGGATGTCGCATACCGTTTAGCGTATAGTTCCGCCCGTATGTTCAATTGTTCTTCAGGGCTCCAAAAACGTTTGATTAATAATCGTTCGAACTCGTCCGTGCTCGTGAACGTGTATCGAAATGCGCGAAACCAAGTTAATGCCGTCGATTCCAGGGACCTCTCAATAACTCTTAGTTCCCTCTCACGTGGTATCTTATTTTCCGCCATGTATTCACGGACCTCCCTCATAAATTCGATAGGTGTGACGTTATTAGTCCCATTGTTCCCCGAGAATTTCCTCGGCTGGTGGTCTATACTTCTAATGATAGTTAGGTGTCCCGCGGGATTTGCACTCCGTATTCTCGGCGTTGCATCTACCTCACCCGCCTTCCTAGAAAATGGGGCGTTTTCACTTTCCGTCCCGTTAAGATGTGGCGTGGTTTCAATTTCGGACCATCTAACCCTTTCTGACTCCGATTTGTCTTTTATCTGCGTCATTTCCGCCTCTAAGTTGCCTAATCGAGTGAGCTGCCTTCCCTGTTGAATAATGATCTTCTCCTCCAACTCAACAATGGAAGTGTGGATAGATTCTCTCACATGTTCGATTAATGTCGTTTGTGAATGAGTGATTTTCCTGTCATACGTGTCCTGGAATGATTCAACCTGTATCTGCATGTTTTTCACGTCCTTCGCAACCTCTTCTTTCCAACCTGACACGTCCTGTTTCAACTTATCCAGGGTTTCCTCGCTAGACTGACCAATTTGCTCAATTTTTGCCGTCAAATCTTGTCCCATGCATTTAATATTACTGTTCAACTTCTCCTCAAGTCCTTCAATATTCCCCCGAAGCGAACTCTGAGTATCCCTGATTTGCCGTGCCATAGAATCTTTGAGCTCCGCGGTGAGCACTTGGAATGTAGTTTCTACCTTTTTATCGAGTAGATTAATCTTATTGTCTATAGCCTTTCCTGATAGCCTAAGATTACGTTCTACAGCATCAATGTTTTTCTGCAAATGAGATTCTAAACTCTTAAGATTAGATCCCATGACTTCTAATAAGTCGGTTCTGAGACCATCGACTTTATCACTAACATCCTTTTTTATTCCTGCTACCTGAATACCGACACCCTCTTGTGTCCTCTGTACCTCTGCTACCTGAATGCCGACACTCTCTTGTGTCCTCTGTACCTCTGCTACCTGAATGCCGACACTCTCTTGTGTCCTCTGTACCTCTGCTACCTGAATGCCGACACTCTCTTGTGCCGTCCATAAGCGATCCATATCGCTCTTCATGTTTGTTTTAATTGACCCAACACTATCCTTAACATTATTAATTTCAGTGGTTAGACCAGTTAATCCAACTTGGATTTGTTTTAATATATCAGCAATATTTTCTGTGGTTACTACTTGTGACATCTTACAATACAACTTAAATATAGGGGCCTACATGGGAATGTAGGTCGTCGAGTATAGCCATAACCTGAGATCGTGTACCAACCCTGTCAAATGGTTCACTAAAGGCTCAGTGTGATACGAGGTTAATTTTACACAAGAATTACACATGGCAAGTATCGCGCTCCCATCAAAGGCACGAATCTGACCACACAGTATACTCCCATCACCACAACAAATGATTGAGTACAAAAAAAACATGCCCATGACGGAAACGAAACACACCATCGTCGTCGAGCCCCACGTTGGGCGCCACTTCCCCCCCCTGTGCCCGCTTCTCCAATGGGACAGGCGATCACCCGGCTAGCACCCCGGCCCCATTAGAAGAAACAGCCAAGGGAGTGGGTACAAAAAAAATTAGGGCATGAATCTTGGTTCATACAGACAAGACTATGAAAAGCTCCAGTGAGCTAGAGACAAAGGGTCTCGGGTCGTTTACGGGTTGGGATGGTAAATAGACTGAACCAGGATTCACAAGCAAAACCCTAACTTGAATTGACAAACAGAAAAGAAAGTAAAAGCCCTCGTAAAATCACATCTGCTCCTTTATTGGCCAAAGGATAAATAAGTATGCAACCTGCCTATCACGCACGAGTATAATGTTATGGTGGGACAAAGTCCGGAAAAGAAATAAAGTTCATAGTCCCTAAACAAAGAAAAGAAAATTACGCTTATTCAAACTCGTGGGTGTCCTCTCTTAAAGTTCCGACAGGGAGATCGTCTTTCAAAAAGCTAAATTAACCATAATTTATCGGTGCACACGCATGTAAACATCACTAGCCCAATCAACATAAAGTTCACCTGCGGCAAAAAAACTCTTAAGAAAATATCGAATGTCTATATAAATTACAACTGTCTACCCTTATACAGTATTGGACGGATCTCCTCTATCGAACTGCAAATGAATAATTAAAGAGCATCATGTTACATCAAATAGCACTCAAACATCGACTCAGCTTCACATAAGATGACATTTCAACAATTAATTATAGCCTATCATAAATTATTAACACACCCAGATTGTGCTTACATATTTACACTACTAATTCTTATTATTATTATTAATTTATCTTCCTCTTTCCAACAACCTAGATCCACATGGTCATATTTGTCCTTGTAATTAAATTATAGCATTGTCAAATGTTTATGAAAGGTTAAGAACCTCGCAATAAGGCGCCCTAGCGTATATCATACTCACATAACCAACATTTAATCGTAACCCTTCCGCCGAACACTCTGTGTGAAGATCCAAACAACCTGACTGTCGAGCGCACCATCAATTACACCCCTGCGCTATTCAATACAACTCATCAATGAACGTGGCACGTTCGTCAAGAGGACCCTGTCCTTACAACTACAATTCCACGGACATCCGTCGCCCCGTGAATAATCTCGTCACATTTTGACGGAAAAATACCATATCTAATTACCACATAATTATCACATAAACTTTACACAACATCATTACAAAATAAATCAGGCATTATCAGCATGTGTCAAGAAACCACACTAACAGAGCGTATCAACTTTATCGGGACCACGAGGTCGTATGATAATATGGCATCCTATCCAAGGAACCTTATCCGGCAATCTTCAACCATATTCATTGCTATAAAAAAAAATCTGTTCATTCCGTGACAAACCTTTCAGAATAGAATTCGAATAATGACCTCTGAAATCGACGTGCTAGGATCTCCCAGCAAAATGGGCATCTCTTATTATGGTTACCCAATTTCAAATTATTATTATTATTATTATGACTCAGAGACTAAATACATGTCTTACTCCTACCATTGATGCTGTAAATTTATATAGGTCAAATGACCCGAGAAGAAAGACAAAAAAAACATCTGCACGACCCTATGAAAAGAAAAAAAATGATGCTCTTATTCAATCTGGAATAAATTATTATAAAGGGCGTTAAGTTATACGATCTCAGGTTATCTCATGGCATGGCTATTCGAGGTAGAAGTTCTCTTCTTTCTGATGAACAAGGATGGAAAGGAAACGTCTTACTTTATATCTGGCGTCCTCGGAAATCCATGGCGTCGGCGTCGTCATCGTCGGCGGCGTCAGGGCGGCGGCGTCCCTCCAGCGTCCCCGCGATGTGGTCTCCCAGCGTACTGGCAGAGGTATCCGCCTCTGGCAACTCCCGATCTCCTGGCGACGCCCATGTCTGCCCACAGGTTGTCCCCCGTCACCTTCATCAGCGCCGTGGATCGACGTCCCAACCATGGTCCACTCGTCCACCTCGTTGAGACCGTTCACCCCATTATGGCCCCTTAGCAGTTCAGTGCAGCATAATTCGCGTGTTAATATGCATGTTGATGCCCAGAATATGTGAGTCCATGGCTAATAAGTTCATGCTGCCGTGCGGCAATATACACCTCACTATATCAGAGCACATTTATGCTCGCACACTAAAGCGTCTAGTTCCTGGTTCACTTGAGTCATATGTTTTCACTTCCTTTAGCCCGGTGACACACTTCCTTCCACGAGGAGCTATTTCGAGCTGGCCTTGACCGACATATCAAGTTGCCTGCGGCCCGTAGTCTTCCAACCCAAGCTTAAAGTAGATGTGGCCTCCCTTACTGCGTTTTCACTACGTGTCTTAAAACGCCGTACTGCTATGCTATTTCCGAATGAATGTCAGTTAAAATATAGGGCCTCGCGATAATGTTTCGCCTCGACTATCCTTATATAGTTCTTCCCCTGATACTCGTAAATTTAAACACCTCCTGGTATCAATCTTTAATGAACATAAATTGTCGGCATAAACGGACTTCCTTTATCAGTTCTAACTGTTTCCTCACATACTAGCAGGTCCGATATCGCCTAGAAATTCACACTGTTCGACAAACAAACTGACATGCTTCACTGTAAAAAAAACTCACTGGCAATATATGCACGCTAGTTTCAGGCTTCATGGCCTGCTGGTTACTCACAAAAACCATTCAAGTTCCCGATGTAAAATCACTGTCTACATGACATGGGCTAATCTTCCGTGCTCCGCTGTGTGACATTCTCGTCCACGCACTACTGACTCGCATACTGCTGATTCACATACTAAACATTCCGGAACTCCGTCCTTCTTCGAGAAAAAGAAAGTGGGAGGGGTTGGAACCTTCTGGAGCATTCCCCTGCTCTCGCCGCGTCATGCCATGACGTCATACTGACTCTCCGAGTTCCTTCATCTTCTGTCATCCGGGGCTGGTAATTGACCCTGACTGGATCGGTCACAGTATTAAAATTTCAGTATGATTGGTAGAGACTTGTTTAAGTAATGAACATTTTTATAATGGCAGAATGTAACTTTTATTCGAGGCATTTAGACGCGAGCCAGACAGCAATGATACACGCAAATGTGGACAGAAAGATGAACCGTTAGCAATCGAGGTCATGTTATTATATAATGTGTAGCCAGATGGTCTGCCACTGCCTTGTAAAAGGAACAGTTTCATAGCGCAGCACTTTGCTAGCGTTCATTGATGAATCAGGCCAATGCAGGTGCATTTCTAGACGCGTGGTGGAAGAGGTAACCAGTTGTAAGGAATGTTATGAATGCAGGAGCTTCTGTTAAAAGTTTTCTTCACGGACAGTAGGCCTAGTTATTTCAAAACGTTTATGTTTGTAATTTATACACAGTAATTGCAGTAAGATGTGTAGTGGAAGAGAAGTGTGTATGATTGTATGGTTATTTTTTTCTTATTTAGAATAGTTTATTGTTAATTTGTTTATATTAGATTAGTTTACACTTGTTAATAAATTAACACAGTTCGTTGTCTTTCGTCGTTGACGTGTGATTCATTATAAATATTAGGATTAGAGTATTGTGGATGCAGTGTAGGCGAAGCTGAGTTCCCATTCCCCGAGACACGTATGTAAAGGTAAGTGTGCCCGTGTAGTTTGTTGTTTTTCCACAATATTCTTATAACTGCTGTATGTAAATCCCTAAAGACCATGTTGGAGCGATTTCTAATTAAGTAATTTGCCGGTGCTGTTAGAAATAGGCAATACAGCTGGGGCTATGGATATTCCAACAGGCTACTTTCCGGATTTACGGGTACAGTACTGTCCCCGTTTACCTGGATAGTAGGCTGTCAGATATCCGCCCCCTCAATCGGATTGCCAATTATCAATTGCACCGGCTCAGCTACATCAATGAAAATGGCACTGACAGATACTATCGAGATAAGAGCACAGAAGTTCACAGGAAATCATTGTGGAACACACCAAAAAAGACGGGGGTTCATACTTACCGTTACTTACCTCTTAATTATCTCGGGGTTTGAGTTGACAACAGGATCACTAAAGTCTGTTCACACAATAACCTCCACCATGACATTTAAAAATGAACCAGAACGAAGACGAGAACTTTGAACTGTACAAAAGCTTTATTTCAAATAAAGGGTATGATTTTACTAACACAACAAAAACAACGTGGCTATCAGTAGCCCAAGTCAATCTGACCACGTCCTCCAGTAGGACTTGCAAAATTATTATACAACATGATATTAAACATTTTAGCTCCCAAGAGCTCCAAATAACGTAATATTCATAACACTATTGGATTGGAAAAGGACGTCAGGGTGTGACATATATAGAGCATTTGGTTTCCTTTTAATAAACATGAGAATGGTATTTATAGTCGCAAGGCCAGAGTGTGGACGACCTCACTCTCTGAGAACCAGATGTTGGCACAGCTGCGGGCTACCCTCCAGCCTGTTGCATACTGGTCAAATGCACTCCCTTCTCACATGCTATGTTACGTAAGAATACAGCTTGTTCTCTCAAGCTTTTAAATGTCTACAAGACAACTCACATTATATTTACGCAAATCTTTCAAGTACTTTGCTCACATCCTATTGGATCATTATGTTAATTTCTTAAACTTGTTAACTTCAATCCAAATGTTTAATTAGCTCTTAAATGTTTATAACAAAATCACATAAATTATTTATAACAATTAGAAATTGTTTATAATATTTGTCAAAGACAATAAAAATATTATAAGCACGCCTTTAACATCACTCTCGTTTTACATTATTCTCAAAAATATTTACAGCAATTATTTACAATATTAACATTTAAATTGTTTAAATTATTAATTTAAGAAATACATTAACCACATGTTCATTCGGTTGGTAATTTTCATAATCGTGTTTAATATAATCGACCAATGAAGGTTAGTTATACATATTAATGTCACAATCTGGTTTAATAAAGGTTTTAATAATGATTTGTGACGGCAACCTTCATTCAAAATCTTATCTCAAATTCTTTCAAAACTCGTGTTAATTATAACAGTAACTCACTTGATTAATTTTCAACGAACTATAACAATCTTACTCCAGCGGAAAATCCTTCGCTAACAAGTTAATGCACAATCTGCATTAAAAATATGCCCAAAATCATCATATATTAATCTATATGGCATTAAAAACTTCCACATAACTTACAAAAACTTCCACAAATAATTCTTTAACATTAATTCCTGTGGGAACCTCCTTCATATTCAAGGGCTTTATACATCAGCGACTTTCAACACGCGCTGCACTAGCGATTATACATTTATAGTTCCACTTAAAAAATTTTATAATCATTAATAGTTTCAAAACTGTTTTTATTTAACCTTCGTGGATTTCATTCATGAACCGAAATGAAGTCAAAACTTGCCAATCACAAACAAATTTAATAGTGGATACGCTTATATACGCCTGTCTGGTCTATCAAAATTTAAGATTAACATCTTAAAAAAAAATTGTAGTATGAAAATACTATCTTCAAATAAAGTGCGACTAAAATGCAAAGTAGTCGAATAGAATCCAATTAGAGTGGGGAATGCAAACATCGTTATATAAATCTCTAATTGAGAAAAACTCCTAACAAAAGTTCTTGACTTTAATGCATTCAATAATTCATTATTAAAGTTACTCTTTCACAAAAGTGTCTATGATGCAATGTTCATTCATAACTGACGATAAATGTCTGTGTTGCAATCAATTCAAATAACGACTAGTATTTCCAAGATCGTCGACAACGTAAGAGATTTTAACGCTCTAAAATCATTTAAATGTTCTTCCTTCTTGATGATGACAGAAAATTGGTCAAAGTAATTAAACTGGGGTAGAATTACTTTAATAAAATGACACGCTGTCTGAATTTAAATCTGCCATTAAAAATCATTAACTTACAGTCAAATCGTGACTACAAAAATATTAATTACTGAAATATTCTAAATATCAGTCTCAACTGATTCAAAATCGTTAACTATGCCCATGACATAACAATGTCTTAATAAATCGTCGAAAAATGCAAAACTCATCAAGGTGTACTGAGAATAAGAATCTCAACAAGAAAATAGGGCAAAAACATGAGGATAAAAATATGGGAAAAATGGTTGCTCAAACATCATTAATAAACTCAAATACAATAAACGTTCACGACTACCTTATCTGCCGATTGACGTTCCAGAGGAAAATTCCCCAAAGAAGACTGCTGATGGATCCATTTCACCACGTTAAAGCTGAGCTCCATCCTCGAAATAGGAAATAGCACCCTCGGAGAATCGAACTGCTTCCTTCTCCGGAAATCGATCTGCTCCTTGAAGACGAATAGACATCCTTCCGGCAATAATCTTCTTTGTGAGTCGGGACATCCCTGACCTCTCTTGAAAAATTCCCTGAAGTTCCAGTAGACAATCGCCATGAAGTTTTGTAGAAATTTCCGAAGAAATTATTCATATTCAGAGTATGAAATTGTTTCTATGGCTGTTCGATGGTATTCAGCCTTTAATTACGAAACATGGGTGTAGATGGTATTCACCGCATGTTCGCTCTTGTGGAATAGCAATTAGCGAAGTTCCATGTCGCTATCTTACTCCGTTGAAGTATGTCCCAATTGCAATAAGCCCTTTAGCCTTCCATCTGCTCTTCGGTTGTAGTATTAGAAGAACAAACTGCCGTATTAAATTGCTCCATTATACTGTATCGTTGTGTAACCAAGCAATCTGAAGTCTTTCTATTCCACTCGCAGCGTCAGCCGTTGCGTTGATTCTGGCTATACAAAAATGCTTCTCTTGTGGCGAGATAATCACTTTTGTCAGTCGTATAAAACTGCTAATATCTTTTAAACTAATCGGTCGAAATTGTTCAGCTTTTCTCTATTACTTTATGAAGCACAGCACAATACAATTAGCTTATCGGTGACCGCTAACTGTTCAAAGCTAAACTTGTAGAAGCTTTCTAAGGTCCGTTTCAACTTCACCTAGTTTGACATGGATCTCGTTAATATAGTGGCCTCGCCACGCGTTATAAAGACGATTCTTTTCACTGCTGTTCACTTCGACGTCTCACTATAATGAATGTATAAGAAAAGAACTTTCACAATAGACTTCGATGATCTGAGAATGAGATCTCAGAATGATCAGAGAACGAAAGAGACTCCTCTCTTCTGCGCAAGCCCTTTTATTAACTTCTCGAGGGGCGTTTCCATCCCTTCCAAAGCGTGGTACTGCGTCATCGCTAGAACTTCCAACTTCGTTAATACATGACGGATTTTCAAAATTCAAAAACTGAAAATAAATTTCACCAAAATTCCAAATCAATGCCTTTACTGCAAATGGATTTCCACAATTCTGCATTCCAAAAGTAATAAAAATACCATAGTTTCAGCAATCTCCGTCTTCCTTGAAACTATCGTTCATTGGTTCAAGCCTCTCCTCCAATAGCATAGTTTCTTCCTCAGCAGAATTCCTCGTTTCCTGCGACTGCGTCGTAAATCTTGGAACATTCTCGACTAAATGCTGACGTCACTGAGAATCTCAGCTCAAGTAGCTTGCTGGCATAACATTTACGTCATCCGTGCTTACGTCATGACTACCCACGTCATAACTATGACAGCCATAACTATAATTATAATTTCAAATATAGCCACCGTGGTCTCTACATAATTCAATTACGGGGGCAGTACCATCCCGGCATTTGCCCGAAGACGAAGTGGGAAACCACGGAGAACCACTTCGAGGATGGCTGAGGCAGGAATCGAACTCCCTCTACTCATTTTGGCTACCCGAGTCTGATTAGACCCCGTTCCAGTCCTCATAGCACTTTTCAAATTTCGTGGCAGAGCCGGGAATCGAACCCAGGACTTCCGGGCCAGCAGCTAACCATGCTGACCGCTACGCTACGGAGGCGACTCTTGTTTTTTCCACAAAATAACACTATAAGCGAAAATAAAACGTACTCTACGCGTATTCGTGGTCGAGAATATTCTATCTTCAGAAAGTTTTCTAAGTTAGTCAATGCTATATAAATCAGACTTTGGAAACAAGCCACAAAGCAGGTTTATACACCTAGCAAGTTAACTAGTTAATCCAGCCGACCAATCAGGATATTCCTAGCCACGTGCATGGCACAATGAAAGCACGGCACAATGGATTTCACGAAGGTAGCCGAGCACTTCCGATTGGCAAAGAGACACCCACGAGCGGATCGCGACTGCAGACAAGTAGAAGGGGAACGCACGTCAGACGCGTGGCGATAATAGCCAATCAAAAGAGGCGTTATAAAGAAGAAAGTAATGAGCGCAATTAGAATATATAATTACCAGCAAGATTTTAACACTTTCAGAAAAGTTGTTAATTAATAATTAATGAACATTTATAAATAATTGCAGCTAATTGAATGCTCAATTAAGGAATAATATTATATTCACCATTAAGATATTTTATGAGGTGACGCCAACTTTTTGTCAATGTGGGAGACAAGCCAGAGGGATCGAGGCTTCTTATCAATCTAGACTTCGACGAGAGTGGAGGTGTCTACAAAACTCTGCTACATTATTAGAGAACAAAGCCTGATAGTTAAAAATGACTTCGCAGAAGAATTTATAGCAAGATATACAGAATATTAATCTCAGTAATTAATATCTACAATTGTAACATTAACTACGATCAAACTATTGAAGAAAACTACGTGGAAATATTGAGAGCGACGTTTCAAAGTGATAGAAAACTATATTCTACAGTTATCACCATGTCAGACATTCTGAAGTTGAGAGGGGAAGAAACAGTTAAATCTACACTGATGAAGATATACTGTTAAAATGCTTAAGGGAACATAGCTACGATGATAACGAGAATATTTGAAATGACATGATATAAATACCGTGGGGGAGATAAACATCTCATCTCTCCTACGCCAAATAATTCTACAACTACAAAGTAATTTCATCGACTTCACTGATGAATACATTTTACCAGAACTGCTGTGCAGAAGAAAGAAGTTTTTCTCGAACGAGAGTGGCCAGGGTGGACCCGGCGCTGTCAAGAGAGAAAGGGCTTTCCCATCTCACAAAGAAGATAGCCAAGCTGAAAGGATGACTGCACGATGATGTTAGAGTTCGCATCCCGTTCCTGGCAAATTGCAGACATTCGAAGGAGACCGAGCAGAATTCCACACGACATCTTGAGGGACGATCTCTCAGAAACTATCCGTTTACTGATGAGCAACGCGGGAAAGCAACTTCCAGTAAGATCTACGCAGCACCAGGTAGTCTAAGACCAACGAAGTATCCCATTTTGTAGAATTGTAGAAACTTTTGAGAATATCTGACAACTTTGTATTTTATTGCCATTTTTCTAGATCTACGAATTGTTACATTTTAATTTTTGATTTGATATTTCCAACGCTATGACTGGTAGAATTTTCATTCTCGATTTTGATCGATTTTTGAATTTTAAGCGAGATTTTGTGTGACAATTTAGAAACGCTAGTTGGAATGTAGAACTTTATGTGATTTCGAATTCATTTGATGGAGATATTATGGTTTAGCTCGAATTTTATAGTTTAGACAGAATTGTATTGTCGAGATCAAACTTTATCGTTTGGATCGAATTTTATTGTACAACACGAATTATATAATTTGAAGTATATTATATTTTAAATTGGATAATTTTAATAATGATGAAAATCTAATGGAAATATGTATTCACATTGTTTGCGAATATTAAGATATGAAAATGTATAAGAACTAAAGCAGAGAAAGAATGGAAACAATATTGTAAGATGAATAGAAGTTAATGCAAGCTACGACATGATAGTAATATGGTCGAAAAGTTTAAGAAATATTTGTGAGAAGTACATTAGCTGAGTGCTATTAACATGCAGAAGGTAATTGTTATCGAAGTAATAGTATTTTATTGCATTACCTGTTAAATTAAGTTATCGAAAGAATCAGTATTTTTATTAAATAAGTTGAAACTGCTATAAGAATTTTGTATTGAGAAAGGAATGTATTGTAGACAATACTATTTATGTGGAGAAGTAACTACGAAGTATATTTAAGCAAGATATTCATTGTTATTCCCGTATTGACGGAGGCACATGTTGAATTTATGACAATTAGCACAGCTATGGAAGTGTGTCATTTGTGAAGGAAAGTCTGTTGAGACAAACGCGTATAAGATTTTTGTAAGTGAAGAAAAGTATTGTTGAGAAGCAGTAGTATCTTTGAAAAAGGATTATTTGAAGTTATCGACATAGGTGAAGCAGCTAAAATTCCTTAAAATTAACAGGACAGCGGATCCTTGTTGAAATTGATTCTGAAAGAAATTATAGGAACAATGGATCTTTGTTGAAGCTGAGAGTAAGCAGAAATCTATTTAAATGGTTCTAAGTAGACACTGATATTTAAGGTAATTATTCATCGTGGAGAAAATGTATTTTTATTAAGTATTTTTATTTCTATGATAGACCAGAGTGGAGGAAAAGATAAACTATGTCTATACTTTATTGTACCGATTATAGAATCCCAGATTGCGTCATTATTATCGATGAAGACATAGTTAGGTGCAGGATTTTCTTGATTCTAAAGAAATGTAATTGAAAGAAGCAGTTATAAGACAGTTAGTATCATTATTTCATGTTGATAATAGGCATTTTGCCAAATGTATATATTTTCTTGAAGATGTTAGTTGACGAACTTCATCATTTCTGTATATAAACCGTGTATAATATTTTTAGGAAAATTGTTCAGAGTCAGATTTTGGGCGTAATTTAATTAAACTTAGAGTAGGATTTTTATAGCTTCTACGGAAGTATTTTCAGAAGATAGGAGGCGGGAGTTGGAATGTATAGAGTAACGAATAGTATTTGTAATGACGGAGATCCACGTTATGGGTAGATTAACTTTATTTTGTGGGGATTTTGTAAATTTAATAACATTAATTTATTTTGTTGTTATTAAACTCCCGTTATCCAGGGAACAGCAGCTGTTTAACTTTACTTCATTTATTTAAACTTATTTGAGCTTATAAAAGCACCGTTTATAGTTATTCATGGTGTCTTTATGAAACACTGATGGAATTATTTCAGTTTTAACACGATTATATAATGTTAAATGTTTTACGGACGTAAGTTATTTAAATACTTTATGTTTAAATTTTGTGTGCGCTTTTATAAGTCGTTAATAAATGACAGACACGTGCTTACGTTTTCCTGATCTTTTTATAGAAAGTTGGCATTTTATAGTTTAATGGTAGTGGAATGTGCTATAGGGTGGAGGTATTCCCAGGGACCTGATCCATGTCTTTGCGCCCGAGATTTTCTCCGATTCTCGTACTCCTGAGTAGTATAGATACCCTTTTGTGATGTAGTTAGTTACTATAGCACATTCAGTTGTAAATCCCTGTTCCTTATCCAGAGCTTTTTCTCCAAGTAGCATTATGTGGTTTTTTTAGCCGGGAACTTCAAGATGCTACAATCCATTTTACAGCTGCGGATTTTGGTGGATCATTCCAGGTATAAGGGTGCAGTACGTAATGTAACTTAGCGTTAATCTACAGAATGAAGCTGCCCAGTTCGTAATTCATAGTTTTTATTTAAAAAAATAGTTAGCTTTCTAATGAAATCTACTTAAAACATCAACTGATATGTTATTTTGCTGTTAACAGTGTTAGAATGACAATTTCTATGATTTAAAGACATTTATCTTTATTAGGTTGGTCATATGTTCCCTTTTTGTATTTACTATATGTGTTTTGTTTGTGCATACTATGTCACTTCCTGTATCGATTTACACCATGTTGAAAGTAAAATTTGTGTCATTAAGTTTTATCAACTTTATTCATATCTAAGCTACGCCATCTGCCCTATATTCATATCAGGTTATGGGCTCAGGTCATCGATGTGTAAATTAAAAAGAAAAGTAAACAATCTAATGTTCAAATAACGAAGTGAGGTTACGTTCTTTATACCTCGTGTGGTTGTGGACCGCATTGCTGCATCACCCGTTTGTGTGGTGAACTGTTCAATCTGTAATTTTTTGTGGCTTTTAAGGCTTATACAAAAATGCCGGCGACTGGCGCAGGTCCCTCTTTGGGTCCCTCAACTACAGTATTGTCGATGTCTGGTGTACCCGGCATAGTCAAACTGGAGGGAAGGACGAACTATGCAACATGGAAGTTTCAGATGAAGTGCTTTCTAATAGACAGTGGACTATGGAAAGCTGTTGAAGGCAACGATACTGATGAAGGGCGTGATCAACGAGCAATGGCCAAAATTGGAATGGCTGTGGCAACATCCTGCCACTCTCGTCTCTTGCGTCTCAACACAGTGAAAGCTGCCTGGGACAAGCTTGCAAAGGATTTCGGAGAACAGGGCGCCTCTGGTCAACTCATGCTGGAGAGGAAACTCTACAGAGCTAGGCTGAAGAACTATAAATCAGTGGACGAGTATGTCAGTCACATCTTGAGTGTTCGTGGTGAACTTGCAGATTGTGGTGTTACATATACTGATGAAAAGATTGGTTCGATGATGTTGTATGGTTTGCCTGATTCATGCACTTCACTCATTCTAGCGTATGGTGCTGCAAACAAAAAGGTGTGTCTAGAATCAGTATTAGGTTTTCTTCATAATTATTGTGACGTCCGAGACGTCTTTTCCACAAGGGGAATAAATAAGTAGACCATATTATGTACACTACAGCCCGCACGCTAGACCAGGCGAGACAGTGGAGGAAGACAAGTCACAGCCAAGACACATAGTCAAGTGCTTCTCGAAAGGTCGGCTGCACACCTCGTCAGCCAGGGTAAGGGGCAGAGGGGATTGCGTCACGGGCCCATAGCATTTATTCACAAGTACCAACTTATACATATGAATAATATCATATACAAGGAGTATACACAAACAGTACATATATTACACTCCTCCCTCTTAATAACAAACATAAACAAAAGAAGAATCAATAAATAATCAACTTACAACTAAGAACATTTTTTTACAAATAAATAATCACAAATCAAATCACAAATCAAGACGTTCAACAGGTTTTCTCTCGCGTACAGGGTAACGTCTCTGAGAACGCCCTGCAGGAGAACTAATAATAGGTTGGCTAACCGGACTTGATGTAGGAGTTGGCTGTCTAGCATTAGACTGTCTAGTACAAACAGCTGATGGTGAAGCTGTCAATTCTGAACGTACATCAACCTGCTCAGCTGACTGAGATGATAAACTTTCAGCTGATTGACCTAAGCACTCCTTAGCCGGCTCGCTCACCTGAGCATCAATAGCAATAAGTTGATCAATATGCCTCTTCCAAATAATACCAGATCCTATTCTGACTAGATGCATGGTAGTACTTAGTTGTTTAATCACAGTACCCTCAATCCATTTGCCTTGTGATCTATAATCTCTAATTAGTACGGATTGATTAACATGAAAGACACGTGATTTACTACCCTTGGCATAAGCTTTCTGCTTATCCTGCTTAGCCTCCACTACCCTCCTGACGCTTGGTCGTAAAAGATCAAATCTAGTTCTTAGTGATCTATTGAACATTAGTTTGGTTGGGGTCTCATTAGTAGTGGTATGTACAGAATTGCGATAATCGAACAATATTCTATCCAACGCTACTGAAACATCTCTAACATTATCTCTAAAAGCACATTTCAGTTTAATTTTAGCATACTTGACTGAGTTTTCAGCCTGACCATTGCTCTGAGGGTGGTATGGAGGTGAAAAAGTATGTTTAATACCATTCTTAACCAAAAATTCGTTAAACTCTGCCGAATTAAATGGAGGTCCATTATCACTATGGACTGACACAGGTAAACCAAAACGGGCAAAAAGATGGCGTAAATTAACAATAGCTAAGTGTGCAGAAGCGGAAATAGTCTCAAATACTTCTAACCCCTTAGAATAAGCATCTACAATTATTAGGTACATTTTTCCTTTAAATGGCCCCAAATAATCAAGATGTAGTCTTTCCCACGGTTTATCAGGATAATGCCAATGATGTAGTTCACTTTTGGGTGGATTACATCTCTCCAATCGGCAGGAAGAACAGCTGTTAGCAAGGTTTTCTATTTCCTGAACAATATTAGGCCACCAAAAATAAGCTCTCGCTACAGATTTCATTTTAACCATGCCTAAATGACTAGCATGGAGATCTCTCAAAACAAAGTTGCGTAAACTACCAGGAATTATTACCTTGTAACTCCACATTAAAATACCTTGTTCAACAGCTATTTCCTCTCTCCTTTGGAAAAACGGTGATAAATCATGGTAAGAAGGAGACAAATAAGTTGGCCATCCATACATAACGTAGCCATAAACTCGTTTCAAAAGTGGATCGTTCTGAGTTTCCTCTCGGACTTGTTCACAAGAAATAGGTACTGAACTCTCATGAATAAAATTTAAATATGTACCTAGGGGTGACAGATCGGAAGTAGTTTCCACATCAGGAACTTGCAAAGGCAGTCTAGATAGAGCATCAGCTACATTATCATTGGAATTTACATACTTGATATCAAAATCATAACCAGACAAAAATAATGCATATATCTGCAATCTGCTTGTTGCAAACACAGGCAACCCCTTCTTGGGCCCAAAAATACTCAAAAATGGCTTGTGATCACATTTCAAGGTAAAGTGTCTGCCATACAGATATTGGTGAAACTTCCTCACACCATAAACAATCGCTGTTGCTTCCTTATCAATTTGAGAATAATGAGATTCTGCTGAGTTAAGTGTTCGTGAGGCATAGCTCACTGGTCTTTATATACCTTCTTTAGTAAGTATGCTTAGAACACAGCCTAACCCATAACTAGACGCATCAACAGTTAACACTATGGGAGCATCTGGGTCATAATGTGTTAGTATTGGGGCTGAAGACAAACGCTTCTTAATCTCCTTAAATGCTTGCATGCATGTGTGATCAAATACAAAGTCAGAATCTTTTTTTAACAGGTTATACAAAGGTGGTAACACCGTAGACAGATTACGCACAAACCTGCCATAATAATTTACTAATCCCAAAAAGGATTTAGTTTCAGTCACATTCTTAGGAACAGGTGCATCTACAATGAATTCTACCTTAGCTTCCGAAGTGTGAAAACCATTCTTGTCTATAGTGAAACCCAAAAATTCTAACTTAGGTACAAAAAACTGACACTTATTCTGCCTAACTGTAAAACCATACTGTTTTAGTATGTCAAACACTCCTTCAAGCCTGCTTAAGTGAGTTTTAGTATCTGGTCCACTGACAATGATGTCATCAAGAAAAACCTTCACACCAGGTAAACCTTGTAAAGCCTGCTCGATAACCCTCTGAAAGATACCCACAGCATTCGAAATACCATAAGTCATACGCTTAAAAGCAAAACAACCCTTATGCGTGCTAATAGTACACAATTTTTGTGAGGTCTCATCCAGTCTTAACTGCATGTAAGCTTGGGTCAAATCAATTTTACTAAATGATTCACCTTTCTGTAGTTCAGCAAAGAGATCCTCAACTCTGGGTATAGGGTAACGATCTACAACTAACTTCGGGTTAATAGTAACCTTAAAGTCACCACAAATGCGAATACTTCCATCTTTCTTTAGAACAGGTACTATAGGCGACCCATACTCGGAACTTTCAACTGGATACAATACATCGGCTTCAACTAACCGTTCAAGTTCCTTTTCAACCTTAGCTTTCAAAGAATAAGGTAATGGTCTAGGCATAAAGTACTGAGGTATACTATTCTCTTTCATAACTAGCCTAACCGGTTTAAACGTACACTGACCTAGTTTGTCAGTAAACACCTCAGGATATTTTTAACTACCTCTTTAAGTATCAATTATGGTTTAACGTTATCACTAGGCATACTAGATTCATTGCCAACAACTTCAATGGCAAATAACTGCTCATCCGTTGCAGGTGAAATCTGAATATCTAATGCCATGATCCAGTCTCGACCTAACAAGGGATTAGCTCCATTTTTAATTACATACAATTCCAGATTTTTAGCAATGCCTCTGTAATTAACATTTACAGTAATTACCCCCAACCAGCTCAATAGGAGCATTAATGTATGAACTTAAGCGTAGACTTGTAGGCTGTAACTTTATATTCTTAAAATTTTCCCAATAAAACGTTTCACTAACCACACTGACTGAGGCACCAGTATCAATTTCAAAGGTTACAGGTCTGTTTTCAACTAGTACATTAGTTTTAAATGGTTTAACAGTACTTAAATGGTTAATAGGGTGGCTTTCATGCATAGTAAATAGATTAGGAACATCACTTAATATGTCCTCAGATTCAATGTCAACTTGGCCTACAAAATTATGCACACTTCTGGTTTTATTTCTAGGAGATTGATTGAACTTACCACGCATCCTCGCCTTACACATTTTGCTAATGTTGTTTCTTTTTCCACAAACATAACACACGCATCCACGCAAACGGCACTCACTACTCTTGTGGCGAAACACACCACAGCAATAACATTGCACTGAACACTTCTGCTGGGGACTGGTCCGTTGTCCTGGGGCAGGTTGGAAGCGCTGGAAATATCCGCCACTGGTGGACGGAACAGCCACGCCCCTTGTCTTCTTCCCTCTCACAGATGACGTACCGGACCGCCAGGAACAGGGAGATGATGACATCATGCGGTGTAGCTTGCCTCCACCGCCAGGCATGAGTGACGCTGCATTCTTCTCAGCTGCTTCTATGGACGAAATAATCGAGACCGCCCTCTCGAATATTAAGGAATGTTCACCCAACAGTCTCTGCTTCGTAGATTCGCTCCGTATCCCACTGACTAAACGATCACGGAGATAATCATTGAGATTGGTACCAAATTCGCAGTGAGTCGATAAATGCTTCAAACTCGCTACATACTGCGCAATAGTCTCATGCTCCAACTGATTCCGAAGGCTAAACTTATACCTTTCTGCAATAACAGAAGGAGTTGGATATAAATGTTCCTTAATAAGTTTAACTAAAACCTCATACGTTTTAAATGACGGACTGTCCGGTGTACACAGATCACGTAATAACTTGAAGGTTTTCACGCCCACAACGGCCCAAAAGGGTACTGACCTTGAGTTCCTCACTAATTTTATTACAGTGCAAAAATAGTTCAAATCTTTCGATATAGGACTCCCACTGTTCTTCAGCTGCGTCAAATTCACCGATATTGCCTATAATTCCAGACATAACCGGAATTTCACCAAATTCGAAAATGGCACTAATATCAAACACTTCCTCTTCCTCCAAAAACGACATTAACAGCGTAATGGCGGACGCAAATACACGTGGTAGACGGAGCTAGCAAGCCACATGTCCACTTTGTACGACACACGCACAAAACCAAACCAAACCAAAAGCCAATGTCCTCGTCGCCACTGTGACGTCCGTGACGTCTTTTCCACAAGGGGAATAAATAAGTAGACCATATTATGTACACTACAGCCCGCACGCTAGACCAGGCGAGACAGTGGAGGAAGACAAGTCACAGCCAAGACACATAGTCAAGTGCTTCTCGAAAGGACGGCTGCACACCTCGTCAGCCAGGGTAAGGGGCAGGGGGGATTGCGTCACGGGCCCATAGCATTTATTCACAAGTACCAACTTATACATATGAATAATATCATATACAAGGAATATACACAAACAGTACATATATTACAATTATGCTGAAGGAAAGGCTGCTAGGCAAAGTGAAACTGCTCTGTCCGTAAGTGCTTCAAGCAAGAATAACACTGCTCAACCAACTTGTTATCATTGTAAAAGGTTAGGTCACAAGAAACCAGACTGCCCAGATTTGAAGAAGATGAAGAAAGCCCAAAATACGGAAAGAATAAGAAGAAATCCAACCCAGGTGGGCAATATCAGGATTCAAATCCAAGCGTAAAAAATATTGGACTCTTGACTATTGCTTTAACTAGTGCAAGTTTAGGTAGAGAGGAGTGGTATTTTGATTGTTGTTGCAGCAAACCTGTGTCTCATAGAGAGGATTTGGCAGATTTCATTGGCCATAGTCTTTCTCAGGAAATCTTAGTAGCTGACAACTCAGTGATGAAAAGTAAAAGTGTTGGAAGTGTTACTTTAAAAATCAATAATAAAGGTGAAACCAAAGCAACCATTTCAAATGTAATGTTTTGTCCAGATAGTGCAGCCAACTTGATGACAGTACATCAAATAGCTAGTAAAGGTAATATACTTGTATTTGATAAAAATGGTGTTAATGTGTTTACTGGGAATAATGTAAAAATCCAAGGTGAAAGCGTGTTGACCGGGAGTGCTGTGAATGGAATTTATAGGCTAGATCGTGATGGTATGTCTTCTGCTACTGTGTATGAAAAACTGAAGAGGCTTCTAAGGTAAGAGAAAACACTGCATTGCTATCTTCTAATTGTTCTCAAGAACTCTGGCATCAGAGAATGGGGCATTTGAATTATCATGGATTATCAAAGTTAAAAAAATTAGCAGATGGAATATCTTTCACTCAATCTGAAACTGACGTTTGCATCCCCTGTGTGAAAGGGAAGCATAGTAAACTGCCATTTCCTAAAGCAGCCACTAGGGCAGAAAAGGTGCTTGAGTTAATTCACAGTGACATTTGTGTTCCTGAAAGAGATAATGAATCTTATGGTGGGGCCACATGTTTTGTTACATTCACAGATGATTATTCTAGAATGAGCTTTGTTTATTTCTTAAAAAGGAAAAGTGAATGTGTATCCAAATTCAAGAAGTTCAAGTGTATGGTGGAAAATGAAATGAATGGTAAAATTAAAAGATTTAGATGTGAAAATGGAGGAGAATATGACAATGATGAAATGAAACAATTTTGTGCTAATAATGGTATTGTTCTAGAATTCTCTCTCCCCTATACACCAGAGCAATGTGGAGTCACAGAAAGGCTCAATAGGGCTTGTGTTGAACGTGCCAGAGCTATGCTTTTTCAGGCAAAGCTGGACAAGAGATATTGGGCAGAAGCTGTCAATACTGCCATTTATCTAAAAAAAATAGGAGTCCCACTGTAGCCCTTAGTGATAAGTTACCACTAGAGGTATGGACTGGTAAGAAGGAAGATCTGTCTAACATCCATGTGTTTGGATGTAAAACTATGTCTATGATACCCGATGTAAAACGCAAGAAATTTGATCCTAAATCTGAAGAAAAAATAATGGTAGGATATTGTGAGGGTTCGAAAGGGTATAGGTTAGCTGATCCAAACCGACCAGGTCATGTCATTGTATCTAGAAATGTAATTTTTGATGAGAAAAAGTTAGGATGTGTTTTGGATGGTATGGATTGTGATCCTGATTTTAATGAACTAATCCCATTGTGGGAAATTCCAATAGAGAATGTCAATGTAGAACACAATGACAATAATGATGAAGTAGAGATGCCAGGTAGACCTCTGAGAAAAAATCAGCCCCCTTTTTGGCATAAAGATTATGAAATGGATTTTGTGCAGCCTTAAGTGCAGTTGACACTGTTCCCAGTTCTGCTGTAGAGGCAATTAAGGATCCTGATTGGAAAAAAGCCATGGATAAGGAGTACAATGCACTAATGAAAAATCATGTATGGGAATTAGTGGATAAGCCTGAGGGACAGAATATTGTTAAAAGCAAATGGGTTTTTAAAGTTAAAAAGGATGCTGTAGGTAATTACGAGTGCCATAGGGCCAGACTGGTAGCTCGAGGATTTTCGCAGCAAAAGGGTGTTGATTACCAGGAGACTTACTCTCCAGTTGTCCATCCAGAGACTTTAAGATTGATTATGGCTATAGCTAACGAATTGAGCTTTGATATGGAACATGTACACGTTGCTACCGCGTTTCTCAATGGTGATCTGAGTGAAACCATTTATATGGAACAGCCGGCAGGATTTGCTGTAGATGGTAAAGTATGTGCCTTAAAGAAAAGTATTTATGGTTTGAAACAGGGTAGTCGTGCATGGAATGAAAATATCACAGATTTCTTTAAGGAGTTAGGATATACTCAATCTGTTTGTGATCCTTGTGTTTTTGTAAAAAAGGAAGGTTCTTTTGCCATGTATATCTGTTTGTATGTTGATGATATATTTGTTTTTACTAACTGGCTTGTTGAAAAAACAACCTGTATAGTTTATTGCCAAGGAAATATGAAGTGAAATTCTTAGGTCAGTTGAAAAATTGTCTAGGAATGAGAGTTAACTACAACAAGGAGAGTGGTATTTTGAAACTAGAGCAAAGTGAGTACCGGTACATGTCAGATTTGTTGAGGAAATTCAATATGGTTAACTGTCTGCCAAAGAGTACACCCATGTCTGCAGGTCGTGAATTACCCAAGTTGGAAACAAAAACTGAAGGGATTCCTTATCAGGAATTGATAGGTTCCTTGATGTATTTAGCTATTTCTACTAGACCTGACTTGATGTACACTGTTTGTAAATTAAGTCAATACAACAAATGTTATAGTGATGAACACTGGTCAGCTTGTAAAAGAGTGCTAAGATACATTAGTGGTACTAAAAATTGTGGTCTTGTGTTTACTCGAAGTGGAAATTTGAGTGTTGAATGATTTGTTGATACTTCCTCTGCTTGTGATGTTGAAAAAGGTTACTCTCATACTGGATATGTAATGAAGTTACGAGGTTCTGTGTTTGCATGGCAGTCTAAGCAATTAAAAACTGTGACACTGTCAAGTACTGAGTCAGAATACCTGGGACTTACTGAAGGCATCAAAGAGTCTTTGTACATCAGAAATGTTTTCGAGATTCTAGGTTTAGGAAAAATTTGTGTGAAGACTTTCAATGACAATAATGGTGCTTTGTGTATTGCTAAAGATGAACAATCTCATAAGCGTACAAAGCACATTAATATAAGAAGATTATTCATTAAGGAAAAGGTCAGAGAAGGATTTGTAGAATTAGATCATGTTGGCACTAATGCATTAGTGGCTGATATTATGACGAAAGCCTTGCCCATCGCTTAGCACAAGAAATTTGTGACTGATTTGTGTGTGAAATGTGTTTAAATTAGGTGAGTGTGTTAGAATGAAAATGTCTATAATTTAAAGACATTTATCTTTTTTAGGTTGGTCATATGTTCCCTTTTTGTATTTACTGTATGTGTTTTGTTTGTGCATACTATGTCACTTCCTGTATCGATTTACACCATGTTGAAAGTAAAATTTGTGTCGTTATGTTTTATCAACTTTATTCACATCTAAGCTACGTCATCTGCCCTATATTCATATCAAACAGAACAGTGTTAGACTGCGCACGATTACGATTCCGTTTTATGGCACAAAACGCACGTTTTCCTTGTTTAATTTTCCTCTTGTCTCTTCAAATTTTACAATGAAATAAGATGATGAAAAAAGTCGTAATTGCTGAACATTGCGTACATGCACGGCGGCAAAAGTGACGATTTATTTATTTTATTTAGTCAATTTTACCCTCCAGGTTGGTGGATCCCACGGACTCAGCGAGGGAACGCACCTCTACCGCCTTTCCAGGCAGTGTCCTAGAGCTGGGAACATCTGGTCGGAGGGAATACAACTGGTGAGGTGTGATCAGCACCTCGCCCAGGCGGCCTCACCTGAAAAGCGAACAGGGGCCTCATGAAGGAAGGGTGGAGGGGAAAATTAGGATAGATAGGCAAGGAAGGGGGAAGGAGGCGGCCGTGGCCTTACAGTAGGCACCATCCCGGCATTTGCCCAAAGACGAAGTAGGAAATCACAGAAAACCACTTCGAGGATGGCTGAGGTGGGAATCGAACCCCCTCTACTCATTTGGGCCAACCGAGGCTGAGTAGACCCCGTTCCAGTCCTCATACCACTTTTCAAATTTCTTGGCAGAGCCGGGAATCGAACCCAGGACTTACGGGGTGGCAGCTAACCATGCTGACAGCTACGCTACTGAGGCGACTCTTGTTTTTTTTTCACAAAATAAAACACTACGCGAAAATAAAACGTACGTAATGTAACTTAGAGTGAATCTACAGAATGAAGCTGTCCAGTTCGTAATTCATAACTTTTATTTTTAAAAAATAGTCAGCTTTCTAATGAAATCTACTTAAAACATCAACTCATATGTTATTTTTCTGTTTTTCTGTAACAGAACAGTGTTAGACTGCGCACGATTACAATTCCGTTTTATGGCACAAAACGCACGTTTTCCTTGTTTAATTTTCCTCTTGTCTCTTCAAATTTTACAATGAAATAAGATGACGGAAAAATGTCGTAATTGCTGAACATTGCGTACATCTGCTTAGCAGCACGGTGGCAAAAGTGACGATACGTGATTTAAATTAGGCAAAATAAGGACAACACGTGTTTTCCTTTTACTGCCCACAGCCGTTTGAGGGTTGTAATGTTTAACAACAAGAAAGTTCGGTGATACATGCACAAAAAAAGCGTTGCTTCCACTTGAAAGGCGAAGAGAGAGAGAGAGAGAAAAAAAAAACTGATGGATAGGGCCCGGAATCGAACCTCCAACCCCACGCGCCCGAGTCACACACGCAGACATGGAGCCAGAGTGATATGACATTCAACATTTGCTTTGGATGCTTTGGTGTGCGTACGAGTACACGGCCTGACCGCTGGAGCTGAGCCGTCACCTGATGACGTCATATGTTTAACAGTTGTGGTTCACTTTTAAGGTATTTCTGGACACTTCTGACCCTAAGTGTCCTACATCAAATTACTTGTCTCAATGTCATCTCCGTCACCACAGAGAGTTTTAAACGTTAATAAGAATCACCCTGTATAAGTTATGATACCATTATTCCAATCCACTTGTTCATCCCACATACGTAATGGCAATATAGTTTGTTTTAATACCCGTATTCGCGAACTCAATCGAATGTAGATGGCAGGTCGGTTGCGATAAAATGGCGGACGCAAGGGTGATTGACTTCATATATGTGTTGAATGTTATTGGCAATTCTTGCCGGGCTCTTGTTGAAAGGCATGCATTTTTAGAAGCCAAACACATATGTGCGAAAATTGTTAGAAACAGATGCTTTTATGAGACTGGAAGCTTTATGCTTACAAACTAGTAATTTGAAAGGAGTAACTCATCAGATTAAAAATTAAATTCGGTCACCAGTTGCCGAGAAAAAAATAATTTGTCCATGAATATGTAATAAGCGTGTAGTCGGTACATTGTTTTATATACGGTACTTCAGTAAGTATATACATTTAAATTTGGAAGATATAGCCTAATTCTGTTGAAGTCGATAAATTAACGACTGTAGACTACAAGTTGACTATAAAGAATTTTAAAATTTTTAATAGGCATCTTATTATAAACTTAGAGCACCTGGACTTCACAGATTTGAAGCAGCAATGGGGCAAGTTAAAGAAAGGCAACCACATGTAGGCCTACGATAAAGTGAACCCTATATTATTATTAATCGTATAGCATTTACACATCACTTTTGGAACACAAACAAAAATATATACAAGATTTACAAATTTACAGATAAATTATTTACATAGTCAATCGTATTTGATGTAACATGCAAAAAGTCCAATTGGTATCCACAAAATAAATTCTGAGGGCACCCTTCGCCTATATGTGTGATTGTCTGACGCGGGTATCCACATGTGCACTCAGGAGAGGCGATCTTTCCCCATTTGTGAAAAAGATCACCACATCTCCCATGGTTGGTATCGGTACGTATCCTACTCAGAGTACACCATGTCCTACGTGGCAAATCAAGTTCCCATAATTTGTTGTTGCTTTGGAGAGAACTAGCTCTGGTGGAGTGTTATTAAACCATTATTGTGCCCAGGCTTCATGAAGATTGAAATTATGGTCTGCCAGGTTGATTGCTGTTCTGATTGTAGGAAGTCTGGAACGGAGTCTGTTAATTTGGATGGTAGGTATGTCCTCATGGGTTTGCAATTGTTGGTTGTTGCTGATTTTGTTATATTCTCTCAGGAGGATATTCCTTCTTCTCAGCGTAGGAGATGGAATACGCCCCAGAACAGGTAGCCAGAAAACAGGTGTGGACCTGATTGTGCCAGTAATAATCCACATAGTTTGGCTTAGCTGTACATCTACTAGCTTCGTGTGGCTACTGTTTAACCAAACAAGGCTGCAATATTCTGCTGCTGAGTATACAAGACCTATGGCAGTTGAACGAAGGGTAGAAGCAGTCGAACCCCATGTTGCGCCACACAGCTTTTGTAGGATGTTATTTTTTGATCTCAGGTTGGCTGAAGTCTTTGTTAAATGCTGTTTAAATGACAGTGTTCTGTCAAGTGTAACTCCAAGGTACTTTGGGGATTTCTTATGGAACAGACGTTTACTTTCAAAATATACGAGTATGTTTATTTCATGGTTGTCTAGGATTTTGCTCAGATGAAAGCATGTGGATTCAGTTTTGTTAGGGTTCGGTTGAAGTCCCCATTTACGGAAGTATTGCACTTAAGTCTTTCATTAATATTTCTTCGGTGACCTCGATTTGTTTGTGCTGAGTTGCTAACACCCAGTCATCAGCATAGCCAAACTTTCCTGGACTGGGTATTTAGCATATCTGCTATATAGAGACTGAAAATAGCGGGGCTATGACTGAGCTTGGGGTAGTCCGTTGTTAAGAGTTTTCTGGTCACTAATAGCATTGCCTACAGTATGGTTACCTGGAAAAGTCTATCAGTCAGCATATTGTTCAGGAGTTTGTGGTTCTTCAGCAGGGTATGAGACGGAGAAACGTATGAACAATGCCCTGTCTCCACACAGTATCATAAGCGGATGACAGATCAATAAATACAGCAGAAGTCTTTTTGCTGTTTTGAAAAACAAACATTATTTAAGATGTCAATATGATAACTTGATCCACACAGCTTCGGTTTGGGCGAAATCCATCCTGTTCAACAGGAATCTTTTCAAGTAATTCATCACGTATTCTGTTATACAGCAGCCTCTCAAGTAGTTTGTACATCATGCTCAAAGAGAGATAGGACGATAACTTCGGGCTTCGTCGTTGGGTTTACATGGTTTCAAGATACCAATGATCTTTGTCTGTTTCATTAGTCGATTAATGGATCCTGTTAGCAAAATATTGAGGGAAAAGTAACTTTTGCCACATGGGAAGAACAGCTGTCAAATCGTCCTTGCTAAGACGCCTAGTTTGTAGTGCAGGGTAGAATGTGGGGTACTGGTTATAGTAAGAAATTCGTTAGTATTTGTAATAAAAAATTCTCCTTTGTAAAATGCCAGCCACATACGATCATATACTTCGAAATCGGCTTTGCGACGCGAAGTAATCAACTCCATTCCTTCTGAAAAGCTTTCTTCTGTGGAAGTAAAGCATTGATATGGCAATTGTTGACTTTGAAGAGCACAGCGAAACTGAGCAATTATATTACTCATCTTTTAGCCTCAATTATTATTAAAATAACTGAATAACGAGAGAAGGGCACACCCATCAACTCAGATCACATGTCACAGCATCTGTTTGATTATGTTTCCATCACTCCTATGGTTGATAACGGCAGCACCGTCGGTCGAATTCACGAATTGTAACTGCCATCTCATCACGCTGCGACGGGGTACGAGGGGTCTTGCAGTACGCATGCGCGGTCCACCTATTCCGAACTTAAATATATCAGCTTCCCGCATGCCAATGATTGTCATTGCAGCAGGCGACACTCACTCAGGGAAAGAAGGAATGTGCTGAGGAGTGAAGCAAGTATTGACCAACTGAATGTTTTTGGAATGTGCGATATGCAGTGAGCGGGAAGACCTCTGCAGTTCAAACCCGACTGCCAACCCCTGGCGCGATATCAGTAGCCTCCCAACACGCGAAATACGATCTTTATTATACGTTACTGGGTAAAGTGCAACTGCTGCACCCAACAATTTCCAACAAGGAAAATAAAAGAAGAAGAGCGTTCTGTAGTGGCAGTAAATCATCATAGATGGCTCTCCAAGCTAACTAATTGGTAATGTGTTAATTTTGTAAATTAGGATTAATACCATTGTAAAGTTCACAATGAATTATGCGTACGAGTTGTATAAGCAACATCTTAATATAGTACCCTCAATGTTCCTCTCATTTCAGTGGCATTGAAGGTAATGAAACAAAATTTTCATCTGCGATCTCGAAGACTAAGCTGTGATGTACAATGGATAAAGGGAGATGTCTAATGCATTTAAGCCGACTTGATGATAATAATAGATGGAAACCCATTTGTAGTCTTACTCATATCCTAAATCTGAACCCTGAGATGGGAGTTTGAAGTTAAAAAACAAAATAAAACACTGAACGTTCTCGCCTGCTGAACTCAAGGTAGCAGGAACAAATCCTGGTGCAGTCAGTTGGCATTTAAGGCTGCTTAACAGCCCGATTCCATAAATTCACTCCATGCTCCATAACAACCCTCCCGGTGGCGGGCAAATCGATTGTCGCTTTATTTCACACCATTCTGTACCAAAATGTGTTTTATTGTTTTCTTTTAACTATTTCTTATGTTCCCTACTGCCTTAATTCATACTCTTATTTTCGTATATTTTATCCATAGCATTCAACGAACATTCCTACGCCAACATGATACACCTAACCTCACTTGCAAAATAATTTACTCTGGCTGACCACATGAATATTAATATCAATTGAGATATTTTTAGATGATTCCTATGTTCCGTATTGCCTTAATTCATACTTTGTCCCATTATGGTATATTTTACTTATAGTATGCAACGAGAATTCTTTCGGGATGATTTTACTTGGTACACCTAACCCCACTTGCGAAATAATTTACCCTGCCTGCCCTCATGAATAATATCCGTTTTTAGCTATATACATAATGTTCCCTATTGACTTAATTCATACTTTCTCTTATAATGGTATATTTTATTCACAGTATTCAACGAAAATTCCGGAGGATCGCATTAAGTTAACTTTATACACCTAAACTCTTTCGAAAAAGAACTATGCTGCCTGTCCCCATTCATATTTATTGTTGTTGACTATTGTAGGAATGAAATAAAGTTTTCTCTGGTTCATTACAACATGAACTAATAACTAATGTTATTGGTTTTACGTCCCTGTCAACTACTGAGGCTTATAGAGACGCCGGGGTGCCGTAATTTTGCCTCGAGGGGATCTTTAACATGCCAGTAAATGTACTGACATGGCTCCCTCGCATTTCAACACCCTCAATTTCCTTTACTGCCTTACACACCAGGTTTCAACCAAAACTCAATATTCTCCGGTCTCTTACCCGCCGACCCTGTTGTCCTTCTCCTTGTCTTTCAACATATTATTCGCTCGGTTCTAGATTGTGGCAGTCATTTTTTTTATTTGGCCCCGAGTCGTTCGTTGCAACAACTGGATACCCTTCAATATCAAGCCCTTCGCATTATCATAGGAGCTTTATCCTCCTCCCCCACCAATGCTTTGTTAGTTGAGACAGGCGAGTTTCCCCTCTCAGTGCGCAGGTCATTCCTCTCCAGTAATTAGGCCTATCTATTGAAAATTCTCTAGCTCTCCAATCACCCACTTATTCCCAACTATTGCACGAATATCGCACTAGTCATCTTTTTCATCCCGTTCATTCGCCAGCGTTGCTTCTTGCTTACCAATTCCATTTGCCCTTTAAACACCATGTCTTACAAACCCGTAGCTATTTGCTTCATAACTGTTCCCTTTCCGCTCAATCGTTCACCCCTTCCGTTC
This sequence comes from Meconema thalassinum, assembly GCA_946902985.2. Classification (NCBI taxonomy): domain Eukaryota; kingdom Metazoa; phylum Arthropoda; class Insecta; order Orthoptera; family Tettigoniidae; genus Meconema; species Meconema thalassinum. The sequence continues at coordinate 1,077,011,133 of OX336389.2, forward strand.
TCCTCAATGTTTTTCAATCCTTCCCTACCCCTGCCCGCAGTCACCCCAGCTTTTATGCTAAACACCTTCGAGATTTTTACATCATTTCCCCCACCATGTTTCCGTCTATACTGACGGCTCTGAACGATCTCGGGCCACTTTAACGGGAGCTTCCATCTACGTCCCTACACTGCATTGATCGTTGTCATTACCCTTACCGACTGACATCTCTATTTTCACTGCTGAAGCTTTCGCCATTAGACACGAATTATTGCTCATTCGGCAGTGGTTCCTTAAAAATGTTATAATTTTATCTGACTCTCGCAGTGTTTTATTGGCACCTCACTTTCTATTCCTCCCATCATTGGTATGTTCATGCCATTCAAAACTTGTCTTACGACGAATCCCAACATAACTTCAACGTCCACTTTGTTTGGATTCCCGGACACGTTTCTATTCCGGGTAACGAAGCAGCCGACTCTCTCGCTAAATCCGCCACTCTCGGATGAGGCACTCCTTATCACATTTCTATACCTTTGAGCGATCTACTTCTCAAAGCAAAACAGCATTTCCGTCAATCTTGGCAGGCTCAATGGGATATATCCTCTAGGACCAAAGGTAGTTTTTATCATCGCCTTCAACCCCGCATCCCTTCCTCGCCCTGTTTTTCTGCTGGTCATTACACGCGCCATCATATCACGACAATCATTCGCCTCCGATTTTATCATTCCCTCACTCCGTCTCGATTGTTCAAATTTAAAATTTGCGCCACTGATCGTTGCGATTGTGGTCAGGCAGTCGGTACTATTCACCATTTATTCTTCCAATGTCCTCAATACGATTGCACCATCCTAACTTTCTATCGCCAGTTATTTAAACTCGCTCCTTTCTTCCCTTACATGCCGCGTGCTTGATTCACGCTCCGACAATTCCCACGGTTAGTGCAATAATTTCCTTTTTAGATGATTGTAAATTGCAATCATAACTTACTCTATGTTTCCTTTATATGTTGACCCGGTCTTTCCCCGTTTGTATCTTAGTCGCCTTGGTGGATCACTAGGCGTGAAGCTATTGTACCTTGTGTTTGTTTTCCTTTTCCCCTGTTTCATTTTGTCGTCGCTAACACATTGCCTACATCCCGCCCCTAGTGTAGCCCGTCAGGTTTGTTATTTTCCTTCATGCTTTCAACCACACCGTTGTTTGGATCTTGCGTTGAAGTGTGTGCTTTTTCTTTTTACCTGGTGACTGGGTGAAGAGTTATCTCAGGCCCAAAAAAATCCCTGAAAATAAGAAGAACACCCTCAAATGTAAAAGTGACTGCGCCGGGATTCGATCCTGCTATCTTGGATCAGCAGGTGAGAACGTTACCGCTGAGTCACGCAACCAGTACGACGACGTGAACTGTGAACTTAAGTTAAGATAAATGTATAAAGCCAGTGGGCTAAACTATTAGGCACCTGCCCGTAATGCATAGGTTTTCTTGTTTGTCTTAGTTTCTATATTCAATTGAATACTGAGAGGAGGTAATCACACGCAAATATTTATATTGTTAGGAAAATAGGTGTATAAAATATAGGAAAAATCTCCAAGGATGGGGTTAGTGTGTATGTAGGCCTACTCTTTGGGCAGTAACACAGCAGAAGTTTTCGTGGTGATGGATCCAATCTAGTTTGCCAGTTTTTCTTCTACTGTAGTTTTATTAATATGAAAGCACCTAGTGTTCTAGCCAGAACACCACCTCTGGCTGCAGTGAAGAAAGTCAAAGAGTGGTGCTTTAATGATCCATCACAATGTCAACAATCTATAAGAAACCAGAGCAAGTGCCCACTAGGCCATTCATAATTGTAACATTAAAAATTCAGAGCAGAAAGAAGTGCGTCTGGGTGCATTATGTGGATTTGTTGTGCCTGGAATGATAAAGAACTTATGCCACTGGAACCACCCACACAATCTCTTACGATTGACAATTCTAAGCCTAGGAGAACTATTAGCAAACAGAGGCCTACATGTTAAGTCACAAGTTTGCACATTAGTAGAAAGGAAGTATCACTAGGCCATTGACATACTTCCAAATCCTTATCCCAGAACAGAACTACATTCTATATTTTAGCAATATTTACCACTTAATGGAATGAATTGCATTTCTTTTTTAAATGAAGTGATTTATCAGCCTATAAAATAATTAAAAATCTACCTAGCAAAATCCCTTCTTCTCTTGGCTCTATACATGGAAGGAAGTGGAGGATGCAGTGAGGAAGATGAAAGGAGGGAAGCCACCGGGTGTGAATGAGTTGAGTGTGGAGATGGTGAGAGCAGCAGGAGAGGTGGGGATACAATGGTTGTACAGAGTGATGAAGACAGCATGGAAGGAAAGGAAGACCCCGGAGGACTAGAAAAAGGGAATAATTGTGCCGATCTTCAAGAAAGGTAGTAGAACAGAATGCAGAAACAATCGGGGTCATTGTGCAAAGATGTTTGTGAAAGTTTTGGAAAGGAGAATTAGGACAAGGATAGAAGGAGGGAAGAGGGAAGAACAACATGGCTTAAGAGCAGGAAGGTCCACAGTGGATTTGATTTTTGCTGTAAGCAGTTACAAGAACAGCACTATGAGTATGGAACAGATCTACTGATGGCCTTCCTGGACATTGAGAAAGCATATGACAGTGTGTGCAGAAACAAAATATGGAAGTCCCTGGAGGATAGAGGAATAGAAAAATGGACTATAAGGAGGACAAAGGAGATGTACAAGGGAAGCGTGAGCTGTGTGAAAGTGGGAGGAGAGAGATCGGACTGGTTGGAACAGAGAAACGGCCTGAAACAAGGAAGTGCACTGTCACCGCTACTTTTCATTGTGGTGATGGATTACATAATGACCCGAGTGGCACAAGTAATTGGGGAAGGAAAGATGAAAGCAATGGTGTTTGCAGATGATTTGATGACTTGGGGAAACAAGGAGGAGGAGGTACAGGAACAGTTGGACATGTGGGAAGGAATAATAGATAGATAGATAGATAGATAGATTTTCATTAATTCCATTTGATCAAATACATGCATTCAATACATTTTTGATATATGACACGTCAGAATTTACATGCATAAAATAAAAGAACTAACAGGTATATATTACTAAGATTATAACTATTTATAACTTATTATAATGGCAAATCTTAATAGATACAATCTTATTGCACAACTATTTACACCTCACTCTATTATCATAATATGAAAACTTAATTCTATAAATACAACAACATACAGCTAGGTATTAAAATTAAATTAAAAAAGTAAAATATAGTTATAGATTCCATCACTCCTATACGCTAAAATATTCAACTACTGAGTAAAAACAATGGCACTGCAGATAAGCTTTCAACATTCTATCAAAGGTTTTTATTTTTGGGGCCAGTTTTATATACTGGGGTAGTTTATTATATAATTTAACTCCAGTGTGAAAAGTTCCTTTTTGATATATGCTTGTGTGTGTGTGAAATATGAATGTTTTGATTTTGTCTTGTGTTATGCCTATGAACATCATTGTTTGTTTTAAGAAAAACATCTTTATTCATTAAATTCTTTTTAAAAAACATAATACTTTCAAAGATATATATGCAGGGCAGTGGGAGAATGTTTAAATCTTTAAGCAGAAGTCTACATGATTCTCTAGAGTTTACATTTGCCATAATTCTAATCGCCCTCTTTTGTATCCTAAACGTGCTTAGTACATCTGGCGACATACCCCAAAATATGATCCCATATCTTAAGTATGAATGGAAATAAGCAAAATAAGTATTTCTTAATGTGTGCATGCTAGTGCAGGTTTTCAAAATACGTAACGCAAAGCACATCGAGTTCAGTTTAGTATTCAGATATTGGATATGTTTATTCCATTTCAAGTCTTGTTGTATCCATAGTCCTAAAAACTTTGTTTCTGATTTATTTTCTATTTGATGACCATTTAATGTTATATTGGGCATCGCAGGATTCCTATTCTGTATAGTGTGGAAATTTAGACATACTGTCTTTTTATAGTTTATTATGAGGCGATTATCTTGTGACCATTTGGTTAACTCTCCTGTAACGGAGTCAGCAGACTGCTGTATGACCTGTTTAGTTTCACCTTTTATTACGAGTGTTGTATCGTCCGCAAACAAAATTTCCTTATGTGAATGAACGTTCTGTGTTATATCATTGATATATAGAAGAAAGAGTAGTGGGCCCAAAACCGATCCCTGGGGTACTCCAAATTCAAGGATATGGGATGAAATTTAGCATAAATAAGAATGAGGTGGTGATCACAACAAGGAAGAAGGAAAGAACCACAACGGGAATAACAATTGGTGGAGAACAGCTGAAGAAAGTGGAGAGTTTCAAGTATCTGGGAAGCCTGATACAAGAGAATGGAAGAAACGATAGAGAAATGAATGAGCGGGGGAGACAGGCAGAAGCATTCCGGAGGAGTGTGAGAAGCATGTTATGGAGCAAGGATGTCCATCAGAACAGCAAAAAGATCATATATCGGACGTACTGTGTCCCTATCCTGACGTATGCCTCGGAGACCTGGGTTATGAAAGGAAGGGAGAAGGGCAAAATACAGGCCAGTGAGATGAGGTTCTTGAGAAGCAGTATTGGAGCTACAAAGATGGACGGAATAAGAAATGAGAGGACCAGAGAATTAATGAAGGAGGAACCATTACAGGATGGTATAGAGAAATCTAGACTTAAGATGGTATGGACATGTAAAAGTGCAATAGCACATAGTGTAGTGTTATACAGTGCTGGTATTACTACTAGTGGAGTGACACAGTGTGGTGCAATAGCACATAGTGTAATGTTATACAGTGTTGGTATTACTACTAGTGGAGTGGGACAGTGTGGTGCAATAGCACATAGTGTAATGTTATCATCATCATCATCATCGGCTTTAACTCGAATCCGAGTATAAATCTTCTACCTTCAGTCCAGTTTGTGGATGTGTTTACGGTGACTAAAGAGTCCAATCCTGGCATGGAACAAGCGACCACACAAGTCACATAGTATTGCTGGAGGAGAACGTGGTTGGGCTGCTCGAAGTTTCCTAGCTTGACGCTTGGCCTCTTCATGTGTGCGTCGATCCCTTTCAAACGTCTTTACAGTATCCGAGATGGTACGGCGCCAAGTTGAGCGGTCTTCAGCCAGCATGTCCCAGGTTTGTGAATAAAGACCTGTCAATTTCAGGGTCTGCTTAAATTGGTCCTTGTAGCACCTCTTAGGACCACCATGAGGTCTGGTGCCATAGCATAACTCACCATATAGCATTTGACGAGGTAATCTCACATCATCCATCCGATGGACATGACCAATCCATCTAAATTGGTGACCTATTATGGATGATTCTATGCTGTTGATTTGAGCCTTTTCCAGAACAGCAATATTGGTAATGTGGTCTTCCCATTTAATCCTCAGGATTGATCGAAGTTTTTGTAGGTGGAAACACTCAAGCTTCCTAAGATCACGTCGGTAAAGGGTCCATGTTTCACAACCATACAACAATGTAGAAATTACTACTGCTTTGTACACCATAAGCTTTGTACTCATGGACAGATCTTTATTCATGAAGACCCGGTGCGCTAATCGTCCATACGCTGCGTGGGCTGCGCCAATTCTCTTATCCACATCCTGCTCACAGGTACAGCTCACAGAAATGTTACTGCCCAGGAACGAAAAGTGGTCAACCTGTTCTAATGGCAAATTTGAGATGGAGATATTGAACTGAGGAAGAGGTGTGCCTGGTGAAGGTTGTGCCAAGACTTTAATCTTATTGACATTTATTGTAAGACCAAAGCGATCACATGCACTTTTGTAACAATTAACTTACTCTTGCAGCTCTTCTGGTGTGAGAGTTGGTGACGCAGCATCATCTCCATAGAACATGTTAGTAACCTTAGTAACATGAGTTTTCCTCAAGGAGCAGAGACGAGTTAGGTTGAAAAGCCCTCCATCAAAACGATACTTGACCTCCACACCTGGGATGTTTGTGGGTGAATCATAAAGCATTGCAGCCAAGTACAGCGCAAAAAGCGTTGGAGCCAGTACACATCCTTGTTTCAGTCCATGGGTAATGGGAAATTCATCGGACATCTTATTCTGATGGCAAACCTGACCTGTCATGCCATCATGGAGAGCCTTGATTACATCTACAAACCGCTGAGGGCAACCAAACCGCTTCAGCACTGCCCACATGGCTGGTCTTGGAACCGAATCAAATGCCTTTTCCAAGTCATAAAAGACTAAGAAGAGTGGATTCTGTTGTTCTCTACATTTTTCTTGTAGCTGTCTCACACAGAAAATCAATTCAATTGTGCTTCTGGAAGTTCTCAATCCGCATTGTGACCCTGGGAGGATCTTCTCAGAGATAACCTTGAGGCGGTTAAGTAGAATTCTTGCAAGAATCTTCCCCACAATTGATAGCAGTGATATACCACGGTAGTTGCCACAAACACCGCGATCACCCTTTTTAAAGATAGTGACGATAGTGGCATTCTTTAGGTCTCCAGGTACCTTTCTTGATTCCCATATTCTGAGGATAAGGATGAAAATTCTTGTTTTGAGGGAATGACCTCCGGCTTGAATTAGTTCCAGAGGGATGTTATCTGGGCCAGGTGATTTTCTGGGTTTCAATTGGGTGAGAACTGCACTGAATTCATGATAAGTAGGAGGTACTGCCAACCACAGTTGTTCAGGTTGTTGCGGCACATCACAGAGGAAGTCTTCAGCAGCTTCTGATGGACGATTTAGGAGATTGGAGAAGTGCTCCTTCCAGCGTTCCAAGATTTCTTGACTATCAGTAAAGGTAGTAGAATTATCAGCGCTTTTAAGTGTACCTGATGATGAGCCAGATGGTCCATATATTTCGTTGAGTACGGCATAGAAGTTCCTCTAGTCTCGAGCATCCGATAGTCTCTGCAGTTCCTGAGCCTTCTGTTGCCACCAAGTATTTTAATCTGCCTTATCTGCGTCTGGCATTTACCCTTGAGTTCCAGTAGTTTATCTCTCTTTGTGTTGGAAGTTGGGTCTTGAAGATGGGCAAGATAGGCATTCCTTTTGGCATTGATGAGAGACAGAATCTCCTCATTGTTGTCATCAAACCAGTCTTGTCTTTTCCGCACTATAAAACCAATGGTTTCCTCAGCTGACTGTGTGATAATCTTCTGTAATGTGGCCCATTCTTGCTGAATATCATTTGTTACTGGGTTTTCTGATAACTGGGTGACGATCCTGTTTCCAAAATGTTTGTACATGGATTCATCCTGAAGTTTGGATGTATTAAACTTCTTTCTTGACAAATTTTTGATGTTCCTAGGTGGTTTAGGTCTGATGGATATCCTGAGCTTACATATAAGAAGTTTATGATCTGTCCAACAATCGCCTATATTCCTTGCTGTTCTGGTAATAAGAGTGTCCTTCTTATCACGTTGCCGGGTAATGATATAATCAAGAATGTGCCAATGTTTGGAACGAGGATGCATCCACGTGGTTTTGAAGCGGTCAGGTAGCCGGAACTGCGTGTTGGTAATGAAAAGTTCGTGTTCTGCACAAAGACCAAGAAGCAACAGTCCATTGGGATTACATTTTCCAAGTCCCTGTTTGCCCATCACATTATTCCATAGCCTGTGATCTTTCCCAACTCTGGCATTGAAGTCACCGAGGAGCAAGAGTTTATCTGCAGATGGTACCTTGGAGATGATTTCACTTAGCTGATTATAGAAACGAGCCTTTACTTCATCATCAGAATCTAAGGTAGGAGCATAGGCAGAGATGAGTGTCATAAGGGAACCTCCTGAGAGTGGTATGCGGAGAGTCATGAGCCTTTCGCTGATTGCAATGGGCGTAAGTTGGTGATAATTTACCAGTTTGGTCTTCACAGCGAAGCCCACACCATGAATATGACATTCACCCTCCTCCTTTCCTTTCCAGAAGATGGTATATCCTGTTCCAGACTCAGTAATCTTGCCTTCAGAAGACAGCCTAGTTTCACTGAGAGCAGCAATGTCAACGTTGAGTCTTGATAACTCATGGGTTACGAGAGCTGACCTTCTCTCAGGTCTAATGTTATTGTCCAAATCAAGCAAGGTCCTGATGTTCCATGATCCAATAATCAATTTGTGATTCTTTACTGTTTTTGAGTTTCAACCGCATGAGGGGTGACCTGCTGAGTGCGGTTGCCCAGCCGGACCAAGATTGTGACTTCCGATGTTTAGCCCACCTTTTCTAGGGCCTTCCCCATGTGGGGTGGGCAGCGGTGATCCTAAATAGGCCTGCCCAAACACAGATGCAGGACCGAATTCCTGAGCAGTCACAGAGTCTCCGGAAGACGACCATCACACATCTGCTGCCAACGTGCAGGTCCGAACTAGGGGCTTCCTGTTACACCCATAACCTGCCCCCACCGTCCATATCCCATCGCCGTTGGACTTTGAAAAGTGACGTTCGGAAGAAGTGCCACTGGCGTGAATTTGTTTAGGGTGGATCTCAGCTTGCCAGGACGAGACCCACACACTATGATCTCTGAGCCCTATCCTGCGGCTCACAAAGAATGAGACATGCTGGACCGAACACAGAGACTGCAACGAACTGCCGCATACGCAAGTACTACTGAGGTGCGCCTTTACAGCCAGTCCGTCTGGCGTGGCCTCTTCCGCCTCTATGACCGTTGGGAGCCGTGAGAGTGATTGGCTCCTCCTCCGCTCATTTTGCCGTTGGGCCAAAACTTGCCCATCATAACTATGGACAATAGTTTGCCCTATTAAACCTGAGCAATAGGCTTCCCCTTCCGCCAACCACACTGTGCCAGAGTTCACCTCTTTCACTGCAGGTACCGTTGAGGACTTCACCGTAACCCTGGCAAGGGACCCTAACAAGGTACTACCAGCCGGGCCAGCTGGACCATGGTTTTTTAAAGAGGTGTTACTCCTCTATCACTCCCTACTTGATCATACTATCTATATATATAAATTTTAACACTGTATAACACTACACTAGGAGCTATTGCACCACACTGCCCCACTCCACTAGTAGTAATACCAACACTGTATAACACTACACTAGGAGCTATTGCACCACACTGTGTCACACCACTAGTAGTAATACCAACACTGTATAACACTACACTAGGAGCTATTGCACCACACTGCCCCACTCCACTAGTAGTAATACCTACACTGTATAACACTACACTAGGAGCTATTGCACCACACTCTGTCACTCCACTAGTAGTAATACCAACACTGTATAACACTACACTAAGTGCTATTGCACCACACTGTGTCACTCCACTAGTAGCAATACCAACACTGTATAACACTACACTAAGTGTTATTGGACCACACTGTGTCACTCCACTAATAGTAATACCAACACTGTATAACATTACACTATGTGCTACTGCACCACACTGTGTCACTCCACTAGTAGTAATACCTACACTGTATAACACTACACTAGGAGCTATTGCACCACACTGCCCCACTCCACTAGTAGTAATACCTACACTGTATAACACTGCACTAGGAGCTATTGCACCACACTGCCCCACTCCACTAGTAGTAATACCTACACTGTATAACACTACACTAAGTGTTATTGGACCACACTGTGTCACTCCACTAATAGTAATACCAACACTGTATAACATTACACTATGTGCTACTGCACCACACTGTGTCACTCCACTAGTAGTAATACCTACACTGTATAACACTACACTAGGAGCTATTGCACCACACTGCCCCACTCCACTAGTAGTAATACCTACACTGTATAACACTGCACTAGGAGCTATTGCACCACGCTGCCCCACTCCACTAGTAGTAATACCTACACTGTATAACACTACACTATGAGCTATTGCACCACACTGAGTCACTCCACTATTAGTAATACCTACACTGTATAACACTAAACTAGGAGCTATTGCACCACACTGTGTCTCCCCACTAGTAGTAATACCTACACTGTATAACACTACACTAAGTGTTATTGGACCACACTGTGTCACTCCACTAATAGTAATACCAACACTGTATAACATTACACTATGTGCTATTGCACCACACTGTATCACTCCACTAGTAGTAATACCAACAATGTATAACATTACACTATGTGCTACTGCCCCACACTGTTGTAACGTGTTTTTCGGGGGTATTTTACGCCACTGACATAAGTCAGTAGGAAGCCATTCAATATTTATTTACGCGGCAAACTGTTCAGCCAAGAGAAGTTTTCTTGTAACTTATTATTATTAACTTATTATTATTATTAGGGTATTATTTGGAGCATTTGTTTATAAAATTGTAAGTATACAGATAGGTTTTCGATGTTATAGAAAACACTATCAAGCGAATTATTACGAACAACATTATCGCGGAAAATTATATGATTACGGAATTTTTCGGAGTTTTGTCAGTTAGGGTATTGTGAGAGAGATGAGTCACTGGGAATTCAGCAACAGGCTTATTCTTGTCGAGAAGCCTGACGCAAGCGGGGTTGCTGCTTCAAGAAAAGGCGAAATGGCCTGGACCGGTATTCGACATCTTCGTCGAGCCGAGTGTATTGACCCTGAGGAGGGGAGTATCGCGTGGTGGCACAGTCAATCAGTGGAGAGCGGGCGAGAAGAAGACGGCACCAGAGAGGGGAGGCGACGAGTGCATATATGGTTTGCGCGCCGAGGAGGCAGGAGGATTATCTTTGTAAAACTTGACCAGTGTTGTTGTCGTGTGGTTGGTTCCGGTGTGACCGGACCATAAATTAACATTGCTACAAGTATCTCTTCAACTAACGAAGAAGATGACGACGTCCAGAAGGCTGTGGGAAGCTCTCTTCAATATCCAGTACGAGGGAAATGCTACGGCAATTTCCAATGGTAAGCGCAAATGACTCAGAACTACGTAATCTCTCGTCTCTTTGTTTCATATTCAGTATTTCAGTAACTTCATAGCTTGGGAATAAGAGTAAAATCAGTAATTCATCCGACTCCGTTTTCACGTAATTCTCTAGCGGTAATATTCAAATCGCAACGCTCCAATTTAAATTAAACTTATTATTACGATTATTAATTTTGCCATACTTGTTTTTTATATATAATAAATTCATTTCTTTTAACCATGCAATCTTTCCTTTCAGTATGTAGCATTAGATATAGACCGAATTCCTTCTCCTGATACAATTGTTAGTTGGGTTAAAGATCAAATCCTACCACGATCTGAGTGAAAAGATTCTTGAAGGTGTTCTACCAGAGCTAGGTGTTGTTAAATATAAATTTAGATTTCAACATAGCGTTGAGGTCTTGGCGCCCATTAATACAACATATCTTAGTCAGAGTAAATATTTCAATGTGCAAGGCAGGGCTAGTAAAAGCGTTTCACTTGTCACCCAACGTAAAGAACCCGTTTCAATTGTCACGCAACAGTGAGGCCGATAGAAGACATTACATTTGTCACCCAACGTAGAGAAAACCATTACAATTGTCGCTACCAACATGGGTCCGGAAACCTAATAACATTTGTGGAAGGAGAAGGGTATATATTTCTGTGCCTGTATTTTGGGGGTTTTCTCATTTATCGGTGTGTATCAGCATGGGTAGTGTTGAGGAAGAGATGAAGTTGCGTAGTGGTCACCAGTTAGATAGTGAAGATACGAGCAGTATGGCTAGTCTGGGAAATGAAAGCAGTACAGGGATGTCGGAGGTAAATCCCGATACTGAGGGGGGTAATCAAAACAGTCAAGCAGGGTTAGAGAGTTTGCTTCTTCAGTGTATGCAACAAAATAAAATTAGCACAGATGCTTTAAACGCTAGACTCGAACAAAATAGTAGGGAAAATAGAGAGAGTACTGAAACTTTAAATGCTAAACTTGAACAAAATAATGCTAAACTCGAACAAAATAATGCTTTTGAACAAAATAGTAGGGAAAATAAAGAGAGTAATAGGGAGCTGAGTGATAGTTTAAATGCTAAATTGGAACAAAACAGTAAACAAATGAGCAATAAATTAAGTGAGAAATTTGAGGAGAATAATCTAAAATTAGATAAGAAATTCGAACTGATTAGAGGTGAGATCAGGGGGCTGTTGGAAGAGAAGGCTAAAGAGATTATTGCAGATGTGGACAGAAAATTAGGAAAAGTACAGGAGGAGTTAGAAATTAGAATCAGTACACAGGCTGAAAATTTAAAAGAACTAGTGCAACTTGAAACACAGCAGGTCAAAAGGCAATTGGGGGGAGAAATTGACAAAATTCAAGTAGCAACTAAAGAGGTTAAAGGAACAGCCGGGGGGAAGAATTGATAAAGTTCATGCGGAAATAATCACTGAAGTTAATGATTTAAGGGAGAAGAATAAGGAAAGCATTAATAAGATTAATGAGAAACAAGCTCAGTTAAGTGGTAAAGTTGAAGCATCGGAAGGGAGCATTAGGTTAACTGTAACTAATATTGAAAGAAAAGCTGAGGAGAAAATTGCTGAGTTAGAAGAGAAGTTGAAAGCTAGAATTAGGCAGGAAAATAGTCAGAGTAGGCCAGTTTATGTGAATAGCACACACAGGGAAATAGAACTAGGCAAATTTAGTAATCGGCAGGGTTGTCCAATGGAGTTCATGAACACAATAGAAAATAAATTCGGGGAGAGGTTGGAAGATGGTAGTATTGAGTGGTGCCAGGTAGTTGAGATTTTAGAGCAAGCGTTTGTAGGGGAGACAAGAAACTGGTTTGCTGTCTACAGAGACAATTTCGAGAATATTTCAGATTTTAAAGTTAAATTTTGTGAGAAATTTTGGAATGAGGTAATTCAGTCTCAGCATCGTGAGGGAATTGTGTGTGGGAAATATAACCCGAGAGGAAACTACACTATGACAGAGTACTTTTTAGGACAGGTATTGACGTGTAAATATCTGGATGGTTTGAAGGAGGAAAGTGATGTAGTCAGGCTATTACTAAGACATTTTCCATATAGAATCAAAGAAGCTGTCTGTATCCAAAATGTTAAATCTATTTCACAAGTGGAAAATTTATTGAGTACATTCGATGTTCTGGGAAGAGGTGGTTACGAGGAGAATTTCGGTAGGAACCAGGGTAACCATAATAACAGGCCTAATGAGAATAGGAATCAGGAAGTTCAAGGGAACAGTGGCGAAGGGGCCAGCGTCCAAAATAGGAGGAACCAAAATAATAATAATAATAATAATCAGCAAAACCAGTACAGAGGAAATGGGTATGGTACGAACTACCAAGGTAGAAATAATGATTTCAGGGGGAATCAAGGCCGAAATAATGATTTTAGGGGTAACCAAGGGAGGTATAATAACAATAATAATTATAACCAGAACAGGAGTCGAGGAGGGAATCAGCCCAATGGTAATAACGGACAGAGAGATACCGTTAACACAACCCAGAACAACCAGACCAGTGCAGTAGTGAGTAGTACTACACCAAGCGGTAGCAATGCTTTAAACACGAACCAGGCTGCGATGTAAGGTCAGAATCTCAGTCTGTAACATGCCCTGTCCACACACTTATACAGGGACCCTATGACCTAAATGTAAGAAATAAATTATTACGTGAAATAAATGATGAAGGTATTATTCAGGAGGTGGTTAGTAAGAGCCCCATAGTTAAATTTAACGTGTCCGAGGAGTACACAGATGTTTTAATTGATAGTGGTTGTATGAAGAGTTGCATAAGTAGTGCATTTTATGATAAAATGAAAGGAACTGGAGTAAATTTTGAGGAGATGCCAATTAAAAGCTCTTTTGTTATCACAGCTGTTGGGAAGAGGTCTAAAGTAATTTCTAAGCAAGTTTTAGTAGACATTAAAATTAATAATCATGTAACTTAGAAAAGCAGATTTGTCTTGTTATTCCAAATTTAGTATTCAGTGTTATCTTGGGTTCAGAGTGGCTAAGTAGAGTGTCTGGTAACTTATGTTATGATGTAGGGAGTTTGAAATTTAAATGGGGTGATTCTGAAGTAGAAGTAGCGTTCAATGAACATATTCAGAGAAGTAGTGTTGTAGGTGTGATTTGTACTTTAAACAGTGGCGGCTGGTGACATTGTTGCAGCGTTGCACAACTCCCAATAATTTTACACCTAATTCGTAGTTTCTTTTCCTTTAATGTTTTAGTTTTATAGATCTAATGCACTCAAAAATGTGTTAAAATCATCTATATTTTGATATTATTTATCCTAATGCTTTACACTGTACCTATAAAAGCTGCCGCCTTCAAATCAAACTCCAGGGGGTTAGCTCTCTTGTAGCGACTCCCAAGCAGACAGCGCGGCGTACAGGTCGAGGCTGGACGAGGCCAAGCTTGTGCATAGCATGCCGACCAGCATGGGTAGCAGGGAGTTGCAGACGAGCTGCCAGCCCCCTGGCAACACTCAGCTCCAAATGGCCCAGTTAGACTACACCACTCTTTGGAAATGACAACACCCTCGATTTCTCTTACCCCGCGAAGGGTAGTTTAGTTAGTTAGTTATTTAGTTAGTTAGTTAGTTATTGTTGTTTTAAGGGGCGGAACTACGAGGCCATCTGCCCCTGAAGGGTAGTTTCTTTCCCACACCACTAGGGAATGCTACACCACCCACAACGGTACAAATATCGGAATTTCATAGGGAGACATTAGTTGGTTCACACCCAATTATTTTTAGATGTTTTCTCATCATAACTTCATTTAATATTTTTGTCAATTGTTCTGTGAAGCGAGCCTAAGAACGCCACCGTGCCAAAAGTACAGTAGATAAGTGGCTGAACTATTTTGCGACGTATTGTTGGTGTACTGTAGCGGTTTATGTTTGCTTTTACCACTCTTGTCCTTGCGGGATTTGGGTTGCGATTAGTTCTGTATTTAGTTGATTGAGTATTTTGGTCCAGGCAGATACTTAACTGTGCATTATTATTATTATTATTATTATTGTTATTATTATTATTATTATTATTGCGAAGCCTCCGTGGCTTAGGCGGCAGCACGCCGGCCTCTCACCGCTGGGTCCGTGGTTCAAATCCCGGTCACTCCATGTGAGATCTGTGCTGGACAAAACGGAGGCAGACAGGTTTTTCTCCGGGTACTCCGGTTTTCCCTGTCAAAATTTCATTCCAGCAACACTCTCCACTATCATTTCATTTCATCTGTCATTCATTTAATCATTGCCCCAGAGGAGTGCGTCAGGCCTCGGCAGCCGGCACAGTTCATATCCTCGCCGCTAGATGGGGGCTTCATTCATTCCATTCCTGACCCGGTCGGAGACTGGAAGCAGGCTGTGGATTTTCATTATTATTATTATTATTATTATTATTATTATTATTATAATTGTTTGGTTGACTGTGAGTAGACCTATGCATTCACTACGAAATTTGTTGGCTATCAAAATTCAGTGTTTTGTCAGTTTGCCTTTCGCGCCACTTTCCGATGTACCACCCAGATTTATCATCTGTGCATCTTGTAAGTTACCGTAGTATTTTATTTTAACGGAATGTTTAGTTTGAAACATTAATTGTATTGTGGAGTGTGAGTGAAAATGAATAGAGTAAGTAATTTACTAGTCAGACAGTTTTCCCAGCTCCCTGATGAGGATAAACTTACACTCGGTAGACCATTACCGGATAAGTATTGTCCAAAATATAAGTATACGAGGGCGTTTAAAGGAGATATTTAAGGCAATAATAATTGGTTATGTGAATGCGATATTAAAAACGCTTTATTCTGTTTTACATGTTTGTTGGTGGAGAATTCGCGTGGACCAAAATAGGAGTTACGGAAAATAATCCCTAAAATAAAGAAACATGAATCTTCAGCTGAGCGGCTTCGTTGCCGTAGTTGGTAGCATGCTGAGCCTCTATGACCAAGATCGCGGGTTCAAACCCGGCCGAAGTCATCGGATTTTTAAGAGCGTTAAAATCCCTCAGTATGCATTCCTTCGGAGGGGAAGTAAAGCCGGCGGTCCCATGTCATAGATTTATGGCATGTTAAAGAACCTTCCACTTATTAAACCTGTGTGAAGCTAAATTACAAGTAAAAAATTTGAACAACGCTCTTAGGTTCCAACGTTCGTCGCCAGGAGCCGACTGCGGTGGCGTGTAGTAACCAAGTTCTGAACTAGTAGTCGTTTACGGTGGCCTTTGGCGGCAAAAGTAGGAACTGCTTGAAATTCAATGTCTGCAGTCCTCACTTGAATTAAAAACAGATAACACTCACTAATACAGCCATCACAATTAACACCGGTTATCAGACAGTTTCTCCACACACCCAAAGTACAGGGGGCTACATGACTGCGTTGTCGCAGCTCCTAAACTGAGGAACCAACCAACCAAGCTTCATCTGTTTGAAATTGTCACGTTTTGGAACTGTTAACGAAGCTGCACAATTGGACAGTGCCTATAGAAGGTAAATTGCGGAATATAACGAAGATGTTAGGCACAATAAGTATGTGTTAAATATTGTAATAAACTCTATTCGTTTCTGTGGCTCTTTCGGACTGGCCTTGCGTGATCATGATGAAAGTGTAACATCAACAAATCCAGGTGGTTTGAGAGAACTAATTAATTTTACCGCTGAGTTGGATGCTGTGTTAAATGTCATTTGGTAAGGGCAACTGTTTTCAAAGGAACGTCCAAAACAATTCAAAATTAATTTTTACAGATTATGTTGGAGGTTTGCCAAGAAGAAGAATCAAAGCAAATAAAGGAATCGGAAATTTTTGCCATTATAGCAGATGAAACTAGTGATATTTCAAACATATTTCAGATGGCTGTTGTGTACCGATACGGAGTAAGAGACAAACAAAACATGATGCACACACATTAGCAGCGTGTTTACTGGATGAATTAAAAAAGCAGAAATTGAACGAAATTCCGCAAAAATGAATTGCGCCGACGTATGACAGAGCGCACTTCATGGCTGGTTCCTCTGATGGGGTTCAAGCTATAGTAAAAAAAAAGGAAGGAAGGAAGCTTGTAGTTTAACGTGACCGTTAATCTTGAGATCATGAGCCACGGGACCTCCTTTTTACGTGGAATCCGAACCACAGGACATGGCATTTCACTTCGAAAATCTCACATGCATTGACCGGGAATCGAACCCGGACCGCCTTGGTGAGAGGCATACAGCTAGACCGCTGAGCCACCACGCCCCTCTATAGTAAAAAGAAAGACTGATAGTCAGTCTGAAAGACTAGACTTTATATAATTTTAAATGCTACAAATGCTGCGTGAACTCAAAGTCCGTTAGCAAGTGCAAACCAAGGTCAAATGAGGTAGCTGGCTAGATGATGTCATGCTCACCGGAGCGCGCGGGGAAAGGAGGAAGCTCAAGCAGTATTATGACGTCACACACCTCAGTGCATGCTCGGTACATTTCGTCCCGTCACCGTAACGTAACGCCAGACCCCAGCGTAACTACGAAGTCGGCAAGATCATTTAAAATTATAACAATCCTATCCTTATGCAGAATATGTGCCCGTCTTTGTTAGTAATAACATTTTTCGTTAACGTACAAACTTTTCGGTTGCCATGTTTTTATGTTGAGAATGTTTATTATCCCGGAGATTGAGACCTAACCTTAGACAACCTGCTGTGTTTAAAATTCTTCCCATGAACTCAGGCATAGGGCTTAAATACATAAATCTGATTTTTTTTTATGAATTCCTATAGGAAGAAGCCCAAAAGAGCCATTAAAATTTGTCTATTTGTCGAAAGTACAGTTATTTTGGAAAACCCATGTATTTCAGTTTTTATAGAACTGTAGTTTATCTAACGTTAATTCATTTTTGTTACATGTGTAAACTTCCCATTTAAAATTGCGACATCAGAAATTTTGGTGCAACACCCAGCTTTACTTACCACCGGCCGCCACTGACTTTAAATGAGATATCGCCAGCCGTAGAGCGGGGTTCTCCATGTTTTGTGGGCAGTGTGATTACGAACGGTAGTCTAGAGGACTCGTTACGTGATGCTGCATTTCAGGGATATATAGAGGTGGAACAATGTGTTCGGCTCTATGATGTGTTATTGTGTAATAGGAGAGTTTTTGAGGATCGCATTGGTATGGCCAATTGCTATACACATTCATTGAACGTTATTGATAGGTCAGTATTCACAGGACATAGATATCCTGTACCTTTCGCTTATCAGAGTGCAGATGAGGCACAAATTAACCAGATGCTTGAAGATGGGATTATTGAGCACTCGAACAGTCCATATGTTAATTCTTTGATCACGGTACCCAAGGCCGACGGCACAGTTCGTATTTGTTTAGACGCTCGTTTGGTTAACAGTAGAATTAGTTAAGATCAGCTGAAATCTATGTCAATAGAGGAATTAATGCAAACATTTGAGGGGAAGAAGTACTTCACTTGTGTAGATTTGAGTTCCAGTTTTTGGCAAGTGCCACTTATGTACGAGGATAGACCATTTACAGCTTTTAGTCATAAATATAACCTTTATCAGTTTTGTAGAACACCTTATGGCTTAAAGAGTAGTTCAGCAGCTTTAATTAGGGCTTTAAACATCGCATTAGGGGATGACACAGGAGAGTTTGTAACCATTTACATTGATGATATGGTAATTAGTTCACGCAGTTTTGAGGAGCATCTACGTCATTTAGATATAGTTTTTCAGAAGTTAGATCAGGCTGGGTTCACTTTGAAGCTGTCTAAGTCGTCATTCTGTCAGTCAGAAGTGACATTTTTAGGTCATAGAGTGTCGAGTAGAGGTGTTACACCAGAGTAAAGTAGGGTTAATAAGATACTTAACGCAGAGGTGCCTCAGAATGTTAAACAGTTAAAAACATACATGGGAATTTGCAACATTTTCAGGAGGTTCGTTCTTAAATACTCAGGGTTGGTAGAACCATTCAGGGAATTGCTTAAAAGTGGGACTCGGTGGAGATGGGAGTCCAAGCATGATCAGGCTTTTAGAGCGCTGAAGGAAGGTTTTGAGAAAGCTGTAGTGCTGAAATATCCTTTGAAAGATAAGGAATATGTGGTTATGACAGATGCTTCACATATAGGCATTGCTCGAGTATTATGTCAGAAAGATGATGAAGGTAATTTGTGCATTGTGTCTTTAGCCTCGCGAGGACTGACAGCAGCAGAGAAAAGATACACGATTACTGAGTTAGAGCTTTTAGGTATTGTTTTCAGTTTGGGGAAATTTAGAATGTATTTAGTAGGGGGGAAATTTGAGATCCATACAGATCACCATGCATTACTGTATATGAGGACTTGTAAACTCAGTTCTAACAGAGTTAGTAGGTGGATTCTTGCTCTGTAGGAATACGAATTCACAGTAAATTATATATTAAGGGTAAAGATAACATTCTTGCAGACATGCTATCAAGGGTCACTAATTTATGTAGGGATTATCCTTTGGTTAAAACAGAGGACGGTATTTTAATATGTGCATGTGTGGACAGTAGCAACAGGGCATCGTTACAGACATTGAGAAATATGCTAGTGGAGCAACGTGATGACGTTAAGTTAAGGGAGCCACTGGCTAGGTTGGAAATAAGTGAGGAAGAGTATGTGAAAGTAGGACGGTTCACGTACAAGATGCAGGATGGGCTTCTTGCACGGAAATGTAGGAATAATCGGTGGGCAATGTGTGTTCCTGCCACTTTGCGGGAGGAGCTAATTTGGTTCATTCACAGGGAATTAGGACACTTTGGTGCTGCCAAGGTCTTCTATGAAATTGGTCGTGACTTCATTTGGAGTAAAATGGGAAGGGATGTTAGGAGGATTTTAGCTGAGTATGACACCTGTCAAAGGAGCAGATATCCAGTTAAATATTTAGTGAGGGAGAGATCTGCAGTTCTCACCAGTAGTCCCAGCGAACTACTGTGTGTGGATTTATTTGGCCCGATCGTTAAAGGACAGTACGGCTACGAATACATTTTTATAGTTATTGACGCTTTTAGTAAGTATGTCAAGCTATATCCGCTAAGGAAAGCCACCGGTCTAGCGTGTAGCCGACTGATCATTAATAGGTATATACCCGAGTTTGGCGTTCCTCACAGGATATTATCTGACAGTGGACCACAGTTTGTTGCAAAGAAATGGAGAACCAGTATGCAAGAAGCTGGGGTTACACACGTTCATTCATCTGTAAGGTACCCTCAGGGTAATTCTGCAGAGCGTCCATTAAGGGAAGTGGGTCGTCTTTTTCGGACTCTAGTGCATGATAAGCATTCGGCCTGGGTTGGACATCTTCCCAAAGTCGAGACTTGGCTGAATTCTGTCCAGCATGAGAGCACGAAACTGACGCCACACGAAGTACACTTCGGAAAAAGACCACAAAATGAACTTGCCAGAGTCTTGGGGTTAAATGAGGGAAAGCAACCGGGGATGGATTACATTGTCCAGTTGGCGAAACAGAATTTATCTAAGTCAGCACAAAAGAGAATTCGCCAACAAAAAGAAACTAAATTTGACCTATTCGAGCCGGGAGACAGAGTCTTACTTAGAGTGCCGAAACAGTCAAATAAGCTAGAGAAAGTCATGTCCAAGTTCTTTTATCTCTACGAGGGCCTATTTATAGTTTCCAAACGTATTGGCAAAACAGCATATGTGCAGGAGGATAGTAAGGGAAACAGATTAT
This sequence comes from Meconema thalassinum, assembly GCA_946902985.2. NCBI lineage: Eukaryota > Metazoa > Arthropoda > Insecta > Orthoptera > Tettigoniidae > Meconema > Meconema thalassinum. The sequence goes on from OX336389.2 coordinate 1,077,031,730, forward strand.
ACGGGACGTATAATATACATAGTCTACGAAAGTATGTGTCATAAAGTAAGTGTGTTTAGCTGGCGAGCCAGCCTATCAAATGAGTAAGCGTGGAATTTGGTGCGTGGAGGATCTGGTCTTCCAGGCAGGCGTATCAGAAGTCACACAGGGGGTTAGTATGTAAGTAATTGAGAGTTTTTAAGGTACAGGGAAATATGACGGGATTGTCGGATGCTTTTGAGCACTAAAATGTCTCAATACACCAAGGCCAGAATTTGGTAGCGCTGGTGAATTCCCATTTGTCTCCTAGAGATGGGTGAGCGCTTGAACAGGGTATTTTTGCTTAAGGCGTCCACGAGACAAAAGATGGGCCACCAGAAGGCGAGACAGTCCTTATTGAAACTCATACATAACAGCACACGTGATTTCTGTTTACGGCCTCACCATGTAAGAATTGTAAGTGGGTAATTTAAGGTAACTAGTACAAAGGTATTATTTGAGTGAGGAGAACTGGTCTGAGTTGTGAACTAGTATTAAGTAGAATATGGTCTACTGGAACTTAAGAAGACAGGGCGATTACGGCACAGAAATATTTGGTGTTATATGTAATGCGCACTTACTGTTTTTTTTTCAGAAGTCAATATTAATTTTGTATAATATACAGAGATATTATGTATTATGGTCACGATGCGCCGCCACAATAGTGTGTTCGTGTGCTCAGTGAGATCAGTGAGATTAAATTTCACCAGAACGAAGGAACCTCCAGTGAAATTAGGAAGTTATATGGTGATATATATAAATATCAGAACACCTTTGATGCGTGTGATGTGACATCATATATACATAGTGCACACACATTATTTATGTCTATTTTTCCCGACATAGAGATCTTTGAGAGGCAGAAATATCCGTGGAACATTGATATAAGTGAAAAACATTGGACTGATTGCACAGGGCAATCCAAAATGACAACAGACTTTGACGCAAAGTGCGTAAAGAAAATTATGAGTGTATATATATATATGTAATTTAGGGTGATTTAATTTATGTAATATGTATTTTGGATGGGGATTTTATTAACGTGTCTGGGATAATCGCATAATGGACTGTCGTCACGGTAAATCATCCGATGATCCGAGGCGAATATGTAACGTGTTTTTCGAGGATATTTTACGCCACTGACATAAGTCAGTAGGAAGCCATTCAATATTTATTTACGCGGCAAATTGTTCAGCCAAGAGAAGTTTTCTTGTAACTTATTATTATTATTAACTTATTATTATTATTAGGGTATTTTTTGGAGCATTTGTTTATAAAATTATAAGTATACAGATAGGTTTTCGATGTTATAGAAAACACTATCAAGCGAATTATTACGAACAACATTATCGCGGAAAATTATATGATTACGGAATTTTTCGGAGTTTTGTCAGTTAGGGTATTGTGAGAGAGATGAGTCACTGGGAATTCAGCAACAGGCTTATTCTTGTCGAGAAGCGTGACGCAAGTGGGGTTGCTGCTTCAAGAAAAGGCGAAATGGCCTGGACCGGTAATCGACATCTTCGTCGAGCCGAGTGTATTGACCCTGAGGAGGGGAGTATCGCGTGGTGGCACAGCCAATCAGTGGAGAGCGGGCGAGAAGAAGACGGCACCAGAGAGGGGAGGCGACGAGTGCATATATGGTTTGCGCGCCGAGGAGGCAGGAGGATTATCTTTATAAAACTTGACCAGTGTGGTTGTCGTGTGGTTGGTTCCGGTGTGACCGGACCATAAATTAACATTGCTACAAGTATCTCTTCAACTAACGAAGAAGATGACGACGTCCAGAAGGCTGTGGGAAGCTCTCTTCAACATCCAGTACGAGGGAAATGCTACGGCAATTTCCAATGGTAAGCGCGAATGACCCAGAACTACGTAATCTCTCGTCTCTTTGTTTCATATTCAGTATTTCAGTAACTTCATAGCTTAGGAATAAGAGTAAAATCAGTAATTCATCCGACTCCGTTTTCACGTAATTCTCTGGCGGTAATATTCAAATCGCAACGCTCCAATTTAAATTTAAACTTATTATTACGATTATTAATTTTGCCATACTTGTTTTTTTATATATGATAAATTCATTTCTTTTATCCATGCAATCTTTGCTTTCAGTAGGTAGCATTAGATATAGACCAAATTCCTTCTCCTGATACAATTGTTAGTTGGGTTAAAGATCAAATCCTACCACGATCTGAGTGAAAAGATTCTTGAAGGTGTTCTACCAGAGCTAGGTGTTGTTAAATATAAATTTAGATTTCAACATAGCGTTGAGGTCTTGGCGCCCATTAATACAACATTTCTTAGTCAGAGCATGACGAATAGAAATAAACAGTGTCATCACTCCGCTACTTAAGCATTGTAGTTCATGGTCCAGCCAGTGTGTGGCGCGGAAGTCGCGCCGAACCATAAGCACGTGTGACAGTAACCCACGAGGTTAGTACTGTAATATCCTGTGCGCGAGAAGTCATATTATTCGAGGGAATTTGTTTCTTTGTAATAGTTTACGAGTGTCTGTGCAGTGCTTTGTGTGTGCAAACAACTAAGTTTTCTGTTGTTTCGGGAAAATGTCGTAATGATTTGTTCCTGGAAGTAAATCGGGTTACGAAGAAAATCTGATGGTAGACATTTTTTCACACCGCCAAAAGAAACAAATCTGTTTGCGAAATGGGCGAGAGTTATTCCGTGGAAAGATAAGCAATTGTCGATCAAAAATAGAATCTGTGACGAGCGTTTTTCGGAAGATTTAATTATTATAAAGGCGGACTGTTTCGTAGTGAACTATGACAACGTGGAAATTCCTCGCGTGAAGTGAAAATTAAAACCGGGATCAGTACCTCACATTTTTCAAAATTTACCGAAATATCTATCCACTGATGTAAAATCACGAAAGGCGCCCAGTAGGATACGGAATGAAGGCAGCCTTCCATGGTTACTTGTTCTATTTCGTGTCATCCTTACCTAAAACGAAAAAAATCCGTCTTAATAATAATAAGACTAAAATAATAATAGTTGTTGATTCTTTAGGGACTTAACGACATCATGGTCACGTAGCCCCGTGTATTTGGGTTTGTTTAGAATTCGTCTGATAACCTGTGTCATTATGATGTCTGAAGTAGTGTGTGTATTTGGAATTGAGGTAGGATTTGGGTAGGAAGCGGCCGTGTCTTTCAGTTAGGTACCATCCCGGCATTTGCCTGGAGGAGAAGTGGGAAACCACGGAAATCCACTTACAGGATAGCTGAGGTAGGAATCGAACGCGCCTCTTAACATTTTTGCCTCACGAGGCTGAGTGAACACCGTTCCAGCCCTCAGACCAGTATTAAATTTATTGGCAGAGCTGGGAATCGAACCCGGACTTACGTGGTGATAGCCAAGTGGCCAAGAATGAGTCGGACATATAATAATAATAATGGCCAACCTGCCAATAAAATAAACGGTCATCCAATTCTTCGCTTCCGTTACCGTCCTTCTGATCTTCGGATCTTGTTTCAACTTTGTCTTCAGTATCAGAGTCACAAATTCCTTTGAAATTACTGAATCATGAACTAGATATTCGTTATCTTTCATTAGACGGTGACACGCTTCATCTGCATCCCTAGGTTTTCGTAAGGCGCAATCTCCTTACTGATATTAACTAAGGCAACATACTAAGCCAAATAATCGGTATAACAGCACACCTGCCACTCACTGACAGAATGTAACATCATTGGGAGCGCTGGTACTATCAACCTCACGCTGACAAAATGTTACACGTGTTAAAGTTATTTTTAGGCACGCTATTTCACAACTCCAGAAAAATGCTTACTAAGGTTTGGTGTAAGACGTCACGAGACGATAAGATCATAACTTGAACTGTTGGCTTGATATTAAAACTAATATAACGAACCATGGAGCTGTCAGACCAATGCGCGACTAACGGAGGGTTTTAAACGATAGTTCTACATGGGGACTGAGAATATTAATAATAACTTTATGACAGTATTATTCATAAGTCTAAACACACAATTTGTTGTAATCAGAGTAACCGCAGCCTTCGTAAAGAGGTTTACGTAGCCCAGCGCGTATCCCACTATTGAACAGCAGACTGTGTAGCGTTGGGGATCAGCGCCGCTAGCGCTAGCCGAGCGGGGCGTGGTTGAACTCGGTGAGTGATAACACTATTTATGTCTATTCGTCATGGTCAGAGTAAATATTTCAAAGTGCAAGGCAGGGCTAGTAAAAGCGTTTCACTTGTCACCCAACGTAAAGAACCCGTTTCAATTAGCACACAACAGTGAGCCCTAGAGAAACCATTACTCTGTGTCACTCCACTAGTAGTAATACCTACACTGTATAACACTACACTAGGTGCAATTGCACCACACTGTGTCACTCCACTAGTAGTAATACCTATACTGTATAACACTACACTAGGAGCTATTGCACCACACTGTGTCACTACACTAGTAGTAATACCTACACTGTATAACACTACACTATGTGCTATTGCACCACACTGTGTCACTCCACTAGTAGCAATACCTACACTGTATAACACTACACTAGGAGCTATTGAAACACACTGTGTCACTCCACTAGTAGTAATACCTACACTGTATAACATTACACTAGGAGCTATTGCACCACACTGCCCCAATCCACTAGTAGAAATACCTACACTGTATAACACTACACTAGGAGCTATTGCACGACACTGTGTCACTCCACCAGTAGTAATACCTACACTGAATAACACTACACTTGGAGCTATTGCACCACACTGTGTCACTCCACTAGTAGTAATACCTACACTGTATAACATTACACTATGTGCTACTGCACCACACTGTGTCACTCCACTAGTAGCAATAACAACACTGTATAACATTACGCTATGTGCTACTGCACCACACTGTGTCACTCCACTAGAAGTAATACCAACACTGTATAACACTACACTAGGTGCTATTGCACCACACGGTGTCACTCCACTAGTAGTAATACCAACACTGTATAACATTACACTATGTGCTATTACACCACACTGTGTCACTCCACTAGTAGCAATACCAACACTGTATAACATTACACTCTGTGCTATTGCACCACACTGTGTCACTCCACTAGTAGCAATACCTACACAGTATAACATTACACTAGGAGCTATTGCACCACACTGTGTCACTCCACTAGTAGTAATACCTACACTGTATAACACTACACTAGGAGCTATTGCACCACACTGAGTCACTCCACTAGTGGTAATACCTACACTGAATAACATTACACTATGTGCTACTGCACCACACTGTGTCACTCCACTAGTATTAATACCTACACGGTATAACATTACACTAGGAGATATTGCACCACACTGCCCCACTCCACTAGTAGTAATACCTACACTGTATAACACTACACTAGGAGCTATTGCACCAAACTGTGTCACTCCACTAGTAGCAATACCAAAACTGTATAACATTACATTATGTGCTACTGCACCACACTGTGTCACTCCACTAGTAGCAATACCTACACTGTATAACACTACACTAGGTGCTAATGCAACACACTGTCCCACTCCACTAGTAGCAATACCCACACTGTATAACATTACGCTATGTGCTACTGCACCACACTGGGTCACTCCAACAGTAGTAATACCTACACTGTATAACACTACACTAGGAGCTATTGCACCACACTGTGTCACTCCACCAGTAGTAATACCTACACTGTATAACATTACACTAGGTGCTATTGCACCACATTGTGTCACTCCACTAGTGGCAATACCAACACTGTATAACGTTACACTAGGTGCTATTGCACCATACTGTGTCACTCCACTAGTAGTAATACCTACACTGTATAACACTACACTAGGAGCTATTGCACCACACTGTGTCACTCCACTAGTAGCAATACCTACACTGTATAACACTACACTAGGAGCTATAGCACCACACTGTGTCACTCCACTAGTAGTAATACCAACACTGTATAACATTACGCTATGTGCTACTGCACCACACTGTGTCACTCCACTAGTAGTAATGCCTACACTGTATAACACTACACTAGGAGCTATTGCACCAAACTGTGTCACTCCACTAGTAGTAATACCAACACTGTATAACATTTCGCTATGTGCTACTGCACCACACTGTGTCACTCCACTAGTAGTAATACCAACACTGTATAACACTACACTAGGAGCTATTGCACCACACTGTGTCACTCCACTAGTAGTAATACCTACACTGTATAACATTACACTATGTGCTATTGCACCACACTGTGTCACTCCACTAGTAGTAATACCAACACTGTATAACTTTACGCTATGTGCTACTGCACCACACATTGTCACTCCACTAGTAGTAATACCAACACTGTATAACACTACACTAGGTGCTATCGCACCACACTATGTCACTCCACTAGTAGTAATACGGTACCTACACTGTATAACACTACATTGGGAGCTATTGCACCACACTGTGTCACTCCACTAGTAGTAATACCTACACTGTATAACATTACACTAGGAACTATTGCAACACACTGTGTCACTCCACTAGTAGTAATACCTACACTGTATAACATTACACTAGGTGCTATTGCACCACACTGTATCACTCCACTAGTAGCAATACCAACACTGTATAACACTAAACTAGGTGCTATTGCACCACACTGTATCACCCACTAGTAGCAATACCAACACTATATAACACTACACTAGGAGCTATTGCACCACACTGTGTCACTCCACTAGTAGAAATACCAACACTGTATAACATTACGCTATGTGCTACTGCACCACACTGTGTCACTCCACTAGTAGTAATACCTACACTGTATAACATTACACTAGGTGCTACTGCACCACACAGTGTCACTCCACTAGTAGTAATAATTACACTGTATAACATTACACTAGGTGCTATTGCATCACACTGTATCACACCATTAGTAGCAATACCAACACTGTATAACACTACACTAGGAGCTATTGCACCACACTGTGTCACTCCACTAGTAGCAATACCAACACTGAATAACACTACACTATGTGCTATTGCACCACACTGTATCGCTCCACTAGTAGCAATACCAACACTGTATAACACTACACAAGGAGCTATTGCACCACACTCTGTCACTCCACTAGTAGTAATACCAACACTGCATAACATTACGCTATGTGCGACTGCACCACACTGTGTCACTCCACTAGTAGTTATACCCACACTGTAAAACATTGCACTAGGTGCTATTGCACCAAACTGTATCACTCCACTAGTAGCAATACCAACACTGTATAACACTACACTAGGTGCTATCGCACCGCACTGTATCACTCCACTAGTAGCAATACCAACACTGTATAACACTACACTAGGAGCTATTGCACCACACTGTATCACTCCACTAGTAGTAATACCAACACTGTATAACATTACACTATGTGCTACTGCACCACACTGTGTCACTCCACTGGTAGTAATACCAACACTGTATAACATTACACTATATGCTATTAGCACCACACTGTGTCACTCCACTAGTAGTAATACCAACACTGTATAACATTACGCTATGTGCTACTGCCCCACACTGTGTCACTCCACTAGTAGTAATACCAACACTGTATAACACTACACTAGGTGCTATTGCACCACACTGTGTCACTCCACTAGTAGTAATACCTACACTGTATAACACTACAGTAGGAGCTATTTGCACCACACTGTGTCACTCCACTAGTAGTAATACCTACAATGTATAACATTACACTTGGTGCTATTGCACCACTCTGTGTCACTCCACTAGTAGTAATACCTACACTGTATAACACTACAATAAGTGCTATTGCACCACACTGTGTCACTCCACTAGTAGTAATACCTACACTGTATAACATTACACTAGGTGCTATTGCACCACACTGTGTCACTCCACTAGTAGTAATACATACACAGTATAACATTACACTATGTGCTATTGCACCACACTGTGTCACTCCACTAGTAGCAATACCTACACTGTATAACACTACACTAGGAACTATTGTACCACACTGTGTCACTCCACTAGTAGTAATACCTACACGGTATAACACTACACTAGGAGCTATTGCACCACACTGTGTCATTCCACTATTAGCAATACCAACACTGTATAACACTGCACTAGGAGCTATTGCACCACACTGTGTCACTCCACTAGTAGCAATACCTACACTGTATAACATTACGCTATGTGCTACTGCACCACACTGTGTCACTCCACTAGTAGTAATACCTACACTGTATAACATTACACTAGGTGCTATTGCACCTCACTGTATCACTCCACTAGTAGCAATACCAACACTGTATAACACTACACTAGGAGCTATTGTACCACATTGTGTCACTCCACTAGTAGTAATACCTACACTGTATAACATTACACTAGGTGCTATTGCACCACACTGTGTCACTCCACAAGTAGTAATACCTACACTGTATAACATTACACTATGTGCTATTGCACCACACTGTGTCACTCCACTAGTAGCAATACCTACACTGTATAACATTACACTATGTGCCATTGCACCACACCGTGTCACTCCACTAGTAGCAATACCTACACTGTATAACATTACACTAGGAGCTATTGCACCACACTCTGTCACTCCACTAGTAGTAATACATACACTGTATAACACTACACTAGGAGCTATTGCACCACACTGTGTCACTCCACAAGTAGCAATACCAACACTGTATAACACTACACTAGGAGCTATTGCACCACACTGTGTCACTCCACTAGTAGCAATACCTACACTGTATAACATTATTCTATGTGCTCTGCACCACACTGTATCACTCCACTAGTAGTAATACCTACACAGTATAACACTACACTAGGAGCTATTTCACCACACTGTGTCACTCCTTTAGTATTAATACCTACACTGTATAACATTACACTATGTGCAATTGCACCACACTGTGTCACTCCACTAGTAGTAATACCAACACTGTATAACATTACGCTATGTGCTACTGCACCACACTGTGTCACTTCCCTATTAGTAATACCAACACTGTATAACACTACACTAGGTGCTATTGCACCACACTGTGTCACTCCACTAGTAGTAATACCTACACTGTATAACACTACACTAGGAGCTATTGCACCACACTGTGTCACTCCACTAGTAGTAATACCTACACTGTATAACATTACACTAGGTGCTATTGCACCACACTGTGTCACTCCACTAGTAGTAATACCTACACTGTCCAACACTACACTAGGAGCTATTGCACCACACTGTGTCACTCCACTAGTAGTAATACCTACACTGTATAACACTACACTAAGCGCTATTGCACCACACTGTGTCACTCCACTAGTAGTAATACCTACACTGTATAACATTACACTAGGAGCTATTGCACCTTACTGTGTCACTGCACTAGTAGTAATACCTACACTGTATTACACTACACTAGGAACTATCGCACCACACTCTGTCACTCCACTAGTAGTAATACATACACTGTATAACACTACACTAGGAGCTATTGCACCACACTGTGTCACTCCACTAGTAGCAATACCTACACTGTATAACATTACACTAGGAGCTATTGCACCACACTCTGTCACTCCACTAGTAGTAATACATACACTGTATAACACTACACTAGGAGCTATTGCACCACACTGTGTCACTCCACTAGTAGCAATACCTACACTGTATAACATTACGCTATGTGCTACTGCACCACACTGTATCACTCCACTAGTAGTAATACCTACACAGTATAACACTACACTAGGAGCTATTTCACCACACTGTGTCACTCCTTTAGTAGTAATACCTACACTGTATAACATTACACTATGTGCAATTGCACCACACTGTGTCACTCCACTAGTAGTAATACCTACACTGTATAACATTACACTAGGTGCTATTGCACCACACTGTGTCACTCCACTAGAAGTAATACCTACACTGTGTAACATTACACTAGGTGCTATGGCACCACACTGTATCACTCCACTAGTAGCAATACCAACACTGTATAACACTGCACTAGGAGCTATTGCACCACACTGTGGCACACCACTAGTAGCAATACCTACACTGTATAACATTACGCTATGTGCTACTGCACTTCACTGTGTCACTCCACTAGTAGTAATACCTACACTGTATAACATTACACTAGGTGCTATTGCACCACACTGTATCACTCCACTAGTAGCAATACCAACACTGTATAACATTACACTAGGAGCTATTGTACCACATTGTGTCACTCCACTAGTAGTAATACCTACACTGTATAACATTACACTAGGTGCTATTGCACCACACTGTGTCACTCCACTAGTAGTAATACCTACACTGTATAACATTACACTATGTGCTATTGCACCACACTGTGTCACTCCACTAGTAGCAATACCTACACTGTATAACATTACACTATGTGCCATTGCACCACACTGTGTCACTCCACTAGTAGCAATACCTACACTGTATAACATTACACTAGGAGCTATTGCACCACACTCTGTCACTCCACTAGTAGTAATACATACACTGTATAACACTACACTAGGAGCTATTGCACCACACTGTGTCACTCCACTAGTAGCAATACCTACACTGTATAACATTACACTAGGAGCTATTGCACCACACTCTGTCACTCCACTAGTAGTAATACATACACTGTATAACACTACACTAGGAGCTATTGCACCACACTGTGTCACTCCACTAGTAGCAATACCTACACTGTATAACATTACGCTATGTGCTACTGCACCACACTGTATCACTCCACTAGTAGTAATACCTACACAGTATAACACTACACTAGGAGCTATTTCACCACACTGTGTCACTCCTTTAGTAGTAATACCTACACTGTATAAATTTACACTATGTGCAATTGCACCACACTGTGTCACTCCACTAGTAGTAATACCAACACTGTATAACATTACGCTATGTGCTACTGCACCACACTGTGTCACTCCCCTATTAGTTATACCAACACTGTATAACACTACACTAGGTGCCCACTACTCTTTCTTCTATATATCAATGATATAACACAGAACGTTCATTCACATAAGGAAATTTTGTTTGCGGACGATACAACACTCGTAATAAAAGGTGAAACTAAACAGGTCATACAGCAGTCTGCTGACTCCGTTACAGGAGAATTAACCAAATGGTCACAAGATAATCGCCTCATAATAAACTATAAAAAGACAGTATGTCTAAATTTCCACACTATACAGAATAGGAATCCTGCGATGCCCAATATAACATTAAATGGTCATCAAATAGAAAATAAATCAGAAATAAAGTTTTTAGGACTATGGATACAACAAGACTTGAAATGGAATAAACATATACAATATCTGAATACTAAACTGAACTCGATGTGCTTTGCGTTACGTATTTTGAAAACCTGCACTAGCATGCACACATTAAGAAATACTTATTTTGCTTATTTCCATTCATACTTAAGATATGGGATCATATTTTGGGGTATGTCGCCAGATGTACTAAGCACGTTTAGGATACAAAAGAGAGCGATTAGAATTATGGCAAATGTAAACTCGAGAGAATCATGTAGACCTCTGTTTAAAGATTTAAACATTCTCCCACTGCCCTGCATATATATCTTTGAAAGTATTATGTTTTTTAAAAAGAATTTAATGAATAAAGATGTTTTTCTTAAAACAAACAATGATGTTCATAGGCATAACACAAGACAAAATCAAAACATTTATATTTCACACACACACACAAGCATATATCAAAAAGGAACTTTTCACACTGGAGTTAAATTATACAATAAACTACCCCAGTATATAAAACTGGCCCCAAAAATAAAAACCTTTGATAGAATGTTGAAAGCTTATCTGCAGTGCCATTGTTTTTACTCAGTAGTTGAATATTTTAGCGTATAGGAGTGATGGAATCTATAACTATATTTTACTTTTTTTATTTAATTTTAATACCTAGCTGTATGTTGTTGTATTTATAGAATTAAGTTTTCATATTATGATAATAGAGTGAGGTGTAAATAGTTGTGCAATAAGATTGTATCTATTAAGATTTGCTATTATAATAAGTTATAAATAGTTATAATCTTAGTAATATATACCTGTTAGTTCTTTTATTTTATGCATGTAAATTCTGACGTGTCCTATATCAAAAATGTATTGAATGCATGTATTTGATCAAATGGAATTAATAAAAATCTATCTATCTATCTATCTATTGCACCACACTGTGTCACTCCACTAGTAGTAATACCTACACTGTATAACACTACACTAGGAGCTATTGCACCACACTGTGTCACTCCACTAGTAGTAATACCTACACTGTATAACATTACACTAGGTGCTATTGCACCACACTGTGTCACTCCACTAGTAGTAATACCTACACTGTCCAACACTACACTAGGAGCTATTGCACCACACTGTGTCACTCCACTAGTAGTAATACCTACACTGTATAACATTACACTAAGTTGTGGTGTTTGAAGCCATATTTTCAGTGTTGCCTTAGTAAACCAGAGTTTAGTGCTTTTCAGTCGGTCAACACGAATGTACCCAAAAGAGATGGGTTATGCCCTAATCCTGAAATAAATTACATGAGATTAATAAAACACTAGGATGACCAGTTTCGATCGTCAAGCGATCATCATCAGATCCAATACACTTAGGCTATAAAATCTATGTTTGAAATACAGGTGAAAATATTTACAATATGTACAATTATTTAGTTGCAGTATTGGTACTGCAACTGTCAGTGTATGCTAAATGCAGTATATATGTTAGGTGAAATGCTAAATGGTGATGGCTATCCGGAGATTGTACTTTAGAGAGATTATATGGTTGTAAACTATGGTTAAACTATACAATTTTAGGCTAACTACTTATCTGATTGTCTTCCGTACTACAGCTATTCGCAGTTTCCGTTCTCACTTGAACTCGCTGTGCGGCCGACTGCGGTGGTTATCTTAACGACTGGTTTTTCCCTGCCTTCCCCCCCTGTCCCTACGTGCTGTGGGGAGTGATCGCGATGTGTTTATGTGAGGTGTTGCCAACCTAGATAAGATGTATGTTATTGAATGAGGTGGATCTACAACTATTAAAGACCGTGGATTAGTCCTCGCCACGCGTGGAGCATAACCCATTCGAACTAAGCGTTGACGGTCTTATGAGGACGTCCCGGCACCTTTAATACTGCCTCTAATATGGGCCTTGGTGTATTGCAGAAGAAAAAGTACATCGTACACCTGATCCAGATAACATTTACCTATTAAAAACCCCCTAATTTCCCCCCTTTTTTTTATCTAGCTTGGCTGTGTCGCTAAATTGAGTTTTGTTTCCGACAGGGTGTGTTTTTTAGTAGCGTGAAGAGGGGTGAGCTCTCCATGAACGTGTGTTCATTTAGATTGTTGGGATTGTTTCGTTTGGCTAGGTGTATCTCGATTGCTTCCTTTATGTCAAGAGCTCTGCCTTTCGATTCGTGATGGATTATTTTAAGGTCCGACTCTATGTTGGTAAAGCTATGCCCTGTGTCACACATATGTTCGCACACGGCTGAATGTGTTCCGTATCTTATCGCATTTCTATGTTCATTATAACGTGTGTCTACTCGCCTTCCACTCTGCCCGATGTAATTAGCTTGACAATCGGTGTCTTGGCACGTTATAGAATATACCCCTGACCTTGAATACGGGTCACGTTTATTTAGATTACTATTTAGGAGGTGCCTAGCGGTTGTGTTTTTCGTTGTGAAAGCTATCTTTATGCCTTGCTTTTTGAATAGGTTAGTGATTTTATATGTATTCGCATTCACATAGTTGAAACGCGCAAATTTTTTCTCATTACTGTCCGGTTTGGGAATCGTTTTATCTTTATTTTTATGTTTGGCTATAATTTGATTTATTTTGCTTGGCGAGAAGTTGTTTTCCCTTGCTATTTGCATAATAGTTCTTATTTCCTTATTATAGTTGTCTTTTGACATGGGTATGTTTAAAGCCCTGTGCACCATTGAATTGAAACCCGCTAGTTTGTGCGTACTGGGGTGATTAGACTGATTGTCGATTGCATGCGAGGTTTGTGTTGCTTTCCGGAATATGGAATATGAAAGGTCGTTGTCTTTACGTTCAATAGTTATATCGAGATAATTTATTTTCCGGTCTATTTCGGATTCCTTAGTGAATTTGATAGAATGGTGAAGGCTATTAATGGATTGGAGAATTGTTTCTTCGCTAGTTAGTTCGGTATCGTAGATGCAAATTACATCATCTACGTATCTTTTCCATATTACTATTCCCTTTGTTGAAGTCTTTTCTAAGAACGCATTTTCTAGTGCATTGATGAAGATGTCAGCGATTAACCCACTTAGTGGCGATCCCATTGCTAGGCCTTCTCTCTGTGTGTATATTTTATTGTCGAATTGAAACACGTTTTGGGTGAGAACGACCCTCAGTAATCTCACAATCTCTTCAATTTCTTTTGCCGAATTGTTGGATTTTAAGTTGTTTTCGATAGTGTTGATTGCTTCAATAATCGGAATATTGGTGTACATGTTAGTTACGTCGAAGGATACTAGCCTGAAGCTAGGTTTCATTTGTAGGGTGTTCAATGCTGTTACTAGTTCTGTTGTGTTCTTTACAGAGTTGTTTTTGTCGTTGGAAAGACGGCATTTTAAGATTTTTAGTAACTCTTTGCTGATTTTGTAATTAGGGGCATTCCTACAATTGACTATTGGTCTCATTGGGCATTCCTTTTTGTGTATTTTTGGTTGTCCCCTCAATGACGGTATTTTCGGGTTCATGTTTATTAGTTTTGATTTTTCGGCTTTGGTCAGTATGTATTCTGTTTCTTTTAGCGCACTTTTTATTTGTTTTTGGAATTTGTTGGTGGGGTCTTTTGTTAATTCCTTGATTTCGTTGTTGTTTAGGAATTCGACTGTTTTTTCAATGTATTCTGTTTTGTTCAAAATTACTGTAGTGTTTCCCTTATCTGCTTTTGTGATGATTAAGTCATGTTCTTTTATTTTTTGTTTCAACGACTTTATTTCTTTGAATTGTTTGTTGTTTTGAATGTTATTGCTATCGCCCTCTCGTTTGAGGATTTTTTTGGCTTCGTTGGTGGCGAGATTTTTGGTTAATTCCCTGTCTTCTGCTGGGAGCTTGTGACTGGCTATCTCAATATCTGTGATTAACTGTTTTATATTGTGGTTCGTGTGTGCGTCTGTGCAGTTGTATTTCAAACCTTTGTCTAACATATTCATTTCACCTTGAGAAAAGGTTACGTTCGTTCTGTTGTTTACTCTGCTGTGGAAATTGAATTCATTGTTATTCGTGTGTTGTTCGTTAGATTGATGGTTCTGTGTTTCTCCTAGTTTTCTTAATTTATTTTCTAGCGTTTCATGCTTCCTCGTTGCTCTGATTTTGATGGTGTCACCACAATGTTCACGGCTAGTCAGGCAAATCGTGAAGCCAAGAAATTCAAATCACTCAGGCTTAAACTCATGAATTTAGACAAGTCAATTTGGTTCAACAAAAAATGTATAGAACTAAACCTCACCCCTAAATACGTACCAATTAAAACCGTACCGAACACACCAGCCTCGATCATTTCAACTAAACAAGCCAAAGCGCTTTGGATAAAAAACGAATTAAGATTTGCATACATAAGAAAGCAAAAAATTAACCAACAATTATACGACATTCAATTGCAACTAAGTAATTTCTGGCACGCAGCCCAATGGGACAGCTTCACCGAACACCTACATGACACCATCAAAATCAGAGCAACGAGGAAGCATGAAACGCTAGAAAATAAATTAAGAAAACTAGGAGAAACACAGAACCATCAATCTAACGAACAACACACGAATAACAATGAATTCAATTTCCACAGCAGAGTAAACAACAGAACGAACGTAACCTTTTCTCAAGGTGAAATGAATATGTTAGACAAAGGTTTGAAATACAACTGCACAGACGCACACACGAACCACAATATAAAACAGTTAATCACAGATATTGAGATAGCCAGTCACAAGCTCCCAGCAGAAGACAGGGAATTAACCAAAAATCTCGCCACCAACGAAGCCAAAAAAATCCTCAAACGAGAGGGCGATAGCAATAACATTCAAAACAACAAACAATTCAAAGAAATAAAGTCGTTGAAACAAAAAATAAAAGAACATGACTTAATCATCACAAAAGCAGATAAGGGAAACACTACAGTAATTTTGAACAAAACAGAATACATTGAAAAAACAGTCGAATTCCTAAACAACAACGAAATCAAGGAATTAACAAAAGACCCCACCAACAAATTCCAAAAACAAATAAAAAGTGCGCTAAAAGAAACAGAATACATACTGACCAAAGCCGAAAAATCAAAACTAATAAACATGAACCCGAAAATACCGTCATTGAGGGGACAACCAAAAATACACAAAAAGGAATGCCCAATGAGACCAATAGTCAATTGTAGGAATGCCCCTAATTACAAAATCAGCAAAGAGTTACTAAAAATCTTAAAATGCCGTCTTTCCAACGACAAAAACAACTCTGTAAAGAACACAACAGAACTAGTAACAGCATTGAACACCCTACAAATGAAACCTAGCTTCAGGCTAGTATCCTTCGACGTAACTAACATGTACACCAATATTCCGATTATTGAAGCAATCAACACTATCGAAAACAACTTAAAATCCAACAATTCGGCAAAAGAAATTGAAGAGATTGTGAGATTACTGAGGGTCGTTCTCACCCAAAACGTGTTTCAATTCGACAATAAAATATACACACAGAGAGAAGGCCTAGCAATGGGATCGCCACTAAGTGGGTTAATCGCTGACATCTTCATCAATGCACTAGAAAATACGTTCTTAGAAAAGACTTCAACAAAGGGAATAGTAATATGGAAAAGATACGTAGATGATGTAATTTGCATCTACGATACCGAACTAACTAGCGAAGAAACAATTCTCCAATCCATTAATAGCCTTCACCATTCTATCAAATTCACTAAGGAATCCGAAATAGACCGGAAAATAAATTATCTCGATATAACTATTGAACGTAAAGACAACGACCTTTCATATTCCATATTCCGGAAAGCAACACAAACCTCGCATGCAATCGACAATCAGTCTAATCACCCCAGTACGCACAAACTAGCGGGTTTCAATTCAATGGTGCACAGGGCTTTAAACATACCCATGTCAAAAGACAACTATAATAAGGAAATAAGAACTATTATGCAAATAGCAAGGGAAAACAACTTCTCGCCAAGCAAAATAAATCAAATTATAGCCAAACATAAAAATAAAGATAAAACGATTCCCAAACCGGACAGTAATGAGAAAAAATTTGCGCGTTTCAACTATGTGAATGCGAATACATATAAAATCACTAACCTATTCAAAAAGCAAGGCATAAAGATAGCTTTCACAACGAAAAACACAACCGCTAGGCACCTCCTAAATAGTAATCTAAATAAACGTGACCCGTATTCAAGGTCAGGGGTATATTCTATAACGTGCCAAGACACCGATTGTCAAGCTAATTACATCGGGCAGAGTGGAAGGCGAGTAGACACACGTTATAATGAACATAGAAATGCGATAAGATACGGAACACATTCAGCCGTGTGCGAACATATGTGTGACACAGGGCATAGCTTTACCAACATAGAGTCGGACCTTAAAATAATCCATCACGAATCGAAAGGCAGAGCTCTTGACATAAAGGAAGCAATCGAGATACACCTAGCCAAACGAAACAATCCCAACAATCTAAATGAACACACGTTCATGGAGAGCTCACCCCTCTTCACGCTACTAAAAAACACACCCTGTCGGAAACAAAACTCAATTTAGCGACACAGCCAAGCTAGATAAAAAAAGGGGGGAAATTAGGGGGTTTTTAATAGGTAAATGTTATCTGGATCAGGTGTACGATGTACTTTTTCTTCTGCAATACACCAAGGCCCATATTAGAGGCAGTATTAAAGGTGCCGGGACGTCCTCATAAGACCGTCAACGCTTAGTTCGAATGGGTTATGCTCCACGCGTGGCGAGGACTAATCCACGGTCTTTAATAGTTGTAGATCCACCTCATTCAATAACATACATCTTATCTAGGTTGGCAACACCTCACATAAACACATCGCGATCACTCCCCACAGCACGTAGGGACAGGGGGGGAAGGCAGGGAAAAACCAGTCGTTAAGATAACTACCGCAGTCGGCCGCACAGCGAGTTCAAGTGAGAACGGAAACTGCGAATAGCTGTAGTACGGAAGACAATCAGATAAGTAGTTAGCCTAAAATTGTATAGTTTAACCATAGTTTACAACCATATAATCTCTCTAAAGTACAATCTCCGGATAGCCATCACCATTTAGCATTTCACCTAACATATATACTGCATTTAGCATACACTGACAGTTGCAGTACCAATACTGCAACTAAATAATTGTACATATTGTAAATATTTTCACCTGTATTTCAAACATAGATTTTATAGCCTAAGTGTATTGGATCTGATGATGATCGCTTGACGATCGAAACTGGTCATCCTAGTGTTTTATTAATCTCATGTAATTTATTTCAGGATTAGGGCATAACCCATCTCTTTTGGGTACATTCGTGTTGACCGACTGAAAAGCACTAAACTCTGGATTACACTAAGTGCTATTGCACCACACTGTGTCACTCCACTAGTAGTAATACCTACACTGTATAACATTACACTAGGAGCTATTGCACCACACTGTGTCACTCCACTAGTAGTATTACCTACACTGTATTACACTACACTAGGAACTATTGCACCACACTGTGTCACTCCACTAGTAGTAACACCTACGCTGTATAACACTACACTAGGAG
This sequence comes from Meconema thalassinum, assembly GCA_946902985.2. Classification (NCBI taxonomy): domain Eukaryota; kingdom Metazoa; phylum Arthropoda; class Insecta; order Orthoptera; family Tettigoniidae; genus Meconema; species Meconema thalassinum. The sequence continues at coordinate 1,077,050,714 of OX336389.2, forward strand.
CTATTGCACCAGTCTGTGTCATTCTACTAGTAGCCATACCAACACTGTATAACACTGCACTAGGAGCTATTGAACCACACTGTGTCACTCCACTAGTAGTAATACCTACACTGTATAACATTACACTAGGTGCTATTGCACCACACTGTGTCACTCCACTAGAAGTAATACCTACACTGTGTAACATTACACTAGGTGCTATGGCACCACACTGTATCACTCCACTAGTAGCAATACCAACACTGTATAACACTACACTAGGAGCTATTGCACCACACTGTGTCACTCCACTAGTAGGAATACCTACACTGTATAACATTACACTAGGTGCTATTGCACCACGCTGTGTCACTCCACTAGAAGTAATACCTACACTGTATAACATTACACTATGTGCTATTGCACCACACTGTGTCACTCCACTAGTAGCAATACCTACACTGTATAACACTACACTAGGAACTATTGCACCACACTGTGTCACTCCACTAGTAGTAATACCTACACTGTATAACACTACACTATGAGCTATTCCACCACACTGTGTCATTCCACTATTAGCAATACCAACACTGTATAACACTGCACTAGGAGCTATTGCACCACACTGTGTCACTCCACTAGTAGCAATACCTACACTGTATAACATTACGCTATGTGCTACTGCACCACACTGTGTCACTCCACTAGTAGTAATACCTACACTGTATAACATTACACTAGGTGCTATTGCACCACACTGTATCACTCCACTAGTAGCAATACCAACACTGTATAACACTACACTAGGAGCTATTGTACCACATTGTGTCACTCCACTAGTAGTAATACCTACACTGTATAACATTACACTATGTGCTATTGCACCACACTGTGTCACTCCACTAGTAGCAATACCTACACTGTATAACATTACACTATGTGCTATTGCACCACACTGTGTCACTCCACTAGTAGCAATACCTACACTGTATAACATTACACTAGGAGCTATTGCACCACACTCTGTCAATCCACTAGTAGTAATACATACACTGTATAACACTACACTAGGAGCTATTGCACCACACTGTGTCACTCCACTAGTAGCAATACCAACACTGTATAACACTACACTAGGAGCTATTGCACCACACTGTGTCACTCCACTAGTAGCAATACCTACACTGTATAACATTATGCTATGTGCTCTGCACCACACTGTATCACTCCACTAGTAGTAATACCTACACAGTATAACACTACACTAGGAGCTATTTCACCACACTGTGTCACTCTTCTAGTAGTAATACCTACACTGTATAACATTACACTAAGTGCAATTGCACCACACTGTGTCACTCCACTAGTAGTAATACCAACACTGTATAACATTACGCTATGTGCTACTGCACCACACTGTGTCACTCCCCTATTAGTAATACCAACACTGTATAACACTACACTCGGTGCTATTGCACCACACTGTGTCACTCCACTAGTAGTAATACCTACACTGTATAACACTATTCTAGGAGCTATTGTACCACACTGTGTCACTCCACTAGTAGTAATACCTACACTGTATAACATTACACTAGGTGCTATTGCACCACACTGTGTCACTCCACTAGTAGTAATACCTACACTGTACAACACTACACTAGGAGCTATTGCACCACACTGTGTCACTCCACTAGTAGTAATACCTACACTGTATAACACTACACTAAGTGCTATTGCACCACACTGTGTCACTCCACTAGTAGTAATACCTACACTGTATAACATTACACTAGGAGCTATTGCACCACACTGTGTCACTCCACTAGTAGTAATACCTACACTGTATTACACTACACTAGGAACTATTGCACCACACTGTGTCACTCCACTAGTAGTAATACCTACGCTGTATAACACTACACTAGGAGCTATTGCACCAGTCTGTGTCCTTCTACTAGTAGCCATACCAACACTGTATAACACTGCACTAGGAGCTATTGCACCACACTGTGTCACTCCACTAGTAGCAATACCTTCACTGTATAACATTACGCTATGTGCTACTGCACCACACTGTATCACTCCACTAGTAGTAATACCTACACTGTGTAACATTACACTAGGTGCTATTGCACCACACTGTATCACTCCACTAGTAGCAATACCAACACTGTATAACACTACACTAGGAGCTATTGCACCACACTGTGTCACTCCACTAGTAGTAATACCTACACTGTATAACATTACACTAGGTGCTATTGCACCACACTGTGTCACTCCACTAGAAGTAATACCTACACTGTATAACATTACACTATGTGCTATTGCACCACACTGTGTCACTCCACTAGTAGCAATACCTACACTGTATAACACTACACTAGGAGCTATTGCACCACACTGTGTCACTCCACTAGTAGCAATACCAACACTGTATAATACTACACTAGGAGCTATTGCACCACACCATGTCACTCCACTAGTAGCAATACCTACACTGTATAACATTATGCTATATGATACTGCACCACACTGTGTCACTCCACTAGTAGCAATACCTACACTGTATAACATTATGCTATGTGATACTGCACCACACTGTGTCACTCCACTAGTAGTAATACCTACACTGTACAACACTTCACTAGGAGCTATTGCACCACACTGTAATGTTATACAGTGTAGGTATTACTACTAGTGGAGTGACACAGTGTGGTGCAGTAGCACATAGTGTAATGTTATACAGTGTAGGTATTACTACTAGTGGAGTGACACAGTGTGGTGCAATAGCTCCTAGTGTAGTGTTATACAGTGTATGTATTACTACTAGTGGAGTTACACAGTGTGGTGCAATAGCTCATAGTGTAGTGTTATACAGTGTAGGTATTACTACTAGTGGAGTGACACAGTGTGGTGCAATAGCTCATAGTGTAGTGTTATACAGTGTAGGTATTACTACTAGTGGAGTGGGACAGTGTGGTACAATAGCTCCTAGTGTAATGTTATACAGTGTTGGTATTGCTACTAGTGGAGTGACACAGTGTGGTGCAATAGCTCCTAGTGTAATGTTATACAGTGTAGGTATTACTACTAGTGGAGTGGGGCAGTGTGGTGCAATAGCTCTTAGTGTAATGTTATACACTGTAGGTATTACTACTAGTGGAGTGACACAGTGTGGTGCAATAGCACCTAGTGTAATGTTATACAGTGTTGGTATTGCTACTAGTGGAGTGACACAGTGTGGTGCAATAGCTCCTAGTGTTGTGTTATGATGATAGCAAACACTCGTCTCGAGTAGGTTGGCCTTCCAATGCTGAATGACTCTTCATCGATGAGTCCGGAGGTGACTAAGAAGCCCAATGCGGGAGAGACACAGTTTCCCGCAGTGATGACAGGTAGTATCAGGTCCAGGTGAGACATCCGCATTCATTCCCTGTCTTCTAATGAACACTCTGTTCTTTCTGCGCTGCCTCCGATCTTCTATCATACGTCGGCGGTTTTCTTCAAAAAGTATCGCACCACGATGAACAATTGATCTCCAGAATGAGCGATCAAGAGCTAAGGTCTCCCAGTTGTTGATATCAATATGGCACATTTGCATATTAGCCTTTAGTACGTCTTTGAATCGCTTCCTCGGACCTCCCACACAGCGCTTGCCCTCAGTTAGTTCAGAGCAAAACACTTGCTTGGGAATGCGATTATTGGGCATGCGGATTACGTGTCCTAGCCATCGCAGCTGAGGTTTTAAAAGCATGGCTTCAACACTGGTAGTCTGTGCTTCTTCGAGAATGCTGGTGTTTGTGCGTTTGTCTTGCCATGTCACACGAAGAATTCTCCTCAAACAACGCTGGTGATATTGCTCCAGCTTTTTAAAATGACGTCTGTAGCATGTCCAGGATTCAGATCCGTAAAGTAAGGTGGGAACTACAACCGAATTGTACACAAGGATCTTCGTTGCAGCATTGATATCATGGTTGTCAAAAACTCTAGACCTCAATTTTGCATAGGATGCCCCAGCACGGTTAATCCTGTGTTGGATTTCGGAATCTATATTTGCACTTGATGACAGGGTGCTGCCAAGATAAGAAAAGGTGTCAACTTCTTGAAGCTTCGCTCCGTCAATGGTGACTTTGATGTTTCTTTGTCCTTGTCCAGGGGCTGGTTGGTAGAGGACTTGGGTTTTACTGGTGTTAAGTTTCAGCCCAATCTTTTTGTATGCTGAAGAAAAAGCATTCAGGATTTTCCTAAGTTCGTCCTCTGATTGAGCTACTACTGCATTATCATCAGCATACTGTAACTCAACCAATGCAGCAGGAGATGTTCGAGTCCTTGCCTTTAGACGGCTCAAATTAAAGATCTTCCCATCCATCCTGTAAGTTATCTGTAGACCTGTAGGAAGATCATCTTTGACTAACTGCATGACAGTGGCAACGTACAGAGAAAACAATGTAGGGGCAATCACACAGCCTTGTTTAACGCCGGTATTTATATGAAATGGTTCTCCAATAGAGTCGTTACCAATGACATTTGCCTTCATATCAGTGTGGAGTAGTCTTAAGATGGTAATAAATTTCAGTGGAAAACCATACAATGCTAAAATCTTCCACAAGGCTTCACGGTTTACCGAGTCAAATGCCATACTGAGGTCTATAAAGGCAATATAAAGAGGTCTATTTTGCTCTCTACATTTCTCCTGAAGCTGACGAACAGTGAATATCATATCTGCAGTTCCTCTAGAAGGCCTGAAACCACATTGGCTCTCTGGGAGTATTTTCTCCACCAGGGATAGAATACGATTCGCCAAAATACGAGCAATAAGCTTTCCAAGGCATGATAACAAAGATATACCACGATAGTTGTTGCAGTCTGCACGATCACCTTTCTTAAATATGGAAACTATCAGACTATCTCTGAAATCAGCAGGCATTTTTTCAGTTCTCCAAATTTTAATGATAAGATCATGTATGTGGCTTATGAGTTCCTCACCTCCTTCTTTGAGAGCTTCCGCCGGTATTCCATCACATCCAGTGGCTTTGTGTCGCTTTGTTTGATTAATAGCACACTGAACCTTATCTAGTGTTGGCAGGGTACCGAGTTCTTCCTTGATGGGTGCTTGTTGTAATATATCATACACCTGCTCATCAATAACTGAGTCCTGGTTCAAGAGGTCTTCAAAATTCTCCTTCCACCTATTCATGATGGAGTATTGATCTTTTAGAAGTGTACTTTTGTCACTGGACCAAAGTGGATTTCTACCAAACGTGGAGGGGCCATAAATCGCTTTTGTGGCTTGGAAGAACTGTCGCGAATCTTTGTCGGCTAGATATTGCAGCTCTTTAGCTTTGGATGTCCACCATGCATTTTTGAGCGCACGAGTTCCTCTTTGGACATTTGCCTTCGCAAGACAAAATGCTTCTTTCTTAGTACGGGAGTTCATATCTTTTCTCCAAGTTTGCAAGACTTTCTCTTTTCTGAGATTAATGCTTCAATTTCTTCATCATTTTCATCAAACCAGTCTTGATGTTTCCTGGTCTTATATCCCAGCGTTTCCTTGCAAGCATTCTGAATAGCGGTCTTCAGACTCTCCCAGTGCAGTGTTACATCTGGATGGTATTCCTGTGGCAGTGTCTGGCTAAGCAACTCTTTATATTGGGAGATATGCTCTGACTTACCAAACTTCTCGGTATCAAAAATATGCCTACAACTCTTCTGTTGCTTCCTCCTCTGTGTGGATAATGGTATACGCATAACTGATCTGATAAGCCGGTGATCTGTCCAACAGTCATCGGCTCCTGTCATTGCTTTGGTGATAAGAACATCTCGTAAATCTTTCTTGCGTACAATCACATAGTCAATAAGATGCCAGTGCTTCGATCTAGGGTGCTGCCATGATGTTTTAAAGCGATTCTTTTGGCGAAAGATAATATTGGTGATTACCAATTCATGTTCAGTGCATTTGGAGAGCAGTCTGATACCATTGGAGTTTTCGCTCCCAACTCCCTCCTTACCAATGACACCATTCCAAACATTGTAGTCCCTGCCCACTCTAGCGTTAAAATCTCCGAGTAAGATGATCCTATCTTCACGGTTGATGTTTGATAGGACGGTATCCAGATCTGAATAGAACCTTTCCTTAATGTCATCATCAGCATCTAGTGTGGGGGCGTATGCGCTGATCACCGTGGCATGCTGGTTGTTATATGACCGAAGTCTTAGTGTCATGAGGCGTTCATTATACCCAGTTGGAAGCTCTGACAGATCCTTGAGAAGCTTGCTCTTAATGGCAAAGCCAACTCCATGTATTCTGTGTTCGTCCTCACGTTTACCCTTCCAAAAGAAGCTGTACCCTGCACCTTGCTCATTCAACTGACCTTCCTCAGCAAGACGGGTCTCCTGAAGTGCTGCTATGTCAATGTCATATCTCCGTAGCTCTCTACCCACAATAGCTGTTCTCCTTTCAGGTCTCTCATTTGCGGGGTCATCAGTGAGTGTTCTTACATTCCAGGTTGCAAAATAAAATGTGTTACTTATACATTGTCGACCGCATGGAGGTGACACCTTTGGACGCGGTTATCCAATCGGTAGTATAAGTGGCTGACTATGTTTAGGACACCTTTTCTAGCCCCTTCCCCATGTGGGGTGAGCAGAGTGGACCCTAAATAGGACTGCTCAGTCGTAGTTGCAGCGGCCGAATTGCTCTACAGCCACAACCCTAAGCAAGACGACCGATCACACATCTACCGCCTACGTGCCAAGTTATCACTAGAGGCTCCCAGACATCACAATCCTGCCCCCGTCGCAACTTCTTGATCGCCGCAGGACTTTGAAGAAAGTCAAATGTTGTTGGAAGACTGCTGTGCGTGAAATCTTTTAACGTGAGAATGTTGCTGCACATCAACAAACGCACATTCCTTGATGACTTAGGAAAGATGTTCAATGGTAAGCAAATGCAAGACGATTGAATAAATCCTAGTCACTGCAGCCTTCATCCGCCATTCCAGGCAAGGAGGGACTCATTGCCCTTATGCCTGGTCCGCCGTTGAGGACTTTCTATGCCGTTGACCACAGGTGGTTCATCCGCCTTTAGGGAAAGTTTCCTGTCCCAAGGGCAAGAGAGTGCCCTAACCACTACCAGCTCACTCGCCTCACTGGGGAGCCGGTGGCATGATAGTGGGGGACTCCTTATCCCGGGAGTCACTCGGTCGTCAGAGCCTCGTTAGTCTAAAGCAGGGTGCACCACGTGCAGGTGAGGTTGACATTTGAGTAGAAAGCCTACCCCTTACACACCAGTGTTATACAGTGTAGGTATTACTACTAGTGGAGTGATACAGTGTGGTGCAATAGCACATAGTGTAATGTTATACTGTGTAGGTATTACTACTAGTGGAGTGACACATTGTTGTGCAATAGCACCTAGTGTAGTGTTATACAGTGTTGGTATTACTACTAGTGGAGTGGGACAGTGTGGTGTAATAGCTCCTAGTGTACTGTTACACAGTGTAGGTATTACTACTAGTGGAGTGACACAGTTTGGTGCAATAGCTCATAGTGGAATGTTATAAAGTGTTGGTATTACTACTAGTGGAGTGGGGCAGTGTGGTGCAATAGCACATAGTGTAATGTTATACAGTACTACTCTAATACAGTACATGGAGCAGTGGTGATATCTTATATAGTATAGGCACTCCAGTGTTACAGTATATGAATCGCTAATTGCAGAAAGGGAACATGTCCACTTTTTTACGAAACTCGTTTTATACCGGAAATGGCATCTTTGGACCAAGTCGCATCGTTCTCTGCATAAAAGGAATATCTTCCATAAGTGGACGTGTATGAAATAAGCATGAGGGATATGCGTTTGATGCAGAAAGTCAACATGTCCAGGACATGTTCCTTTCTGCAGGGAACAGTTTTGGACGATTGGTAGACCTGTCAATTCTAGGCAGCTCCTTGTTATAAAACAAAATAAGGTTTATTGATTCATGCAATATGGATACTTCAAGTGATGATGGAAAGTGTAGTTCTCCAGACAAAAAGAGAAGGAAAGGTGTAAGGAATCCCGATACTTATAAAAGAAATTTAATTCGAGTTGCTGAAGTGTAGGGTGAGCCCCACATGAACTGGGCAGGCTAAAATGTTCCTAGAAGAAAGAAATACATTAGGAGTGGGTCTGTATAACCTAAAAATGATTCTTCATAATATTATTCCAAGTCCTGTTGTCGGTAATATTGTTGTTGTAGATAATAGCTGACTCATACGTTATTGAACTCTTAACAGATGTCAACACGGTTGTTTGGTGGACGTTGCGGACGAAGAAATGCTGCAAATCATGGGAACATTCAATGGAATGAACACAAAAGACGAGCAGGATATACACCTACAACGACTCATAGAACAGGAGGATGTGGGCAGGAAGCGTTCTAGGGAAGACACTAACATTAAAAAAAAACAAGATCTTTCTCTGAGAAGTATCACGTGCTTTGTGGATCGCGCCGTGTTCGAGTTTGTAAAACTGCATTTCAGCAAGCTCATGGTATAACACCTAAGAGGGTTTATAGATTGTTGACACTTCTAAAACAGAGGAAAACACCTAGGGATTTACGTGGTAAATCATCAAGCGCAAATGCTATTTCTGGAGATGTTTGCCGTCAAATTCATGATCATATATCGTTCTTCCCCATAGAGTCTTCACATTACACAGGAATAGAAATAAAATATTTAGATGCAAGATTATCTGTGAAAGAAATGTATGGAATGTTTATGGTGAAGTATCCAGATTCTAAGGTAAAGTACCAGTTTTACTGGCATTATTTTAAACAAAACATTTCTCTGCGGTTTGGCAGACCTGAAAAGGATACCTGCAGTACTTGTGAAGAACTCACTTGTAAACTCAGAGTACTTTTCTGTGTCCGAGTGCTAAAAAAGCTGCTGCCGCAGAGCTGTTGATACACAAGCGCAGAAGCCTGAAATTCTATCGTGCATTAAAAGAAATAACTGCAAGATGTGAACACGAGGAAAGTGTGTTTGGTCTATGTTTCTATTACATGGCAACCGTTTCGTTGCCAAATATTCCTGTGCAAGACATATGCTATTACAGGCAGTTAAGTGTGAATACGTTTGGCATACATAATTTGAGAACGCACAATATGAAATGTTATGTGTATCATGAAGGGATAGCGAGGAAATCGCCAGATGAATTGTGTACTTTCCTGAAAGACTACATTGACAATGAAGTATGCCCAAGTATATCTGAACTTCACTTGTTCAGTAAAAACTGTCCTGGACAGAATAAAAACAACACTTTAGTGAGATTCTTGATGGCTTTGGCTGAAACAGGCCGATTCAGGGTAATAAAACAGTTCTTTCCTCAGAGGGGTCATCCATTTCTGCCCTGTGATAGGGACTTCGGTCCTATTAAGAGAGTTCCTCGTAAGGCAGATAGAATCTACACAATTCAGCAATACTGTGAGCTCATGCAATGAGCATCTATCAAGAAGAACAAGTTCAATATTTTCAAAGTTAATCAAGACAGTATTATTAACTGGAAAGCATGGTGGCCATGTTTTTTAAGGAAACCGTGTTACTCAGATTTTTCAATGGGAACTAATGTTCCAAGGATAAACAAGGAATCGTTTGGTGTTTCTAAGTACTTATATTTTGAATATTGTTCCACCAAACCAGGTTACGTTATGACTAGCGATTTCATTGGTGGCTTGATAAGCCATAATTTCAAACTTAGGAATACTGCTTGCGGAGAACTTCAACTGCCGATAGATAAAGCCTACTCGGGGAAACTTCCCCTCCTGAAGCAGAAGAGAGAAGATCTAAAAAAAATGTGAACAGTACATTCCAGACATATACGTCTTCTGGAGAGAGTTGGTTGATTGGCCAACAGACTAGTGTAACATCACACATCATTATATGTCAGAAGAGAACACTTCCTTAACCTCCAGTACGTTCCATGGCATATAATATTTCATAAAAATAACATAACCAGAAATCAAGTGTATTTTATCCATAACTAAAAAATCACAAAACCTTTATCTGTGCTTTTTGTACTCCCCCGGCAATTTATAATGAAAAATTAAATTATTAAGTGCAGAAAGGGAACATGTCCTAAAACTTCTATTGATGATTCTGTGTATGTTTGTTAAGTTGGATGACTGAATATCCATGGAAAATCATTCAGATAATATGCTTTTAATATCTCATATCCACAAAGATAATAGCAAGTACCCTACGGACGTAAAATAGTTTTTTGTCATTTCCCTAAAATTTATCAAAGTGGACATGTTCCCTTTCTGCATTTAGCGATTCAATCGTTGGTCCGGAGGAATAGTGACACAACTCAAAAATCACAGTTTTTCAGGAGAAGCGTTTGAAAATTATTATTATTTGAAAATTGTTCTGGATGGAAGATTGAGCTTGTATACTTAATTATTTCTTGTGGTGGGAACGTTAGGCCATGCTCTTTGTTCAAATGTCAAAGGTTCCAACAAATCTGTGAAATCAACCCTTAAAAGTTAATTTTTAATAAATCATTTTGACCTGTGACATTGTTCTTATGAAATTTATTTTCTGATTTTGTTATAAATCATGGGGTGAAAGAAATGAAATATTGTACAAAGTAAAAAATACAATTTATTGTAGGATGAAATATGAAATGAAAATCCACATCCTGCTTCCAGTCTCCGACCGGGTCAGGAATGGAATGAATCAAGCCCCCATCTAGCGGCGAGGATATGAACTGTGCCGGCTGCCAAGGCCTGAAATGATTAAATGAATGACAGATGAAATGAAATGATAGTGGAGAGTGTTGCTGGAATGAAATTTTGACAGGGAAAACTGGAGTACCCGGAGAAAAACCTGTCTGCCTCCGTTTTGTCCAGCACAGATCTCACATGGAGTGACCGGGATTGAACCACGGACCCAGCGGTGAGAGGCCAGCGTGCTGCCGCCTAAGCCACGGAGAGGATGAAATATAATATTTTGAAATTACAAACTATTATTGAATGCAGTATAACGTTTTGAAGTTAAAAGTTTTAATAAGGAAATAATAATAATGGAATTACAAATTACTGGAGTTATATCTTGGAATCATAAGTTGCTATAAAATGTTAAATAACAATTTGGGATGCATTTCTTTTTAAACAACGACAGTAGACCTTCTTTCTTTTTATCAGAGATTCCTACTTTTCTCCGATATGCCCTCTTCAAAACAACATCATTAGGTTTAAACACTGTGATAGCTTTGCCTGTTATTTTCGGTGGCATGACATCAATGATATGAAATTGACTCTCGGCGTAGGAAGTTTTGTAGAATAGTTTTCCGAATTGTTTCTTCTCCACCTTCAGCACTTTCACTTTCGTAATCTTGAATGGATTTCCCTCGTTGTTTGTCTTTAGCTGCAATCCAATGTCAGTTGCTAATGCCTTTAAATCATAGACGTCTTCGTGACTGACTTCGTGTATGGTGTAAGGCTTCCCGGTTTTCTTTGCACATCGTATAAGAGAAAATTGGCCCCGAACTTTTTGCTCGATTGATCTGTCTCTCGATCACAGAATGAGCGCTGTCGCCTTCATTTTGACTATGGCCAGTTATAAAAAGTTTGTGGGTGATGTTGCATATCCACTTGTACTTCCACACCGCGTGCATGTACATGGCTATCATAAATTGTTTTTTCTGCTGGCCAGCACAATTATCTGAATAGAAAATTACATCTACTTCATGTGAACCATCACCTTCCATGCTTTCGAGATATTGTAAAACAAAAGAACCAATCTCGTTTGCTCCTCTCTGAGCTTCCCCCTCATTCCATACATAACACACAACATCATTAGTTTTCAAGTTAAATATAGTGAGATTGAACACTCCCAACTTTGAAACCTAATAAAAAGAAGAAGCTTGTCCAGTTGGGCAGCGCAATACTGCTTGAAGGTCAAACACAGCTACCACACAATTATCATCAGTCTTACCCTTGTTTTCTTCCTCGCGCGACAACTTCGTCTCATACAAGTGCCTTTGATACCTTTCTTCCAATTTTTTTTTCATCATCGTTTGCATTGGGATAAGCAACGCGTAGTTCGCACTGATCCATCTTAGGAATGAAGAATGATAAGTTGAACTCTTCATTAAATATTCTAGAATACATAATGTCATTTGCAGTTGAGAGGTTCTTTTCTTTGCATGCTGATTCATAATCCCTATGGAGATCTGCAATATATTTATTTCCCTCTATGTACAATTTCTTTGTGTCACTCCTACAGTAGTGGCTTGGTATGCAGGGAATACTATTGATGTGATCTCGAACACCTTGTTTGATGTTTTCGTCTATTTTGGAATGTTTCCCATGTTTTCCTCTCAGATCTGAAGAAATCATATTCCCAGTGAAAAATGTCTTCTTCTGCAGACCAGTTCTTATTGGTATATCATTGATGCAGAGTGTGGACTTAAAGAAATGCTTACAGACGCGGATTTTCTTACCTTCAATATCGAAATAAAATGCATTGTTAAGACTCCTATTACTGTGCTCTCTACCGTATCGGTACTTTGGCTTTATCTCTGACATGCTGGCCGACAAGAAATGGCGTTGCCTTTCTAAATCTTTTAAGCCCCAGTAATGATTGAAAATATGCTTACGTTCATCTTCAGTAACCTTGCTGGAACATTTCAACCTGCACTTCTCATTGCACGGCAGAAGAAGTGTCCTTTCTTTTACAACTTTAGTGGCATTAAAAGATGATGTGTATCTTTCACCTGTATCTATGGCCGTTTAGCAAGATTTTTTACCCATTGATTTGGGTTACGTATGCATTTTTTACCAATTGACTTGATCTCGCTGGGTCTCGAGACATTTCTAGCTGCTTTCCTTCCACGTCCAGATTTATTAAATGCAGGTTCAGTCTGTTCAGATTCCTCTTGCGATAATGGCTTACCTTCATCAGAAGACGACGATTCGGATGAATCAGGAGTTCTATAGTCTGGGTCAGCTACATGGTCATCAGAGTCGATAGTGCCTGTTATCCTTTTGCCACGATAATTTGCTAGAGGAACATAAACTCCATTACTTCTCTGGTTGCCAATAAACATCGTAAATAAATGTTATTCTATGTAGCATAATACTGGACTGATATAAATGTAAAATAAAAACGATTCATTACCTGCATTATTCTTACTGGTTTCAGCACCAGTTTTGGAATGTATGTCGGTTGACTTCTCGAAAGAAAAGGAGTCGGATGAATCACAAGTTTTATAGTTTCGGTCAGCCACTCTGTCATCTAGGTTAATACTGCCTATCATCGGTTTGCCACAATCATTTGCTGGAGGAACATACACTCTATTACTTCTCAGGTTGTCAATCAACGACGTAAATAGATGCTATCCAATGTTGGACAAATATAAAAGTATGATAAAAAGATTCATACCTGCATTATTATTACTCTCTCGAGTAATAGTTTCTGGATGTAGTACAGTTGAACGAATATTTTTTATCTGAAATTGTAAAATTTTTAAACTTACAAATAGAACATAATAAGTTCAATGGTTACATGTAATTATAAAGCAATAGTTTATCTACAAGAAACAGTATGAAGAAATATTAAAGGCAGAGCAAAAATAAATACCTTCAGTGTTTAAACGCTTTTCTTCGCGCCCACAAATTACCCAATTTGTTATAGGTCTATTTGATTCTTCTTTTTCTTGGTCGCCATTAAGGTCTCTACACAGTTTCAGTATCAAGACACTGCGGCTCTGATCGGACATCTAAAAAAATACAGCTTGTTTGTAGAATAGTGACACAAGTCGTAAAGAAATCAAACGGAAGTAAATAAATAGTTGAATTTCATTCACATAAAATGATGAATAGTGACACATCCCGAAATAAAACTATGTTTGTTAAAACCACTACAAGAATCATACTCACCTTCTCAAGAACACTGTCTCAACTCGTGATGTGTCACTCTTCTAGAACAAATCCTAACACTAAGTCTGTCACTTCTTGAGATATGTCATTCTTCTTGATTACACCTCGCTCTTACTCAATCAAGGCTACAACTCATCTGATGATGTGACACTCTTCTTCAGTCGCCAGTCGACAAACACGCTCGGAGGAAGACCGTCACTACTGCATTCTAGTGGCGAGAATTTTAAGCAGAGTTGTGTCGTTTTTCCACAACAAAGAATGCCTTCTCAGTAATCTTACCCTATGCTTAACTCAAAATAAGACATTTTTGAGTTATGTCACTATTCCTCCGGACCAACGATATATATAGTATGATCAAGTAGGGAGTGATAGAAGAGTAACACCTCTTTAAAAAAATCTGGTCCAGCTGGCCTGGCTGGTAGTACCTTGTTAGGGTCCCTTGCCAGGGTTACGGTGAAATCCTCAACGGTACCTGCAGTGAAAGAGGTGAACTCTGGCACAGTGTGGTTGGCGGAAGGGGCAACCTATTGCTCAGGGTTAATACGGCAAACTATTGTCCATAGTTATGATGGGCAGGTTTTGGCCCAACGGCAAAATGACCGGAGGAGGAGCCAATCACTCTCATGGCTCCCAACGGTCATAGAGGCGGAAGAGGCCACGCCAGACGGACTGGCTGTAAAGGCGCACTCAGTAGTACTTGAGTATGCGGCAGTTCGTTGCAGTCTCTGTGTTCGGTCCTGCATGTCTCATTCTTCGTGAGCCGCAGGATAAGGCACAGAGATCATAGTGTGTGGGTCTCGTCCTGGCAAGCTGAGATCCACCCTAAACAAATTCACGCCAGTGGCACTTCTTCCGAACGTCACTTTTCAAAGTCCAACGGCGATGGGATATGGACGGTGGGGGCAGGTTATGGGAGTAACTGGAAGCCCCTAGTTCGGACCTGCACGTTGGCAGCAGATGTGTGATGGTCGTCTTCCGGAGACTCTGTGACTACTCAGGAATTTGGTCCTGCATCTGTGTATGGGCAGGCCTATTTAGGATCACCGCTTCCCACCCCACATGGGGAAGGCCCTAGAAAAGGTGGGCTAAACATCGGAAGTCACAATCTTGGTCCGGCTGGGCAACCGCACTCATGCGGTCGAAACTCAAAAACAGTAAAGAATCACAAATTAATTATTGGATCATGGAACATCAGAACCTTGCTTGATTTGGACAATAACGTTAGATCTGAGAGAAGGTCAGCTCTCGTAACCCATGTGTTATCAAGACTCAACGTTGACATTACTGCTCTCAGTGAAACTAGGCTGTCTTCTGAAGGCAAGATTACTGAATCTGGAACAGGATATACCATCTTCTGGAAAGGAAAGGAGGAGGGTGAATGTCGTATTCATGGTGTGGGCTTCGCTGTGAAGACCAAACTGGTAAATTATCACCAACTTACGCCCATTGCAATCAGCAAAAGGCTCATGACTCTCCGCATACCACTCTCAGGAGGTTCCCTTATGACACTCATCTCTGCCTATGCTCCTACCTTAGATTCTGATGATGAAGTAAAGGCTCAGTTCTATAATCAGCTAAATGAAATTATCTCCAAGGTACCATCTGCAGATAAACTCTTGCTCCTCGGTGACTTCAATGCCAGAGTTGGGAAAGATCACAGGCTATGGAATAATGTGATGGGCAAACAGGGACTTGGAAAATGTAATCCCAATGGACTGTTGCTCCTTGGTCTTTGTGCAGAACACGAACTTTTCATTACCAACACGCAGTTCCGGCTACCTGACCGCTTCAAAACCACGTGGATGCATCCTCGTTCCAAACATTGGCACATTCTTGATTATATCATTACCCGGCAATGTGATAAGAAGGACACTCTTATTACCAGAACAGCAAGGAATATAGATGATTGTTGGACAGATCATAAACTTCTTATATGTAAACTCAGGATATCCATCAGACCTAAACCACCTAGGAACATCAAAAATTTGCCAAGAAAGAAGTTTAATACATCCAAACTTCAGGATGAATCCATGTACAAACATTTTGGAAACAGGATCGTCACCCAGTTATCAGAAAACCCAGTAACAAATGATATTCAACAAGAATGGGCCACATTACAGAAGATTATCACCCAGTCAGCTGAGGAAACCATTGGTTTTATAGTGCGGAAAAGACAAGACTGGTTTGATGACAACAATGAGGAGATTCTGTCTCTCATCAATGCCAAAAGGAATGCCTATCTTGCCCATCTTCAAGACCCAACTTCCAACACAAAGAGATAAACTACGGGAACTCACGGGTAAATGCCAGACGCAGATAGGGCAGATTAAAAATACTTGGTGGCAACAGAAGGCTCAGGAACTGCAGAGACTATCGGATGCTCGAGACTTGAGGAACTTCTATACCGTACTCAAGGAAATATATGGACCATCTTGCTCATCATCAGATACACTGAAAAGCGCTGACAATTCTACTACCTTTACTGATAGTCAAGAAATCTTGGAACGCTGGAAGGAGTACTTCTCCAATCTCCTAAATCGTCCATCAGAAGCTGCTGAAGACTTCCTCTGTGATGTGCCGCAACAACCTGAACAACTGTGGTTGGCAGTACCTCCTACTTATCATGAATTCAGTGCAGTTCTCACCAAATTGAAACCCAGAAAAGCACCTGGCCAAGATAACATCCTTCTGGAACTAATTCAAACCGGAGGTCATTCCCTCAAAACAAGAATTTTCATCCTTATCCTCAGAATATAGGAATCAAGAAAGGTACCTGGAGACCTAAAGAATGCCAATGTCGTCACTATCTTTAAAAAGGGTGATCGCAGTGTTTGTGGTAACTACCGTGGTATATCAATGCTATCAATTGTGGGGAAGATTCTTGCAAGAATTCTACTTAACCGCCTCAACGTTATCTCTGAGAGGATCCTCCCAGAGTCACAATGCGGATTTAGAGCTTCCAGAAGCACAATTGACTTGATTTTCTGTGTGAGACAGCTACAAGAAAAATGTAGAGAACAACAGAATCCACTCTTCTTAGTCTTTTATGACTTGGAAAAGGCATTTGATTCGGTTCCAAGACCAGCCATGTGGGTGGTGCTGAAGCGGTTTGGTTGCCCTCAGAATTTTGTAGATCTAATCAAGGCTCTCCATGATGGCATGACAGGTCAGGTTTGCCATCAGAATAAGATGTCCGATGAATTTCCCATTACCCATGGACTGAAACAAGGATGTGTACTGGCTCCAACGCTTTTTGCGCTGTACTTGGCTGCAATGCTTTATGATTCACCCACAAACATCCCAGGTGTGGAGGTCAAGTATCGTTTTGATGGAGGGCTTTTCAACCTAACTCGTCTCTGCTGCTTGAGGAAAACTCAGGTTACTAAGGTTACTAACATGTTGTATGCAGATGATGCTGCGTCACCAACTCTCACACCAGAAGAGCTGCAAGAGTCAGTTAATTGTTACAAAAGTGCATGTGATCGCTTTGGTCTTACCATAAATGTCAATAAGTCTAAAGTCTTGGCACAACCTTCACCAGGCACACCTCTTCCTCAGTTCAATATCTCCATCTCAAATTTGCCATTAGAACAGGTAGACCACTTCTCGTACCTGGGCAGCACCATTTCTGTGAGCTGTACCTGTGAGCAGGATGTGGATAAGAGAATTGGCGCAGCCCATGCAGCATATGGACGATTAGCGCACCGGGTCTTCATGAATAAAGATCTGTCCATGAGTACAAAGCTTATGGTGTACAAAGCAGTAGTCATTTCTACATTGTTGTATGGCTGTGAAACGTGGACCCATTACCGACGTGATCTTAGGAAGCTCGAGCGTTTCCACCTACAAAAACTTTGATCAATCCTGAGGATTAAATGGGAAGACCGCATTACCAATATTGCTGTTCTGGAAAAGGCTCAAATCAACAGCATAGAATCATCCATAATAGGTCACCAATTTAGATGGATTGGTCATGTCCATCGGATGGGTGATGTGAGATTACCTCGTCAAATGCTATATGGTGAGTTATGCTATGGCACCAGACCTCATAGTGGTCCTAAGAGGCGCTACAAGGACCAATTTAAGCAGACCCTGAAATTGACAGGTCTTTATTCACAAACCTGGGACATGCTGGCTGAAGACCGCTCAACTTGGCGCCGTACCATCTCGGATACTGTAAAGACGTTTGAAAGGGATCGACGCACACATGAAGAGGCCAAGCGTCAAGCTAGGAAACTTCGAGCAGCTCAACCACGTCCTCCTTCAGCAATACTACATGACTTGTGTGGACGCTTGTTCCATGCCAGGATTGGACTATTTAGTCACCGCAAACACATTCACAAACTGGACTGAAGGAAGAAGATTTATAATCGGATTCGAGTTAAAGCCGATGATGATGATGATGATGGGGACATGTAAAGCGAATGGAGGAGAAGAGGATACCCAGGAGGATACACGAGACGAAGTGGGAAGGAAAGAGACTGAGAGGAAGACCGAGAGACAGGTGGCTGAAGGGGGTGGAAGAAAGCGTGAAGAAGAGAGGAGAAGACTGGACAAGGGTGGAGGCTGAGAGATGGTGCGAAGACAGAAGACGTTGGAGAGGCTTGTGTTCCAAACAGACCCGGTCAGTGGCTGGAAACTGTGCAAGATGATGATGATGATGATGATGTACACAGGGCAATTATGGAGGAGAGCACATGTAATATTCACAATAAGTCAAGTGCTCCTTCAAAATTCTTCACAGGAGGGAGGAGATTTTCTAGATTTATTCTTGTATCATGACCTGGAAATGTGCTCACGTAGCCTACACATTTTTGTGCTATGCTACATTCTTAGGCATCAGTTGGCCACGATAGTATAACAAAATAATTTAAACCGGCTACATCCTATAGAGAAAACAAGATTTTTTTTTGAAGAGCAGTCTTTAGGCGTTTTGGAAAATATCTACGCTGGGAAGAGCCTAGAAATTCTCTCAAGAAATGGGGACATAATGAGAAAACTGCCAACTTTTTATACCACTGAGAAGAACCAATTAATGTTATCACTTATCAGACCCTACTGTCAGAAATGGATACCACACTATGGAAAGCCTAACCTCATATTATGCAAAGTATGAACCATCTTCAGTTTAAAGATTAATAATCTCATTTATTACCCAGCTTAGGCAAATAACCCTGAAGTAGGCCTACTTATGCTGCACACATCATTACAGTTTATGCCACCATTTATTGCCGTCAGAGTTTGCTCATTGAAGCAAGTTTAGTAATAGCAGCAGACAGGATATGCTTAGAGCACGTGCTCCACTGGTAGTCTGCAGTCTCGCCGTCTGATCGGAATTTTATCTTCAGTCAATCATTTTGATCACAACTAAAAATAAAATAAAGTTACCATACTCAGCAAATTATACAAGTGAATGTTAATTCGATTGACCTGCATAACGAAACCCTCAAAATGATCCTCATATTTCACTAGTTAGACCGGAGTTTGACAGCCAGAGCAATCAGCTGTTGACGTGAGCCAACAGCTGACTTTTTCATGCCTCTTGTATAGATCAATTCATCACTGATTACTTCGTCAGTGAATGATGTTATTGCATGTGATATGACACATATTGCAGGCAGTTTCCACACCAGGAGATAGTAGGTTCGAGCGAGACTTTAATCATTGGCATTTTTAGATTGTTGGAATATGATAACTCTCGATTCCTCAGCATCTGTTGTGGCCGTTAGTAGAAGGAATTGAAGTTAAAGATGACAATCACTTTAATTACACTGATGCATTTGTGGACGAATAACACATTTATCAAAATCATTCATATCAGTGATGCGACTGGGTTACCCGATGGGCCTTACCTGGTGTTCCAAACTATCTACCCTGTTCCTCACAGTGTACTTTGTTCTTTAATAATCCTCCTAACGGTCCTCTCGGGCACTTGTGTTGCAGCTGCCCCTCTATCCTACACTTTTTTTTCCAGAGAAATAAAGACCTCACCTAACGCTCCTTCACTTTTCATAAACAAATGCACATTAATTATAACCTCACAAGTTTGGCTGTTTAGAGGTTCGTCACAAAGTTTTCGCTCAGCATACTAACACAATCTCCACTATAAGTAACACAACACGAACACAATGAACTAGAAGTAACTACGATAAATATCAGTCTACTACTGTATTTCATTTATTCATCCACAGAGCACACAGCACGATCACCAGTATAACAGTCCGGCTTATCACGCTACTGACAACTCCCATGCCAATTGCACATGACTGAGGCTGGCAGGCTGTCCTCTGTACGACTGAGCAACTGGGGCTGACCGGCCAAAATCAGGGGTGTAAACTGTATTGATGAAGCCAACACAGTAACTCAAAATTAGCCCACCCACACTGTGCAAATACCCAAAGAATATTAGCAGCAGGAGCAGAAAAAAGACAAAGCTGAAAATATACACCTCCTCTATGGCAGGCAGCAATGGACATTGTCATATTACTTGTGTCATCATGATGGCTATGGTACAGTAGTGTGTGTATTTGTAATCAAGACTGGGATTTGGAAGGTAGCAGCCATGGCTTTAAGTTAGGAACCTGGAGTAAAAGTAGGAAAACACGAATATACACTTCTAGGACAGCTGAGGTGGAAATCGAACCCGCCTCATAAAAACTGCATGAGAAAAGAACCTGCCTTTGACATTCACAACTTGGTTAAAATGGACAATGGATGATTTTTATACCTTGTTTAATATTCTGGGCAGCATAATCAATTGAAATTACTGTCCATTATCAGTACTCACTGGAAGCATGTGATAAATTACATAAATATGTGTTCTTGTTTCTTGCTCATTCAATTACAGCTGCCATGTTTGCCAGGCACATGAGGTCTCTTCAATTGTTATCTAGGCGCACACATTGATGTCAAATTACTGTTGCCAACAGCTAAGACACAAAATACACTACCACATAAGGTCGTCATATGCGTGACAAAGCCAGGGGTGCATATATGGCTAATGCTGCCCCGCTACCTATTAATTATTGGTCTAGGCAAAACCCATTGGTCTAGAGAAAGATAATTGATGCGTGACTATTCCCACTGACTACTTAAGCTGCCGCAAAAATGATTTGAATTCTACAGTTAAAATTAAAGCTAATTCATTCCAAAGCAGTCAAAATAGCACTGAAGTTCCTTTTCCAGTAAATATAAATCGTTAAATCTCTTACTGTACGTACGGCATCTTCAAAGAAAAATAAGCATAACATAACATAGGATGAGATTTTTCATATTATGTAAGATATTTACCTTAATTGTCAAAGAAAACTAATTGAAAAACTTGAAGAATCGAAAATATATTGTTTTGTACCTACCTTAGTCCATCATGAATGAATAATTCAATATTCAAGCCATTAAGTGATATATATATATATACATTATATATACTAGCAGAAGTATCCGTTATATAGAGTGCAACTGCACCACTTTACTGCGAGAACTAAAAGCTCAAGCAGCCTCAACCTCCCTATGAAGGCTTTCAAAAAGATGGGAGGTAGCGCGCAGTTCGCTACTCCTGTGGGGAGTCCGGGCGGGGACACCAAGAGCCTGCTGATGAGCCAACTTGGTGTCCTAGGTGTAACCCCACACAAGACACGGCACATACCTAGAAAAATTGCTGAGTTTTAATTCACTGGCCGTGAAAGCCAATATACCAACTTCTCAAGATATTTCAGTTTTTGCAAAAGGTTAAATTTCTACCTGACTGTTTTAATATACAGGGTGTTTCGGGAGGAATAGTAAATATTTTAGGAAATTTTAAAGAAATCCATATAACATGTGTCCCATTTGTATTGGATACCGAGATACAGATGTTGGTATGTAACCAGGGCAGTTGTTGTTTCGTGTGTTGGTGCACCAGTTGCTATGGGCACGTTTCTTGGCCACCAAGTACCCCGGACCTTACCCCTTTGGATTTTGGCCTGTGGGGATGGTTGAAAGGCGAAGTCTACAAGGAAAACGTTAACACAAGAGCCGAGATGGTCGTTCGGATTATGCACAGTGCAGCCCTCGTCAAAGAACGCCAAGACGCCCTCTGAAGAGCTACACGGGGTGTTATCAAGAGAGGTGCAAAATGCATTGAAGTTGGTGGTGGAATTTTTGAAAATTAGCTTTGAGCATCCTCATTTGCCTTGGCTTTACATTTATTTGGGTTAAACACTACCAGCTGTATCTCTGTACGCAATACAAATGGGACATGTCATGTGGAATTTTTTATTGGCATTCATCTATACTACCATGTCCTAAAATATTTACTATTCCTCCTGAAACACCCTGTATAAGATCATTTAACAAGTATCAATGGTTGTCAACTATAATACTCTCAATAGTTTGTGAGTAGACTTGGTTGCCTTCCAGGTCATTGATTGTAACTGCTTGCCTCTTACCAAGGTAGACCGGGTTCCATTCCCGGTCAATGCATGCGAGATATTTGAAGTGAAATATCACGTCCTGTGGTTCAGATTCCACATAAATATGGAGAACGCGGGGCTCATGATTGCGAGATTAATGGTCACATAAAACTACAAGCTTTCTTCTTTTTCTAGCTAATTAATTCTAGCTTTGGTTTGGGACAGGTATCATCTCGCTCACGTTACATTGAAAATGAAAATTCACAGCCTGCTTCCAGTTGACCAACGGGGTGAGGGAATGGAATGAATGGAGCCCCCATCTAGCGGCGAGGATATAAACTGTGCCGGCTGCCGAAACCTGTCGCACTCCCCTGGGACAATTATTAAATGAATGACAGATGAAATGAAAGTGGAGAGTGTTGCTGGAATGAAATTGTGACAGGGAAAACCGGAGTACCCGGAGAAAAACCTGTCTGCCGCCGCTTTGTCCAGTACAAATCTCACATGGAGTGACCGGGATTTGAACAATGGACCCAGCGGTGAGAGGCTGGTGTGCTGCCGCCTAAGCCACTGAGGCTTCACGTTACATTACAACTGACAATTTTAGTTGCTGTTTCAGAGACCTATTGGGAAACTAGCCTCACTTTCAAAGTTATTACTGTTTGAGTGACCTCATTACTGATCCATTAACTACACTCTTATTTATCCTTTTCCCTTACCTTCTCACTGTATCTCAACTTTACGACCATTAATCTTATATTGCTCTGTCACTAGTTTATAATAAAACTGCACCCCATACAGTAGTAACATACGGGCTGCCATTAGTCAGTCGTGCAAAGTAAGGCGAGGTGGGGTATCTGGACCCAGGGGGTAACTTGGCCATGTTTTTTTTTCTTTCATAAAACTTGTGAGGAGAATTTAACTTCAAATGGTTGGCAGCACTGAAGGACAATGGCGTCTCCCTTCAGCAACCTGCCTCATGTTTTTAGTGAATGGTTTCCATAACAACGTGGTGTCATCTTGAGTTTATGAATTATCTACAGGTCCACTGTAAGTATTATCAATATTATAGTTACTTTAGCATAAATTAGAAACATAATAGAATATTGAGATGTTACTGCCAGCAAGTGTTCACTTTTAGGTTATGAGCTAAAGTGGGTGGCCCAGTTACCCCCAAAATCTTTTTTAATTTTGTTTATATTTCCCTTGTGATTTACTATGTTAAATTATTTTTTTTCCCAGAAAATGGTGAGGACATACATCAGAAAACCTCAAAGAGGAGCTGGCGTACGTTACTCAGATGAGGACATGGAAAAAGCCATCGATGATGTTAGGAATGGCAATAGGACCACCAGGGGTGCAGCCACATTCTACAATATTCCTAGGTCTACGCTGAAACACCGTATTCTAGGCACACGTGGTAAAGGATTCACTTCCAGAAATGGTAAGGGCAGTGGAGGTGTTGAATCATTCTTGTCTGCTGCTGGAGAAGAAGAGATAGTGAACTGTTTGGAAGTAATGGATAAAAATGGGTTTGGCTTATCTCGGCACGAAGTTTTGGATCTTGTTCAACTTTACATCAGACAAAACAACATTATATGCAGATTCAAAGACCAGAGACCAGGTGTAGAATGGTTTATTGCTTTTAGAAGTAGGCATCGCTTGTCAATCAAGAAAGCACAAAGCATTGAACATGTACGGTGCGATCAAATCAACCCGTGGGTAGTGTACAACTTCTTTGAAGTTTTAGAAAAAACTTTAAAAGAGCTTAATCTTGATGGAAAACCAGAAAGAATATTCAATTGTGACGAGACCTCATTCTGTCATGATCCGTCAAAAAACAGAGTTGTTGGAGCCATTGGTGCAAAAAGCAAGCGCAAAACAAGTACATCTGGGTGTGAAAACACATCAGTGCTGTTATGCTGTTCTGCAGCAGGACAAATGCTTCCACTACTGTGTGTATTTAAAGGGAAATATTTCATGGAGAATTGGATCAATCAAGATGCTACATCACAAACTGTGGTTTCAGTAAGTTCACGGGGATGGATGGAAACCATATTATTTTTCAATTGGTTTTGTGATGTGTTTTTACCAAATATATAGGAGAAGAAAGGCCAGTGCTGTTAATCTATGATGGTCATACTAGTCATATTTCTACTCAACTGATTAGATTAGCCCAGGAAAATCAAGTCACAATTATGAAGCTACCACCCCATACCACACACCTTTTACAACCTTTGGATGTGGCTGTTTTCAAAAGCCTCAAGACCAAATGGGACAGTGAATTGTGTAAATGGCAAAGAGCAAATCCACACAAAAAAATCCCTAAACAGGAACTTGTCTCACTTCTAACCAGGCTTGTCCAAGACGTGCCCAGAACAAATATTATCAATGGATTTAAGACAACAGGAATTTATGATTTGGAAGTACAGGGGGTCAACAAAGAACAAATCCCAACTTCAGTATTTAAGACAACTGACCTGGAGAGGTAAAAAAAAATTGCCCAAACCCTAATGCTGTGCCACCAGAAGTAGCCATGGTACCACAAGAAATTAGCTCACACTCAACAGACAAGATGCCTTCGGAAATGGTTGTTAACCTTCAGACACAGCATCACAAGAAGTCTCTTCCTTAACAGATGCAGTACTACCAGAAGTAGCTGTTCCCTCAGATGAGCAACCTAATACATCAACAGTTGCAAGCCCACTGGGAGTAGGCAGCACCTTATGTAGCAAGAGTTTTGAAGAACTCTTATTGGACATGGTTAAGAAAGGAAAAACACATCAAACAGTTGATAAAAAGCATAAGAGACTTGTGACTAATTGTGATATTATTACATCCAAAGACTATCTGGCAATGAAAGAAAATGAAATCAAAGAAAAACTGGAGGAAGCAAACAGGAAGAAACTCAACCAGGCAGCAAAAGAAAAGAAGAAAGAGATGGAAAAGGTGAACATTTCTAAGATCGATGCCAGAAAAAAGAAGAAACATATTAATACTGATGAGACAAGTGAAGAAAGTGATCAGTTACCCATACGTGACAGTGATGACGATTTGGATTTTGTGTGTTCTTCTGACGAAGAAATAGATGAACATGATGTGAACACAATACAAGTGGGGGAATATTGTGTTTGATAAAGTTTATGGGAAATCAAAACAAAATGTCAGGTTGTACATTGCAAAAGTGACAAACCATTCGGACGCTGGATATGATGTCATGTATTTTAAACAATGAAGTTTATGGAAACAGAAGAAGACTCCTATGCTGCCAAAAAAGATGTAGTTATAAAGCTATCAAAGCCCCTTAAAAGCAGCTCTGCTAGATTTAAAGACATGATCAGCTTTACTGATGATTTGAGTGACTTATCGAACATTTATTAAGATTTTACTAGCGAACCCGTACAAGAGATCCCGCATATTCATGAGCCACACTTTCCCCAATTGGTTTATAAGGACAAAGGTTGTTGTGTTTTTATTTGAGCCGAATGATTATAGAACACTATTTACGTTTCAGGCATCCCTTACACCAAAATACTAACTGACCAGCAATGGTGTCACGTATTTTCAGACAGCTATAGTATTTGCAAATCGCACACTTCATACAGTTTTTTTTAAGTCATTTTTTAAAGCAATTATAGAGATTTAAGAAATTAGGGTGCAATGCGTCACTGGTAATGTATATTCTCTTTCAATTGAATGCCCATTCTTCACGATCGGTCGCTTGTGAGTGCAACAGGAGGGATCTATACTACTGAAATAATATATATGAATAACTACTTATTCTTCCTATGGCTTCATAGGATTCTTCTTCTGTATTTTACCTCTTGTTCCTTAATATAATTTGTGTGATTCCAAAATTTGACTTATTTTCAGCCCCAATGTTAACGTCGGAGTTCTCTTACATCGTGCATAACTCGACTATGGGGTGGTTCTAATGACTTGATGTAATTCTTTTATGGGGTTTACATGTTTGCCAACAGGCCCAATTACCCCAGTTAAAATAACAATAGTTTGTATGAAACCAAGGCCCTTATGGTCCAGTTGCCCCAATTTCGAGGGGCAACTGGGTCCATCAAGTTGTTTTCTTCTTCGATTTTTAAATGCAATTAAAATTAAATTCAACTTTGAATTTGACAATAAATATTTGAAGACTACATATTGAATTATAAATAAAACATATTTTTGATATTAATATAATTTATTGGTGGTTCCCAGGCAAGTACAAAGTTATAACCTACACTCCCACATTGTAAAACCATGGCCCAGATACCCCAACTGACCTTACCACAGATTCCCAGGTACAACACTATCAGAGTCTAACTCTAGCCAACTGCCTATGTCAACTTCCTGCTGTGCTCTCACTGAATATGCCAAATTTTCTCTGGCTTCATGTTATAAAATGGTCTTGAGTTTTATTTGATGTGTTTTTCACCTCAGTAATATAAGGTATCTCAACTACCCTTCTGCCAAGTTCCCTCATGATTTGAGTGTAGTACCTTGACCACTTCCCCTGCTGATGTATTTTATTTTTTTAATTCATATTATTTAAGTCCATCTGTCTTAAGTGTATACATCTGCCATGTGCTTGTTTTTGTATTCATATATTAAAAACCAAAAGGGAAACGGAATCCACATTACCACAATGGAGGGAGAAGGGGGTGAGCATTTATTTGCAGATAATGAGAAAGCAAACCTATTTAGTAGGGAATTCATAGATTCAGTGGAAGATTGTCAGGAGTTGGAAACCGTAAATGAGACTGGAGAGGGTGAAACACATAAGGACACAAGAAGCTTCACCTTTACAAATGAGGATATTTTTAGAGAAATCAAACTGCTTCAGCAAGGAAAAGAAGCAGGGTGTGATCAAATTACTGGGGAATTAATAAAGGCAATGGGGTGGTACATAGTGCCTTATTTAAAGTTTCTTTTCGACTATGTCGTGAACAATAGTAGAATACCAAAGGAATGGAAGGAATCTATAATAATACCAATTTATAAAGGAAAGGGAGATAGAAGTAAACCTGAGAACTACAGACCAGTAAGTCTGACCAGTGTAGTTTGTAAAATCTTGGAGAGTTTAATAGTAAAATATATTAGAGGGGTATGTGAAGATAAAAATTGGTTCCTGAAGAGCCAGTATGGATTTAGAAAGAAATTTTCTTGTGAGGCACAACTGGTGGGATTTCAGCAGGACATATCAGATCGGTTGGATCTAGGGGGACAGTTGGACTGCATAGCTATAGACCTTTCCAAAGCTTTTGACAGAGTGGAACATGGAGTATTATTAAAGAAAGTGGAGAGAATGGGATTGGACTCGAGGGTTGTACGTTGGATAGGAACATTTCTAAATTCAAGGGTTCAAAGAGTCAGAGTAGGGAATTACGTATCACAGGAAGAGAAAGTTAAGAAGGGAATTCCACAGGGTAGTAAAATTGGTCCATTGCTTTTCCTAATATATGCAAATGATTTAGGGAACAATATAGCATCAAAAATAAGATTGTATGCAGATGACATTATCGTCTATAGGGAAATAAATAATATAGAGGATTGTAAAATATTACAAAGGGACCTCGACAGTATCCAACATTGGGTTGAAGAGAACCACATTAAGGTTAACGGAGGTAAATCAACTGTCACAATATTCACAAACAAGAGATTAAAAACTGAATTTAAATATACATTGGATGGGGTAATCGTACCAAAAGATGACAAGTGCAAATACTTAGGTGTGAGATTTGATAGTAAATTGCACTGGAAGGGTCATGTTGGAGACATTGTTGGGAAAGCATACAGATCGTTGCATGTCATTATGCGACTACTTAGAGGATGCAACAAAGAAATAAGAGAGAAAAGTTACCTAAGTTTGGTTCGTCCAATATTGGAATATGCAAGCAGTGTATGGGATCCGCACCAGGAATACCTAATAAAAGAAATTGAGAGTGTTCAAAGGAAAGCAGCAAGATTTGTGATAGGGGATTTT
Source organism: Meconema thalassinum (assembly GCA_946902985.2). NCBI lineage: Eukaryota > Metazoa > Arthropoda > Insecta > Orthoptera > Tettigoniidae > Meconema > Meconema thalassinum. Next base: position 1,077,078,994 of record OX336389.2, read on the forward strand.
AGGAGAAGAAGCAGTGTATCAGATATGATAGAGAAGCTTGGGTGGGAAACATTAAGTAAGAGAAGGGAGAAAAACAGACTTGTAGGGTTATATAGAGCATATACAGGAGAGGAAGCATGGGGGGAAATCCGTGAGAGGCTTCAATTAGAAAGTAATTATATTGGCAGGGCAGACCACAAATTCAAAATTGGACGGCACTTTAGCAGAAGCGATTGGGGTAAATTTTCATTCATTGGGAAGGGTGTAAAGGAATGGAACAGTTTACCAAGGGCGGTGTTTGATCCCTTTCCAAAATCAGTCCAGTTATTCAAGAGCAGAATAGACAAAACCAGGGAAAAGAAAGAAGTGGTATAACTTAGTGCTGTATTCCTAGAAACATTATACGTGCTATGTAATTCCTACAGCAGTTGTGAGAGGGGAGTTCAATCAATGTGTGAATAGTACATTAAGTTACTGTATTCTTTTAATATTGCGTAGTGTTTGTTACTGTATTCTTTTGGGTGTTTGTTACTTTATTCTTTTAATATTGTGTAGTGTTTGTACATTAAGTACTGTATTCTTTTAATATTGTGTAGTGTTTGTAAATTATGTACCTCATTTGACACCTCATTGCAAATAAAGTGATTTTGATTTGATTTGTAATTCCTTCCTTCTTTGTACACACATCAAAAAAAGTTTTGCATCACCTCGGTTCCCAGATCTCCGGCATATAGACGTTGACTGTGTATATTGTATCCAAGATACAGTCCCTTTGACTGTTCATAGATGTCACTAAAACTGCTCAAAGATGTAAACAACCATGCATGAGCAGGGCCTATTAGACGGAGGGGGTACGACAGCCGATCAGTTCCAGTCATTCCACCAGGACGAAGGTACGCTGCTCATGTTGTCTGTAGTTCTACCATGCCTAGAAGGTCAATACCGCAGTTCGATCGCGTCCGCATTGTTACTTTGTGTCAAGAAGGGCTCTCAACAAGGGAAGTTTCCAGGCGTCTCAGAGTGAACCAAAGCGATGTTGTTCGGACATGGAGGAGGTACAGAGATACAGGAACTGTCGATGACAGGCCTCGCTCAGGCCGCCCAAGGGCTACTACTGTAGTGGATGACCGCTACTTACGGATTGCCGCTCGGAGGAACCCTGACAGCAATGCCACCATGTTGAATAATGCGTTTCGTTCAGCCACAGGACGTCGTGTTTCAACTCAAACTGTGCGCAATAGGCTGCATGATGCGCAACTTCACTCCCGACGTCCATGGCGAGGTCCAGCTTTGCAACCCCGACACCATGCAGCGCGGTACAGATGGGTCCAACTACATGCTGAATGGACCCCACGGAATTGGCATCACGTTCTCTTCACCGATGAGTGTCGCATATGCCTTCAACCAGACAATCGTCGGAGACGTGTTTGGAGGCACCCTGGCCAGGCTGAACGTCTTAGACACACTGTCCAGCGAGTGCAGCAAGGTGGTGGTTCCCTGATGTTTTGGGGTGGCATTATGTGGGGCCGACGTACGCCACTGGTGGTCATGGAAGGCTCCGAAACGGCTTTACGATACCTGAATGACATCCTCCGACCCATAGTGCAACCATATCGGCAGAATATTGGAGAGGCATTTGTCTTCATGGACGACAATTCTCGACCTCATCGTGCACATCTTGTGAATGCGTTCCTTCAAGATAACGACATCGCTCGACTACAGTGGCCAGCATGTTCGCCAGACATGAACCCTATCGAACATGCCTGGGATATGTTGAAAAGGGCTGTTTATGGACGTCTTGACCCACCAACCACTCTGAGAGATTTACGCCGAATTGTCGTTGAGGAGTGGGACAATTTGGACCAACAGTGTCTTGATGAACTTGTGGAAAGTATGCCACGGCGAATACAGGCATGCATCAATGCAAGAGGACGTGCTACTGGGTATTAGAGGTAGTGGTGTGTACTGCAATCTGGACCACAAATGCTGAAAGTCTAGCTGTATGATGGTACAACATGCAATGTGTGGGTCTCATGAGCAATAAAACGAGCTGAAATGTTGTTTGTGTTGATCTCTATTCCCTTTGTATTTAACGGTTCCGGAACTCTTGGAACCGAGGTGATGCAAAACTTTTTTTGATGTGTGTATGTTTCCTTTTCTGGCTTGGTAATGTTGTCTACTACTGTAATTAAGGTATTAAGACAAAGAAATTGAACTTGAGTAGCATTATTAACATAAAATACAAACAGTATCATCTAGAATCATCATCATCATCATCATCATCTTGAGCAGTTTCCAACCGCTGGTCGGGTCTGCTTGGAACATAAGCCTCTCCATCGTTTCCTGTCCATCCACCATCTCTCGTCATTTACTGTGTCCCAGCACACTCCTCTTTCCTCCACACTCTTCTTAACTCCTTTTGTCCATCTGTCCCTTGGTCTTCCCCTTGGCCTCCTTCCCGTCATTTCCATTCCAAACATCTTCTTCGGTATCCTCTCCTCTTGCATCCTCCTCACATGTCCATACCATTGTAGCCTAGATCGCTCTATTCTATTTTGCAATGGTTCCTCTCTTACCATCTCCCTGACTCTCTCATTCCTTACTCTGTCCATTCTTGTCACTCCTACCCTACTCCTCTGGAACTTCATCTCCACTGCTCGTATTTTATTCTTGTCCCTTTCCTTCATCACCCATGTTTCTGAACCATATGTCAAAATTGGCACAAAGTAGGTCTTGTAGATGATTCCTTTACATTTTTGTGGTACATCTTTATTCCATATCATCCCCCTAACACTCTTGAAAATCCATCTGCGCACCTTCCCCGCTCATTTATTTCCATCCTATTGCCTCCCTTTTTCTTCAATTATGCTTCCCAAGTACTTGAAGCATTCTACTTTCTGCAACTGCTGTCCTCCAAGTGTTATGCCCATATCCAGTCTGTTCTTCTTCCTCGTTGTGATGACCACTTCACTCTTTTGTGCTGAGAACTTCATCCCATATGATAACACTACCTTCTCCCCACTCATCTAATTGCTCTTGTACTTCTTCCTCATCCTCTCCCCATACCAGAAGGTCATCAGCAAACAACATTGCCTTCATTTTCCTTTCCCCAATGCTATTTACCACTTTTCGTATGATTTCATCCATCACCACTATAAATAACAGGGGTGAGAGGGCACTTCCCTGTTTCAGGCCACTCTCCAGTTGAAACCATTCCGTTCTCTCTCTTCCCACCTTTACACAGCTTTTGCTTCCCTCGTACATTGCTTTCACTCTTGCCACTGTCTCCTTGTTCACTGCTTTTGCTCTCATTGCTTCCCATACCTTGTTTCTATTAATACTATCATATGCTTTCTCAATATCCAAGAAGGTCATCACCAGATCTTTCCCATATTCATAATGGTGTTCTTGTAGCTGTCTTACTGCAAAGATGAGGTCAACTGTTGACCTTCCTGGCCTGAATCCATACTGTTCTTCCCTCAGCCCATCTTCAACTTCTGTCCGAATTCTTCTCTCCAGTACCTTCTCAAATATTTTGGCGCAGTGGCACACGAGTGTAATTCCCCTGTAGTTCTTGCATTCCTTCCTACTTCCCTTTTTAAATATGGGTATTATTATCCCTCTTTTCCAGTCCTCTGGTATTTTCTTCTCCCTCCATATCACTTGCATTACTCGAAAGAGCCACTGTGTTCCTATCACCCCTGCTGCTCTCACCATCTCCACACTCACTTCGTCTATTCCCGGTGCCTTTCCCCCTTTCATCTTCTTTAATGCTTCCTCCACTTCTTTCCATGTCAATTCCTTCTCTGAAATGTCTTGGTCACTGTCTGTTTCTTCCTCCACAATGTCCACTACGCTGGTTTTAGTTGGATTTAGGAGTTCCTTGAAGTATTCTCTCCAGATAACCTTTACTTCTTCCATATTTTCGACCTCCTTTCCATTCCTGTCCACCATTCTGACATTTTCCCCTGTATCTCTTCTCTTTGCCTTTATTATTCCATACAACACTTTCTTACTGCCATCACAGTCCTCCTCCATCATTTCTGTCCATTTCTCCAGCCATTTCTTTTTCTCTTCCTTCACTACTTCTCCTGCTTCTTTCTTCCGCTCTTGGTATTCTTCTCTTGTTCTGTCTGTCCTCTGTTGGAACCATTTCCTGAATACTTCATTTTTCTTTTTCACTGCTTCCTTAGTTCTGGGGTTCCACCATGGTGTTTCCTTCCACCTTTTCTTACCACTAGTTCTGCCACACACGACTTCCGCTGCTTCTACCAACACGTCCTTGAACCTATTCCATTCTTCTTCACCTGTTTTCGGATCATCCTTCGGTAATTTGTTCCTCACTAATATCTGGAACTTCTCCTTATTTCCATCCTCCTTCAGCTTCCATGTCCTTATTCTTCTTTCTTGGTTTTCAGTTCTCCTCTTTTCCTTCAGTCCTCTCACCTTGGCGACCAGCAGGTTGGGGTATGGTCAAGGGTAGCCTACACTACTGCATTATTATTAATTAACTCTAATAGGGAGAGTTAATTAATAATAATGCAGTAGTGTAGGCTACCCTTGACCATACCCCAACCAGACTGCAACGAACCTTTAATATTAACCACTACATCTCAGAAACTTCATATCTAGGAACTACTCAAGATCATACACTAACCTACAAGAGGCATTGCCAAAACATCTGGCAAATGGTATCCGCACAAAATAATACTCTCCGCAAATTATTATCGGGTACCAGTTAGGAAATACAGCCACTAACTCTTAGAACATCAAGATTGGCACTGTGCTACTCTGCGGGCAAATATGTCAATCCAGTCTGGTATAAATCAGCACATACAAAGCAGGTTGGCATTGCTCTTAAGAAAATTATCACTGGCTGCCTGGAACATACTCCCAATGCGAAGATCCATTGTTTAGTTGGTATTGCCCCTGGTGACATCTGTAGGGAGATAGCAGCAAACAAAGGAAGATTTAACATGTCTACATCAGAAGAAGATACCTCCCTGCCCCACCCTGACTTAAATCTAGGAAAATCTTCTTTTGAAATATAATCGACCTTGAAGGGAAAGCAGACACTGCCAGCATCAACATGAGGAAGAATTGACTATCTCTTAAGCTTGATGGTTCCAAAGGGCTCCCCTCTCATCACAAGGAGGAATGGGTTACATGGAAGCCACTGAATAGACTTCTAACAGGAGTGGAAAGAACTAAGCTGAATATATAGAAATGGGGTTTTCAACTAATTCATCCCCAGCAGCAGGCAGTTTGCCAATGTATCTTGTGCCCATCAACATGCACAATGGAAGATCTAATTTTAGCCTCCCCTAATGCTGTTGACAAAGCTTGCTACTGGGCAACAATCTATCTTTTATCTGCCTCTTACAAGGGAACTGTCCATATGGTCATATTAAAACCGACAATAATTTTTCGTAGAGATGATGAGGAAACCATAAATTGGCGATGTACAAAAAATTAGCTGCCATTTCGAACTGGAAGGTATCGAAATCTTGATACAAAATTCGTGTGACAATGCAACTACTGGAAAACCCTTGCATCTTGCTGGCTCGTGCGGCACACAGTGGAGTTGCAGTTGTGCTGGAGAGAGAGAGAGAACGAACTGGCAGGCTATCACGCGCCAAGGACAGTTCATTGTTAGGGAACGAATGTGAAACATAAATGAGGTTCGTTAATCGCATGATAAAAACAGAAATATTTTTGGCACCATGCACAACGAATATGCACTTTGAGGCCACATTGTTGTTCAGTTTTCTTTACTTATTTGAAGGCAATATTTCGCAGACACTTCGAACTCGGAAGGTCTCTCCGTTGTGTATTTGGTTGTGAACCACGAATATTTAATCATGTCCTTGAACCGTGGGGAAGAAAATTGAAAATGAATAAAGGATTGCATTTTCAGTACGCTGTTTCTCTGATATACTGTACATCAAATTGAACGTCTTCACAAGCCGACGCAATATCTGTTAAACGGCGATACAAAGCATTCCATTGCCGGAGGAAAAACTTATCCAAGGGCTGTATTTTCCTTGTAGTGCCGGGAGGAATCAGGAATCTAACAGTAGCAAACACTTCTCTTCCGCAAATGGGAAAAAGTACGGTATTCTTTAAACCAATCATTTAATTCCTTTTTGCCCATTTGCCTGATTTTGTGGCTGCTGTTATATTTCTGGCACGAAACATTTCTTTGGAAACTCTCGGACCGAAAGTTCCAGTTGCCTCCTGTAGTATAATGAATAATTTTGGGAAAAGTGTATCGGCCATACTAATTGTAGGCATAATTGTGTACGAATGGGTGAGTGCATGAACTGATTGAGCAACTGTTTCTGTATGTTTCTCACCAACAAACGACAGAGTCCTTCTCACTTTCATTTCGTGCACGAAACCACTCTGGTCTGTATTGTATATTGAAGAAGGGGTGTATTCTAAACATCGCTCTGTAGCTGCGTCTACAAATTTCTTTGCGACTTGATCTTTTTTGTCTTCTTGCAGATACGCACGGGATACAAATTTCGTGATTTTTCTACTTTTTATTCTGCACTTTTTCTTAAAACAACTCAACCAACTAGTACATACGCTGAAATTAGTTCGCCCCAATGAAATCTCTTGTGAAATTTCCAAGGCCCACAGTCGCAGGTCTTCATCGCATACATTCCGCTTCAGCCTTCTTGCTTCTGCAAAGCGAGAAAATAATTTTGTAGCATCAATTTCCTGTGTTCAATGGGACTTACTGATTCAGATTCTAATTGATTATTGCACTTGTACACTTGTCGTAGTGACATCACCTTACGACAAGTTTTGTGAACAGTGGTGATTGAAAGCCGCTTCTTACCCCCCTTATTTAACCACAAATTTACAGCTTACTTCTTGTATGCAAGATCTACAGTTTGTTTCACTTCCATCTGTGGACTGGAAGCATAGCTTGACCTAGAAGATTTGTCAGGTGACTGCAGTGTCTCTTCACTGGATTGACGGGAATCAGACTCGGGGCTCAAACTCGGATCCGTAACTCCTTTTGTACCTGGCAATGGTGGGCTGCCTTCTATTTCTGGTAGGCTAATGCAGATGAAGCTGGCCCTGTGGTGTTGGGGTGGCGCGCCTGCCTCTCACCCGGAGGCCCCGGGTTCGATTCCCGGCTCCGTCAGGGATTTTAGAAACTGTTGTGAGGGCTGGAACGGGGTGCACTCAGCCTCGTGAGGACAATTGAGTAGCTGTCTGGCAGTGAGGCAGCAACCCGATCACGAAAACCAAGATTAACGGCCGAGGGGACCCGATGCGCTGATCACGCGTCACCCCAATATCTGCAGGCCACATGGCTGGGCAGCGGTCGCTTGGTAGGCCTAGGCCCTTCATGGGCTGTAGTGCCTGGGGTTATTGATGTGTAACATCTTTCCGCTCGGTTGCTGGATAGTTTTGTGGGAGTGATTTTGAAAATTGGGGACGGAAGTGGATCGGAACGATCGAGCTGGCAGTGGTGGATCAAATGGAAGTATGCACTGCCCGCTCGATCGAACGGAAGTGTACTAGCTGGCAGTAGTGGAAAACGGAAGTATGCACTGCCCGCTCGATCAATCGAACGGAAGCGTACTAGCTGGCAGTGGTGGAAAATGGAAGTATGCACTGCCCGCTCGATCGATCGAACGGAAGTGTACTAGCTGGCAGTGGTGGAAAACGGAAGTATGCACTGCCCACTCGATCGATCGATCCAGCGGGCAGTGGTGAGACCCAGCTGGCAGTGGTACGAGAATCAATGAGCGCGCGGTGTCGGAAATTGATACCACGACGTACTCTCAGCCTTGTGGAATGTATATGACATACTGAACGAAAAACGCTCATGCGAACTCTGGTGTCAAGTGATTGAAACAATTGACATGGCACATGTTCGAAGTCTTCGTATCAGTATTTAAATGGTAAAATGCTTTAATATCAAACATTGTAAGTAGTCGGCATTGCCGGTATTATGTTTCTGCACAATGGCTATTCAAATATTAACCCACATAACGGTAATGCAGTCATCATATAAAATACTCGTTGTGGTTATACGAGAACTATTACTGTATACATTCTCTTTACTCACAAGAGGGCCTATTCATAAGACATATACTCAATTTCACACAGGAACATTATCGAAACAAGCAAAATATAAACGAAACTTAATTCCGTAATGCAGTATTATTGGAACGTGGAAATAAGTCAACATCTTGTGCACAAAATTTGCATAGTCAAAATTAACCGTGGGGTTAGTGCTTATAACTGTGAATCTAGAGATCTTGGGTTCGAATCCAGGACGGAGTAGATATTTTTTCTCACTTGGTCAACTCTTGTTCTCTTCCGACCCCGACGGTATTAGGGTATCCGAGGCCTAGGGAGTCTCTTCCTTTCCCGCCTTAATTGGCCCTTGTCTCATCTTTTCTGATTCCCTCCTTCTGCGAGAGGTCAGCCTTCTTTTTCTTTTCATGTTATCTCCTGCCTTCTGCTTAAGGCCCTCAAGGAGGCCGGGTGTATGTAGCCCCACCACTTTTGGTGCACCCTAGATAATGCTACACCCTCAGGGGCTCACGGCTGGTGAGTTCGGGAGTTGGCGACCCCGAGGGATTCCTGAGCTGGGTCCGTTTTTCCCTTTTGTCCCTTACCTTTGGGGGCGGACCCTCTCTTCTTTCACTTTCCTATCTGCTTTTCATGGCTCTCCTTCCTTCCCAGTCCCTCAATCCGCCTTCTTCGAGGGTTGAGGGCATTTCTTTTCCTCCTGTCCTTTATCTGTCTTATTCTCCTTTAGTTTTCCATTTCTTCTTCTAGTATGTAGGTTAGTAGTTAGTTTTAGTTTTAAGTTCGCTTTTCATTTTCATCTTCACGATCACCCAAACCATCAGGGGCCGATAACCTAGATGTTAGGCCCCTTAAAACAACAATTATCATCATCATCATCAGATATTTTTGCTACCAGATTATCATTTTAAACAATATTTATCATATCAATATGACTCATTTTAACAGAAACCATATGAAATTACGTGTTGGTCTGTGAATCAAGAGGACCAGTTTGGAAGGAATTTAAGGTTATGAGCTGTGTCGCGTCTATTAATCTAGTTGATCCATATCGTTTTTTTTTTATTAGATTAATTTATAGTCGCTTTAACTTGGAAAGTCTTATCGCGACTTTCACTGTAGATTTACATTATACAATATAATACATACAATACATTGAATTGAATACACTATAAAATCATAAAATGAACACTAGAAATAAAGAAAAGTCCCACTACTATGAGTTGATCAATCAGATTTTGAAATAAAGTTCCGAGTCTTTGAAGAACTTGATGAGTTTTTTGAGCTGTGATAGAGATGAGAAGGCCTCACATATCTTCTTGGGAATGCTGTTGTGCTGGCGCCAGTGGTTGTAGCGAGCACAGTCTGAGATTATGTGCTGCACAGTCAGTACGCTGTTACATGTTGAGCAGATAGGGGGTTGTTTCTTCTCGAGGAGATAGCTGTGGGTGATGTTGGTATGACCTATTCTTATTCGTGATATTAGAACTTGATCTTGCCTGGAAAGTTTATGATGGAGATATTGTTCTGTGGTTCCTGATGTTATTTCATGGAGTTTACTGGCAGAAGTTCTAAGCCAATGATTCTTCCACTGTTGGATTACTTTTCTTTTGACGTAGGAAATGATGTCAGTATGAGGTGTAGATATTGTAGGATCACATAAAGGTACAAGTGTGGCTTCTTTAGCTGCTTGATTGGCAGATTCATTGCCATGAATGCCTCTGTGAGAGGGTACCCACACAAATATGACTTGTTTACCTTGCTTCACCACTTTATGGAATATCAGTTGAATTTCTTGTACAAGGACGTTTGTCGAAGATAGATTCTCTATTGCGTTTAATGCACTTCGTGAATCGGAGTAAATAATAAATGAGTTGTTGCAGCTGGCTGTATTCAAAATGTATTTCATGGCCTGTTTAAGAGCAAAGAGTTCATTAGAATAGACAGTGAAAGATTCAGGAAGTCGAAAAAGCATGGTATGGTCAGGATAAATTATCCCACAACCGTTTCTTTCGTCATATTTCGAACCATCAGTATAAATAGCACTGTGCATTGGGTATCTATTGGAGATTTCAAGAAATAATCGATGGTACTGTGATCTGTCAGTTTGGTTTTTAACCAAGTTGTTCAGTTCGAAGTTGACTGTTGGTAAGGTAATTGTCCATGGTGGGATATCGAGAGAATGGTCTGAGAGTAGTATGGGTGGAATATTGAGGTTTAATTCTTCAAGGAATTTGGATATTCTGACATTGAAGGGCGAAGGTTGTCGTCTTGATTCAGTGTTTGTTCTTGTGTGGCTGTTAGTAGGGAAAACATACGACTTAATGCGTGATTTAACCATAGTTGATACTTTGAGTGCATATGATAAACTTAGTTGTTGACGTCTAATTGCAAGAGGTGGTTCATTGGCTTCTATTTGCATACTGGTTACTGGACTGGTGAGGAGAGTTCCCAGAGCAATTCGAAGAGCAGCTGACTGGATAGAATCAAGGATCTTGAGGGAAGACGCTGTTGCAGAGTTGTATACTATACTGCCATAATCTAATTTGGCCCTAATAATTGATCTATAAGTATTCATGAGCACTTGATAGTCTGCTCCCCAGTTTTTTGCTGCGAGAATCTTCATTAAATTAATCCGTCGTAGACACTCATCCTTGAGATTTTTTCAGGTATGGCATCCAACTTAATTTACTATCAAACAGAATTCCCAGGATTTTAAGAGTAGATACTGTCTCAATTTTATGACTGTTTATGTTGAGCTCGGGATCTGGTACAGAGTGTTTGTTTTTAGAGAATACTATGCATTTGGACTTTGTTTTGGAGAACTTGAATCCAGTAATCTTGGCCCATTGTTGAATATTTTCAAGCGATTCTTGAAGTAGTTGTTGAGTAGTTGAACTATTTCTTCCAGCACAGAATATGGTCAAATCGTCGGCAAAAAGACAAGCCTTTATTGGCAAGTGGATGTTGGATACAATTCCGTTTATTGCGACCAGGAATAAAGTAACACTGATAACTGATCCTTGAGGGACTCCATTGTCGATTGAAACTTCCTGTGACAAAATGCCATTTGTCTTAACTTGAATTCTACGATCTTTGAGGAAGTTGTAGATGAAATAGAGCATATTTCCTGAAATGTTATATTCCATCAATGATTTAAGTACATGGTCTTTGAACACCATGTCATATGCCTTTTCAATATCTAGACTAACTGCTATGAGGTGATGGTTGTTTAGGAAAGCTTCCCTAATTTCAGATTCCAAACTTATGAGAGTATCGACAGTTGAACGTCCTTTACGAAATCCACTTTGTACATCACTAAAAAAGTTTATATGTTCAAGATACCATCGTAATCTCCTGTTAACAATTTTCTCCATTAATTTGCACATTGCATTTGTTAAAGCGATTGGACGGTAATTTTCTGCAATTGAGTTATCCTTCCCTGGCTTGAGTATTGGAACAACAATGGCTCTGCGCCATTGATCAGGGAACGTCTGAGAGGTCCATATGTAGTTGAAAATAGCCAGAAGATAATTTAATGCGTATAGTGGGAGCTGTCTTAGGAACTCATAAGGGACCGTATCTGGGCCAGGACTGGATTTGCCACATTTGTCAAGTTCAATAATCATGTCCTGTAATTGAAAAGGTTCATTTAAATTAGAATTGGAGTCGGAGGAGGTTATTTTTAGATCAAGAGGTTCGCTGGTTTTCTTTATATGGAGAAAATGTTGGTCATAATTGTGGTCACTAGAAATCTCGGAGAATGTGTCAGCTAATTTATCAGCAATGTTTTGAGGGTTGGTTATGAAGGATCCATCATTCGGGTTTCTGAGAGAAGTAATGTGGAACTGGTTATATTTACCATTTACACGTTTGAGTTTATTCCATACTTCTTTTTGTGGAGATTGAGAATTTAGTGAGGAAACAAATGTCAGCCACGAGTTCTTTTTGCTATCTTTAATTTCTTTTCGGGCGATTGCTCTACATTTCTGAAATTGGGCTTTATTTTCAGGAGTTGGTTTTCTCTTCAAGACATAGAAAGCATGGTTTTTATTCTTTAGAGCTTCCTTGGATGCGTCGTTCCACCAAGGTACTGTCTTCTTACACGGGTTTATCTTTATTTTCGGAACACTAAGGTTTGCAGATTTAACTATTGCTTCTGTAAAATCTTGAACAATATCATTGATGTGTTTGGAAGGGAAGTCATGTGGATGGGTTAGGCCAATTAAATGGTTGTTGACTATATGATTGAACTGGGTCCAATTTGCTTTATTTAAGTTCCATTTAAGGGTTTGGGGTATCGGGGCGTTGATTGAAGCGTTGTCGTTATTGATCAGTATGGGGAAGTGGTCACTATTTCCTTGGAGCGTCGAATAGACAGACCAGTCAAAACCAGTTGCTATCTCCGGAGTGCAGATAGTTAGGTCTATACTACTATAGGTTCCATGAGCAATATCGAAACGAGTTGGAGCAGTTGAATTCATTAGAATTAGGTCAAATTCATCTAGTATCTTTTCTATCTCCTTCCCTCTTGCATCGGAGTGATGACTGCCCCATAACGTGTTATGGCTGTTGAAGTCGCCTACTAGAATGAATGGTTTAGGTAGCTGACGGATAAGATTTCGTAGATCATCTCCGTGAAATAGATAACTGTTTGGTATATAAATATTGCAGATACACAGATAGGGAGGTAGATGCAATGAGACGGCTACAGCTTCCAAATTGGAGTTTAAAGAAATTTCTTTAAGGTATATATTGTTTTTGACATAGGTAGCTACTCCTCCACTTGCATGACTTGCATTAGTTCTGTTTTTATGATACACATTGTAAAGTCATAGATTAGCAGCAAAATCGTTTCGAAAGTTGGTCTCTTGGAGACAGATAATGGGTGGTTGGTCTTTATTTATTAGGAGTTGTAGGAATTCTAACTGGGACCGATAGCTGTTGATATTCCATTGGAGTAGTGTTGTTGCCATAAGTATGATAAGGAATAGCAAAAGATCCATTTCCATTCTTATAGAGGGAGACATTAGTCATCGCTAGAATAGTCTAGAGAAACATTGTTATCCATTTGGTCTTCGCTTAGGTTGACGAACTTCAGTAATTTCTTCACTATCCGAGAGCTTCTGTTTTTGATGCTTTTATCGGTGTAGTAGGGGTATAGTTTCTGTAGGGCTTTAGCGAGTCCTTCTATGTCTTGGGTGTAATTGAAAGCAATTGCCACCACGTCCTTGACACCTTGGGAATTTTCGAGAAAAGATTGGAGTTGTGTGTAACTGAGAGGAGCTAGTGATGGATCAGCTTCCAAAACCTGTTTCACAGGAAGGAGCATATCGCTGATTGTTGGTTTTTGTGGTTCTTTCTTGGGTTTCTTGGAAGTGTGATTTACCTTGTGATTCTCAATTTGTTCAGAAGAGTCGATTTTGGGTCTGTTGCTATTAGAAATATTTTGGTCAGTTCTTTCACTGCTGGCGTGTGACATTGGTCTTTTAAATCCAGGGAAATGTCCAGTTGTTGAGGCAGGACATGTTTCACTATGTCCAGGCACTGTTCTTTCTATTGGAATTTCGGAGAGAGAAATACCATTACAATCTTGGGTTAGAGTTAAGTTTAGGATAGCTGATGAAGTTTCATCATGTGAATTTGTTGGAGGAAGGTCGGAAGTACTGGTTGCATTTTTGGGGTTTATCTCTGTTGTTTGTGGTTTCTCTTGTAGTTTAGGAAATTTGGAGAGGTTAGGTTTGTCAATTTCATGGATGTCGTGCTGAGAGGTTGGTTGATCATTTGGAACTGAGTTGTTAGTAGGACAGTCTTTGGCCAAATGTCCCTCAGTTTTACAAATAAAGCAGGTGGGTGAGTCAGATGATAGGTAAATCCAGTAGTTAGTGCCATCGTATTCAATTTGGAGAGATGCAGGGAGTTTATCGAAGTCTTCATTTTGGATGTACATTTGTCTTCGAAAGCTCAAAATATGAGAAAAACCTGGGATGGATAAACCTGCTCTGATAGGGGTAATTTTAGACATGATTTTCACACCAATGTTTAACAATTCCTCTTCAATTACATAGTTGGGTATTACAGGACAAACGTTTGATAATATAATACGCTTGTTTTTTTGTTAAGAGTGGTCGTATTTCCAAAGATACATTGTTTATTAAGATCTTGAGGTTTGCTAATATTAACTCTTCAACAACTTTCTTGCTAGAAAGAAAAATGCATATTCGTCCATTCGATATTCGTGAAACAAAACGAATGTTGCTAGGGCTAGTGAGTTTTCCTACAGCTAGCACATAATCTTTGATACTGATTCCATCTTGGGATTCAATTACGATAGCTTGTTCTTTGGAGGGGAGAGATTGAGCTATAGCAGAATAGCTTGACCTTGGATTTGTTTCTTTGGTGCCGGTAGTTATTGTAGTTGTCATTTGGGTGCCAGATGTACTGTTGTTAAAATCAGGGTTATTTACAGTATTATAATAATTCATTGGTTGGTTTGGTACTTGGTGGGTTGATACGTCAGAAGTTTTATCAATCGTTGTGTTCGTTAAGAGACGCCGACCTCTATCAACAGAGGCGGCGGCCATGTTGGGTTGATCAGAACAGAGTTTTAGGTTGTGTTTCTTCCACTTCACGTAACTTACGGTAAGGTTCACAAATATTAGGAATAATACTTACAAAAGTGTTGTAGGTATCTAGAATACTTTGATATACGATTCGCACTCCAATGTGATATCCAAAAACCTCTCCAAATGAGATGTAACTACGGCAGCACGAACCTCGTCAACATTGTCTAGTCACAGCCTTCTCGACTCTCTCATATCGTATTATAAACTACAATATCTGTAAAACACTCCCTTTACAATAGATTAATATTTGTGCCAATAATAGTATAAAATACCGGTGTATCAACAATTTCACGTGAGGTTTCTTCTATGTCAGATGTTACACATCATATGCGACTACTGTAAGGCTCGTAATTTTTTATGTATAATGCAGATGAGGTGTCACTGCTTCCATTATCACTTTCACTGTCACTATTTCTCTCCAGACACGACTCGGCACCCATGGGATGATTTTCAATTAGTTTGATCACATTTCGACCCATCTCCCTTTCTTCCGAAGTTATTTTATGGGAAGAAGAGAAACCTTTTTCTCGGAAATAACGTACTGTAATGCACACTCTAGAACATTAGCCAGATTCATGACTGCTCTCTCAAAGGAACATGTGTTAAAGGCCTAGCACAGAGCACTCAAGGTTACACGAACGCTTCAGCTGGTCCCCAGGGCTGTCCACGTCGAGCTATATGCTAGCGCGTGCAATCCTATTCGAAATCTCCATGCCGATTTCAGGACCTTCCATTTCGAAATGGCAGCTAATTTTTTGTACATCGCTAATTTATGGTTTCTTCATCACCTCTACGAAATATCATTGTCAGTTTCGATATGACCGTATGGACAGTTCCCTTGTTAGATGTACACAAATCATTAAATGTTATCTTGGTTTATTTTTTTCATTTATATTCTATCTACATACTTAATTCCAAGTTGTGTCTGTAAATAGTTTTGTTCAACTCTGTTTTTGTTTATAACTCCACATTTTATTTTGGTTTATATTCAACCTTTATGCTCATGATCTCCTGTTTGCTTGGTGTGGTGTTCACAATCCTGTAGAACTAACTCAGTACATTAACCCAGGGGTTCTCAAATTTTCCTGTCACGTGCCCCCCTTCTGAAACATAAAATATCTAGTGCCTGCCCTATTCTTCTTGTTCTTTATTAGGACTGAATATTTCCCTAGGAGGGCAAGCACTATCACTTTCATGGGGTCTCTTTTTACCGCTGCTAATAAGCCACTTATCTATGGGTAATGGCGTTACTTGTATCAGTTTACTGTAAATCAGGCTAACCACTTCCACTAAACATGCACTAGAATTCACCTGTTCACTCACTGTCTTTAAACGGACTGCAAAGGCCTGGCTGATTTTGAGTCACAATGGCAGAAATAGAAGAATCTACTGTATTTTTGCAAGGAAGTGACGGTCACATTATCAAGCGGCTTATTGTCATTAGTGGTTGTTTGGGAGTGACGGATGAAAGGGTGCTGTGTGGGAAATGTTACTCTACGCCTTCTACTTCTTAGAATTCCTGCTGGCAGGATCTACTGGTCAGTTCTTGTGAAAATAAACAGCAAACGTACGAGTGTTTATTAGTCTTGAATGGTCGTGGGAGCTTCCTGCCTATGATAGGGTCATGGATATGAGGATAGCAATATTTGTTACAGAATATGAAACATCAATATTTCAATCAGAGTTGGTGCCCCCTTTATCACTCTCTGTGCCCCCCCATGAGGACCTCTGCATTAACCTATAGATGTTTGTGAGTTGGTACTTCTGACACGATAATAGAAAAGAATCTCTGCTGGCGACCAATATTAAAAAAACACAAGTGAACAGGATTAGTTGGTCCTGCACATGACTACAAGTAAAACTAGATGAGAGAGACAGCTTGTTGTTGAAATATGAGAGCCAGACTGCAATCTGAGAGAAAATTTCCCCTTATAAGGGAGTATTTGTGTGCAGATGTAAACAAGATCAGCATATAAAAAACACAAGAAACAATAAAACAGTGTATTTACGAGCTTCTGACAAAATTGCAATTTTCTCAGCAAAATTAAAAAGACTTGAGTTTTATAATGAAGCTTATCTTCAAAATAAAGTCTCTTTAAGTAAACAAGAACTCAGAAGAAATGGCTGGAATTTCTACATTATTTTCATACATAAATGGAAGAATTATATAAAAGATACTCTTAACCAAATAAACAAACATGAACACTGCTCAGGAGTATGGTTCACAAAAATATTGAGCAATGGATGTAAATTATAGCTTCTATGCAAGAAAACTAATAGTGTATATACATTTTACTAAGAAATCTATATGGTAACTTACTGTTTTTCAATCTTCAATATAAATGTCCTAATTATGAACAAAAACAATTATTCTAGAATGCTTGAGTTCCTGCTCAGGCACTAACAAGTACAGCAAATAAGCCATACTACAAAGCAGCGTCTTGTGGATAGGATAACATACAAGTAAATAAACCATATAACTGATGAGTACAAAATATGATTTTCTTTTTACATGGGAATAGGCTTAAATAATGCTTTTTATTGGACTATACAGCAGAAACAAACCATGTAAGGCAGTCCAATGGCTGTTTAGTTTCCATGAGGACACTTGTTTCTTATTTTCATGCCAAATCCAAAACAAAGTGACTCTATATCACTGCAAGTCAGACTGAACGAACAATCAGCAACCTTCAAAAAGATGTAACACACAAATGTAATAACAAAACCTCTTGGCTCATGTGTACATTAATTACTTCACTGTTTTCCAGTCTTGAGGGCAGAGCTAACCCTACATGCATTAATTATATACAAAGGATTATTACAAGCACATGATCAATGTCATAATGCTAGTTATATTTACTGGAACTGTTCTTCTTTATACACTTTGTTTCATAAAGGCTATGTTATCTGTCAGACATTTATTTCTGAGAGAGAACCTAGCTGCTATCGTTGCAGTAATTCCATTAGCTTCATGGATATCCCTAGCCAACAATCATCATTAATATACTACAGACTAAAGCTCAATATTATACTCCAGTAGGTAACACCAATCAAAAGTATTCTCAGCATTCTTCCTCTGCATGCCGCATGCAATCATTCACTCATAGAAAGACTTTCTTCACAAAGCTGTACATCGATAGAAGGTATGATATCAGTGAACAGAATCTCACACACTCAGATTCAAACAAATATATATGAACTTACAAAATTATACTTTCTGGAAATACAACAATTACTGAGCTTATGACACAATTCATTTTACTGATGCCTCCAGTTACACAATTTTTCTAAACATCCAAACTCAAACAGTACATCCTGTCATACACTGACACTAACTACCAATACTCGCTCACAAAATAAAATCTGAAAATGTGGAGGCGGAAGACAGGCACTGCGACAAAAACATAACAAAAATTCCCTGAAACAATATGTCCTTAACATTTAAAATGTCACTAAAGCTAAATATTCCTAATAGTAATTTTACAATTAAATCTGAGACAATAATGGCCTTTTTTTTTTTTTTGGACCCATAGACATTCATGTGCTTACAGATGCTGATATTTGAAGCCCTGCGTATGGGACAGAATTCATATAGGCTACCTACAGCACATTGAGAATACACTAGCTGTTGATCATCAGAAAAATAAATCTCGCTCCGGCTTGCACTGCGAGAAGTCTATAACCGAGACTTACTTGACTTAATTCCTCTTGTTCCCACTGGAACATAGGGCATCCGTGAAACGTCTCCATTGCGGTCGTCGACTTGCCAATGCTTTAACTTCCTTCTATGTCTTCCCAATTTCAAGCGCCTCCTCCTCTACAGTCCTCCTTCCTCCAGGTCTTCCTAGGACGAACTCTCCTCCGTGCACCTTGCGAATTCCATTCAGATGCTTTTCTTTCTACAGATCCACCTATCCATTTCCATTTTCTCCTCTTGATTTCCACTTCAACTGGAACTTGATTTGTTACTCTCCATAGTTCTTCGTTGGATATTATTTCAGGCCATCTGATGTTTATGATGCGTCGTAAACAACGGTTTATAAATGTTTGCAGAAGATTAGGATAGTTCATGTAACCTTCCAAGTTCCTCAAGCATATAGAAGGACCGACTTAACATTTGTATTGAAAATTTTAATTTTCGTCTTTCTAGCAATGTTTTTATTCTTCCACACCGCATACAGCTGCATAAATGCTCCATTTGCTTTCCATATTCTCGCTTTCACATCTTCTACTGCTCCTCCTTCTCTTGTCGCTACACTTCCCAAATAAGGAAATGTTTTAACCTCCTCAATCTCTTCTCCTGCCACAATCAATCTTTCTTCAATTTTGGCATTTACTCTCATTTCCTTTATAACCGAGAAGTTATATAATAATAACCTCTGGCACTACAGCCCGTGAAGGGCCTAGGCCTACTAAGCGACCACTGCCCAGCCATTTGGCTTGTAGATATTGGGGTGACGCGTGATCAGCGCATCGGGTCCCCTCAGCCGTTAATGTTGGTTTTCGTGATCGGGGCACTGCCTCACTGTCAGACAGCTACTCAATTATTTTCAAGAGGCTGAGTGCACCCCGTTCCAGCCCTCACGTCAGTTTCTAAAATCTTTGACGGAGCCGGGAATCGAATCCGGGCCCTCCGGGTGAGAGGCGGGCACGCTACCCCAACACCACAGGGCCGGCTAACCGAGAAGTTCGACTCCTTAAAAACAACAATTATCATCAATGTTACTGTGGTGCTATTTGGAACCAATACTAGTGGTACAACAATGAATATTCCCAGTTCATGTCATCATTCACTCATCAGTGAATATAATACTCACATAATAATCATAGCAATTGTTGGGGAGAATTACAGTATATTCAGGCCCCGGGCTAAGGTGATAGACGCCCTGGGCAAATGGTCTACTGGCGCCCTTTTTCTCATTTATGTGTTATAAAAATAGCATACCGTAATAGTTTTTTTTACAAACAACTACGTTACTAATATTGTATCACAGGAAATAATAAGAAAAGTAAGTCGTTCATACAATTTTGTAGCCATTTATTGATACATTAACCACACTATTAACCAAGATTACAAATTCAAAAGTTACATTTTAAAAGTACAATATACAGAAACATTTCAAATCAAAGTTTTTTCTGGCTTTTAACTTTGCAAATTTATTTATCATGTCAAAAAAGTCTGTGCTAAGGGTTACGTCTTTTTCACAACGCAATCACAATAGACAATTTAGTTTGCTGTCTGAAAGAGTCGATCTTTTCACATTCTTTAGCCGAGTCAAAACAGAAAATCCTGTTTCTGCTGAGGAGTTGGTGACAGATAATGTCAGAAATATTCTAGTTGCTACCTCAAGATTAGAGAAAGTAGTTTTCAAATCATTTTTATGACGTATTCATATATGTCAAGAATGCTAGTAAATTCTTCCTGTTCCACATACATTTTGAAGTGCTGACATTCGTTTTCAAATTAATTTCTGATGTCATTAGAGTAGAACTCATAGAGTTTATTCGCAGCCTGTGATATGACCCCTTTCTGCGATCCCTTTTGTACAAGAATAGAAAGTATTTCAAATTTGTTAGATACATTTTCATAAGCTATTTTTCGCCTTGACAAGTTATTTATCAAAGAGTCAAAGATTTTAATGTAAACTTGGGACTTGAAAAGCGACCTTTCATCAAGAATAGCTTCATCGCCTAGGCTCTCATCCGCAAAAGTGTTTCTGATTCTTATTCTTTTGTAGTTGGTGTTGTTCATACTTGTCAAACTCATTTCTTTTTCATTTATATAGCTCTCCAAAGTTAGAAGCTGCGTTGTACCTACTACGAGATTAAGAGTTTCACCTTGTAGATTGTTGCTAACTTTATCAAATCTTTCCAAAATATCACTCCACAAAATAGTGAGGAAGGCTATTTCAAATTTGTCAAACATCTTTTCTAGTCCTGAAGCATCAACTTTGACTACAGGCTTCTGAGTAGGGTCTAGAGATATTTCCTTCACTGATTTAAGTATCGCCTTGTAGCCTTTGACCAGGGCCTTTACAGCATCGGCTCTCGCTGACCATCTTGTTTGAGATAGGGATTTCTACATTGGAATTTTACTGTTTTCTAAACATGTTTTCAAAATACCCCATCTATAGATTGAATTGAAAAAAAAAAGGTGTAAAGGTTATGGACGAATCCAAAAAACACAATAGCTTCAGTGCACTACTCTGCAGCAGAAGAACCAACAAGGTTGAGAGAATGCGCTGCACAAGGGACAAACTCAGCAAAAGGGCAGTGTTGATTAATTCTAGCTTGCAGGCTTGAGTAAGCTCCAGACATATTTGCCGCGTAATCATAGCTTTGTCCTCTTCCCTGAATTCTGATCCACTTAATTTTTTGTTCATTTTAAATAACTAAAGTAGACACATTTTCACAAATCACAGTTGACACGCAATACAAGCAGTACACACAAACAACCTTTGATGTTAGGAAGTTGACAAGATCTCGCGGCGCATGCGCCAGTTGTAAATCCATGAGTATTGTCAACAGCGCAAACCGTGCATCACTGTCTGCATTGTTGCCAACACCAGTATTCTTTACAGATAATAATGATTATGTTAGGGGCAGATGACCTCGTAGTTCAGCCCCTTAAAACAACAATAACTAACTGATTATATTATAATAGAATCATGATTAAACATAAATACTACGAATGTATGTGATATTTAATATTACTTTTATTTGATATTCACGTAAATTATAGTTATTTTATCCTATTTTTTAAAGATGTCCATGTCATACTTATTTTTAATGTTGGGATTGTTGGGTAAACCTTTTTCTGCGTTCAGCGTCACCTAAATTTCGGCTCCCCCTAAAATTTGGCGCCCTGGGCAAATGCCCAGTATGCCCGTTTATAGCCCGGGGCCTGAGTATATTCATACATACATCTTCTGTTCTTGTGTCACATAAAAACACTACAGGCAAACTACATATAGTGTTTTATAACTTCTCTCCCCCCCCCCCCTATACTTGAATTTACCCTCCTGTAATTATGACAATGAAATGAGTTCTGATAGGGTAGTTAGCAGAATGTGCTATAAAACTAATTATCAAGGACAGAGCCTCTGGTGAGTGATGCAATGAAATAATTGGTAGCAACTAAAATAGAAATCTTACTGGTTAAGCTTGTTTAAAATAATTAAACATTATACGAATGAGAATAACAGCATGAAAAATATTACATATCACAGTTTTGAGAAAATTTATATTAAGCACCCAAAAAACAAACAAAATGCCTATTATCAAGAAAAATTGACGTCGGAAAAATAGAAGGACGAGCCGACCAGATAAGAAAAATAGAAACGCTTACTGAAGAATCAAGACTAGAAGAAGCGGCACAAACACTTGAAGAACTGCTAATACAAGCCGCAACCCCAAGAAAGGAACGAAAGGCGAAACAATGGTTCGATCAGGAATGCTACGTGCTAAGAAAAGAAGTATTGAAGGCCCTGCATGAACTAAAAACAAACGAGAAGAACCTTACACTCTATCAGGTATACAACAGAAAAAGAAGTCTCTATAAAACGCTCACGCGGGAGAAGAAAAGGGTATACTGGGAGGAAGAAGGTAAAAGAATCGTAGAAGAGGCAAAGAAAGACCCATATATCGCTCTACGTCCTAGGAAGCAAGCGCAGACACATTATATAAACATGGAAAAATGGATGACACACTTTAACAATATACTCAACAAGGAAGGAATAACGAACACCCCAGAAAATAATCACCTCCCCCATGGTCTGGTACCTTGACGTGGTGGGGAGGCTTGTGTGTTTCAGTGATCCCGAGAGCAATGCCGGCGGGAGCTTCGGCTCTTGGCAGGGTCACCCATGCCGGTAAGGTCGAGGGTGAGAGACCAGACTAAATGACAGACTACACCATGATGGTGGGCAGCAGCGTCATCAGTACATTATTTCCAGGCGGAGCTGTAATTCAGTGGTACGGTTGGAAAACTGCGGGGGCTCGTTTTCAGTCCTTAAGGTGGCAGCCCTACCAGAAAACTAGGAAGCTGTGGGCTAATAACTCGCACTCTCCGAAATTGTTTATTAAAGAAACTGAAAAGAATGAAAACCGGACGGATCTCATGTTGACAACTTTCGGCACGAAAAGGAAGACACGAATAGGTTTCTGGAATGTGAGGACTCTGGGTGAGAGTAGTAGGCTGAGGCAGGTGACCAGAGAAATGATCTCGTATAAACTTGATATACTTGGGCTCAGTGAGATAAGATGGCCAGATTTTGGTGAGATAAAAACTTATGAAGGACTTACCCTCATATACTCTGGGAGGAGCGAGGAGAATGCGGAACGCAGAGATGGAGTTGGTCTTTTGCTTACTGAACATGCAAAGAAAAGCCTTATAAGTTGGCAACCCATTTCCGAGCGAATATTATCAGCACGATTTAAGACTCGCATTCGCAATGTTACGATTATACAATGCTATGCACCCACGGAACCATCAGAAGAAGAACTTAAAGAAGCATTCTACTCCCTTCTACATGAGACAGTAAAGAAAAGCAGTAAGAGAGATGTGATTATAATAATGGGAGACCTTAATGCTAATGTAGGAGAGAACAACGAGGGACTAGAACATGTGATGGGTGTACATGGCCTTGGGGATAGGAATGGAAATGGGGAAAAGTTCACAAACCTCTGTGCTAGCCATGACCTTGTTATTGGAGGTACTTTGTTTCCTCATAAGAGGTGTCATAAGATCACGTGGATTTCCCCTGATCATGACACTGAGAACCAAATTGACCACATCGCAGTGAGTAGGAGATTCAGAAGATCGCTCACCGATGTTCGGAATAAGAGAGGAGCTGATGCTAGCAGTGATCACCACCTTATGCTGGCTGAGTTCAAGATGAAGATCATGGTGGCAAAGAAGAGGTTTGAAAAACAGAGCAAGAGATTTGATGTGAGGAAGTTGAAGGAGGAGAAGGTCAGAGATGAATTTAAATTGGAGCTAAGAAATCGTTTTCAGGTACTCCAATCTGATACAGCAGAAACTGATATTGAATCTTCCTGGAGTAATGTAAAGAACATCATCCTTGATACAAGTGAAATAGTCCTGGGAAAGAGCAATCCTCTCAAGAAGGATTGGATGTCAGAACAAACTTGGGAGGCAATAAGTCATAGGAAAATGATTAAGGAGAGGTTGAATATGTGTAAGACTCGACATCAGAAAGCAAAAGTGCAAGCAGAATACACGGTCGTTGACAAAGAAGTCAAAAAGAGTGTGAAAAGAGATAAGAGTAATTGGATCGATGAGATGGCGAAGAAGGCAGAAGATGCTGCATCAAAAGGTGACAGCAAAGAAATGTACCGCATCACAAAAGTGCTGTCCAAGAAAAGTTTCCGAAAGAACCGGCCCATAAAAGACAAACAGGGAAATTTACTCACAACTCAAGAAGAACAACAAGAACGGTGGAGGGAATACTTTACCGAAATTTTTAATGTTGATCGAGGGATTAATGAACACCACGAAGAGAGGAATGATGAACCTGATAATTCTGATCCAAATATTCTTTTGCACAGTCCAACTTGTGCTGAAATCAAAGAAGCCTTGCTACAACTGAAGAATGGAAAAGCCCCCGGTGTCGACAACATTTCGCCAGATGTCCTCAAGATAGACATGGACACCACAGCTAATATCCTGAAGCCATTGATGGAAAAGATCTGGTTTGAAGAGAAGCTGCCTGCGGAATGGAAGAAAGGTGTGATTGTTAAAATCCCAAAGAAGGGTGACTTGACGAATTGTAACAACTGGAGAGGTATTACCTTACTATCCGTACCAAGCAAAGTATTTCTCAGGATAATCTTGAATCGCGTTAAGAAGTCTATCGAGTCGAAGTGGAGGAAAGAACAAGCTGGATTTAGGGAACACCGTAGTTGTGTGGACTTAATTAACACTTTACGGATTATTGTGGAGCAGAGTAACGAATGGCAAGCAGCACTGTACATCACATTTATAGATTTTGAGAAAGCCTTTGATTCCATTAATAGGAAGGTCATGTGGGAGACCTTAAAGGAATATGGTATACCAAGTAAAATAGTTAACATTATACGAGAGATGTATTCTGGTTATGAATGTCAAGTCCTGCATGAGGGTCAGCTATCCCAGCCATTGGCCATCCAGACTGGAGTACGACAAGGATGTATACTTTCTCCCACTTTGTTCCTGATTGTTCTTGATAATACTCATAGGAAGGTGGGGAGAGGAAGGAAGAGAGGGATACAGTGGGAACTTCGAGACAGGTTGGAGGATCTTGATTTTGCTGATGACATCTGTATGCTAGCACAGCGCTTTAGAGACATAGAGGGAAAACTGGCAAACTTAGAACTTGAAGCTGCTAAGGTTGGACTTAAGATAAACCCAAAGAAGACAAAGGAGCTGAGAGTGAACTCCACAGTACAGGCTGGTCTCACTGTGGGAGGTGTAGATGTAGAACAGGTGGATACATTTGTTTACTTGGGAAGCGTGGTAACGAGAAGTGGAGGGACTGAGGAGGATGTCAAGAGCAGAATAAGAAAGGCAAATGGGGCTTTTGTGCAGCTCTATCCAGTATGGAGAAACCGTAACATATCCAGGAAGACGAAAATCAGACTTTTTAATACCAATGTGAAAGCTGTCCTATTGTATGCATGTGAAACATGGAAAGTTACCAATCCTATCAGCCACCAACTTCAATTATTCATCAATCATTGTCTGCGTCGAATTCTGGGTATACGATGGCCAGATATAATCCCAAACGAAGAGCTGTGGCAAAGGGCTAACCAACAACCTATAGAAGTCCAAATTAAACGGAGGAAATGGGGCTGGATTGGGCATACTCTGCGGAAACAGAATGATGCAGTAGAAAGGAGAGCTCTGGACTGGAATCCTCAAGGGGCTCGGAGACGGGGAAGACCAAGGAACACCTGGAAACGCACCATTGAAGAGGAGGCCAGAAAAGCGGGAAAGACTTGGATGGAAGTGAAGAACTTGGCAACACACAGAGCCCGATGGAAATCATTCTTGGATGCCCTATGCTCCGCACGGAGCGAAAGGAAATAAGTAAGTAAGTTCAGAAAATAATCAAAGTACCTATACACTAGCGTCAACAGAATGGACTCCGCTGACAGCTAATGAAGTCCAAAACATCATCTCAAGCACAAAGAAAAACAAAGCCGCAGGACCAGACAACATTTACAGTGAGTACATAAAAGACACTGCTCACCTCCTACTACCTACATGGACAAAATTATACAATAAATGCATTGAGACGGCCTCAATACCGGAGAGATGGAGACATTCAACTATAAAAGTACTTTATAAAGGCAATGGCGATCCATATGATACAAACACATACAGAGGCATCGCTCTGGAGAATATTCCGTTCAAGATATTCACAAAAACAATCGTGGGGAGAGTCAGAGAAGAAATAGACGAGTATCTACCAGAAAATCAATTCGGATTCCGGAAAGGAAGATCAGCTGTAACCGCTATACACTTACTACTCAATGACATCAGGGAAGCCCTTGAAAGAAGAGAAAAGTTCTACGTAGTGTTTATAGACTTCACAAAAGCATTCGACCTCATAAACCGGGAACTTGTGGCACAGAAGCTGGAAGAAACCCTAAACAGGAACCATGTGTGGACTGAAACCATAAAAACGATACTACAATGGAACAAAATAAGAATCTCTGACAACATATCACTTTCAGAACCGATACTTCAAACGAACGGAGTATTACAGGGTGACCCAATGAGCCCATTACTTTTCATCCTGGCAGCAGAAGAAATAATGCGAATAACCAATAAGGATGACGTAGTATCGTACGCCTACGCTGATGATATAGTGATCGGATCAAAGGACATCAGAAAACTACAAAACGTGATAAAGGAAATGGAGGAATGGTGCTACAAACACACATTCGAAATTAATACATCAAAAACAAAAATGATGGTATTTAGGCAAGGAGGAAAGATCCCAGCAATGACAGAAATCTTCATAAAGAGGCAGAAAGTAGCCATAGTAAACGATTTCAAGTACCTTGGCATTACTCTGCAAACAAGTGACAAATGCTTTACAAAGCATGTAATAGAAAAAACAACACAGGCAATACGGGCGATGCACGAAATCAACTACATTAGATCACTTAGCCTAGAGACGGCGATGGCACTATTTAGAGCAAAAATCATGCCTATTCTAACATATGGGATGGAAATCATTTGGCCGTACCTCACAGAGAAGAACCTATCCTCTCTAGAAAGAATAAAAGCTCTATACATAAAGAGAGCGATCGGAGTATCCAAGACAACAAGATCAAGACTCGTCTACCTTCTAGCACGAGAATCCTTCCTCATTGAAGACTTCAGAACACACCTGAACCTGCCCAACACCAGAGCATCAGAAAATCTCCTAGCAACACTCAACAAAAAGAGAGAAGACACCCCACCTGAATTCTTTGGAACTGGAGCTATGATAGACCGGACGTGGACAACATCCAGCTTCGAGATGAGGCACGTGTTCACAAGACTGGCAGTACATGGTTTCCACCATCTAATTTGTAACAACACCTCATACCATGAACCGACAGAGATATGTAAGTGCGAACTATGTGGATACATGTGTGAACGTTACCACCTAGAACTCTGCACCAAAAGAACAAAAACAATTAAAGAATATGCAAACCAAGGCCCAAGCCCGCGAGTACAGTGTATATAAATGTATTATTTCTTTTCTTTGTGTATGGCTATTTAGCTGCAATAAATATATTATTATATTAAGCAAACATGATCTAATTTTGAGCAAACAGGTTTCTTTGGTTCTTATGACATTTTATCCTTTTGTCTGTATTGATTTTGGTTTCAAACTGAAGTCATCTTGCAGTAATTTGGACTACAATATTCCATGGAAAACATTTTCAGAAATTAAATTTTAATCTATTTACTTAAATGCCTCAATGAATAATTTATTTAGTCGGCTAGATGAAATTTTGCCAAATGTGATGAAGTATATTGGGAAGGCAGGAATGAAATGGCTGCACATAATGAGATTTAAGACAAATAAACTCATAGTAAAATTAGACATGGTATACTTTTGGGTTATGCCCTAAACAAATAATACCATTTTATCATCTAGGCTGACAGGATGGAAATGCGTCTTGTATTGGTGATTGTTTTCCGACGTTTCGGCTGTCATTGCAGCAGCCTTACTCATCGGTAGGTACGAGTTGGTGTCCGTACTCAAACTCAAGCTGCTGCAATGACAGCCGAAATATCGCGAAACATTCACCAATACACGACGCGGCTCCATCCTGTAAGCCGAGATTATAAACTAGACACCGGCCGCGAAAGCCTACAATCTACATAATACCTTGTCAATATTCCGGGCTGTGAAAGTGTTTCTTACAATCCAGACTGGCTCAAGGAGCTTTTCTCAATAATTTGTTTGTATCTTTGAATACTGTTCATATATACAAGTAAAGAAATTCAATTTTCAATACACAAAAATTCATCATCACATTATTATAGCACCTGCTCAGGAGAAGATGAGAGAAATGGTCTGCAACACACTACAGGCTCTCTCTCTGTAACGTACAATACTAAATGTCTGAAAAATATACAAACCAGTGAATTCTCGACTAACCTACATATATTCTTTTATGCAAATCTTTACTCTATCATCATGATGCAAGCAGGGGCAGATGACCACAATGTTCCATCCATCAAAACAATCATTATGATGCAGTTGTTGCAACTTTTCTCAAATCCATTGCTTAAGATGCACTTGCTGCAACTTTGCTAGTGTGTCCAACAACGCACCCAGTGGGAATGCAATACCACAGCATGCTTCATGACCTAAGCACAATCAGTTTGAAGCAGCCAGCAGTTAATATCAGTCAGCTGAAGCAAACTCATTTCTATGTAAACTCATATCTATGTTCTTCTAGATGAGCCTTCGTGCAATGCCAACCCATTCATTAGCATTTGTTGACATCTGGTGGGGTAGGAAGGAACTCATCCGCTCGCTTGTAGTCGCTCAGTGCCTTCATCGTGTAGGTGTCATGAGGCAGCTCCGACTTCCTTCGAATGAATGGCTTCTCCTTGTTGCGCTGTTTACGAACCTGGACACATAATACAAATCTTCATTAGTCAATAGGGAACTGGGACTTGACCTCTTTGAAATACCAGAATGACAATCACTCAAAGGTGTCACAATTTCCGCTCAAGATGTTCTGCATATTCACAAAACCTTTTACCAAAACATTATCAATTGAAAAGTGGAAAAGAAAAAAAATGGCCAAGCAACATGTTTTTCAACTTCACATATTTGTTGTATTGTGTGATTTGAAACACCGTTGATAACAAGATAAAACAAGTCGTGTGAAAAATTACCTCCAAATAGTTTAAATTTTCCCAGAAAGATGGAACATGCTCCTCATTTTCAGTTATGGTGGACTATACAATGACTCCCAGAACTTGTTTTGTTTTGGTGCTTGGCCCATTATACAGGGTAAACCAGAACTCCACCGACAAACTCTCGGAGGATGCCTAGGGATGCCCTTCAAGTGTTTTGATGTGGGAGACCCGTGGTTTTCGGTGGCTCGTTACAGAGTAATAATGTAATAATGAATTATTCAGTTTGTTGCCCCAGTTATCCTTGTTTCTGTACCTATAAGGGAACATTCTTGGATTTTGTCGGAGGGTTGTTGCAGTACTTCATTTTTTGTAATGTATGTTTTGGTTATTGCATATTACAGGCTTTTTCACTGTTGTAAAGATATTTTCACGGAAACAAGGATGACTGGGGCAACAAACTGAATAAATCATAATTACATTATTAATCTGTAATGAGCCACTGGAGACCACTCCCCCACACTAAACACTCCGAGGGCATCTCTGAACATCCTCAGAGTTTGTTCACTCTGTATATTTCCACTACTGGCACTATGCTGTACAAGCATAGTGTTTCTTCCTGGCACCCCTCAGGGTTTCTGGGATTTCAGAGATCTTAGGGAAAGAAGAATAAAATCTACTGAAGTTGCTAAAATTGTTACCCTGTCTACCAAAAATACCTTTCAGCATTATTATTATTATTATTAGAAGCACAGGTATGTTATACAAATATAGAGGGACAGGTGCATTAAACACCTAGAAATACAGTGAGGGTCCTTGCCCTCGCACAGGTCGCAACGAGTCACCACCACATTTATAGAATGTACCGATTACAACAGGGGTCGGGAAGCCCCGGATGCTGTCATGGCAATTATTACATATGCAGATGGCAAGATACCTTAGTTGATGTAATTAAGATGTGTTGTGAAGTACTGTAGTCTATCTCATATCCCACGAACATGGTTAGTTATAGAACAAAACATTGAATATTCCTATTGGTAACTAACACCACTTCTTCTCAAGAAGAAGTCTTCCAGTAAATGTGTTCATAATTTTCAGCACCGTGCAATTTTTACTTGTGAAGGAACCTCAAACAAAAGGTATACAGAAACAATCCGCGTACTCTGGAGGCTCTCGAGAACTAAATAACTGCACCGATAAGAAATATCATATAGCGAGTGTACCAAAACTTCTTACATCGGTGCAATGTGTGTTTAGAAGATGGACAGCATTTCCAGCAACTACTCTATAAAGTGAGGAAAGTAGCCATTTTGTATCAGTTTTGTTGTGCTGATGACAAATATGAAAATGAAAATTGGATTTTAGCTGTAATTTTCTTTTTACATACACTGTTGAATATTAGGGAAATTTGAATGAATTTGGGAATAGTGTTTATTCTAGAGTGGCAACGGAGTTCATGTTTCAACCTTAAGCTATTTTTAACTACAATATGTATCAGTGCTGTTGCTAGCACCAATGCCTTGCTCGACATGCTTTTACACACAGTGCTCCAGCCATCACACGGCGCCTGCAAGGTTCCGTTCTATAGGAAAGGCTCTAACTGTAATTACAGTACCCATAGTTAAATTGGCAAACTAATGCATTGCATTTGCTAATTTCCTTTGTCAAATGCATGATACTGATGTGGTTGGTTATTAGGCATGGAAGTTGAAGTACTATACAAGCATCACAAAACACAATTTAAACTCATTTAGTCCACTGGTCTGGTACAAATCTGATCCCACTTGGGTGATAAGCATGTCGACAACACCATTCCAGTAACTCAAACCAGAATTGGGGCGTGATGGCACAGTGGTCAAACTGCTTCCCGGTTAATGCACATGAAATGTCAAGTCCTGTGGTTCAGATTCTACGTAAAAAGGAGGTCTCATGGCTCATGATAGCAAGATTAATGGTCATGTAACACTGGCAGAGCCAGGAATCAAACCTGGGCCTCCAGAGTGGGAGCCAAATTTGCTAACCACTGATAGAGATTGGAGTTTAAAAAAATAGCTTAAGGTTGAAACATGAACACCGTTGCTAGTCTAGGATAAACACTATTCCCAAATTCATTCAAATTTCCCTAATATTCAACAGTGTACGTAAAACGAAAATTACAGCTAAAATCCAATTTTCATTTTCATATTTGTCATCAGCACAACTAATCTGATACAAAATGGCTACTTTCCTCAATTTACATTCTCATTGTTGAATGATGTAACTAGCTAATGGAGACACTGGAATCCTGGCAAGTTATTCTCATTCACAACAAACTGAGGTAGCTTGAACTGTGCTCTGCCATTCTCTCGGTGATGTTGGCGTCACAATATTGAAATATCACCCCCTCCCCCCACAAAATGCCAGCTGGCTAAATCATTTGAAGACCTCATGTCTTCTCAAAGAGATTTGCCAGTATCCTACACATTTCTTCCTCTATTCCAACACCAACCTTTGGGGTACATCATTGCCGTAATGTCTCTCCACCCCCACCCCCAACAAAGACGTAATGGCGAACCAACTTGTTGAACAAACTGTAGCAATGAGCTCCGCTTTAGTTACCACCGGCAGCCTGGCGCCTTGGTTCCGTTGCCCAACGATAAATTTCCCAATGACGTCAGCAGAGAAAACAAGAAACCCCCAAGTCAGCAGCAGTTTCGACAAAAGAAGAACCCAAAAGTGTGACATTCAAATTTAATAACTTAAAAATGTATATCAACCATGTTTTATCAAGAATAAAACTATCGGATTTCGAATTAAATTAATTAAATACATGTGTGTTACTCTAAGTGCAAATTCACAAGGGCCAACCCACGACAGTAGAGTGTTGACACTGCCATTTGGCAAATACAAGCGATATCAGAACATCACAAAATTTAAGTTGGCAGGACTATCTCTGCTTCCTGCTTGGCGGATCTTATGTGAGTGAAGTGCAATCATAACTCGCCCGCACTTGACTGATCGCGAGGGTACAGCTATCACCTGAAATCTCTCCGGAGACCTCGGACTCCAGTGTAGTGTTGGACAATACAAGGCAATGTTTCGACCTGTAATTAAATATAAAACCGAGTGTGAAATCATTTAAATCATGAAAGGACTAATCATCGCATAAAGGTCTGAGTGTGTGTGTTTCTTTGTTTTGGAACAATCAACATTAATACGTAAACTCTTCGGGAAATAAATTATTTCACTTGCCACATGGCAGGGCAAACAGAACAATGTCATGCTTTTTATTTGATTCCATTTGGGTGTATGTTTTAGAAAATTGTTGTTATTTTGGGTTTTATGTGATCAGGATATGATAATTTATTATTGTACCCATGGGAGAGGTACAGTATCGAACCCATATCCTTTTATTTCAAAAAGAAAGAATTAATGCAGGATTTAGAACGGAGTTCTGAAGTTAGTTGAGGAGTAATACAGCATCATATTGCGTGACGCATGGATAAGTTGTGCAACTCAACGAAGCAGGACCACAGCTGCAAGATGATGCCACTGACGACTCGGCGGAAACCAAGTGACACAATGGATTAAAATAGCATTGGAAATTTTCCGTTCTTTAGAGAGAGAAGAAGTTCTCGGATAATGCCCTTAGTCGACACTAAAATGGCAACGCCGCAGCTATGGAGGAGTCATGAAATCAGAGAAATAATTAAAATTTAGCCATTTGCGGGCAATAAACTAAAGAAAGGACTCAGTCAATGTTAATTATCCAGGGAAAGAGATTTTTAGAGTGGATAAAGTTAATAGTAATTGTACAAGAAAGAAGTGTCAAATCAGCATTATACAGTCGGTGAATTCCCGAACCAGGAGCTTGTGCTAGGGGGACAAAACAAAGACACCACCCACGTAATTGAGGAGCTCATTTTAATTAATATTAAAGATTTGTACGATCGATTTTTGGAAACTTGGTTAAAACCTCAGCTTTTCAGAGATATTTTATAACATCGTATGGCGATTATTTTGGAAAATGGTGGTGGAGAAGAAGAGAAATAGATTTATGTTTAGCAGATTTCAATAAAAACCCTGGAAGCGCCAGGAAATTCATTCAGTCTTCAGCGTCCGAGAAGGGCGTGTTGCTGTTTCAACGAATACATTCAGTATCAGTGAGCGCAGAGGCGCTGCACGCTGTTTCACCAACATACAGTCTTCAGAGGATTCCTAAGGGGAGTTGCTGCATCGCGAAGTATTCAGACGTATGAACCTCAGGGGAGGTCATACTGTGCAACAAGTATTCAACAGTACATGCAGTAATCATCAGACCACGTACGGTCGTGCTGCTTCATAGCACAGGCAGTCTTATTCAGCCCGGTGGGACTTGAATCTGTATCTCGACAGGGAAGTACTCTTGAGAGAAGTACTGTTCCTGCATTCATAAGTGTCGCCGTGCATTAAAACATCGAAGTCCTTGTCAAAAGGAATAGTATCGTCAAACTTCGAACAGTTAATAGTCTACGGACTTAGGCCAAGTTTTATACTTTGAGCAAAAGACGTTAGCCGGCGAGGGTAATCGAAGCCCAGACACCAGTATTTGAAGTTACATCGTAGTATCTCGAAAGTATACGAGACATCATTAGAGAAGTGATACTCGAAACATTTTATCCAGTGCGTTAAATAACCATGGTAGGGTCGAATGTAGCAAGCACCTAATTTTCCTGAATGGAGGAGGTTAGCGTGGTAAGTGGCGATAGAGTTAGAAGTCTACAAAATAGGCATCAGTAGCCACGTGGAATTACAGGGAAGTAGTCCACCAAGTAAAGAGAATAGTCGTCAGAATTCAGTTCAGACGCGAAGTACTAAAGACAAATGTAGAGCGCAGTAAAGTGAGTACCGCGACTCCAGGGGTAAACGTTAAACCATAGACCATTTACCATATAAACAATTGCATACCGAAAGAGACATTATTATCGTGCAATAACTATAAGTGCCGATAAATTCAACACCAGAAGTAGGAGAATCTTCGTAGCCAAGGAGGGGAAAATTCGAACGAGACTGTCACTATACAAATAGGAATTAGGAGGCAGCGGTTGAAACTTGCACCCCTAGGATCTGGATCGAAAGAATTCACGTGTCTAAGGCAGTGCTAGATGCCACAAAGTGAAATTCATTGTGTAAATATAATTATTAGTGAAATTTATATTTTAGTGATTCTTTTTAGTGTATGTGAAAGAATGTGTGTAATCACTCAAATAAATTTAAGTGTGTTAAATATGTGTAAACTAGAGGGAAATTTAATTAGTGATAATATGAGTGTCAGCATGGTGTAAAAATTTTGCGTGGGCAAAATGTCGCTCCACTGGGATCCGGACAGTTTGACCGGATAAATCATGTAAGTAGAACCAAATTTTATTATGTGTTTTGGACTCGGGAAGCTCGTGTAACAATAGTAACCATGGAGAAAGTATTCTCCAACATTTAAAATCAGGGATGTAAAACTGTGTAATAATGAGAAATGCGGGATCTAATAATGAAAGTAATAATTACTTAAATGAAAAATGTGTAATCAAATAAATAGTATTCAGTGGAATACCAGTAAATGGAAAGGAATAATGTTATTTAAAGGTAAGCAGGATAATATTAATGTAATGAATGAACAAATTGTTGAATTAATATTCAAGTATGAGCCGTTATGTGCTGAAATAATAATAATAATAATAATAATAATAATAATAATAATAAGGAAATGAATGAATAAGTTGTTGGATTAATAATCAAATATGAGCCGTTATGTGCTGAAATAATAATGATAATTATTAAACCAGTTGTGTTCTTGTAAATGAAAAGTCAAGATTGCGTTAAAGGCAAAACTATTATTTTAGGACGGAGAAATTAATTATGTTGGAATAAATATTTGGCTTTGAAAGGCATCACGAATGTATTGATTGTCGCCAATGAGCGCTTATATTATTAATTGTCACGCTAATAAATGCGGTGAAATAATACCAGGAGATTATGATTGTGGGGATCAGCTGGACAGAGTAAATGATTATGTGTGTGTTTGCCATGACAAACTTTGAAGGATGTTAAGTTTACTGGTGTTAAGCGCGGGGATGAGTGCGAATACCTCCCCAAAAGCCGCTATTATTATTCGGACGAATGGTCAGATACCATCGCTCCATGTGTTAGCCCTAAGTCCTCGAGAATGGAGATGTCCTAGAGGAAGGCCAGAGAATCGAACCGGTGTTCTCTTACGTCGAAGCCCCTTAATTATTGTTGGTTTTATTGAGTTCTTACCTGCCAGTGATAAACCTCCGCAATTATAATTATACCTGAGCCAAGGAAATAGGTCTTTAGAACCTCATATGTTTTGTTAAATGAAAGTGACGTGTGCCTTTCCAAGTCTTAAGAAGTCACGCTTGTTTGAAAGCAGTTGTAGTGTCCCGTCTAGGAGGGATGAAGGTATTGACTCTCCCTCGCTCGTCATAAATCAAAGCCTCAAGGGTCTTGACTTTAATGAAGAACACTGTTGAGATAGGCCAGTAACAGAGCCAGACACTGTCTGTGGTCTGTCGTTATATAAACCTTTTAATGGACGAGTTTTGCTATGATTATTTATCCTTACTATTGCAGTTTAGATCTGCATTTCGTGATTAATTAAATTGTCATTTGAGACAATAATAGAAATCCCTTTGGTATTGTTACATTTTATATGTTATTGTTCCCAAGTATTTAAGGAAATATTCGGACAGCTGGGAGTCTGTCTTGATTTGATTTTATCAGTAATTTCCATAACTTGTGGTACACGAGTTTTCCCTAGGACAAATACAGTTTGCTAGTTTGGAAAGAGAGATGATACAGTGTGAATATCATGTGGTACCCAATAGATGGTAATTGTTGACACCATTTTTAAACATTAACTCAAATTTATAATGATATTCAAGTTAAGAATATTTAGTGTGTTTTGAATAGATAATTTTATGTAATTTTTAGAGCTCGTTTTGAATAATTTTTGTATTGATGCTAAATGGAAGTGAGAGCAGTTTTGATATTTTTATTAGGTTCAGTAAATAGTGATTTTTATAGATTAATGTTGTATTTGTTCCTTGTTCATTAGAACAAGTGTGTAGCTGATTCAGTTTATTATGTTGGTTTGTATTGCCTAATTTGATTAATTAAATAGTTTTACAGTAGGATTTTGAATTGTATTTTATTGAAGTGTTATCCTAAGCTTGATCCTATAATGTGTGAATCACTCAGTGGGAGGACGTTCTATGCCCCGAATATATAAGACTGAGCAGTTGGACAGTGATTTGCATATTTCTTGTACGCAAGGGCACATTATGCACGAGGTGTGTTGGTTTTGTGCTTGTGAAATGTGCTTAGCTTTGTGAGCTGTTAATACCTTTTCTTTCAGCAGGGTTAAGTTCCATTTCACTGGGTTGTATTTTCTGTTATGTAATGTTGTTTTTTGAGTCTTCAGTATTTTGACAGGTGTGATGAAGATCTCCATGTTTCCCTGTCCTGAGCAAATCGTTTCATCTCTATATACCTACCACACCCTACATCCGAGGCAAACTGTTTAACTTATTCCAACCTAGGTCAACCCTTACGGTTCATCCTGTTTGAATCTTCCAATGCTCTGTCAAATTCTGATCTCTATTAAATCTCCTTTCTCATCCTCATCAATTTCCTCTTCCCTTTCCATTACATGATTCTCAATCGAAACCAGATTTTGGATTGTAAAACATATCCCGGTGCTGACATAAACTCCGACCACAATCTGGTTGTTATGAAATGCAGATTTAAGTTGAAGAAACTGAAGAAAATCAAAAGCCAAAAAGACGGGCAACAGACAGACTGAAAGAGAAGGATGTAAACGAAAGATTCAAGAAGAGTATACAGGAAGGACTAAAGGAAAACCCTAAACGAACTTCAATTGCAGACGAATGGGCACTTTTGAAGAATGAAATAACAAAATTCGCAGAAGAAAACATTGGTAGGAAAGAGAGAATAGGTAGAAAATCGTGGACCACTCAGGATATACTAGAATTGATGAATGAAAGGCGGAAACACAAGAATGTAAGAGATGAAAAGGGGAATGCAGAATACAGACGTCTGAGAAATGAGATTAATAAGAAGTCCAAGAAAGCGAAAGAAGAATGGTTGAAAGAGAAATGTGCAGGTATAGAAAATTGTCTGAAGTTAGGAAAAGTTGACACAGCTTATCGAAGGATTAAGAATACTTTTGGAGAAAAGAAGACCAAGTGCTGTAATATTAAGGACACAAATGGAAAGCCTCTAACAGATAGGGAAGAAAAGGTTGAGAGATGGAAAGCTTACATAGAGTGTTTGTATAAGGGAAATGAATTTGAGAATCATGTAATGGAAAGGGAAGAGGAAATTTACGAGGATGCAAAAGGGGATTTAATAATGAGATCAGAATTTGACAGAACATTGGAAGACTTAAGCAGGAACAAAGCACCAGGCATAGATGATATACCGATTGAGTTGCTACGCTGCATAGGAGATGAAGGTCTGATCAGGTTATTTCACTTGGTGTGTAGGATTTATGAGACAGGTGAGGTACCCTCTGGTTTCAAGAAGAATGTTATCATCCCTATACCAAAAAAAGTGGGAGCTGACAGATGTGAAGATTACCGTACAATCAGCTTGATTACTCATGCTTCAAAGATCCTGTCTAGAATAATTTACAAGAGGATGGAAAGCCAGATAGAAATGGAGTTGGGTGAAGACCAGTTTGGTTTCAGGAGAAATGTAGGAACAAGGGAAGCTGTAATAAGTCTTAGGCTGATTTTGGAAGGTAGAATAAGGAAAGATAAGGGAACGTTCATGGCATTTGTAGACTTAGAAAAAGCTTTTGATAACGTTGATTGGACTAAATTGTTTGACATTTTGAAAATGATTGGAATAATGTACAGGGATAGGTGGGTGATCTACAATCTACACAGAAACCAGACAGCAGTCATTCGAGCTGAAGGACATGAGAGAGAAGATGGTATTCAGAAAGGTGTAAGGCAAGGCTGCAACTTATCACCCATACTTTTCAATCTTTATATTGAACAAGCAATGAAGGAAATTCGAGAAAAAATTACAGTCGGAGTGAAGATTCAAGGAGAAATAGTTTCAACTCTGAGATTTGCTGATGACATAGTCATCTTGGCCGACACGCCTGAGGATTTGAATGAGTTTTTGAATGGTAGGGACTCTGTTTTGAGGAAAGAATTCATGATGAAAGTTAATAAAAGTAAAACAAAAATATTCGAATGCACCGAAATACATCAGAAACCTCTATGGACATAAAATTGGCAGGTGAAAAGCTGAAGGAAGTAGGAGACTTATGTTACTTAGGAAGCAAAATAACCAGTGATGGACGAAGCAAGGGATATAAAATGTAGGTTGGCTCAGGCAAGGAAAGCATTTCTACAAAAAGGGAATCTGTTGACTTCGAATATAGATTTAGGTACTAGGAAGTCATTTTTGAAAGCCTTTGTCTGGAGCATGGCACTCTATGGAAGTGAAACTTGGACTATTGGTGCAGCAGAAAAGAGGAGAATTGAAGCGATTGAAATATGATGTTACAGGAGATTGATGAAGATCAGATGGGTAGATAGAGTTACAAACGAAGAGGTATTAAGACGAATGGGAGAGGAGAGATGTTTCTGGCGACTGGTAATGAAGAGAAGAGATAGGTTGGTAGGACACATACTATGACACCCAAGAATAGCAAGCATAATTATGGAAGAAAGGGTCGAGGACAAGAACTGTAGGGGTAGACCAAGGTTAGAATATGTTTAACAGATTGCCTCGGATGTAGGGTGTGCTAGCTATGTAGAGATGAAACGATTAGCTCAGGACAGGGAGGCATGGAGGGCTGCATCAAACCAGTCAAAAGACTGAAGACTCAAACAACAACAACAATCTCCTTTCCTTTATACAAACACTCTATGTAAGCTTTCCATCTCTCATCCTATTCTTCCCGATCTGTTAGCCTACCAATGTTTTCTTCTGCGGATTTTGTTATTTCATTTTTCAAAAGTGCCCATTCCTCTGCAATTGAAGCTTGTTCAGGGTTTTTCATTAGTCCTTCCTTTATACTCGTTGTGAATCGTTTGTTCACGTCCTTCTATTTCAGTCTGTTTATTGTCCACCTTTTTGGCTTTCAACTTTTCTTCAATTTCTTCAACTTAAGTCTGCATTTCATAACAGCCAGATCGTGGTCAGAGTTTATGTCAGCACCCGGATATGTTTTGCAATCAACAATCTGGTTTCGAAACCTCTGTTTGACCTTAACGAAGACGATTTGGTAACGCCCTGTATCTCCTGGTCCCATCCATGTGTATATTCTTCTATTGTGGTTAATGAATAAGGTGTTAGCTATGACCAACTAGTGCTCGGTGTAGAATTCCATCAGCCTGCTTCCTCGATCATTCCTTTCACCTAATCCGAATTCTCCTACTATTTTCCCTTCTCTTCCTTTTCCTACCATAGCATTCCAATCTCCAATCTCCATCACCCTTGACATACCTCAGAACTTCATCTAATTCTTCATAGACCTTTTCATCATCTTCATCATCAGCTTGACTGATGGGCATATAGACTTGTACCACTGTGGTGCACTTTGGTTTGGTATCGATTTTTTCTACAATAATCCATTCACTATATTGCTCGTAATATTCTACCCGCTGTCGAAGTTTCCTAGGCAATATGAGATCAACCCCTGCTTGGCCAGTGTTTGATTCAGTGCTAATGATACTATAGTCTCCTGACCAAAAGTCCTGCCCTTCCTTCCAGAGCACTTCACTCATCCCTACCAATCCAAGTTTTCTATCCTCCCACTGCCTATCCGACTTCTAACATTCCACGCTCCGATCCATAGAATATCAGATTTCCTCTTTGTCACTTCTGTGATGTTGTAATTATATATTTTAAATCACATGTATTTTTTTTCAGGGTATTATTTGCATATCCCAGTAATTTGGATTATATTTTGATGACAGACTGAGAAGTTGCAATATCAATATTTTCTTTTGTTAAACCTTTGGTCTTGTGCGCAAGTATGTTTTGATTTTCTGCATTTATATTTTTCTCTGGTGTACCCAGGTCTTCACATTGGTTTTATAATAAACTGTAGATCTGTTTCACGCCATTTTATGGCACTCGTTCGACTTCAACGATCAAATGCGGTGTGTGTTTTGGTAATTTGCGGGAGTCCAGTACTTACTGTAATTCTTTTTTCTAACATAAAGATAGCTTTGAAGCCATTTTTCAGTATTGCCTTATTAACAATTAATATTGTACCTTTTGGGTAGTTTATTAGCTGAGGAATAACCCACCCACCAAGGGAAGATGATTAAGAAAAGGAAGTAGGTTTTGGATTGGAGAAAAAGGATAGAAAAATAGGAGGAGAGTCCCACAAAAGTTATGAATTTAACTTTAAATACACTTAGAGGCAGTTGCCACTGAAATTTAACTTTTTGATACCTAAAATAGGAACGAGCTTGGTCGAGGCTAACGGGAATCGCAGCTAGGACTTGGGCAGTTTGCCAGAGAGAGGCTTTAGTGTATTTCCTCCCAAGCACGAATAAAAGTACTATAGGGAAGGGTGATGGTCTGGCCAGACAGATAGTAAAAGCTTTATTGAGTATGAACGAGGGCATAAACCTAGGAAGAGCTAGGAAAGCCAGGATCCTGCCTAACTGTAGTATCAGAGAAATGATGAATCCAAAAACAAATATTTAATTTATTTAACAATTTAAAGAAGTTAATATTTTTGACAATTAAATATTTTGCAATCTTGTTAACAATTTGGGGTCGCAGACCTCCAACAACATTCAGAAATTGCTCCAGGCAAATAACAATTCTTAAGGTTTTAAACCTAGTACTAAAACCTTGATAAGATTTTAAAAAGGGCAATGAAATGATTAAAGTTTAAACATTAAATTGAGTACAAGGAGTGTACTATAAGAAATTTCTGAAAGAACATTCTAGAGAGAATAACAAATTCGAAAATAACAACAAGGAAAACATAAAGCATACAATAGAAGTTACTACAACTTCTTATATTTAAACAGAATTACTTTATGAGAATTATACAAAAGAGGGCAGGTCACTTACTGTGAAACCTGAAGAGGTAATCAAAAAGAAGGTTCTAGACTTCCTATGTTTAATTAGGAATCACGAGCCAAAAGGGGCAGTTTACAGTTCGTGAGACCTAAAAATAACTCACTCAAGAGTTGAAAGAATTGTTTTCCCTAATTATAGGAAAGGAACAATGTGATTTGAAACTTGTATCACACAAGCAATTATGCAGAATTTAATTAATGTTAAACTAGCAAAGTTGGAAGGGCACTTCGTGAGTGACACCTTATAGAAAAGTTACAATTTTATTAATAATGGTGGATAGTAGAAGGTTGAGGAAAGATCATTGGGATATAGGATCAATGTTCATGGCCGTATTTAATGTAAACGGACGAGCGCGACGCGGTAGAAACGTGGAGCAAGCACTGGCTATCACAGTAGTCTATAAAGATGGATGCAAAGTTCACTATAGAAACACTGAAGTTTATGAGAAAGAAAGTTATTGCAATTATGGAAATAACTGATTGCACTATATAGGTGAGAGTCTATTTCTTGAAAAAGTTGTGATTTACAATTAAATGCGCCATAGAATGTTCCAACGGGGGAAGAAAGTTCGCTATTGCAGTAATTTAAGGAAGATTCCTCATTTTAACTAGCATTTTCACAAGTGCGTGAACAATACTTGACGGCGAGACTCGCAGATAGAGTACAAGATCTCGAAGGTTCCAGAACGACCTTAGCAGAAAATGGGGTTGAGAAAATCCAACGGAGGAACTAGCTTTATAATTATAGACAGCGGGTATTAGATAATATCCCACGTAGCGAGAGGATTTCTCATTTGAATAGCTTAAGAAAAGCTCTTTTTTAGTAAGGT
Organism: Meconema thalassinum; assembly: GCA_946902985.2. NCBI lineage: Eukaryota > Metazoa > Arthropoda > Insecta > Orthoptera > Tettigoniidae > Meconema > Meconema thalassinum. Next base: position 1,077,120,986 of record OX336389.2, read on the forward strand.
TGGCTTATACAAGCAAAAGCTCAACATGGCAAATCCCACGAAGAATGATTTTTGCCCCAAAGTAAATAATTTCACACTGTCTATAAATTATAATTAAAAGCACGTGGAAGTTAAAACCATGAAGATGAGGTTAAAACTTTTAAAATGGTACTTATCTTGATTTCATGTTGAAGTCGAAGTTTCCGTTGATGACTACCTAGCCAACATGGCGTAGAAGAGTGTGTGCCTCTTGGATTGAGGAAGCTAGCTCGAGGGGAGCTTTAACTGACCGAGTCAACTGCAGACTGAGAAGTGAGAGCTGCTCAACGGAGCACGGAGGGACCAAGAAAAGGGGAAAGAGTGGGGGGTAGGAGACAAAAGGAGAACATATAAACATTGCCAACTTTAAAACAAAAAATTAATCTCTTGCTGAGCTGATCTTCTAAGAGTTGATAACAGATGATACTAGCGCAGCATGGCGAGTAAAGAAGTAGACGTAGTCCACTTGCTCAAGGAGAAAATAGCTGGCGATGGTGACAGGATCTGGTGGCCAAATGGATAAGTAAGTCCTCTAGCACCAGGAAGAGTTGAGGAGCTTCAGAGATTCGCTGCGAGGTGACGCTAGGTGGGTCACAGAAGTTATATATCTAGAACAGACTTATGAAGACATAAGAGATTTGCCCAACAAGGAGAAAACAGATGATCACTGTTGGTGTTTGACAAAGAGGAAGGAAGAAATGAACATGCAAAGAGCAATAAAAATTATATCTCAGGTACCGTGTATTCCAAGAATGCACCATACTTGGAGGGGCAGACACCAACAGCGAACAAGAAAAACAAGTACAGTAATAAGCAATTGCGGAGAAGTAGTCTTGTGATCTGACCATTAGTGGTCAAGACTCTGAATACCCTGACTCTCCTATCTCTTCCAGGGTAACACTCGGTCACTTTTCCAAAAGGCCAGACTAGGGGGGGTGAAACATCCCTAACTAAGACCAAGTCTCCCACTTGAATGTCGGGACTGGAAAGAAACCACTTCTGCCTCCGTTGCAAGGAAGTTAAATATTCCAAGTTCCATCTCTTCCAAAAAGAATTGCGGAGGGCTTCAAGTTTACGCCAAACAATAGGTAAATCGAAATCCCTGAAAGAATTAGGAAGGGGAGGAGGGGCAGAGAGAGAAGTGCGTGTAAGGAAGCGACCAGGTGTAAGTGGAAGGAGGTCATCAGGGTCATTGGAAAGCGGAGTTAAGGGGCGAGAGTTAACAACACCTTCAATCACAAAATAACTAGAAGCTGAGGGAAATAAAGCACTAGTAAAGATTACGATACGATGCGAAAGAAGAATTGACAAGTTTAAACAAAGCATATAGAGACAAGTACATCTATTCAGGATAAGAATATACCAAGTAAACAAAGAAACTATGCGAGTAGAAAGCAAGAACGCCATAGGTAACAAACGAGTAGCCATAAACAATGACCTTAAGTCACAATAAGCATCAAAGGGGTCACTCAGAAAAATACTTAAGTCAGCGAGAAACGTGACATAACAAGTACGAATGCAAAAACACATCGAATGTAACGACGAGAAAAAGTAAGTTTGTTCATCAATGAACAATAAGATTTCAAAATATGTAAGCAAAGTGAAATACATGAGCGCGTGAGAAATACGCAACGAAGTTTTGAAACAAGGAACGAAGCAGTTATAGAATACGAGCATGAGTAAGTGAAAGACGCAGGCAAGCGCGGCCTTGACACACATAGTAAAGGGAGATAAGGCATATAAATAGCTGAAAGAGTCCTTAACTGGAACAAGTTTATTTTGGGAATTAGGTGAGCGGCTTCCGAGATTACGGTAGCGGCTCGCCAGACAATGGTTGGCAATCAGCCAGAGTTGAGATAAGAGAAACTTGCTTTGACCTTTGGCAATCGTACAGGAAATAAACAACAACTTGGCGTTATCCAGGCTTGTATACAAACAAGTTTGAAAAACAAGCAGTTCAAAGTACACAAACACTAGTTGAATCAGCTGTGACTTAAAGCAGATATTCAGGTTGACCGGCATGCAGTCAATCGTAACTTGGACGTGAAAAAGCAATTTAAAGCCATATGAAATAAAGTAGGAAATCAATTTCGCATAATTGAGAGGATCACGGAATCCGACAATTTTCAACAAAAAGAAGCTTAATTCTTCCGTGCAAAGAAGACAAGCTGGGACATTGAGAAGAAGGTTATGCATAAGAATAGTTATTCTAGATGCTATAGAATTCAGATTTTCAAGCGGTTTCAAAAGCGACTTCCAATTGTGAGGAAGGAGGGAGGAGCCGACCGTGGCCATCCTTCTAAATAACGAAAGAAGTGAAACATAGCTTACAGCGAAGTGATGGTGACTGATAGCCATGGTTTTACACAAGGGGAAGATAGTTTTTGAGAAAGAGTTTAAGCAATTACCTGCTATAAAAAATGACATGAGAAGGTAAACGAAATAACACAAAGCAAGGCGAACTTGAATGGCCATCTTGTGCAGAAAGAAGGAAAAACCATTTAAACAACTTACAGAGGTAGCGTAGTTGTTCACGATAAGACATCGTTTCGACAAGTGTTTTTCAAAAATATTGAGATCCGAAACATGAGCGTTCTCTTTTTCAGAAATAGGATTTATGTCAGCTGTAACGAAATGACATTGCGCTTTGGTTTGAACGCTGGTATGTTTGATTTCACCAGTAATAACCCAACCAAAATCGGTGTCTCTGGCGACCACGGTTGAAGATAACTTGCGTGTTTGTTTGCGAAGGCACTTCCAAAAAACATTGGCACTGAAAAGTACATCAATGGGACCTTGAGCATTAAACTGAGGATCGGCTAACCTTAAGTGCGAAGGAATCTTTAATCCGGAGGTATTAATAGAATGACTTGGAGTGTCCTTGCCAATACTGGTAAGAATGAGACAGTTTACATTAAGATTGGTGTTTCTTTGGCAAACGTCTCTGATTTTCAATTTTGAAGACTGCAAGACTTGAGTTTTCAAATTGTCAATGCCGGTCACATTGATAGAAGTGGGCGATGACGAAAGACCTAGTTTTTTAATCAACGATTGCGAAACAAAGTTATGAGTTGAAGCGGAATCGAGAAGACCACGGGTTCTAAACCAATTTCCAAATGTATCTTGGATTTCAAATTGTACAGTGGTCAAAAGGGTTTGCGCACTGTAAGAAGTTTCGGCGTTGGAAATGCAGGAAGAAGCATTAGTTTGTTCGGAGCTGCTCTGCATGGAGCTTGAAGAGGCAGGTACTAATGACCTCGATTTGTCATGAACGTGCAATAAAGAATGATGCGGTTTTTTGCAATGAAAACAGAGATTAGATGACGAGCAGTTTGAAGAAGAATGCTTAGGTGACAAGCAATTGAAACAATGTTTGCTATTCAAGACAAACTTCCTTCGATCTTCGACAGACAATTCTTTAAAGGATTTGCACAAATACAATGTGTGAAGCTTTTTACAGAGCGTGCATTTTAACGATTTGTTGAGCGGCCTGATTTGTTCTCTTGCATGATTGAAAGAAGAACGGGTTTGCTTGTTCTCGACAGATGGGGGCTGATGTCCCTTTGAAGAAGCAAGTTTTTTTTCAAAAATTTGACACTGAGGATTCATTTCGACCTTTTCGCACTGAAATGCGAGTGCTGTAAGGACTTGGCATCGGCTGTTAAGAAACGAGATTAAGTGTTCGAAGGAAAATTCTTCCTTGCGAGCGAGTTCAATTTCCCAAGCCTTTAAAGTTGAAAAATCGAATCTTGATGTAGCCAGATGAATGAGTATGGTGTCCCATGTTTGGACAGGCTGCTTGAGTTGGTATAATGCTCTGACATTCAACTGTATAGAATCTAAGAGGTCTCTTAAAGAGGTGACGTCATTAGGTTTGACGGCTGGCAAGTTGAAAAGACAACGTATGTGGCGAGCTACACTCAAACGTAAATTGCCATATCTCTCTTTAAGGAGATTAAAGGCGATGTGGTAGTTGTCTGCGCTTAAAGGCAGTGACTCCACTAAGGCTAAGGCCTCACATTCCAAAGAAGTACGGAGGAAGTAAAATTTATGTATGTCAGGGATCTCGATATTTTCATGAATTAGGGAGCAGTAAAGTTCGTAAAAAGAATACCATTCACCTTCCTTGCCTGAGAAGTGCGGTAGGCTTATCTTAGGAAGTAACGGTTTCGGTTTGTTCTCGTGAACTGAAGCGGGTGCGAACTGGGCCGGATTGATGACCCTAGTGTCCGGTTCTGAGATATTGCGGATCAGTTGGTGGGCCTTTGCAATCCCTTCAAAGTACAAGGGTTCGACCTCGTCCCGATCCGATTGAAGTTCTGGGCAAGCGGATTCAATCTCGGTTTGAATTTGATCATAATAATCATAAGACCGTTCGTACAACTTAAGGCGATGTGTCAAGATATCTAAATCACACTCGGCGGGATTTAACTTGTTGATAAAATTTCTGAATCTAGTGAGTTGCCCTTTATAGGAAGAACGTCTAGCAATGAGAGTTTCATCTTTTTCAGTAGGAGCCATGATAAAGAGAATAAATTGAAATACAACTCACGAAACTGTAGAACCTTGGAGATGCTGTCAAGTTTGCAGCAGCAAATGGGTATAAAGAACAGGACACCCCAAAGGAGACAGGAGCGGCCTCTTTCCCGTTCACAGGCTTTGCATGATGTAGTTATAACTGAAAAATCCAAAGCAGATATTAATAATTTGCAAAGTATTGTCAAATGACACTTGACAAACAATGGAAATAGAAAATGGACTCTCCCGGGTTTCTGGTACCAAATTTTGGGTAGTTTATTAGCTGAGGAATAACCCACCCACCAAGGGAAGATGATTAAGAAAAGGAAGTAGGTTTTGGATTGGAGAAAAAGGATAGAAAAATAGGAGGAGAGTCCCACAAAAGTTATGAATTTAACTTTAAATACACTTAGAGGCAGTTGCCACTGAAATTTAACTTTTTGATACCTAAAATAGGAACGAACTTGGTCGAGGCTAACGGGAACCGCAGCTAGGACTTGGGCAGTTTGCCAGAGAGAGGCTTTAGTGTATTTCCTCCCAAGCACGAATAAAAGTACTATAGGGAAGGGTGATGGTCTGGCCAGACAGATAGTAAAAGCTTTATTGAGTATGAACGAGGGCATAAACCTAGGAAGAGCTAGGAAAGCCAGGATCCTGCCTAACTGTAGTATCAGAGAAATGATGAATCCAAAAACAAATATTTAATTTATTTAACAATTTAAAGAAGTTAATATTTTTGACAATTAAATATTTTGCAATCTTGTTAACAATTTGGGGTCGCAGACCTCCAACAACATTCAGAAATTGCTCCAGGCAAATAACAATTCTTAAGGTTTTAAACCTAGTACTAAAACCTTGATAAGATTTTAAAAAGGGCAATGAAATGATTAAAGTTTAAACATTAAATTGAGTACAAGGAGTGTACTATAAGAAATTTCTGAAAGAACATTCTAGAGAGAATAACAAATTCGAAAATAACAACAAGGAAAACATAAAGCATACAATAGAAGTTACTACAACTTCTTATATTTAAACAGAATTACTTTATGAGAATTATACAAAAGAGGGCAGGTCACTTACTGTGAAACCTGAAGAGGTAATCAAAAAGAAGGTTCTAGACTTCCTATGTTTAATTAGGAATCACGAGCCAAAAGGGGCAGTTTACAGTTCGTGAGACCTAAAAATAACTCACTCAAGAGTTGAAAGAATTGTTTTCCCTAATTATAGGAAAGGAACAATGTGATTTGAAACTTGTATCACACAAGCAATTATGCAGAATTTAATTAATGTTAAACTAGCAAAGTTGGAAGGGCACTTCGTGAGTGACACCTTATGGAAAAGTTACAATTTTATTAATAATGGTGGTTAGTAGAAGGTTGAGGAAAGATCATTGGGATATAGGATCAATGTTCATGGCCGTATTTAATGTAAGCGGACGAGCGCGACGCGGTAGAAACGTGGAGCAAGCACTGGCTATCACTGTAGTCTATAAAGATGGATGCAAAGTTCACTATAGAAACACTGAAGTTTATGAGAAAGAAAGTTATTGCAATTATGGAAATAACTGATTGCACTATATAGGTGAGAGTCTATTTCTTGAAAATGTTGTGATTTACAATTAAATGCGCCATAGAATGTTCCAACGGGGGAAGAAAGTTCGCTATTGCAGTAATTTAAGGAAGATTCCTCATTTTAACTAGCATTTTCACAAGTGCGTGAACAATACTTGACGGCGAGACTCGCAGATAGAGTACAAGATCTCGAAGGTTCCAGAACGACCTTAGCAGAAAATGGGGTTGAGAAAATCCAACGGAGGAACTAGCTTTATAATTATAGACAGCGGGTATTAGATAATATCCCACGTAGCGAGAGGATTTCTCATTTGAATAGCTTAAGAAAAGCTCTTTTTTAGTAAGGTTGGCTTATACAAGCAAAAGCTCAACATGGCAAATCCCACGAAGAATGATTTTTGCCCCAAAGTAAATAATTTCACACTGTCTATAAATTATAATTAAAAGCACGTGGAAGTTAAAACCATGAAGATGAGGTTAAAACTTTTAAAATGGTACTTATCTTGATTTCATGTTGAAGTCGAAGTTTCCGTTGATGACTACCTAGCCAACATGGCGTAGAAGAGTGTGTGCCTCTTGGATTGAGGAAGCTAGCTCGAGGGGAGCTTTAACTGACCGAGTCAACTGCAGACTGAGAAGTGAGAGCTGCTCAACGGAGCACGGAGGGACCAAGAAAAGGGGAAAGAGTGGGGGGTAGGAGACAAAAGGAGAACATATAAACATTGCCAACTTTAAAACAAAAAATTAATCTCTTGCTGAGCTGATCTTCTAAGAGTTGATAACAGATGATACTAGCGCAGCATGGCGAGTAAAGAAGTAGACGTAGTCCTCTTGCTCAAGGAGAAAATAGCTGGCGATGGTGACAGGATCTGGTGGCCAAATGGATAAGTAAGTCCTCTAGCACCAGGAAGAGTTGAGGAGCTTCAGAGATTCGCTGCGAGGTGACGCTAGGTGGGTCACAGAAGTTATATATCTAGAACAGACTTATGAAGACATAAGAGATTTGCCCAACAAGGAGAAAACAGATGATCACTGTTGGTGTTTGACAAAGAGGAAGGAAGAAATGAACATGCAAAGAGCAATAAAAATTATATCTCAGGTACCGTGTATTCCAAGAATGCACCACCTTTCAGTAGGTCAACACAAAAAAAAGAGTTTTTTTATGGGGGTTAATTGTAAAGTAGGCTAGAACAGGTATGACGTCACAACATAATTTAGGTGAGGTTAATTAATTTATTCAATTGAGCTTAAGAGATTTATTTTTTGATTCACCAAGACAAAGTTCAATCTTGAGTAACTATTTACTTGTATCACACAACATATATTTGTAATATTTCTCTTTTAATACAAGTTACAACCTGATTGTAAATGGTGGCTACTTGACCCCTTTTGTTCTCATCTGAAGAACCTTGGCTCCTTGGCCCACCGAGCTGTCCAGAGGCATATCCTCATCCAATAGTACACCACTCCATCGCCTTGTGAAAGGCGTACTGGCCATACAGAACAAGGTTCATTCCTCGGATAACCATGCCCGGTGAGAAGGATCGCCACATAAATGGTAGCACAGTGTGATTGAATCGGCTCTGTGGGCCATAAACCACCTGTTGTCCATCCTTCCATGTTAAATTTAAGTTTTGTGCCACCTGTTGTGTCTGTAGGGTTAACCTGAAAGCTAATTTGTTAACGGTTGCATGTCACCATGGATCTGCGCCACGTGCTGTCGCCTGAATTGTTGTTGAAGGACGAGTTAACCTATGAGTATTCTATAAGAGGACTGAACACCACAGGAGTCTTCAGCAACGACTGCCACTTACTGGAGGCCATAGCCTTATTGTTAATATTATTTATTTATTATATTGTGTTCTAAATGTAATATGGGGCGTGGTGGCGCAGCGGTGATTCTGTTGGCTTCTCACCATGGTGGACCTGGTTCGATTCTCGGTCAATGCATGCGAGATTTTCAAAAAGAAATGTCATGTCCTGTAGTTCGGATTCCACGTAAAAAGGAGGTCCCATGGCTCATGATCTCGAGATTAACGGTCACGTAAAACCACAAACTTCAACTTCTAAATTGTAGACACGTGCATATATACCATTGCTCACGTAATTAACAAGGCCTTAAGACAAAACAAACCAACCGTATAACTAGATTCAAATTGCGAATCATATTATAAACACCAAAAACGTGCTACAATCGTAGTTAAAATATATTAGTGCATAATTTAAACCTCAACACAGTGGTCAGGATTAGATGATGGACTTTTGGTCGAAATGCGTAATACAGGGAGCGGCAAAAAGATCTGACGGTTTTTAAATCACAACAACACAAACATTTTAAATGATACAAACTCTTTTATTGCTTATAAAAGCAAGGTGTACATGTCAATTAATGGAAAACATGAAAGAACAATAGATTTTAACTTTTAAGATTTGAAGATAACGTCTTTCAAATGATGCCCATCTTTAGCCATGCGTCAAAAAGATCTGACGGTTTATGTCGTTGTAAGGCTGAGCGAGTTAGTGGTAGGGGTAGTGGGGATTGGCGCGATGATGAGCCTACGTGATGCCATTTCAGTAGCCATGGAGCTATGGACAGGTGAACAACGTGCGTTTGTTGTCGAGGCATTTTTTTTAAAGTGGTGAGTCTTGCGTCGTTACTCAGCGTCAGTTCCGTCAACACTTTAATGTGGGTCGAAGAGGACGCGCTCCATCTCGTAACACAATTTTGTTATGGGTGAGTAATTTTAGAGCTACAGGTTCAGCCTTAAAACGTGCGTCGACAGGCCGTCCAAGGTCAGCCAGGATACCAGAAAATGTTGAGCGAGTGAGACAAGCTGTGAAAACCAGTCCACGGCGGCCTGCTCGTAAACAAGCTGCTGCTTTGCAAATGTCTGATCGAACAGTGAGACGAATATTGCGTTTCGATTTGCATTTACATCCGTATAAAATGGTTATTGTCCAGCAGTTGAAGCCTAATGACTATGCAAAGCTTCAGTGCAAGACTGGAAGAATGCATGGCAAAAGATGGGCATCATTTGAAAGACGTTATCTTCAAATCTTAAAAGTTAAAATCTATTGTTCTTTCATGTTTTCCATTAATTGACATGTACACCTTGCGGTTATAAGTAATAAAAGAGTTTGTATCATTTAAAATGTTTGTGTTGTTGTAATTTAAAAACCGTCAGATCTTTTTGCCGCTCCCTGTACATATTTCCCCATTATAATTGTGATAATTAACCAATACTGTACATGTAATTTTTTCATGAGTGTTGTTCACTTATTTTATCCATTGTACCCTGCTCAGTCATTGGGCAAATTCATGTTGACCGACTGCAAGCTACAAATGACAGTTTGAATAGGCAACACCGAAAGAATGGCTTCAAAACTTTACATTTTGTCATCGATGTTTGGCAGTTACTGATGTTAACTGTTGCTCATCGTTTTCTCAAAAGACCTGTCATGTCATTTGAAGAGTACCTTGCTGTTTAAAATGTTGTGAACCTTTATCACCTGGTGTGTTAGCTACTCTGTCACTGGTGTTATTTCATGTTGTTGTTTGTTTGTAAATTTTACTGTTCTGTTCGTTTGGCGAGAGAGCATGCTGGGATATTGCTGGTGGAGGCTGTGTACTGGTGTGTGCGAGTGGTAACATAGATTTGCTGTGTTTACTTTTGCGAGTGGTCATGGTACAGTGATGACTTGACCAGGAAGTCGGTGGTCGACTATATACTGTATGAGAAAGAATTAAATAAGAACAACACGGACATCAAGGTTATACCATCGGAGAACCTGGATAGCGACCATCGATTGCTGGTAATGAACCTGAGAGGGACTAAGGAGAAGAAAGGGACTGAGAACCAGGAAAGACGTATTAGGATATGGAAACTGAAAGAAGGAGATAGAAGGGTCGAGCACCTCAAAATGGTAAAGGAAGGAATTCCAACAGATGAAGAAAGAGGGGTGGAAGAGGAATGGGCTAGATTTAAGAAGACACTTGTAGGTGCAGCAGAAGCAGTATGTGGGAGGACAAGTAGTAAGAAGAGGTGGAAGGAAACACCATGGTGGAATGAGAACACAAAAGAAATAGTAAGGGAAAAGAATAGAGCCTTTAGGAGGTGGTATCAAAATAGGACGGAAGAGACAAGGGAAGAGTACCAGGAAAGAAAGAAGGAGGCGAAGAGAGTAGTGGCTGAGGAGAGAAGAAAGTGGATGGAAGAGTGGACAAAGATGACGAAGGAGGATAGTGAAGGTACAAAAAAGGTCCTGTATGGGATGGTAAAGAATAAGAGGCGGAAGGATCCTACGGATTATGTTAGAATGGTGAACAAAAGGGGACAAGAGATAGAAGATAGGGAAGAATTGAAGAAAATGTGGAAAGAATATTTTGAAGAACTCCTGCACCCAAATGGAAACCATGGCGAGGCGGAAGAAATCGGGGAAGAGGAAGATGAACTGCAAACAGAAAAGGACTTAACATGGAAAGAAGTGGAAGATGCAGTGAGGAAGATGAAAGGAGGGAAGGCACAGGGTATGGATGAGTTGAGTGTGGAGATGGTGAGAGCAGCAGGAGAGGTGGGGATACAATGATTGTACCGAGTGATGAAGACAGCATGGAAGGAAAGGAAGACCCCAGAGGACTGGATAAAGGGAATAATTGTCCCAATCTTCAAGAAAGGTAGTAGAACAGAATGCAGAAACTATCGGGGAATAACACTGATGAGTCATTGTGCAAAGATCTTCGAGAAAGTTTTGGAAAAGAGAATTAGGACAAGGATAGAAGGAGGGATGAGGGAAGAACAACATGGCTTCAGAGCAGGAAGGTCCACAGTGGATTTGATCTTTGCTGTAAGGCAGTTACAAGAACAGCACTATGAGTATGGAACAGATCTACTGATGGTCTTCCTGGACATTGAGCAAGCATATGACAGTGTATGCGGAAACGAAGTATGGAAGTCCCTGGAGGACAGAGGGGTAGAAAAATGGACTATAAGGAGGATAAAGGAGATGTACAAGAGAAGCTTGAGCTGTGTGAAAGTGGGAGGAGAGAGATCGGACTGGTTGGAACAGAGAAACAGCCTGAAACAAGGAAGTGCACTGTCACCGTTACTTTTCATTGTGGTGTTGGATGACATAATGACCCGAGTGGCACAAGTAATTGGGGAAGGAAAGATGAAAGCAATGGTGTTTGCAGATGATTTGATGATTTGGGGAAACAAGGAGGAGGTGGTACAGGAACAGTTGGACGTGTGGGAAGGAATAATGCAAGGGTATGGGATGAAATTTAGCATACATAAGAGTGAGATGGTGATCACAACAAGGAAGAAGGAAAGAACCACAACAGGAATAACAATTGGTGGGGAACAGCTGAAGAAAGTGGAGAGTTTCAAGCATCTGGGAAGCCCGATACAAGATAATGGAAGAAACGATAGAGAAATAAATGAGCGGGGGAGACAAGCAGAACATTCCGGAGAAGTGTGAGAAGCATGTTATGGAGCAAGGATGTCCCTCAGAACAGCAAAAAGATCATATATCGGACGTACTATGTCCCTATCCTGACGTATGCCTCAGAGACCTGGGTTATGAAAGGAAGGTAGAAGAGCAAAATACAGGCCAGTGAGATGAGGTTCTTGAGAAACAGTATTGGAACTACAAAGAGGGACAGAATAAGAAATGAGAGGACCAGAGAATTAATGAAGGAGGAACCATTACAGGATGGTATAGAGAAATCTAGACTTAGATGGTATGGACATGTAAAACGAAATGGAGGAAAAGAGGATACCCAGGAGGATACACGAGACGAAGTGGGAAGGAAAGAGACCAAGAGGGAGACCGAGAGACAGGTGGCTGAAGGGGGTGGAATAAAGCGTGAAGAAGAGAGGAGAAGACTGGACAAGGGTGGAGGCTGAGAGATGGTGGGAAGACAGAAGACGTTGGAGAGGCTTGTGTTCCAAACAGACCCGGCCAGTGGCTGGAAACTGTGCAAGATGATGATGATGACTTTTGCGAGTGGTGTCAAGTTAGTTTATGTTCAGTTGTTGACATTCAGGTTAGGTAGTATACTTATTAAATGTGAAGTGTTTTGTTCGCTTAATGCAAGGCCAAGTATGTAAGTCTCGATTACGCTGTGGTACCTACCAACCTTAGCAAGGCCAGGTCGTGGAATGGTACACGGCCTGGATTGAGCAAAAGTTGGGGGAGTATATGGAGGCTTAACCGAGTCTAGCAACGTCTGGTATAGGACAGCAGTGCACCCATGAGGGTACGTGACAATAGTTTGAGGGATTTTGTGAGATTTCAGATAAAGGTGCTACGGTATCCCAAGATGGTCGAATTGGAATGCCAACTTTGTGTTTACTTTTAACTGTTCTCGTCTGGATCGGGTAGGTAGTGGTGGCGACTTTAAATGTTGTATTTTATAACTTGTTGTTGCAAATGTTTATTGGGGAACTTTGAATCTGAATGTCAGATGGATATTTTTGTCCTGTGTAAGGGGGTTCTGGTTCGACCCTCTCATCCCACGTATTTCAGGTGTTAATTGTTTTCCACCACGCTTGGGATTAATTTAATGCCTTCTGTTCTTCCTCCCTTGCTGCCCGAGTGAAACAAGTCTGGAGGGAAGCACATAAGTTTATGTAGCAAGATACTGACAACTTAGGACGTATCCCTGTTAAGGTTAAGTTAGGAGATTTTGTGTATGTGAAACATTTTGGACCGAAGACTCCTGGTACTCAGGTCTCGAGTAAGTTACAGGCTCGGTATCGGGGCCCGTTTGAAATTGTAAGCTTTATATCTCCAGTTACTGTTTTAGTACAGGATCCTGGTTTCAAAAGAATATTTTGCGTTCATCTATCTCATTGCATGCCTCTTGATGGCAAATCTTAAAATTCTCATTCCTTAAGTAAACTTGGATAATGTCCGGTGCTGGAAAAAAAATATTGGTGAATAGACATGGCAATTCTTTTTTTTTAAATTATCATGTTGGAAGCCATATTTCAGTGCTACCTTAGTCATCAAAATTTAATGTGTTGCTGTCGGCGGGGTTGGGCAGTATCGAAAATACATGTATTTAAGATACGTATTTTCGATACTTTTTTATCTTGTATTTTGTATCTAAAATACATTTCGGGACATGTATTTTGTATCTGTATCGAAAATACATTTTGGGAAATGTATTTTGTATCAGTATCGAAAATACTTTTTATGAGTATTTTGTATTTTCAAAATACATAAAATACAATCACTGCATTCGGTAATTTTCAGTTTTATCTTTCATTATCTTCCCTTTTCATAAATTGAGTTAATTGATAGACATTACAAAGGTAAGTTTGTGATCAATACAACTGTGCCAGCAATATAGCAACCTTGTAAGACCATGTGCAATGCTATTTATTGAGGATACATTTAGAACAAAATCTCCGGAGAAATGTCTCCCGGATGTCTGTTATCAGCTTGGTTAATCTTGGAAACCTTTCCACAAGCAGTGGGCTAGCCTCAAGCTACCTAGTATGAAATTCCCAAATCACAAGAGGTTGTCTGAATCTGTTAACTAGTATTGTTCGAAAATTCCTGGAAGTACAAGGGCAGTACAAAATGCGACAATTGTCTCCCGTAAGAGCATGTAACAGTCGTATAAAACTTTGAATTGAAAAATAAGTTGCTGTTCTTTCATTTGACGGGCTTGGACATCGTGATCATTTAGTCCAGTGTACTTGGGTGTGTATATATATAATTTGACTGATAACCGTGTTATTGTGGGTCAATGTAGTAGTACCGTAGTGTGTTTATTTTTAATTCGGGGAAGGAGAGAGCTGTGGCCTTCAGTTAGGAATCATCCCGGTATTTCCCTGAAGTAAAAAAGGAAAACCACTTCCGTTCTTCGCAGTTTTGCTAGCCACTGCGTCACGAGGCAGATGAAGATAAATATAGTAGTTGTTATTAGTAAATCTTGATCATCAGCCCGATGTATTTGGGTGTGTGTCAAATTTGTCTGATAACCTGTGTTTGTGTGGTTTTTGTAGCAGTATGCGTGGCTGTATTTATTATGGTCTAGGATTGAGCAGATACCCTGGGACTTGAAATATGGTGGTATTCCGGAATGTGGAAAAAAACCAGCAAACTTTACACCGAGGATGACTGCTGTCAGTGCCAGAAAAAGAAAACTAGGATCTCTGTATTTGTCTTGGATAGTTGCATACGTTAAGGATGGATGACGACGATGATGTATGTATTTAATTGTTGGCAAGATGGCGTCACAGTGAAAGTGTAGTGAAATAGCAGCTAGTGTAAATATTTGATAAAAGTGGTAAAATATTATAACAGAGGTTTAAAATCTATAAAGTTACTTTCCTTAGATCAAGTGCAATACGGAATATTGATAGTATTTAGAAATTCTTATTGATAATTTAATAAACTTAAACTAAGTTGTGGGAACGTGTATCCAAAGATTCAGTGACTTCTTCAATCACTGTTTGAACCAAGTAGAGCAGTGGTGCTTTTACGAGACTTCACCCGATTGGAAGATATACGTATTTCACATTCTTCTTTATTGGTAAGTAATTAGATTAATTCTATTAGGTAGTAATAATTAAAATAAATTTAGTGTAATTTGGTGTAAACATCTAGGCTAACTTAGATCTCTAGTATGACGACAGTAAACAGTGTTAGTGTCTCGTCATGTAGTGTAACCGTAACGGATTTATGCTCGTCATGCAAAATAAAAGTAAAAAATGCAAATAAAATCATCACAAGATCTCAGGTAAAATTGAATGAGGAGAAAAGTGAAACTGATTGTCGTAATGTAGGCCTACCGCTACCGTCATGCGAATGTCATAACCTGAGAAACGAACTGTCCTCAAAAGACGAAATTATAAAGCTGCTAAAGGAAGATATTGCTAAGTTAATGGAAGAGTTGAATAAATTAAAAGGAAACAGAGAGGAAAGCAAGGAAACTTGGTCGACAGTGATTGCTGATAAGGTAAGATTGAATAAGCCTAGGCCTATAAATGGAGTACATGTAACTGAAATTCCCGTCTCAAATTCATTTGGAGTGCTTGTCGAAGAAAATGATGACTTTCCTCAAGAAGAAAAGAAGAAAGTGATAAAGAGAAAATCCAGGAAGATGCGGATATTTGCGGATAGCCACGGGCGAGGTGTAGCAGCAAGCGTATTGGAGAGAAGCAGAGAAATGGAGGTCACTTCGACAGTAAAGCCAGGAGCTCAAATTGCAGAGGTCACGAATGGGATGATAGGAGAGTGTGCGTCCCTTACTGCAAAGGACTACGTAGTGATCATCGCTGGAGCAAACGACGTCTATAGAAATGAGAGTAAAAAGGTAATCAAAGATTTAAAGGGTACATTGCCATCCATGCAAAAAACAAATGTCATTATTGTAAACATTCCGCAGAGATACGATTTAATTCCCAAATCATGTGTAAATGTAGAAATAGAGGCTACAAATGGAAAAATTCATAAAATTTGTAAGAGTTTTCCAAATGTCCAAATTGTAGATGCAAGTAAATTAGACAGGAAGTTCCACACTCGGCATGGCCTACACTTAAATAGATTAGGAAAAGAGTATCTTAGTGATGAAATCTGCAAAATTGTAAATTCAAATGGTAAGAATAATTCAACAGTAATATCATTAGAGTGGAAGCAGGGAAACTGGTAGAAGAAGCCAAACGTGAGGTTTGGCATTCAGATCTTTTGAAGTCAAATTTAACGGAGTGCAACAATGGTATTTCGGATTTGTCTAGCAACAATAATAATAACAATTATGATAATAATAATGTAAATAAATCACCAACACAAGCTTGCAAAAGTAACAAATTTAAAATTTACCACCAGAATGTCCAGTCTCTTTATAATAAAATTGATTACATAAATCTAATGCTTAAAAATGAACTTAAAGACATCTCAGCACTATGTATTTCAGAACATTGGCTGAAAGAGGAACAACTCGAATTAATTCAATTCCCAGGGTTTATACAAGCTAGTAAATACTCTAGATCTAATATTAGCCATGGTGGTACTTGCATCTTCTTAAGAAATAATTTAGATCATGAACAGATAACAGCTTATGATTATCTAATTATGGAACAGGATTTTGAATTCTCTGCCGTAAAAACACAGCAGTTTAAGTTAATAATTGTATGCGTATACCGTTCTCCGCCAGGAAAGTTTCTTTTATTTATAGATAAATTAGAATTGTTACTCAATAACATGAGCAAAGTAAATTTCGTTATAATAATTTGTGGGGATGTAGATGTGGATTTCTTAAAATTTGATAGAAATTGTGAATTATTAACACAGTTACTAATTTCCTATGTACTGAAACCTACAGTAAATACCCCCAACAAAAATAACAAAATTTAGTAAAACCACTCCTGATCAATTTTTTTTAAATACAGATAAATATCACCATTCAATAGAAGTCTATTGTCCGGGTTTTAGTGACCACCATGGACAAATACTGAGTTTTGAAGTATCCGAAACAATCAATAATCATGATAATGGAGTAAAATCAAAGTGCAGGTCATTCACTGAATCAAATGTTACATAGTTCAATGACTTATTAAATAAGGAAACATGGTCAGAAATTTATGAACTAGAAAATGTAAGTGATAAATTTAATGCATTTAACAGTACCCTAAAACACTATTTTGAAATAGCATTCCCCTTTAAACGAAGAACTGTTCAAAATAACAAAACTAGCAATTGGATAACAACAGGGATTATAAATTCATGTCAAAGAAAGGAATTTCTACACAAATTATATAAACAATACCACACAACACCTGAATTCAATTTGTACTACAAAAAATACACTAGCATATTAAATAAGGTAATAAGACTAGCAAAGAAAATGCATAACGATAATTTTATTTCCCAATCATCTAATAAAACAGGGCTATGTGGTCTGTGATAAAGAAAGAAACTGGAAAATTTGCTAAAATACAAAGGAACATTACACTGACCAGAAATAATAAAGTGATTAATAATCCAGAGGAAATAGCAAACACTTTTAATGACTATTTTCTGGAAATTCCACAAAAATTATTAAATAAATCACAGGTAAATACACTAAATTCTAATAATAAAATAAATATATGCAGTGATTCTTTATTTATAAATCATGTCACAAGTGAAGAGGTATGAATAGTTATAAAAGAGCTAAAAAATAAATTCTGTGCTGGCATTGATGGCATCCCTGATGCAATTTTAAAGAAATGTACAGAAAATATAATAAATCCACTTACGCACTTAATAAACAGTTCAATTCTCTCAGGAACTTACCCGGATATTTTGAAGTTATCAATAGTAATTCCAGTGCACAAAAACGGTTCTAAAGATGAATTAGATAACTATCGTCCTATTACCTTACCAACTGGTATTGCAAAAATTGTGGAAAATATTATGTATAAGAGACCGATAAGTTTCATAGAAAAAAATAAAATATTATCAAACTCACAACATGGATTCAGAACGGAAAAATCTACACAGACAGCAATTTACGAATGTAGTAATTGTATACTGAAATTAATTGACAATAAGGAACATGTAACTGGCCTATTCTTGGATTAATCGAAAGCATTTGATGTTGTTGACCATAAAATCCTCCTTACCAAACTAAATCAATATGGTATTAGAGGTCTAGCTAATAAATGGATAGAGTCTTACTTAACAAGGCGTAAACAAATAGTAAGCTTGAGACACAAGGATGATGGGACCAAATTACTTAATGAATCATTGTCCAATGAGGGAATTATTGAATTTGGAGTACCCCAGGGATCGGTTTTGGGCCCACTACTCTTTCTTCTATATATCAATGATATAACACAGAACGTTCATTCACATAAGGAAATTTTGTTTGCGGACGATACAACACTCGTAATAAAAGGTGAAACTAATAATGTCATACAGCAGTCTGCTGACTCCGTTACAGGAGAGTTAACCAAATGGTCACAAGATAATCGCCTCATAATAAACTATAAAAAACAGTGTGTCTAAATTTCCACACTATACAGAATTGGAATCCTGCGAAACCCAATATAACATTAAATGGTCATCAAATAGAAAATAAATCAGAAACAAAGTTTTTAGGACTATGGATACAACGAGACTTGAAATGGAATAAACATATACAATATCTGAATACTAAACTGAACTCGATGTGCTTTGCGTTACGTATTTTGAAAACCTGCACTAGCATGCACACATTAAGAAATACTTATTTTGCTTATTTCCATTCATACTTAAGATATGGGATCATATTTTGGGGTATGTCGCCAGATGTACTAAGCACGTTTAGGATACAAAAGAGGGCGATTAGAATTATGGCAAATGTAAACTCTAGAGAATCATGTAGACCTCTGTTTAAAGATTTAAACATTCTCCCACTGCCCTGCATATATATCTTCGAAAGTATTATGTTTTTTAAAAAGAATTAATGAATAAAGATGTTTTTCTTAAAACAAACAATGATGTTCATAGGCATAACACAAGACAAAATCAAAACATACATATTTCACACACACACACAAGCATATATCAAAAAGGAACTTTTCACACTGGACTTAAATTATACAATAAACTACCCCAGTATATAAAACTGGCCCCAAAAATAAAAACCTTTGATAGAATGTTGAAATCTTATCTGCAGTGCCATTGTTTTTACTCAGTAGTTGAATATCTTAGCGTATAGGAGCGATGAAATCTATAATTATATTTTACTTTTTTAATTTAATTGTAATACCTATATTGTTGTCGTATTTATAGGATTAAGTTTTCATATTATGGTAATAGAGTGAGGTGTAAATAGTTGTGCAATAAGATTGTATCTATTAAGATTTGCTATTAAAATAAGTTAAATAGTTATAATATTAGTAATATATACCTGTTAGTTCTTTTATTTTATAGATGTAAATTCTGACGTGTCCTATATCAAAAATGTATTGAATGCATGTATTTGATCAAATGGAATTAATAAAATCTATCTATCTATCTATGTCTACTCTTTATTTTCCCCGTTTTAACGGAATCGGGGATGAGATGCGATGGAAGGCTATGTGGCGGATGTTTTTACGACCGGATGCCCTTCCTGACACCAACATGAGAGGATTTAATGAGAGATGAAGTTGAATGAAGCTGAGCAAGGATGTGAAAGGAAGCGGCCGTGGCCTGTCAGATGGTACCGTCCCAGCATTTGCCTAGAGTTGAAAGTGGGGGAAACCACAGAAAACTATTTCAAGGACGCCGGGCGGTGGGGATCAAACCCACGTCTACCAAGTCCGCATAGCGTTTGGCCCCATGGCCTAGCGCTGCGCGTTAGTGAGCGTAGCTACCGCTGTCGGTGATGATGGTAAGATGATAATACTGTAATAATACGGTAATAATAACTATAATGTGTATTATTCCCGGGACGGAGATGAGATGATTTTTCGCGTCCTTGTGGTGGATAATTTATACAGCCGGATGCCCTTCCTGTCGCCAACCTCATGAGAGGAGTTAATGATAGATGAATGAAACTATGCACTGAATTGGAAGGAAGAGGCCGTTTCACATACGAAGGTGCCGTCCCAGCATTTGTCTATAGTTTTTTTTTATCGTGTTTACCCTCCAGGCTGGTGGCTCCCAGGGACTCAGCGAGGGAACTCACCCCTACCGCCTATCCAGGCAGTGTCCTAGAGCTGGGAACATCTAATTGGAAGGGATACAACTGGTGAGGTGAGATTAGCACCTCGCCCAGGCGGCCTCACCTGCAAAGCGAACAGGGGCCTCATGAGGGAAGGGAGTGGAAGATTGGGATGGATAGGCTAGGAAGGGGGAAGTAGGCGGCCGTGGCCTTACAGTAGGTACTGTACCCGATATCCGGATAGTAGGCTGTCAGATATCCGCCCCCACAATCGGATTGCCAATAATCAATCGCACCGGCACAGCTACATCAATGAAAATGGCACTGACAGATACTATCGAGATTAGAGCACAATAGTAACAAGAAAATTATTGTGGAACACACCAAAATATACGGGGGTTCATACTTACCTTTACTTACCTCTTAAATTTATCTCGGGGACTGGGTTGTCAACTGGATCACTTAAAAGTATGCCCACACAATAACCTCCACCATGATATTTTAAAATGAACCAGAACGAAGACGAGAAACTTTAAACTGCACAATAATTTATTTCACAAAAAGAATGAGTTTAACAAATAAAAAAATAAAAAAATCAACGTGGCAATCAGAAGCCATCGACCACATAACCATGTCCTCCTGTAGGACCTGTATTCTCTACATATAATGTTTCAGCTTTCTCAAGCTCATAGCAACGTAAAATAATAATGCACTGGGGATGGAAACGGGATCTGGGATGAGACACATATATCAATTGTTTTGCGTGTTTATATTCTTCACATTTTATTTATAGCCACAAGGCTATTATGGAACGTCCTTGGCCTCTGTAACACAGTTGTCCGGGCCAGCTGCAATGCACCTGCACCGTCAAAGTGGACTCCCTTTCGTTCAACCCTAGCATAAGCGTGTTACCACAGAGCTTGGCTCTCCCTTTCAAACACGTAAATGTTCACATCTCAACTGAAATATTATCACGCAAATGTCTCACATGCTTCATTCAAACACCAGTGGATTCCTCCAATAATCCCAAATCATGATTAATTGTTCAAACCACTTGTTTGATTAGCGTTCTTTAGAGTATAAAAACAAAACTCTAAATGTTAATAACAAAAGTTCATTAATTATTTATAACAATAATAAATTGTTTATAACAATGTCAAATGACAATTGAAAATTTTATACACGCCTGTATTAATCACTATCATTTCAAATTATTTAACAAAGATATTTACAAAATTATTTTACAATATTATATTGTTTATATTATTTATACAAGAAATACATTAAACCACACGTTTATCCGGTTGATAATTACTTAAATCGTGGTGATATAATCGACCAATGAAGGTTAGTTATATTTAACTGTCAAATTCAGGTTTAATAAGGTTTAATAATAATTATTAATATTTGTGACGATAACCTCCATTCAAAATCTTTATCTCAAATTATTTAACACTCTTGTTAATTTTAACAGTATCTTCCTATGAATAATCTTTCAAAGAACAAGAACAATACAATCAGCGGGAAAATACTTCGCTCAAGATGCACAAAATTGCACAACAATTGGCCCAAAATTCATCATATATCTTCATATATATGGCATAAAAATCTTCCAAACTACACACAAAAACCTCCACTTATTAATTCATCATCTTCATTAATTATTGTGGGAACCTCCTTCATTATTCAAGGGCATTACTCAACAGCGACTTTTACACGTCCACTGAACTAACGATTATACATCCATTGTTCCTCTTTAAAAATTCTTATATTCATAAATTGTAATAATGACTGTTATTATTTAACCTTCGTGGGTTTCATTCATGAATCGATATGAAGTAAAAATTTGCCAATCACAAATAAATTTAATAGCAAATACGATTAGACACTCCTGCCTGGTCTATCAAAATTGAGATTAACATCTTCAAAGTAACGCAGTATAAAAATACTATCTTCAAACAAAGTTCATCTAAACTGCAAAATAGTCGAATAGAATACAATTAGATTGTGGAATGCAAACATTATTGTTCCAATCTAGAATTGAGAAAAACTCCTATCAAATGTTCATTACTATAGTGTATTCAATAAATCGAAATAAAAGTTCATATTTCATAAAATTGTCTATAATGCAATGATAAATGTCTATGTTGCAATCATGTTCATAAGACGACTAGTATTTCAAAGATCGTCGATATCGTAATAGATTTTAACGCTCTAAAATCTTTTAATCATTCTTCTTTCTTGAGGATGACAGAAAATTGGTCAAAGTAATTTACTGAATAGAATTACTTTAATAAAAAGACACGCTGTCTGAATTCAAATCTGCCATAGCAAATCATTAACTTTACAGTCAAATCGTGACTACAAAAATATGCAAATTACTGAAAGAATCTAAATCATCAGTCTCAACTGATCCAAAATTATTAAGTATGCCAATGACATAGCAATGTCTCAAAAATCGAAGAAAAAGGCATAAATCAACGAAGTGTACTGAGTACAGAAATATCAATCAAGAAACTGGGGCAAAAGATAGGACAGAAAATATGGGAAGAATGGTTGCTCAGATATCGCTACAAGACTCAAATAATACAAGAAACGTTCACGACTACCTTATCTGTTGATTGAAGTTCCAGAGGAAAGTTTTCAAAGAAAACTGCTGTTGGTTCCATTTCACCAGCGTAAAGATGTGCTCCGTCCTCGAATTTGGAATCAGCGTCCTCGGAGAATCGAACTGCTTCCTTCTCCGGAATTGCACAGCTCCGTGGATACGAAAAAACATCCTTCTGGCAAAACTCTTCTTTGTGCGCCGGGACAACCCTGGCCTCTCTTGAAAGTTCCCTGAAGTTCTTGCAGGAATTCGCCATGAAGTTTATTGTAGTTATTTCCGCAGAAATATTCATAGTTGTGGAGTATGAAAATATTTCCACTGTTATCTGGTATAATTCAGCGATGGATTCACGATGCATGAGTGTAGTAGGATGTTCACTACATGCTCGCTTTTGTAGAAAGACGATTAACGAAGTTCCATGCTGTTACTTTACTCCAACGATATATGTCCCAATTGCATTAAAGCCTTAGCCTTCCATCTCAACTACTGTTATAATCATTGAAAGCACTGCAAGATTATAATATTCCATAGTAGACTGTATCGTTGTAATACCAAACGTATTCTCCAATATCACTGTTGCACTCCACGTGTCAGCCGTAGTGTATAATGTGGAATTTTAAAAGTGTTTCTCATGTGGCGAGAAAATCACTTTTGTTGGCAACCTTAAAGTTTCAATATCTTTCGAAGTATAACTGTGAAATTGTTAAAATCTTCTACACACCTCAATGTTATACTGCCCAATAGAATTATAATAAAGGCTGAAGTTAGCGCTTGATATCTTGACTGGTGGAAACGTTAATGTGAGCGTTTCAACTTCACCTAGTTTCGAGCAGCGTAAAATGGAACTGCTCCGAGTTCGTTCGATGCGCCGGGCTTTAACCACGCTAAAGACAACTTGCTGCACTGAATCACTTGAAAATAACTATATATCACCAGAAATATATATGCGATCTGACATATGAGATCTGAGAGCTCCTCTCTCCTGTGCACGACCTTTTATCAACTTCTTAAGGGGCGTATCCATCCCTTCCATAGCCTGTTGCTGCGTCATTGCTAGAAGTTTTAACTTTGGCTATACTTGACGGATTTTCAAATTTCAAAAACTCAAAATTAATTTCTTCAAAATTCCAAATCAATGCCATAACTGAAAATAGATTTCCACAAATCTGCATGCCAAAAGTAATCAAATATCGTAGTTTCAGCAATCTCCGTCTTCCTTCCAAACTATCGTTCATTGGTTCGAGTCTCTCCTCCAATAGCGTAGCTTCTTCCTTAGCACAATACCCTGTTTCCTGCGACTGCGTCGTAAATCTAAGATCTTTCTCGAACAAACTCATGACGTCACCAAGAACCTCAGCTCAATCAGCCTACTGGCATGAAGTCTACGTCATCCGTGCCTACGTCATGAGTATCCACGTCATAACTATGACATTCATAACTTTACTCATATTTGCCAATACAGCCATCGTGGTCTCAATATAATTCAAATTACGGGGGCATTCTCCCTTCACCACGTTTTAAAAACAGTTGCAAATTGTTTTTAAACTCTGTGTTATAAATATCTCAATTCACTTGAACACGAAATTGAATTATTATTGGCTTACTCTTGGATAATATTTCTTCAAGTTCCCAGCATTGAACTTGCCATAAACGACATTATTCTCATCATCGTAAAGTTCATAACAGTTGTTTCCATAGGCATTCGTAATTCTGAACGGACCCATGAATACTATTCCAAACTTGGGATAGATTTTCTTACCCACGTCAGCCTTGACCGGTCTGCGTAATAATACCAGATTTCCAATTTCTAAGGGAGAACCAAAACGTTTTCCAGCTACTCTTTTCAGTCGTTTTTGTGCTGCTTTCTGGAGTTGTTCCTTCGCTCTGTCTATTCTCTGCTGCCTTCCTAAGTCGGGATCTCTAGGAACGTGGTTAAAAAGATTATCCCACGGCCTTTCTGGGTTTCTTCCTAGATGAAGTCTCATTGGCACCTCTCCTGTGCTCTCCTGCACGGTAGAATTTAGACATTCCTCAATAAGGGGTACAAATCTCACCCAACCAGAATGATCATTTGGACAGAAAATTCGACAGAATTTCGAAAATTCAGCCATATATCTTTCCGAAGAATTCGATTCCGGATATCGCACGCTTGAAAATATGTGCTTAATACCAAGCCTTTCCATATCTGCAGCAAATTCTAAGGACGTGAACTGAGCTCCATGATCCGAAAGTAGATATTCTGGTTTACCAGCTTTTGGAAATACAGCATGTTCCAGTCTGCTTACAACGTTCCTCGTGTTAGCTTTTTGCATGGGACTCATTGTTACAAATTTTGAGAAGACATCCACGGTAACCAACAGATACTGATTACCCAGATATCCCTTCGGACAAGGACCAAATATGTCTGTCGCCATGAGTTCATTCGGTTTAGAGGGAATCATAGCCTTAGGTTTTCCTTTTAATAGAGCGGAAGCATACTTTGCTCTTTGACATTTATCACATGAACGAATGACATTAGCGATGCTGGAGCGCATGTTAGTCCAAATAAACCTCTCTTTGAGAGTATCAAGAGTTTTATCTAAACCCGCATGTCCAGTTGCGTGATGAGCTACCCACACTAAATTGACAACAAGTTTAGGTGGCACGACTATTCGAAGCTTTGTATGCGCAGAGTCAGCATACTTACATACAATGTCTCCACTCAAGACAAAGTGTCGTGATTCTCTCTGTGTAGCTGCATAGTCAACATCAGTATTGTCCATGTAACCCTTAAGGAACCTGTACATTTTCCTGATTGGAGCGTGTCTCTTCTGTGACACACCGATTCGGGCTAACCTCCTAACGGTCTCTTGATCTTGCTGCTCCAATTGTACATGGTGTATCTGCACATTTTTGATAGGGTTACGTGATAAAGCATCAGCCAGTAAGTTATCTTTCCCAGGCTGATGGACGATAGTGACATTAAACCGTTGGGTGAACAAAGCCCAACGTGTCAATCTATCACTAGACATGTCAGTTTGCAGCATAAACTGAAGTGCTTTGTGATCTGTAATAATGATAACCTTGTGTCCCAGCAACATTTTTTTCCAAGCTTGCAAAGCTGTTACAAAAGCTAACGCTTCTAGTTCTGTCGTAAAGTAGTTTTCCTCGTGTTTCTTTAACTTCCGACTAGTGAACGCAATGTAGTGCTTGTTGCCTGCCTCGTCTTTTTGGTATAAGACTGCACTAATGCCTATTCTTGATGCATCAGACTCTATATAGAACACCTTCTCAAAGTCTGGGTACTCCAGTTTGACGTTGTTTCTGAGCATCTCCTTTGCTTTTTCAAAAGCCTCGTCTGCTGCGGTACCCCATTTCCATCTATTATTTTTCTTGAGTAAATCATACAGAGGAGCCATAATTTCAGAGTATCTCGGACAGTGGCTGCTAATGAATTGGCAAGCGCCTACAAATTCTCTGACTTGTTTCACCTTAGTTGGCTTTGGGAATCTAGTGATCACATCTATTTTCTGCATGTTTGGATGATATCCATCTTTATCAATGGTATTCCCCAAGTAATTGATCTCCTTCTTCAAGAATTGACATTTTCCAAAATTGACCTTGATATTGGCTTCCCTTAAATTTTCAAACAACTTTCTCAAGTGCACTAAATGTTCTGCGGCGTTGGGTGAAGATACAATTAAATAGTCAATGTAGCAGATTACATTCTCCTTTACTTCGTCAGTGAGCTTGCTATCAAGTGCTCGAATGAGTGCTGGTCCACTGTTGACCATTCCAAAAGGCATTCTCACAAAGACCCATGACGTCTGGTCAAATAGGAATCCAGTGTACTGCATACTTTCTTCCTCCAGTTGAACTTGGTAAAACGAAGATGTCAAGTCAAGAACACTGAAACATGCTCTCCCTTTGAACTTTCTAAGCAGATCTCTGATCTTAGGTGGTCGGTCATTTTCTGGAAGAATCTTCAAGTTGATGGTCCGAGCATCGAGACAAATACGTATCTGACCATTACTTTTCTTCACCACAGTGATGGGGTTTATGTAAGACGACGCCTGTTTTTTAATAATCCCGTCTACCTCCATTTTTCTGATCAACCCTCGTACTTCTTGATAGTATTTCTCAGGTATGGGGTATATTCTCTTTTGGTAAGGGGTTTCATCGGTCAGCCTTATCTTATACTTATAGTCTTTAATCAATCCAGGCTTTTCATCGAAAATATCTTGGAATTCCTTTATCAAATCCTCAAATTCCCCCTGAATTTCTTCAAATCCTTCAGTTTTTCTACTGGGTATTTCTGTTATGTTCTCTACGTCGTTAATAATGGTATTTAAAATTTCTTCCCTAAGGTCTATCTCCAGACTGTTTTTCACGTCCTGTTCTTCGATCTCTTCTGTGATCATGTACCCATCATTAAAGCTAATACTTCTATTCTTCATATCAATAATGGCTCCAACTTTCGATATAAAATCGATTCCTAGCACAATATCGAAATGGATCTTGTTAACCACAATGAAGATCTGTTCATAATTCCTTCCATTAATTTCAAAGTTGAACAGCACTTGGATCTTGCATTTCACTGCCTTGTCTTGGAAAATTCCTCTCACTTTGACGGTAGAAACTGGTAAAACTGTCATGTTTTCTCCTTTTAGCAGACTTTGATAGCATTCATCAGAGATGATCGAAATAATTGCGCCAGTATCCATAAGAGCTTTATACTGTTGGCCATCTATCAGTACAGAAATAATAGGTAATGCACAAGGTCTTTCCTCTTTAACGATTCCCCTCTCTTCTAATAAATCCTCATCAGTTACTTCGTAAATTTCGTTAATGGTAATCAGGTGTGGTGTGGCAATGTATTCATGGTTTCTCACTGTCGTTGAGAAATCGGCGTTTTTTTTTTGTGTTACCAATCTCAAAGTTCCCCTGCTGACTTGTGGAAGGACCAGGATCGATCACTACATCCTGTCTTTTCTTTTGATTTTCAGCTTCCTTTTCTCGTAATTCCTTCAGATACTGCTGACTTTCTTTCTCTCTTTCTTGATACTTGTCGGGTGTCATAACCTGACCTTGAGAATTCTGATTCTGATTCTGGTACTGGTTATTTCTGTTATAATTTCGATTATAACCATTGTTATAGCATCTACCTCTTCCGTTGTTGTAATTCCCTCTATTATTACTCCAGCCTCGTCTTTGCTGATATGGACGGTAACCTTGGGATCTGTGGTTGCGGAAATAATTATTCCTGTGAGGACCTACATTTTCAGTTTTTCCTTCCTCAGGCTTATCAGTTTGCTGCACTTGATCCATATAGACCGTATTAACGTCTTTGAATTCGTGCCTCTGACCTTTTTGTACCAAATTTGGCATTGGACTCGTGTAGTCAAGCCTTCTCAACAATTCGTCCATGCTTGTCAAATCTCTGATATTTGACGATATGATCAGTCTTCTTACCTCCACAGGCAGCATACGTGAAATCGCATCTATCAACTGCTCTGTTGACAATGGGGGTTGCAAAAATCTCAAGCGTGATAGTTGACTCGTGAAGAAATCAGCGTACCGTGTTGGAAGAGTACCTGAATACTTCCTCGAGTATACCTCAGCTCTTAGTGAATTCTGAGCTTCTATTGACCAGAATCGTTTAATCAGTGCCTCTGCAAATTCGTCAAAATTGCTGAAAGTGTACCGGAATGCTCTAAACCATTCGAGGGGTCCTCCAGCTAGAAATCTTTCTACGATTCTCATCTGTCTCTCTCTAGGAATGTGGGCTTCTATGAAATAGTCTTTAAGATTCCTGATATATTCAATCGGTGTGAGACTATCAGTGTTGCTAAATTTTTGAGGTTTGTCTTCAAAATTCCGGATGACTGTCACATTTCTCGGATATGAATCCATATAATTCCTCCCACTATCACGATACTTCCATTCGGGTTCAATATTCCGATCCTCTTCTTCTTCCCTGAATCTGGATATACGTTCCTCAGGACTAATATCTCTCTCTTCTGTATTAAGGTTACCTCTTCTCACGTAATTTCTCTCCTCTTCACCAGTCAATCCTTCGGTATCCTTGTCTGTGATTTCCGTGATGACTTTCCTAATCAACTCTTCCTTATAGGTTTCCATCATGCTAGCTTCTCCTAGTTTCAAATTCTGCAGTTTGCTCGTAGTTTCATTAACATCAGAGACAACCTTATGAATCTGTTCCTCTAACGCAGTTTTTAATGCTTGCACGTCCTGACCTATTTGAGTTCTATCCTCTACCTGCTTTTCGGATAGCGAATCCATCCTTACATTCAAGTCTTTCCTAATCTGAACTACTTCGTTATTAATGTCTACTTGTGTACTGGCAAGTTTTCTTTCAATTCGTTCCTGAATCTGATCTACATGTTCCCCACTTGACCTGTTCCATTCATCTTTCCACACTGTTACATTTGCAGTTAACATTTCTGCAATATCTACTTCGATGTCCTCCTTAAGTAAACGATTGTGATCTAATACTTGGGTTCTCATGACCTCTACATCGTATTTTAAACCAGCTAAAGAAGCTGTTGTCCTGACAGACTCGTCAACTAATCGAGTTGTTAATGCACTAATGTTACGAGTACAAAGCATTTTTGAAGTTTCAATTTCCTCCCTAACTTTGTTAACATCAGTCTGAACTTTAGCAATGTCTACAAAAACAGTATTGACTTCTACTTGTATTTTATTGATATCGCTTTGCATATCGTTAACATCTGAATGAATATTATTGATGTCAACTTGAACATTTGACACATCAGTTCGAACATTACTAACCTCTCTTTGAACTTCTTCTACTTTGTCTTGTACAGTAGCAACATCATTCCTAACAACAATTACTTCAGCTCTAGCACATGAAATATCACCCCGGACATTAGCAACATCAAGATTCAACATAGTAAGGTCTTTTTGTACCTTAGAAACATCATTTTTAACATCAGACACATCTTTATGCACATTTGATAAGTCTACTTTAACCTCCGAGACATCTTTATGGACATTGGACACGTCTGTGCGTATGTCAGTTACAGCATTCTCGATTCCATGGGTATTGATCTGTAAAAGCGACATATTATTTTCTAAGTTTGCAGAACTGGTCTGAAGAACTTTCAAACTTTCATCCATTCTACTAGCATTCTCCTCCATTCGACTAGTATTCCTAGCTTCCATCTCCTTTACACTTTCATTCAGCCTAATAGACAAATTAGCTGACAAACTACTAGAATTCTCCTCCATCATCTGCTTCATATTACTAGCACTCCTAGCTTCCATCTCCCTCATATTGTTGGACATCTCCTCCAACATTTTCTTAATACTTTCATCTGCCATTTCAATAATATTTCAATAATAAACTGCTTTAGGGACATACATCAAACAGAGCAAAATAACATCATCTGAGCAACATTTTTCACCATATATAAATTTGAGCAATTTTCTGGCTTAAATCTAACTTATAATTACCTTATAATTAACCTTCGTAGACACTTCATGTTGAAATAAACTCAAGCACATGTTCAAGTTTCTTTGGTTCATTTTAAAATATCCTAACACAAATAATTTACATTTATAATCCAAATAGTTTAATTTTATCTTTAATATGACTGTACATGTCATAAGCCGGTCAAATAAAATAAGATTCCAGATCATAGGCGATTTTTCTAAGTTTCCAGCCTATTTAACCTCTTTCAAGTCGTATAAGATCTGATCTTTTCTGAGTGTCATTTTCCTAATACAACACAACATTTATTCCTATATAATCACACTCTCAAATTCTACAATTGGCTAAGACATCTAACAAAGAATCAACCTCTTTATTTGAGTCTTCACAATCCCTTTGACATCGATAACTTGGTAATCCAATGTTATTCGAACACTCCACAAAAATTGCGGTGTCAATTCTACTGCAATAACTTGGTAATCCAATGTTTTGCTGATCGTGCCAATCGAGACAATAGAGCTCCACACGTTGATTGCGCCAATCCTACTGTACCCGATATCCGGATAGTAGGCTGTCAGATATCCGCCCCCACAATCGGATTGCCAATAATCAATCGCACCGGCACAGCTACATCAATGAAAATGGCACTGACAGATACTATCGAGATTAGAGCACAATAGTTAACAAGAAAATTATTGTGGAACACACCAAAATATACGGGGGTTCATACTTACCTTTACTTACCTCTTAAATTTATCTCGGGGACTGGGTTGTCAACTGGATCACTTAAAAGTATGCCCACACAATAACCTCCACCATGATATTTTAAAATGAACCAGAACGAAGACGAGAAACTTTAAACTGCACAATAATTTATTTCACAAAAAGAATGATTTTAACAAATAAAAAAAAATCAACGTGGCAATCAGAAGCCATCGACCACATAACCATGTCCTCCTGTAGGACCTGTATTCTCTACATATAATGTTTCAGCTTTCTCAAGCTCATAGCAACGTAAAATAATAATGCACTGGGGATGGAAACGGGATCTGGGATGAGACACATATATCAATTGTTTTGCGTGTTTATATTCTTCACATTTTATTTATAGCCACAAGGCTATTATGGAACGTCCTTGGCCTCTGTAACACAGTTGTCCGGGCCAGCTGCAATGCACCTGCACCGTCAAAGTGGACTCCCTTTCGTTCAACCCTAGCATAAGCGTGTTACCACAGAGCTTGGCTCTCCCTTTCAAACACGTAAATGTTCACATCTCAACTGAAATATTATCACGCAAATGTCTTACATGCTTCATTCAAACACCAGTGGATTCCTCCAATAATCCCAAATCATGATTAATTGTTCAAACCACTTGTTTGATTAGCGTTCTTTAGAGTATAAAAACAAAACTCTAAATGTTAATAACAAAAGTTCATTAATTATTTATAACAATAATAAATTGTTTATAACAATGTCAAATGACAATTGAAAATTTTATACACGCCTGTATTAATCACTATCATTTCAAATTATTTAACAAAGATATTTACAAAATTATTTTACAATATTATATTGTTTATATTATTTATACAAGAAATACATTAAACCACACGTTTATCCGGTTGATAATTACTTAAATCGTGGTGATATAATCGACCAATGAAGGTTAGTTATATTTAACTGTCAAATTCAGGTTTAATAAGGTTTAATAATAATTATTAATATTTGTGACGATAACCTCCATTCAAAATCTTTATCTCAAATTATTTAACACTCTTGTTAATTTTAACAGTATCTTCCTATGAATAATCTTTCAAAGAACAAGAACAATACAATCAGCGGGAAAATACTTCGCTCAAGATGCACAAAATTGCACAACAATTGGCCCAAAATTCATCATATATCTTCATATATATGGCATAAAAATCTTCCAAACTACACACAAAAACCTCCACTTATTAATTCATCATCTTCATTAATTATTGTGGGAACCTCCTTCATTATTCAAGGGCATTACTCAACAGCGACTTTTACACGTCCACTGAACTAACGATTATACATCCATTGTTCCTCTTTAAAAATTCTTATATTCATAAATTGTAATAATGACTGTTATTATTTAACCTTCGTGGGTTTCATTCATGAATCGATATGAAGTAAAAATTTGCCAATCACAAATAAATTTAATAGCAAATACGATTAGACACTCCTGCCTGGTCTATCAAAATTGAGATTAACATCTTCAAAGTAACGCAGTATAAAAATACTATCTTCAAACAAAGTTCATCTAAACTGCAAAATAGTCGAATAGAATACAATTAGATTGTGGAATGCAAACATTATTGTTCCAATCTAGAATTGAGAAAAACTCCTATCAAATGTTCATTACTATAGTGTATTCAATAAATCGAAATAAAAGTTCATATTTCATAAAATTGTCTATAATGCAATGATAAATGTCTATGTTGCAATCATGTTCATAAGACGACTAGTATTTCAAAGATCGTCGATATCGTAATAGATTTTAACGCTCTAAAATCTTTTAATCATTCTTCTTTCTTGAGGATGACAGAAAATTGGTCAAAGTAATTTACTGAATAGAATTACTTTAATAAAAAGACACGCTGTCTGAATTCAAATCTGCCATAGCAAATCATTAACTTTACAGTCAAATCGTGACTACAAAAATATGCAAATTACTGAAAGAATCTAAATCATCAGTCTCAACTGATCCAAAATTATTAAGTATGCCAATGACATAGCAATGTCTCAAAAATCGAAGAAAAAGGCATAAATCAACGAAGTGTACTGAGTACAGAAATATCAATCAAGAAAATGGGGCAAAAGATAGGACAGAAAATATGGGAAGAATGGTTGCTCAGATATCGCTACAAGACTCAAATAATACAAGAAACGTTCACGACTACCTTATCTGTTGATTGAAGTTCCAGAGGAAAGTTTTCAAAGAAAACTGCTGTTGGTTCCATTTCACCAGCGTAAAGATGTGCTCCGTCCTCGAATTTGGAATCAGCGTCCTCGGAGAATCGAACTGCTTCCTTCTCCGGAATTGCACTGCTCCGTGGATACGAAAAAACATCCTTCTGGCAAAACTCTTCTTTGTGCGCCGGGACAACCCTGGCCTCTCTTGAAAGTTCCCTGAAGTTCTTGCAGGAATTCGCCATGAAGTTTATTGTAGTTATTTCCGCAGAAATATTCATAGTTGTGGAGTATGAAAATATTTCCACTGTTATCTGGTATAATTCAGCGATGGATTCACGATGCATGAGTGTAGTTGGATGTTCACTACATGCTCGCTTTTGTAGAAAGACGATTAACGAAGTTCCATGCTGTTACTTTACTCCAACGATATATGTCCCAATTGCATTAAAGCCTTAGCCTTCCATCTCAACTACTGTTATAATCATTGAAAGCACTGCAAGATTATAATATCCCATAGTAGACTGTATCGTTGTAATACCAAACGTATTCTCCAATATCACTGTTGCACTCCACGTGTCAGCCGTAGTGTATAATGTGGAATTTTAAAAGTGTTTCTCATGTGGCGAGAAAATCACTTTTGTTGGCAGCCTTAAAGTTTCAATATCTTTCGAAGTATAACTGTGAAATTGTTCAAATCTTCTACACGCCTCAATGTTATACTGTCCAATAGAATTATAATAAAGGCTGAAGTTAGCGCTTGATATCTTGACTGGTGGAAACGTTAATGTGAGCGTTTCAACTTCACCTAGTTTCGAGCAGCGTAAAATGGAACTGCTCCGAGTTCGTTCGATGCGCCGGGCTTTAACCACGCTAAAGACAACTTGCTGCACTGAATCACTTGAAAATAACTATATATCACCAGAAATATATATGCGATCTGACATATGAGATCTGAGAGCTCCTCTCTCCTGTGCACGACCTTTTATCAACTTCTTAAGGGGCGTATCCATCCCTTCCATAGCCTGTTGCTGCGTCATTGCTAGAAGTTTTAACTTTGGCTATACTTGACGGATTTTCAAATTTCAAAAACTCAAAATTAATTTCTTCAAAATTCCAAATCAATGCCATAACTGAAAATAGATTTCCACAAATCTGCATGCCAAAAGTAATCAAATATCGTAGTTTCAGCAATCTCCGTCTTCCTTCCAAACTATCGTTCATTGGTTCGAGTCTCTCCTCCAATTGCGTAGCTTCTTCCTTAGCACAATACCCTGTTTCCTGCGACTGCGTCGTAAATCTAAGATCTTTCTCGAACAAACTCATGACGTCACCAAGAACCTCAGCTCAATCAGCCTACTGGCATGAAGTCTACGTCATCCGTGCCTACGTCATGAGTATCCACGTCATAACTATGACATTCATAACTTTACTCATATTTGCCAATACAGCCATCGTGGTCTCAATATAATTCAAATTACGGGGGCAGTACCATCCCGGCATTTGTCCGAAGACGAAGTGGGAAACCACGGAAAACCACTTCGAGGATGGCTGAGGTGGGAATCGAACCCCCTCTACTCATTTGGACCACCCAAGGCTGAGTAGACCCCGTTCCAGTCCTCATACCACTTTACAAATTTCGTGGCAGAGCCGGGAATCGAACCCAGGACCTCCGGGGCGGCAGCTAACCGTGCTGACCGCTACACTACGGAGGCGACTTGTCTATAGTTGAAAATGAGAAACCACGGTAAACCATTTCAAGGACGGCCGACGTTGAGGTTCGACCCACGTCTACCGAGACCGCAGATAACTGGTAATAATTATAAGGGACCCAACTTAACCACGTCTGGACAACCAGAAACCTGATCGGATGGGATATTTATTTATTTACTTTTAATTTTCTTTGTGGTATATTACTTAGAAAGGAGAATTTATAACCTAATATACAAATTAAACATCTGGAGTCAATTGACTGTAGTGTCCCTTGGTGCAGATTTCTTACATTGCCATTTTAGGATTTCAGAGAGTAGTCTGAATGACATGCCTCACTGTTTGCCTGAGAGAGCTACAATCTTTAGCGTTTCTATTTTGAATATAAAGAAAATATGAACAAACGGACATATTATAACTACACCTTTGTTAAAATATCTCAACTAAGAAACGTTCTAAATACAGTAGTAGGAAATATTATCTTATGGAGCTTCAAGCGGTGTTGACCATCAATAACTATTTTATTATGTTAATTTTTAAGTGTAACTGGTATACAATTTTAATAGCCATTGCATTTTTTTTAATGAAAATAATTTCACAATATTTACATAGTGAATGCTGAAAAAAAAAAAATTAACTTGCAAAAGGGACTGAAACGTACTAGGTTATAAAATAATTTCAGTATTATTCCGTGATAGTCTCCTGAAATTTCTTCTTGTTAACAAGGGCTGAATTGATGTGTTTTTTATCTTTTTTTTTAATGACATTTCGCTTACGTTTGGTGGTTTCCAAATGTTGAGTCACTGAAAACTTTCTCGAACTCCTTACATTTGTTTCACAAATTATACAATAAAGGACACTATCGTCGGAAGAAAAAAATTCACTTCCAAATGTTTTCACAGCATTTCGCAACTTAACAACGTCGTGAGCATTTATTGGAGTCATAACTCCGTGCTTGCTGTTGTTGACGGTAAGCAACTTGGCATTTCACTGAAGGTCAAAATTAAGGAGTTTGAGATAATAGGTCCAGATAATATTTCTGGAAATTCCTGGTCATTCATAAGCTGAACCCCTATGGTGAACTGGTAGTAAAATGAAAGGAACGAAGGTATTTCAGTTGTTGGAGAATCCGGTTCTTCCTTACTGGCAGTGCAAATTACTAATTAGCAGATGATACAAATACTCGGGATATTTTAAGGGAGGTGAAATCAACTTTATCAATAACAAGGAAATATTCAGGTTTGGCTAACCAGCCCCGAGACTCTCGGAGTCCGAATAGAAATATACGACTGAACAAGAAGCACTTCAAAATAATAGGAAATTAGAATACATGCCACTCTCAAGCATAGATCTGAACTTAAACAGGCAAAGGAGAAAAATATGATGAATTGTGGCAAAATAACCAAAATATACCATAATTCTCGTATGATTTGGAATGATCTTTCGGGCCTTAATTATTAAGTTGTATCTTGACATGAGAGCGATTTATCCGACCACCTCATGGCGCAGTGGCTAGTATTCTTGGCTGTCACTCCTGAGGGCCGGTTTGAATTCCCGAATCTGTCAAGAAATTGAATTCTGGTCTGAGGCAAAACTTAGAAAAGGTGGGTTCAGTTCCAAACTCAATTATCCTGGAAGTGGTTTTCCGTGGTTTTCCACTTCTACTTCAGGCAAATGCCGGGATGGTACCTAAATTAGGGCATGGCAGTCTCCTTTCCAATCCTCATCTGAATTACACATAGGCCTACACACACTAATACAGCCATCCCAATAACACAATTTATCAGACAAATTCCACACACGGCTAAGTACACAGGGATACATGAACACAATATCGCAACGACAACTAGCTCTTTATCCGAACTGGTGCACAGTATTCAGTGACAGATTATATGAAGTCAACAGCTGAACAACAGAGAGCATTGGTGTTGGACCCTAAGTGGAACCACAAAGCTTCCACAAAATGTCATTCCACGTCTTGCAGTTGTGAGCAGTCTTTGTTAGATAATCTTTGAAAGATAGCGTTCTCTCAAGAGTTTCAAACAATGTAAACGGTACACATGTACACTAAATATATATAAGTCCGCCTCGTTGCGTAGTGGCTAGCACTCTTGGCTGTGACCACGGAGGCCCGGGTTCGATTCCCGGCTCTGCCAAGAAATTTTAATTCTGGTTCGAGGGCTGGAACGGGATACACTCAGCCTTGTGAGGCAAAACTGAGAAGAGGTGGGTTCGGATCCCATCTCAGCCATCCTGGAAGTGGTTTTCCGTGGTTTCCCACTATTACTCCAGGCGAATGCCGGGATTTTTTAAATTTTTATTTATTTTATTCAATTAATTCCAAAGAGCCATAGGCTCGTACAGAGGAATTGTATAGTAATATGTGTGTTTACACACCAAGGAAGAAAATTCTGAAGGTAACACAAATTTATGAATAAGGGCATAGGCCTATTAGTAAAGTTGATACTATATCAGATTGTTTAGACCAAAGTCTCTTAAAATGATAAGCACTTGGGATTTTTAAGCTTATACATAACTTATTTGATGTATTAAGATGCATCGAATTATTCCCACAATACTTTCATAGTTTTCCTCTTAAATACTGACAAAGTTGGTGCACTTTTTACTTCATCAGGAAGTTTATTAGACCTATATCACAAGTGGCGTTTTCTCCAATACCACGGGGTAAGCACCGCTTACCTAGCATATTCTCATAAAAATAAAGTTTATATTACGACTTTCTAACGCGCGAGGAACAGGAAAATCGAAGCTTTGAATGAAGTTCCTCGTTCTCTACCCCAGTTTTTCACGATCGCCCACCACTACTTTGTAGAGAAATTGGAAAGAGCGCGGCTGGTTGCTATGACAACGGCTCTTGTATACCTCTAGGAGCCTTCTGGCGCTTCTGGCCCAAACACCGCTATGGCCGATGGACTGGTACACTAAGAATGTCAGGTCGTCCTTGATTGGCTAAGGCAGGGGGTGTGGCGTTCCATAGCCACATGGCTGTCGTCAAGACAAGTCAAAGCTGGTAGCAAGGTCTGCTTCGATTCCTACAGCTTACCAAGCTTACCCTCGTGAGCATGGAACACCAGCACTGCTTGTTATTTGGCGCGCTTCTCCAATCCCCACCCTCCATCGCGTGGTTGTTCACCCCAAGAGAAAGTTTCTGACCATCAGACCCCACCTTTGATGAGTACGTTAGTTGCAATTCTGCTTCGTCCGGTATAGGCTACTCACAACTGTATGTTTTTGAGTGCAATTAGCAAAATTTAGTATACGATACCGTAACTAGATATTATTATGTTTGAGTGTATAGTGTATAGCTTTTAGTTTGTAGTTCGTTGTGTAAGTTACGATTATCATATTTTAAAGTAATAGTGTTAATCGTTGAGAATGTGTGCGTGTGTTTATTATAATAGTAGCCAAATAAGCATAGAGTTAAATTAATATTTGTTACATGTAGGAACAGTCTTTGCCATGGAAAATTATCCTGTATCTAGAGTAGACACTGCCAGTGACTGTATAGTGTGTGATATCCTATACACGGATTTTAGTACCCGTCCTTTCGAACAGAAACGGGATATTATAAAGCGGGGAAGGCCAACACCGAACATTAATATCAGTACAACTGGTAAACATTATTTGAGGCATTTTCATACAAATCACTACGAGAAACACACTTGGTTAGCAGGATGTAGTGACACAAATAAATTATTTTGTTGGCCTTGTCTCCTTTTCGGAACGGAAAAGAATGTATGGAGCAGGACTGGATACAATGACATGGGGAACTTCCATAAAGCCGTAAAGAAACACAGTTTATCACAAAATCATTTGCAGGCAATTGTTTCAGAACAAACATTCGGCAAAGTGAGAATAGATTGTTTACTAGATCAGCAGAAGGACATTCGAAACCGCCAACACAACGAATTGGTGCTTAAAAACAGGGACATTCTAAAGCGTTTTGTAGATGTTGTGTGTTACCTAGCGAAACAAGAGTTCCAATTTAGAGGCCACAATAAATCAAGTGAGTCATCGAATCAAGGAAACTATGTAGAGCTAGTTAAACTCGTTAGTCAGTATGATTTGCCACTCAAACAACACTTAGAAAACTCGTCCGTTTTTACGGGGATGTCAAATATCATTCAGAATTATTTGATTGAAGCTGTATCAAAAATTGTTGGCCTAGAGATAAGAAATGAAATAGGTAAAGCTAAATATGTTTCTATAATTCTTGATGAAACTACAGATTTGAGTACTTTTTCTCAGTTGTCCTGTGTCTTTCGGTATGTAAGCACAGATTGTAAAGTTGACGAAAGATTCATGGGTTTCATAGACGTTACAGAAAATCGTACTGCGGCTGCTTTGTACAATATTGTGCAGACTTTCGTTGAAGAATATGACTGTAAAAGTAAATTGATAGCACAAAGTTACGACGGTGCTGCAGTTATGGCAGGTCATTTAAATGGTCTACAGAGTAAAGTTCGAGACACTTATCCACACGCTATTTTTGTTCACTGCATGGCTCATAGATTAAATTTAGTGTTGTCCCAGTCATCGTGTGCAATTAAAGATTACAGAATATTTTTCAGCACATTAAATGGTTTAGCAACTTTCTTTTCTAAGTCATCAAAACGAACGAAAGCACTCGATGAAGAGGTAGGCAGAAGGTTGCCCCGATCTTCAATTCGTTGGAATTTTCATTCCCGATTAGTACGTACAGTACATGACCATCGAATTGATTTGATTGCCTTGTTTGATAAGATAACTGACCCTGATGAAAAATGGGACCAGGAATCGATGACAGCTGCCAATGGTTTTCAGGTATTATTGAAGAGCTTCGAGTTCAATTTTCTTTTGAATGTTTTCGCAGATATTTTCCCGCATAGTGAGGTTTTATTTGGGATAATTCAAACAAAAGCTCACGACGTTGGATACTGTAAGGATAAAGTAAATGAGTTCACTACCCTACTGCAAACTAAACGGGAAGATTTCTGCAAATTGTGGGACTTAACAAATAGCGATATCGAAGTGCAGGAACCGAGCAAGAAACGCCTAAAGAACAACGTGGACGCTGAAACATCTTATCGAAGACTATAAAGGAAGATTGTAGTTTTACGTGACCGTGAATCTTGTGATTATGAGCCACGGGACCTCCTTTTTACGTGGAATCCGAACCACAGGACATGGCATTTCACTTCGAAAATCTCACATGCATTGACCGGGAATCGAACCCGGCCCGCCTTGGTGAGAGGCATACAGCTAGAAGACTATACTTTGAAATCATAGACACGTTAGTGCAACAATAAGTGAGAGGTTCAGAAGCTTAGGATCTCTGCAGTTTTTGGAACTACTAAGTCCTAAGAATTTTGTAACTTATAGGAACACTTTTCCTGAGTCTGGGCTTCAGTCTCTTAGGAGTATATGTGCTAACTTTTTTTGACTTCGTTGCTTTGAGAGCTCAACTCATTGCCGTATATCAATCAAGCGAATTCAGTGGGAAAAGTGCACAAGAACTTTCAAAATTCATTAGTTTGAATGACTTAATTGGGGCGTATGGGGAAGTTTTTAACCTATGCAAACTAGTACTAACAATTCCGGCGTCTAGTGCATCAGTGGAAAGAACGTTTTCTACCATGAAACGTATAAAAACCTTCACCCGAAACTCAATGCATCAAGAAAGACTTTCACATCTCGCGCTTCTTTCCATTGAAAAGGAGTTGTTGTGCAGCCTACAGCGGAACACTGATTTTTACGACCGCGTAATTGATGAATTCACAAATAGGGAGAGAAGAATTGAACTTCGCTACAGGTGATCCGCCAAGGTAAACAGTGACATTAATTAACTTTGTACTATTTGGTGCATGGATATTTCAAAATTAAGACTGCACAACAGGGATGGCAAATGCATAGTCTATTCACTTCACTTCTAATTTCTCGTCGGAGAAATCGCTTGCTTATAAGAAATGATCTCGATAATTATTGAATGTTTTACTTTGAAATGCATATTTTTCAAATTATTTGAATAGTGTTTTACGTAATATATTTTTGCATTAATGGCAACTTCTTTTCTAATGCAATAACCAACAACTATTTCTTAAATAATGTGATACCGGTAAGTCTTTAAAATATTATTCAAATTATACGGATGTACATTTAAAATGATCTATCCTTTACACCTACTATTTGAATATAATGTGAATGATATTCAGAGCAACTTTTCGGGTTGTTGGTCTACTCTGAAGATTCCTACGCCGGCCGTGAAAGCCTACTTCAGTATAATTTGAGGGATATTTGCAAAGAAATATTAACCGAACATGCAATATAATGTCATTAGGTTATCTATTACTATTATTATTTTAATGTTCACTTAGGTCCCATAATAGAACATAATAATGTTATTGGTTTTACGTCCATGTTAACTACTGAGGCTCTTGGAGACGCTGGGGTGCCGGAATTTTGCCACGAAGGGAATCTTTAACGTCATAATGTCGATTATTCAGGTCCGTATTGATGTAACTATAACTTTGAAAGAATAATAGATTTTCCGCCTTCAATACTGTTTATTTCTAACTACTTACAGGGACTAGTTTTGGGGGCTAATACTCCCCCTTCCTCAGCCTGTCCAACAAAACTTCACAAAGGAAAAACTTTCCATGTATAAGCTCATACAAAACACATGAAGAATCTTTAACGTGCCAGTAAATCTACTTACACGGCTTCTTCGCATTTGCGCACCCTCAAATGGCGACTGATTGCGCCGAGATTTCGTCCCGCTATCTTGAGCTCAGCAGGCGAGAACGTTGCCGCTGAGCCACGCAGCCAGTCATAATAGAAAATGTACGGGTAATAACCTGAACGTTTAGCTCCTTAGACCAAGAAATGCGAACAACAAAAACACAAACTACCACACTGTTCAATCGTCAAATAACACACGATCAGAAAAGCTCGCCAACCCTGTTGTTAAATAATTTACTCCGCACTTAATATAGTTACATGGATGTGCATGCCTGAAACTGAAAAGGGAATAATGAGCTGTGCTGTATTACAATTTCTTCATTTTTTTAATGTGAAGGTCTCATAATTATGTGTGTACGGTAGAGTAGTTGTTGCTACTTCAGACATCAACCTCTACGTTGACGAGGGCGTCGCTAGAACCGAGTGCTGAAGTTGCTTTAAGGTGCAAGCCTATACTTTCAGTCTTCTTCACAGCTTACCCTCGATAAAATACCACGCCACGCCACTGTATATGACTGTGATGCAGAGAACTTGAAACTATTTCTACCGTATTTAGAAGAGTGAATGATATATAAGGCTATGTCCTTCGCATGCCTAGTTCCTATTGGATGGCAAACATTCTCTCAATGCAACTTAATTTGACATTTTGAGACTTCTTTTAAAACGTAGGTAGCCCCTTTTCTGTTTATAGAATAGAAATTCAGCTACTTAAACAATGAACATAGTTCATTACTGATGGCGTCACAGTGAAAGTGTAGTGAAATAGCAGCTAGTGTAAATATTTGATAAAAGTGGTAAAATATTATAACAGAGGCTTAAAATCTATAAAGTTACTTTCCTTAGATCAAGTGTAATACGGAATATTGATAGTATTTAGAAATTCTTGTTGATAATTTAATAAACTTAAACTAAGTTGTGGGAACGTGTATCCAAAGATTCGGTGACTTCTTCAATCACTGTTTGAACCAAGTAGAGCAGTGGTGCTTTTACGAGACTTCACCCGATTGGAAGATATACGTATTTCACATTCTTCTTTATTGGTAGGTTATTAGATTAATTCTATTAGGTAGTAATAATTAAATTAAATTTAGTGTAATTTGGTGTAAACATCTAGGCTCACTTAGATCTCTAGTATGACGACAGTCAACAGTGTTAGTATCTCGTCAGGTTGTGTAACCGTAACGGATTTATGCTCGTCGTGCAAAATAAAAGTAAAAAATGCAAATAAAATCATCACAAGATCTCAGGTAAAATTGAATGAGGAGAAAAGTGAAACCGATTGTCGTAATGTAGGCCTACCGCTACCGTCATGCGAATGTCATAACCTGAGAAACGAACTGTCCTCAAAAGACGAAATTATAAAGCTGCTAAAGGAAGATATTGCTAAGTTAATGGAAGAGTTGAATAAATTAAAAGGAAACAGAGGGGAAAGCAAGGAAACTTGGTCGACAGTGATTGCTGGTAAGGTAAGATTGAATAAGCCTAGGCCTATAAATGGAGTACATGTAACTGAAATTCCCGTCTCAAATTCATTTGGAGTGCTTGTCGAAGAAAATGATGACTTTCCTCAAGAAGAAAAGAAGAAAGTGATAAAGAGAAAATCCAGGAAGATGCGGATATTTGCGGATAGCCACGGGCGAGATGTAGCAGCAAGCGTTTTGGAGAGAAGCCGAGAAATGGAGGTCACTTCGACAGTGAAGCCAGGAGCTCAGATTGCAGAAGTCACGAACGGGATGATAGGAGAGTGTGCGTCCCTTACTGCAAAGGACTACGCAGTGATCATCGCTGGAGCAAACGACGTCTATAGAAATGAGAGTAAAAAGGTAATCAAAGATTTAAAGGGTACATTGCCATCCATGCAAAAAACAAATGTCATTATTGTAAACATTCCGCAGAGACACGATTTAATTCCCAAGTCATGTGTAAATATAGAAATAGAGGCTACAAATGGAAAAATTCATAAAATTTGTAAGAGTTTTCCAAATGTCCAAATTGTAGATGTAAGTAAATTAGACAGGAAGTTCCACACTCGGCATGGCCTACACTTAAATAGATTAGGAAAAGAGTATCTTAGTGATGAAATCTGCAAAATTGTAAATTCAAATGGTAAGAATAATTCGACAGTAATATCATTAGAGTGGAAGCAGGGAAACTGGTAGAAGAAGCCAAACGTGAGGTTTGGCATTCACATCTTTTGAAGTCAAATTTAACGGAGTGCAACAATGGTATTTCGGATTTGTCTAGCAACAATAATAATAACAATTATGATAATAATAATGTAAATAAATCACCAACACAAGCTTGCAAAAGTAACAAATTTAAAATTTACCACCAGAATGTCCAGTCTCTTTATAATAAAATTGATTACATAAATCTAATGCTTAAAAATGAACTTAAAGACATCTCAGCACTATGTATTTCAGAACATTGGCTGAAAGAGGAACAACTTGAATTAATTCAATTCCCAGGGTTTATACAAGCTAGTAAATACTCTAGA
Source organism: Meconema thalassinum (assembly GCA_946902985.2). NCBI lineage: Eukaryota > Metazoa > Arthropoda > Insecta > Orthoptera > Tettigoniidae > Meconema > Meconema thalassinum. The sequence continues at coordinate 1,077,164,666 of OX336389.2, forward strand.
TCTAATATTAGCCATGGTGGTACTTGCATCTTCTTAAGAAATAATTTAGATCATGAACAGATAACAGCTTATGATTATCTAATTATGGAACAGGATTTTGAATTCTCTGCCGTAAAAATTCAGCAGTTTAAGTTAATAATTGTATGCGTATACCGTTCTCCGTCAGGAAAGTTTCCTCTATTTATAGATAAACTAGAATTGTTACTCAATAACATGAGCAAAGTAAATTTCGATATAATAATTTGTGGGGATGTAAATGTGGATTTCTTAAAACTTGATAGAAATTGTGAATTATTAAACCAGTTACTAATTTCCTATGGGCTGAAACCTACAGTAAATACACCAACAAGAATAACAAAATTTAGTAAAACCACTCCTGATCAAATTTTTATAAATACAGATAAATATCACCATTCAATAGAAGTCTATTGTCCGGGTTTTAGTGACCACCATGGACAAATACTGAGTTTTGAAGTATCCGAAGTAATCAATAATAATGATAATGGAGTAAAATCAAAGTGCAGGTCATTCACTGAAGCAAATGTTACATATTTCAATGACTTATTAAATAAGGAAACATGGTCAGAAATTTATGAACTAGAAAATGTAAATGATAAATTTAATGCATTTAACAGTACCCTAAAACACTATTTTGAAATAGCATTCCCCTTTAAACGAAGAACTGTTCAAAATAACAAAACTAGCAATTGGATAACAACAGGGATTATAAATTCATGTCAAAGAAAGAAATTTCTACACAAATTATATAAACAATACCACACAACACCTGAATTCAATTTATACTACAAAAAATACACTAGCATATTAAATAAGGTAATAAGACTAGCAAAGAAAATGCATAATGATAATTTTATTTCCCAATCATCTAATAAAAACAGGGCTATGTGGTCCGTAATAAAGAAAGAAACTGGAAAATATGCTAAAATACAAAGGAACATTACACTGACCAGAAATAATAAAGTGATTAATAATCCAGAGGAAATAGCAAACACTTTTAATGACTATTTTCTGGAAATTCCGCAAAAATTATTAAATAAATCACAGGTAAATACACTAAATTCTAATAATAAAATAAATATATGCAGTGATTCTTTATTTATAAATCATGTCACAAGTGAAGAGGTAAGAATAGTTATAAAAGAGCTAAAAAATAAATTCTGTGCTGGCATTGATGGCATCCCTGATGCAATTTTAAAGAAATGTGCCGAAAATATAATAAATCCACTTACGCACTTAATAAACAGTTCAATTCTCTCAGGAACTTACCCGGATATTTTGAAGTTATCAAAAGTAATTCCAGTGCACAAAAACGGTTCAAAAGATGAATTAGATAACTATCGTCCTATTACCTTACCAACTGGTATTGCAAAAATTGTGGAAAAAATTATGTATAAGAGACTGATAAGTTTCATAGAAAAAAATAAAATATTATCAAACTCACAACATGGATTTAGAACGGAAAAATCTACACAGACAGCAATTTACGAATGTAGTAATAGTATACTGAAATTAATTGACAATAAGGAACATGTAACTGGCCTATTCTTGGATTTATCGAAAGCATTTGATGTAGTTGACCATAAAATCCTCCTTACCAAACTAAATCAATATGGTGTTAGAGGTCTAGCTAATAAATGGATAGAGTCTTACTTAACAAGGCGTAAACAAATAGTAAGCTTGAGACACAAGGATGATGGAACCAAATTACTTAATGAAACATTGTCCAATGAGGGAATTATTGAATTTGGAGTACCCCAGGGATCGGTTTTGGGCCCACTACTCTTTCTTCTATATATCAATGATATAACACAGAACGTTCATTCACATAAGGAAATTTTGTTTGCGGACGATACAACACTCGTAATAAAAGGTGAAACTAATAATGTCATACAGCAGTCTGCTGACTCCGTTACAGGAGAGTTAACCAAATGGTCACAAGATAATCGCCTCATAATAAACTATAAAAAGACAGTATGTCTAAATTTCCACACTATACAGAATAGGAATCCTGCGATGCCCAATATAACATTAAATGGTCATCAAATAGAAAATAAATCAGAAACAAAGTTTTTAGGACTATGGATACAACAAGACTTGAAATGGAATAAACATATACAATATCTGAATACTAAACTGAACTCGATGTGCTTTGCGTTACGTATTTTGAAAACCTGCACTAGCATGCACACATTAAGAAATACTTATTTTGCTTATTTCCATTCATACTTAAGATATGGGATCATATTTTGGGGTATGTCGCCAGATGTACCAAGCACGTTTAGGATACAAAAGAGAGCGATTAGAATTATGGCAAATGTAAACTCGAGAGAATCATGTAGACCTCTGTTTAAAGATTTAAACATTCTCCCACTGCCCTGCATATATATCTTTGAAAGTATTATGTTTTTTAAAAAGAATTTAATGAATAAAGATGTTTTTCTTAAAACAAACAATGATGTTCATAGGCATAACACAAGACAAAATCAAAACATTCATATTTCACACACACACACAAGCATATATCAAAAAGGAACTTTTCACACTGGAGTTAAATTATACAATAAACTACCCCAGTATATAAAACTGGCCCCAAAAATAAAAACCTTTGATAGAATGTTGAAAGCTTATCTGCAGTGCCATTGTTTTTACTCAGTAGTTGAATATTTTAGCGTATAGGAGTGATGGAATCTATAACTATATTTTACTTTTTTAATTTAATTTTAATACCTAGCTGTATGTTGTTGTATTTATAGAATTAAGTTTTCATATTATGATAATAGAGTGAGGTGTAAATAGTTGTGCAATAAGATTGTATCTATTAAGATTTGCTATTATAATAAGTTATAAATAGTTATAATCTTAGTAATATATACCTGTTAGTTCTTTTATTTTATGCATGTAAATTCTGACGTGTCCTATATCAAAATGTATTGAATGCATGTATTTGATCAAATGGAATTAATAAAAATCTATCTATCTATCTATCTAAGAATGATTGTCTGAGTTCAAGATGTAGGGAGAGCTATATAGTACTGTGTTGTGTTTAATCTTGTATATTAGCATAGCTGCTCGGAGATCTGCACTTATGCTGAGGGGTAGAATTTTACTTCTGATGTACAGATCTTTTACTGGAGTGCAGTAAGGAAGGTTAAATATGTTTCTAATAGTCCTATTCTGAATAGTCATTAAATCATTCAGTGTGGATTTCCTGCAGTGAGCCCAAATAACATTTAAATATTGGGGCTTGCTATGTACAAGTGAATAGTAGATTTGTTTTACAAGGTTTAGGGGAATAAGATACGGAAGTTTCCTTAGGATCCCTACTATTTATTTATTTATTTATTTATAGGGTACAGAAAGTCCCAGTGAGCTGATAGCTCAAGGGGGGACCGCCCTTTACAACTATGGCTTAGTAACTAACTTAATACTAGAATATACTAAGGTGGTAGGAACATTTATTCAGTGCTTATGAGTTCATCTATATTCTTCAACATATTGTTTCAGGAAGTACCTGCGTACTTCCTTTTTGAATTTGTTTAAGTTTACAATTTGTCTCAGTTTAGGAGGTAAGTTATTATAAGTTGTGCTGGCGGAATAGGAAATACTTTTAATACCATATCTAGTTGTGTTTGTTGACTCCATGTATAACTGGTTTGCTGATCTTGTGTTATGGGTATGAATGTCTTTCCTGCATTGAAGTTCAGTATTAAGACTAATAAGACCATGTTTATATCTGAACATAAATAAAGCTTCAGAGTAGTTGAGCTGGCTTCGTGATGGCAATATGTTTGTCTCCTGAAATACTTGTACAGTTGGTTTCCTAAAATCGTAACCATACATGATTTTAATTGCTCTTTTTTGGAGTACTTCGAGCTCATTTATTGATTCCTGTGTGCATTTACTCCATATTATGTTCATGTACATAAGGTGAGAATGAATAAGAGAGGCATATATGCTCCTTAAATGTTGATTGCTTATTCCATAATCCCTTAACCTTTTTAGAACACCAATTACATTCGTAATTTTCTTTTTCACATTTGTGACATGATCATTCCAACTTAGGTTATTGTCCAAAGTTAGGCCTAAATATGTGTATTGTTTAACCCGTTCGATGGGAGCATTGCCAATTTTAACTATGTTGGAAGTGTTTGAACTGTAAGCTGGTTTATGAAATAGCATGTATTTTGTTTTTGAGGTGCTTATGATTAAATTATTTTTTGAAAACCATGTTGTTAGTATATTTAGATCCTTTTGCATATTCTCCATAATCCTTTGTTCACATGCACTCTCGTAAAGTAGAAATATATCATCTGCAAATAGAAATATTTTACCAGTAAACTCTAAATAACCTATATCATTAATAAATATCAGGAACAGCAATGGTCCAAGCACTGACCCTTGTGGGACACCGCATTTAACATCAGAGATGGACCCTTTAGTTTTATTAATATTAACATACTGCTTCCTGTTAGACAGGTAGTTTTTAAACCACTCAAAGGCTATTCCTCTTATTCCTGCATTTGATAATTTACTTAGCAACAAGATATGGTTAACTGTGTCAAATGCCTTAGCAAGATCTATAAATAGTCCTGCTGCTATTTTATTGTTTTCTAATGCTTTATGTATAAGTGACACTACGTCAAATGCTACTGAATCAGTGATATGTTTGGGAAGGAAGCCATACTGATATTTGAAGAAGAAATTGTTTTTTGTTAGGAAATTCAGGACTTGTTTCTTGATTACTATTTCCAGTACTTTTACAAGTGAGGATAATATACACAACGGTCTGTAATTACTGGGATTAGATACATCGCCTTTTTTAAATACTGGCACCACTCTTGCTAATTTACATTTATCTGGTATTACTCCTGTTTGCAGTGACAAGTTAATTATATCAGTAAGCAATGGAGCCAGATGATTGGCACATCTCTTAAGGAGTATGTTATTTATTCCATCGTCTGTGTAATTATTTTTGTTCGCAAGGTTTTGAATGATTTGTTTAACCTCCGTCACATTTGTTGGTTTTATGTATAGTGAGTTACAGATCGTCTGGTTCGAAGGCAAAATTGGGTTCTTTGGAGTAAGATCTTTAACCAAGTTTTCTACAACATTTATGAAATACATGTTAAATGCTCTACATATATCATGGCCAGAGGTGTATCGTACGTTTTCATATTCAATTTCTACAATGTTTCGTGTATTATGAGGTTTGCCAAGTATTTGATTTACTGCCTTCCACATTCCTTTCATCGTATTCCCTTCCCTAATTACATTGTTGTAGTACAACTTTTTCAGTGCTCTTTTCATTCTAGTCACATCCCTACTACATTGTGTGTAGCCTACTCTTGAATGGTTTCAGTTGAAGGGTTTTTAGTTTTAGTTTTTGCATACAAATTATTTTTTCTTTTTACCGCTTCCAGAAACTCATGTGTTACCCATGGATTATGTGTGCCTTTTACCTGTGGTTTTTGCTTAATATTTATACTAGCTGTCCTAAGTCCATTACTAATGAAATCACAAAGCTGATTATATGCTTCGTTGACGTCAGTAGATAGATTTGGCAATTTATTTTTTGAAAAGAAATTGTTCAGTTTGGCATAACTTATTTTCGTAAATGTTTGTGTATTTGAACGATTATTGAATTGCGTACTCACTTCTGGTTGTGATGTAATTTCTAGAATTAAAATATTATGATCACTAAGGTCACTCATAACATTATACAAATAGAAGTTATCATTGGCAAAGTTAGAATGTATATGGTCAATTAAAGTTGAAGAAGTAGGCGTTATTCTTGTTGGCAGTCTTGTATTGCATGGATAAAAACTAAAGCAATTCAGTAAAGACGAATAGGCCCTGTGAATAATGCTGTCTTTTAGAAAATCTATATTATCGTCTCCGATGAGTAGTGTGTTTGGGTTAGTATTGCAAAGTATGCGTTCAAGGTCAAGCATAAATTCGTTTGCATTAGTCTCCCTTGGGTTATAGTAAGAAATTACACTGTATCTTCTGTGTTTCTGAAATATTTCAATTTGAAGTATACTGTGATAACTATTAATGGTGTTAATAACCTTGGTTGCCCATTTTTTAGATACATAGGCTATATTGACAGACCTCCTCCAGTCCCGTCTCGCGTTACATGGTGTGATTCAAAGCTTGGAATGTTATAATAGTGTGTTTCTTTGTCTGACAACCAATTTTCTGTTATGACTATTAAATCTATTTCTAAAATCTCGTCAATAAGGAGCATAATATCCTCGAACTTATTCCGAACACTTCGTGCATTGATGTAGATACATTTAAATTTTGAATTCAAAATCTCATTTTTAGTATGTAAATTATAGTTTTCAATAGAATCACAATGAATTTCAACAGAGCTTAATGTTTCGTTGTGTTTATAATCGTCTACGTCCATTAAATCTATAAAATGCAACTTTGGATGTGTGATACCTGCAGTACTTATTGTCCGTATTTTTTCTCGAGGTGGGCGATCTTCGCTTCACTGCAGATGAGTGTGCTTGGGCCATCTCGAGCAGTCTCTTGTCCAGGTTCCGAATATCTTCCCATTCTGCTTCAGGATCCGGCATCTTCTTGCAATGTAGTCGTTCCTGGGTGATAGGTGGTCATTTATAAAAATATTGCGTATAGGGCAATTCAGTCCAATGTCCTGGGTTGTTATAACTCTCTTCTGAATTCTCGCATTCACTATTTCGTCCTTCTTCCACCTGTTGGTGAATTTCACTACGATTCGCCCCACTTCCCCGCCCCTCGCAGGCAAACGATGTGCGACATCGATGTCGCGGAGTCCCAACTCAACACCCAATGCCCTGGAAGCTTGGATCACTAGGTCGTACACATTTTCCCTCGGCATTTCTGGCATTCCACTTAATATCAAATTGTTCCTACGCGTGTACTGCTTAAGGTCTTCTGACCCATCTAACGCTTGCTTCGTGTCATTGTTTATACTCGCCAACGATTTTTCCATTTCCAGTGTTCTTTTCTTTATCTCATTTGTGAGGTTTTTGAAATCTTCAAACTGCTCGTTTATGAATTCCGTGGCTTGCTTAATTATTTTTAAGTCCTGCATGAAAGTGTTCCTTAGTTCATTTACAGACAACTGTATCTTTTCTGTAACCTCCTTCACCAAGTCACAATCACTGAAATTGAGTGGTGGGTGACAATCGTCGCGATTGCATTTCCACACCTTTTGCGGATCACTTTTTATAGATTCGTAAGCCTTCTTAGAAAGTCTTGTGCATTCCTTGTGGAAATTACGCCCACAATCCCCTTCACAACTAACGAATTCCTCGCTATTTTTCACTTTTTTCCCGCACGGAGAACAAACATTACTAGCCATAGGTGAGAGTTTCTTAGCAATTCGTTCAACGTGTTCAATCAAAGTCAGGTGTTTGTCGATGATTAGACCTAAATACTTTGCCTGATTAACCTGTTTTATTTCAATATTATTTATATATATAATTTGTCATGTGTGATTTCTTTCATGCTTTGTTTTGAAATTACCATGTAATTGGTCTTCTGTAGGTTCATTGTTAATTTATTGGCCTGGAACCATTGTGAGAGAGTATTTATATCTTGTTGCATATTTTGTATGATTTCAATTATGTCTTTCCCAGTGTAGAAGATATTTGTATCATCTGCATACAATTTGATATGCCCTCTCAAATTACATTCCACAATATCATTTATATAAATTAAGAATAATGTAGGTCCAATTATAGATCCTTGTGGAACTCCATGAGTTATATATTTTCCTGAACATATGCATTTATTCAAAGCTACATGCTGCTTTCTTCCAATAAGGTAGTTTTGGAACCATTTTAGAGCTATACCTCGGACACCGGCATTTTCTAATTCTGATAACAGTATTTTATGATCTACTGTATCAAAGGCTTTTGTGAGATCAATAAATAACCCAACTGCCATATTATTTTTGTCAAGAGTTTCTTGTAGCATTGTTATTAAGTCAATAGTTGCTGCCTCAGTACTAGAATTTTCCCTGAATCCATATTGCATATTATGAAAGAATGTATTCTTGTTCAGAAATGAAAGCAATCTTGTTTTTACCACTTCTTCCAGAATTTTTGTAACTACCGATAAAATAGAAACAGGTCTATAATTATTTGGATTTCTTTTGTCACCACCCTTAAATATAGGAACTACTTTGGCCACTTTTAAGTCATCTGGTATCATGCCAGATTTTAATAAATGATTGCATTATGTTTTTAATGAAATTTGTCTTGATCCTATCTAAACCACAGCTCTTTTTATTCTTTAAATGTGTGATGATGGACTTGACCTCTGCTTCATCTGTTGGATATAAGTAGAGGGAATTTGACTGCTTGTGGTCCTTACTGAGGATTTCCTTCTGTTCAGGAATAGCTTTTGCTAGACTTCCAGCAATGTTTGTGAAGGACAAGCTAAATGATTCACATAGCTCTTGATTGTCTGTGATAATTTTGTTGTCTATTTCAAGTGAAGTGCATGTCTCAACTGTTGGTTTTTTGTTGTGTATGATTTCTTTGATAGTCTCCCAAGTTTTATTGGAATTGTTTCCATATGTTCGGAATTTTTCTGAGTAGTAATTTGACTTTAATCTTCTTTTAAGTTTGTTACACTATTCCTGCATCTACAATATTCTTGGTTCATATCATTATTATTTTTGTGAAGGGGATTTTTGAGATTTGCATGCAGAGTGTTTCGTTGTTTTATAAGTGTAAGGAGTTCAGCTGTGACCCATGGTAAGTTAGTAGTCTGTCTTTTATTGTTAGTATTGTTTGTTATTTTTCTTTGGTTATGCCTGTTCCTTAGATTCAATTGTTTGATGAAATAGTTATATAGAGAGTTAACAGTACTGTCTGCATCATTATGGGAATCTGCATTTATAGATATATTAGTTTCAGGAGTGTGTTGCCTATCCCAAGAGTCCTCGTGTTTTGTTGATTTTGTCGAGTTATGTGACAGAGTGTACGTGCTATAATTGGTCTTGGAAATATCAAGAATTAATATACTGTGATCACTAATATCATTGCTGACATTTGATATTTTATATCTTAATTCTGAATTGTTTAGTGACATGTGATCTATTAAGGTAGCTGCAGTGTCACAAAGTCGTATAGCATATTTAGTGTTGCACTGTTTAAAACCATAGCATGCTATTAGATTTAGATATTTCCTTCTTAATTGATCATCAGCTAGGATATCAATGTTGGTATCTCCGAGGAAGATGCATAATTTATTGTTTATCTGACTAAGAAAGCTTTCAAATGAATTTAAGAAGGTTATGGCATTGCTTCTATTGGGGTTATATGCTGCAATAGTATCAATGCTTTTATATGTTGGACTATTACTTTTAACATCATCTCTGAATACCTCAATCCACATCAAACTATGATTCATTTCACACTTTCTTTTAACATTCACTTTCCATTTGTGTGATACATGGCATCTGAATTACAAATACACACACTAATACAGCCATTGCAGTAACACAGGTTATCAGACAAATTCCACACACACAACCAAGCACATGGGGCTATATGACCATGATATCACAAAGCCTCTTAATTAATCAACATACCGTACACAAAAAGAAAGTCACAAATGTATACAAAATAATATTGTACCACTCTGGTGGATTAATGGTAGTTTTATTCATGGCCGATGAAGTCGGATGAAGGTACCAGCTCGAAAGATCTCCACGAGGTAGCTTAGGTCATACGATAATAATAATAATAATAATAACAATAATAATAATATTAACAACAATTTCTATACTGTATATACAGTATTTCCCATTTTATGGGTTCGGGGACGAGGTGAGGTAAGTTTCTATGTGGCAGTGGTTTTCACGGCTGGATGACCCTCCTGACGCCATCATTAACAGAGCTGGATGGGAAACGAAATGACATTAGGGCAAGGGTTTGGAGGAAAGCGACCAAGGCCTATTAGGAAGTACCGTCCCGAAAAACCATTTCATGGAGACTGACTGTGGGATTTGAACCCTTTGGCCTTTCGCGTTAATGCACACATCCGTTCAGATCACTGATAATAATATAATAATAATAACGAAAACAAAATCGCAATAATGGCCTTGCAAGAAACTCGCTTCGCTGACAAAGATACGTTTGAGTCTGATGGGTATCGGTTCTTCAAGAGCAAATCCCGTAAGAGGGTAACGAATTACACGCCTATCTTCGGTACAGCCTTTGCTGTCAACACCAGAATCCTTAGGTCAGTCTCGAATTTTGAAGCTGTTAACGATAGGTTATGCCTGCTATCTCTGCGCTGTGCAAACAAAACATATACGCTAGTCAATGTACATGCTCCAACTAATGAACAAAACAAAAAAGAGTTGGAAGACACTGATAGATTTTGGAACCTCTTGGATGCTAGATTGACAAAAAACCCAAAACACCACGTCAAGATCCTAATGGGTGATTTCAACGCACAGGTAGGGTGTGAACGGAAATACAGGAATGTCGTTGGGCTCTATCCAGCACACAATAGAACTAACAAGAATGGAGAACGCCTCATTGAACTATGTAATAACCATAACCTTCAGCTGATGTCAACACACTTTCGTCACCTGCCTAGAAAACAGACTACATGGAGATGCCCGAACAAAACATTAGGAGAGTTCCAAATAGACCATGTTGCTATATCTCGAAGATCTAGTCCGGAAATCATGAACGTTACCGTAAAAAAGGGAATGAACATAGACTCAGATCACTATGTATTGGAAGTGAAATGCCATGTCCTGTGGTTCGGATTCCACGTAAAAAGGAGGTCCCGTGGCTCATGATCTCGCGATTAACGGTCACGTTAAACTACAAGCTTGCTTTTTGCTTGCACTATGTATTGGTAATAAAGTTCCGGCCCATTCCACTAAACAAAAAGAAAAACAAACCTACCATAATTCGCTTCGACACAAACATGTTCAGAGATAGGGAGAATTCATTCAAAGAACTTGCCCAACCAGTGGAAAAAGACTTCAACAGCACGAGAAAGCAGATGATAAATGCTGCAAAAGAAGTAGCAGAAACCAAGAAGAGGAAGAAACACACATGGTGGAACAACAACTGCGAGAATACCTTAAAGGATCGTCTAAATGCTTGGAAAAAGTACTACACTTCCAAAGAGGAAGAAGATTGAAACATCTATATAGACCAACGAGCACAAACAGCAAAAATAATACGCAGCGAGAAACGCAAGTATGAAAAAGAACAAATGGACAAAAATGAACAAAACTTTCACAGAAATGAGGCCCGTGAATACTACAGGGATTTTAAAAAGAAGATACAAGGATAAAAGGCACCTTCCCTTTGTTTTCTAAGAAAAGATGGAACTCTAGCAACATCCAACGAAGAAAACTGCGAAATTTTAGCCGGGTATTTTAACGACCTCCTAAATTGTGAAAAGCCACCCAACCCCATCAAAACAAACAAGCAAATGAACCACAATTTGCCATCTTCTCCACCAAATCGCGATGAAATCAAATGCCACATAAAGAGGTTGAAAAATAACAAGGCTCCTGGTGAAGACTCCATGATTGCAGAACTGTGGAAACATGCCCCAGAAGAAGCAATTGACATCCTACACCAAACCATTGGGAGACAGAACAACTCCCTGAGGACTGGAAGTTAGCTTTGATCCATCCTTTACACAAGAAAGGAAATATAAGAGATGTGAACAACTACCGTGGTATTTCTCTTCTGTGAGTACCGGTAGCTTACAGGATCCTGTCACTTTCCGTCCTTGAAAGACTGGAACAGCAAGTTGAACACAAACTCGGAGAATACCAAGGGGTTTTTAGGAAAGGCCGATCGACTGCAGAACAAATCATTAACCTAAAAACCATAATTAGGTACTATGTGTTGAGAGGTCGAACGTAAGTATCGACATTTGTAGACTTTGAGAAAGCGTACGACTGCATCGACCGTGATGTGTTGATTAACATACTTGCAGAAATGGGAGTCGATATGAAACTGCAACCCTAATTAATACCACATCCAAAGTCAAATTCCAAGGATGTATCTCTGAACCCTTTGAAATCATGACAGGCGTTCGACAGGGAGATAGCCTGTCACCTCTGTTGTTCAACTGCTTGCTTGAAAAGGTAATACAGAATTGGCGACAGAAGTTAAAAGAAGGAGGCCTTTACAAACCTTTAAGGATCGGGACAAAGAAGAACGGAGTGGAAATAGATTGCATAGCATTCACTGATGATATAGCCCTGATGACTGAAGATTTCGAAAGTGCAACAGAACAGGTGGGTGATTTAACAAAGAAATCTTTGGTAGATTACATGCTGTACGTCTGGGAAATGAAGAGAAGTGTCAGAGATATAAAGGTAATACCATCAGAGGCCTTAGATAGCGACCACAGAATACTTGTAATGAACCTGGGAGTTGTTAAGTATAGCAAGAGGACAGAGTACCAGGAAAGGAGAATCAAAGTATGGAAACTCAAGGAAAAGGAAGTTAAGGAAGAATTCCAGAAGATAATAAGGGAAAGGATACCAACAGATAATCCTAAAACAGGGGAAGAGGAATGGAAGCAATTCAAAAACACAATGGTAGAAGCTGCAGTGGCAGTATGTGGAAGAACAAGCAACAGAAAGTGGTGTAAAGAGACACCATGGTGGAATGAGAGAGTAAAAGAAGCTGTGGGAAGGAAGAACAAGGCTTTCAGAGTGTGGTTCCAGGAAAGAACTGATCTGGCAAGGAAAGATTATATGATAAAGAAGAAAGAAGCAAACAAGATTGTCGCAGAGGAGAGGAAGAAGTGGATGGTAAAGTGGACGGAGATGATGGAGGAAGACAGCAGAGGAAATAAGAAAGTTCTTTATGGGATGGTCAAAAGTAAGAGAAGAGGTCTGCGAGAGGATGTGGTAATGATGGACAAAAACGGAAATGAGGTACACAACAAAGAGACACTCAAGACAGTGTGGAAAGAGTACTTTGAGGATTTGCTGAATCCAAATGGTCATAGGGAGGAAGACAATGTATTGGAAGATGGAGAAGACAACACAGGAATGGAAAAGGACCTGACTTGGAGAGAACTGGAAATGGCTATAGACAAGATGAAAGGAGGAAGGGCACCAGGTGTGGATGAAGTGAGTGTTGAAATGGTGAAGGCAGCAGGGGAGGTTGGGAAACAGTGGCTGTACCGTGTGATGAGGGTGATATGGAAGGAGAAAAAGACCCCAGAAGATTGGAAGAAAGGATTAATTGTCCCAATATTTAAGAAAGGAAGCAGAAAGGAGTGCAGAAATTACAGGGGTGTCACACTCATACCTCACTGTGCCAAGATATATGAAAAGATATTAGAAAGTAGAATACGAGCCAAAGTGGAGAGAAAATTGAGAGAGGAACAGTATGGATTCAGACCTGGGAGATCAACAGTGGATCTCATATTTTCAGTGAGACAGCTCCAGGAACACCACTACGAATTTGGAGAGGATCTGTTGTTGGCCTTCCTGGACATCGAAAAGGCCTATGATAGTGTGTGTAGGGAGAAGGTTTGGAAAGCAATGGAAAACATGGGAGTGGAAAAAGAGACTGTAGGCAGAGTGAAGGAGATGTATTGTGGAAGTGTGAGTTGTGTGAAAGTTGGAGGGGAAAGAACAGACTGGTTCAGACAAATGAGTGGCCTGAAACAGGGCAGTGCGCTGTCACCCCTTCTCTTTATTGTGGTTATGGACGAGGTAATGACGCGGATAGCAGGAAAGATAGGAGAAGATAAGATGAAAGCAATGGTGTTTGCAGATGATCTCATGGTCTGGGGAAACAAGGAGGAGGAAAATCAGGAGCAACTGAAGGCTTGGGAAGAAACAGTGGGAGAGTACGGATGGAAGTTCAACATCAGTAAATGTGAGATCCTGTTAACGACCAGGAAAAAGGACAGACCAATGAGTGGGATAACACTTGGAGAATGGGAGAAATGACAAAGAGATTACAGAACGTGGCAGACAGGCAGAAGCATTTCTGAGAAGCATTAGGAGCTTAGTGTGGAATAAAGATGTCCCACAAAAAAGCAAGGAAGTGTTATACAGAAGCTACTATATCCCGATACTGACCTATGCTTCAGAAACGTGGACAATGAAGAAAAGAGATATAAGCCGAATACAGGCAGGTGAAATGAAGTTCCTGCGAAGTAGGATCGGAATAACAAGAAGAGACAGGGTGAGGAATGAAAAGGTCAGGGAAATGGTGAAAGAGGAGCCCTTGCAAGGTAGGATTGAGACATCAAGACTGAGGTGGTATGGACACTTAAAGAGAATGGATGAGAAGAAGATTTCCAAGAGGATACATGAGATGCAGATGCAGAAGAAACGACCAAGGGGAAGACCAGGAGATAGATGGCTGAAAGGAGTGGAGGAATGTGTCAAGAAGAGAGGCGAGGACTGGACCAGAGTGACAGCAGAGAGGTGGTGGGAAGAAAGAACTAAGTGGCGAGGCTTATGTTCCAAACAGACCCAGCCTGGGGCTGGAAACTGTACAAGATGATGATGATGATGAACAGAACAGGTCAATATTTTGAAGGAAGTAGCAGAACAAACAGGATTACAAATTTCCTTTCAAAAGACAGAAGTAATGTCGAACATCAAGGATGATACAGCACAACTTAACACCAAATATGGAACGATAAACCGTGTTAATAAATTTAAATATCTTGGGGAATGGATCCAGCAAAATGGCCTTGGCAAGGAAGCCATAGAAGCAGGAATCAAGAAAATGGAAGTCGCTTTTCAAACCACCTGCAACATATATAACAAAAAGTGCTTTTCTATAAACACAAAAATTCGTCACTACAACACTGTCATCAAACCAGTACCACTATATGCATCTGAATGCCTTATCCTATCCGAGAAATGTTTGCTCGCGAAGTTAGAGAGAAAAGAAAGAAAGATCCTACACATCATACTTGGCCCGGACTACAAAAATGGCATCTACATCAGAAAATCCTGGCAAGAAATTTACTCGAGTATAGAGAAGATCACAGACACAATGTGAAAGCGCAGAGTTTGCTTCTACGGTCATATACGACGGATGATGGACGAAACGTATCTTCAGTATATTCGACTCAAAACCAAAAACGACAATGCCATGGTATGTTAACGCCCAGAAAGACCTCAAAGAAATGGGGATACGAGCAGAAGATGCACAAGACCGAAATCTTTATAAAGCAGCCATCAAGACGTTTGGGACATTCCGGGACGAAAAATGGACAACTGGTGCGAAATGGACAGAGGAACGTCGTGCTAAACACAGTGAGCTGATGAAGACAATGTTTATCAAGCGAAAAATGAGCAAATGCCAGAATGTAAAATGAGGCTTATCGTGGTCCCTAGTTGGCCGATTAGCGAAATTGAATGAATGAATAATAATGAGACTTAAAGACTGGACATCTCTCAGGAAGATGGTTCAGCAATTGGGGTTCCAGGACAAACTGCCAAGAAAGAAAACAGGTCCCCTCTGGACACAGGAGAGGATGGAACAACACAGCCAGAGGATGCGTAACTACTGGGCAAACATCGAAGCCCACTCCAAATGTAACAGTTGAATGGCGTGGTCCTTAGATGGCCTATACGAAACAAGAATAATAATAATAATAATGTTATGTTGAAAAGTTTGAATGGAGGAAATGCATATTTTATTAAAAGTATTTTGTATTTTGAATTGTATTTTAAAATACTATTTTGTATTTTGTATTTTCAGGAATTTTATAAGTGTACTTTGTATTTTGTATCTAAAATACTTTTTTGTGAGTATTTTGTATCGAAAATACCTTTTGGGAGTATTTTGCCCAACTCTGGCTGTCGGTCAACACGTTTGTACCCCGTCGTAATGGGTGTTGCCCTAAACCTGAAAATAATTTACATGTGATTAATAAATACACTTGGATGACCAGCAACGATCGTCAAGTGATCATCATCAGATCACTTATACTTAGACACAGATTTAATAGCCTAAGTGTAAGGAATCTGATGATGATCGCTTGACAATCAAAACTCGTAATCCAAGAGTATTTATTAATCTCGTGTAATGTTTTTCAGGATTAGGGAAACAGCTATTACAATTGGGTATAATCGTGTGGACAGACTGAAAAACATTAAATTTAGATTTCTTGTAAATAGATTTTGGGTAAAATCATTGTAAATGTAAATTCAAGGATTGTAAAGGTGATTTATAAAGTGAACTGTTTATCCATCTAAGTGTGATGCATGCGAAGCAAGGTTAATGTTAATCAACAAAACTCCCCTTGGAACTTCTAATTAAGTCATCAGTCCCCGAACTGTGATGATTACAAGAATTGTGAAAGCTTTCCCTGGTGCTTTTCTGTTGGGGTCTGGTTGTGTTCCAGCAAATCTGGTGTGGTGGTGTTGCTGTTGGAATTCATCAATTGAACTTCAGCTGTGTTGCTGCTCTTCAGCCGAGGCGCAGCGGGGTCCGGAGGCGTTTGGGACATCCTGCCTCAATGTGTTTTGGTTGGCATCATGCTTGGGGACCTGCAGGCGGAGACCTTGATACTTCATAATTCATCCATACCTGGAAATGGGACGTCCAGGCGGCTCGAACCAAAAAATATCGTCCCCATTCTTTAACCAAAGCTGCTGCTTCTCCAAGACTGAAACTGCTACTTTGAGCTACCTTATCTATACCCGGAGGTGTCTACTTCTGGTGGGTGAGGAAGTGGCGTTGGCATCACAATTCTGAAATATTCCCCCTGAAATGCCAGCTGGTGAAGATCACATGTCTTACATTACTGCAATTTGTCTCTCCAACCCCCCCCCCCCAACAAAGATGTATTGGTGTACCAACTTATTGAACAAACCATATCAGTGAGCTCCACTTTAGTTCCAACCGGCAGCCGGGTGCTGTTGCCCAACAGTAAATTTCCCCAGAACGTCAGCAGTTCAATGAGTGAAACCAAGAAACCCCCAAGTCGTCAACAGTTTCGACAAAAAGAAGAAGAAACCCAAATTATGAAATAAAAATTTAATAACTTGAAAAAAATCTTTCAACTGTGTTTTATGAAGAATAACAACTTTCAGATTTCAAATTTAATTAAATAATACATGTGGTGACTCCAGCGGTCACCAAGTGAAACATTCATCAGTGCCAACCCACAACAAATAGTGTGTCGAGACTGCCATTCGGCAAATGCAAGTGACATAAGAACATCGCACAAATTGAATTTGCAGAACTGTATCTGTTTCCAAATGGTAAAATAACACGAATTGGGAGCAAACATGAATTGCCCTCACTATCTTGACAGCCGAGGGTCGGTAAAGAGGTAAAACCTTCCTGGGGCTCGGATCCTGGGAACAGGGACTACAAGGTTATTAAACTGAAACTGAATTTAAAATGCTGGGAGTGAAATCGTATAATTATAAACAGAAAGATTGTCACGTAGGTATCTACCAATTGCATGTGTTTATTTTTTGGAACAATAAACTTTGCGACATAAAACCTCTAAAAAAAAAATGTTCACTTGCCACCGTGGGTCGTGAAAAGAGGATGATGGCAAGTTTTTTTGGGTTGATTTTATTTTAGATTTTGCTAAATGTTCCTAGGTTATTTGGGTTGGTTTTGTGTGATCATGTGATAATTTGTTACTCACGTGGGTGTGTTGGTTTATGTGTTAGTGAAATGTGCTTTGTTTTGTGGATTACCTTGTTGCGTAGTGGCTAGCTTTCTTGGCTGTTACCGCGAAGGCCTGGGTTTGATTCCCGGCTCTGCCAAGAAATTTAATTCTGATCTGAGGGCTGGAACGGTGAGTTTCTCGATGATGAAATAATTCTTCTGATACTATTTTACTATTCGGTCCTACAAGCTATGTGGCACAAGTTAATCAGATAACAGATCGCAGACCATACAAGCTAATGTTATAACAACCAGGATGCTTTTTTGATCGATATTGAGTACTGTATTGAATTGGGACTATCAGCGTTGACGGAGAAGATCTTCATCAAGAAGCTAAATTTAAGTATCTTGGTTCCCCAATCTCAGACAACGAATGACTTATCAATGAGGTCAACTCAATGACTTATGTAACTTGGTTGAAGTAGCGAACGACAACGAGAGACACCTGTGACCGTCGGATGAAAGACCACTTTTAATCCATTATCTACTTGTCATCTGTCCTGTAGCTCTCTATGGCATCGATTGGTGGCCAGCTATAAAGGAGGTGGAACTTCAACTAAGCATCTTGGAGACGAAGATACTTAGGTGGATGGGTGGCATTACTAGACTGGATAATGATTCAAATGATGATATAAGGAAACGTTTTGGTGTTACACCAATCCAGAAGAAAATGAGGGAATGCCGCCTATGCTGGTTGGGCATGTGGTTAAGTCAGCACACGCCATGGAAGACGCACGAAAGACGTCCAAGAAACGACCAACACAGCAATGACCAGATACAGTACACAAAGACCCGAAGACTGTAAACCTCCATCCAGACAAGGCTCAAGACCAAAGAAAATAGAGACACCAAATCCACATAGAGGACCCTGTCAATAGGCAGAAGGAGGAGGAAGAGGAGGAGGAGCAGGAGCAGAAGGAGGAGGGGAAGAAGGAGATAAATAAGAGGAAGAAAAGAAGAAGAGGAAGGAGGAGGAAGCAGAGTGCTTACAAAAAACAAAAACCCCCCATGGCTCCACAGCCCGCGAAGGGCTGTGACCAAGTGACCAAAATACCCAGCCATTTGGCCTAGAGATTGCAGGGTGACACAGGGTCAACATATCAAGTCCCTTCAGCCGTTAATCTCAATTGCCCTCACGAGCCTGAGTGCACCACATTCCAACCCTCACGTCAATTTCTAAAATCCCTGACATAGCTGGGATTCGAACCTGGGGCTTCGGTATGGCAGGTGCGCTACCCCAACACCACAGGGCCGGCGAGCACTTACAATGGATAACTTATTCAAATACAAGAAATAACTTAAAATGCTTTCTCCTTGTCAAGATAATGATTTAAAAAATATTCCAGTTTATGTTTTCAACCTTAGTCGGGTTCTTCAGGTAACTACACCAGTTTCTTTTAATCACTTATGCATATTATATTGTTTTAAAATCACTTTCACTTAAGGTCTTAAGATCATCAATTAAGATTTGAAAACATGTACAGAATATTAGTAAAAACAACGTTGTTTCATTTGATGGGCTTGGATATCGTGGTCATTTAGCCCAATGTACTTGAGTGTGTGTAGAATTTGTCTGATAACTTTTGTTGTTGTGGTGTTTGTAGTAGTGTGTGTATTTGTATTTCTGGGATGGCTGAGGTGGGAATCGAACCCACCTTTTCTCAGTTTTGCCTCACGAGGTTGAGTGTACCCCGTTTCAGCCCTCAGACCGGAATTAAATTTCTTGGCAGAGCTGGGAATCGAACCCGGGCCTTCGGGGTGACTAAGAATGCTAACCGATACACCAGGAAGTGGACTGTACAAACAACATAGTACTGACAATGCGGATTGCTTTTTTAAAATTCATACATCAGGTCACACATCGGTCAGGATTGACACAGTACAGCAACTATGCAAATTATTTCTTGTTTTAGTCCATAAACCGAAGGCCCTGTCATTGAAAAGGATCAATTCTGGGAGAAACTGTATGCTTACATATAAAACATTCTGCCCAGCAAATCTCTCTATATTGGACGAGAACTCAATGGTCATGGGAAAAGGAAGAGATGGATATGAGCAGTGTCAAGGAGGACAAGCGTATGGAATGAGAAATGATGATGGCTGCTGGGCCATAAGACTTTACTAAATCTCATAATTTAGTTGTTGTCAATATATTCTTCAAGAAGAAACCTACAACAGTGGTGAACATGCCACATGGACATGCCGGGAAGACACAACTTCAAATTGGCAGTAAATTTCAAAGTAATCCCATCAGATAATACTGTACCATAACACCAATTACTTGTTCTAGATATGAGAGTTATAAAGTTCAGTATTATTCAGTCCCAGAAAACTGGTCCCAAGAGGATGAGAAAAAGGTGGAAGCTCAACAAGAAGAAGGCTCAGCACGTTCATTATGAACACTGATCTGCCAGCAGAGGAAATTATAGTAGAAATAAACACAACAGCAGTTGAGATCCTCAGAAGGACAGAGCAGGGAAAGTGGATTACCAATAAACATACTTGGTGGTGGAAAGAGGAATGTCCAATTGGCTATTAAAGCAAAGAAGCAGGCTTTTAAAACTTGGTTCCAAACAAGACTAATGAAGATATACATCAGTACAAAAGACTGAAATCAGCTCTCAAATACACTGCCACCAGAGCAAAGAACTGTCATTATCAAGAACTGTATGACCTGCGGGAAATGTCAGAGGGTGCAGATGGGATCTACCAACTTATGAAATCTTGCCATCAAGCCACTGGGGACATTACTGACATGTCCTATGGATTAAAGGTGCTAACCATCAACTTCTTAGAGAACCAACAGCTGTATTATACTGATGGACAGACTATTTCAAAGTAATGTGCAATGAAGATTTCCCTTCACCCATCTATACAAAAGTGCGGTGTTATCCGGGGATTAAAATTGACCAGCTTGCCCAACAAGTGGAAGAAGCAAATTTAGAGGACTGTGAAAAATTAAAGTGTTGTTGCTCCATGTTGGGACGAACGATTTAAAGAAGAGGGCTACAGCTGATTACATCATGGGGGAGCTCTACGAACTAGGCAGAAAAGCTAAAAGCAAGTTTAGGAATGTAAAAATTATAATGAGTGGCATTGTTCGGCAGGGAGATGTTCCGTTACGGCGAGTTCAGACTGTAAATGACCGCATGGACTGGATATGTGCACACCTGGAATTAGTGTACGTAGTTGCTGACTGCTGGATTGGTGGCAGAGACTTCGCCCGAGACGGGCTGCATTTAAATCGACGGGACGCTTTCAACCTAGGGAGCCTACATGACAGGGTCTCGGTTCGTGCCGGCTTTTGTAAGGAGGAGCAGGTCCAGAGGTTGCCAGCCGACGGGAACAGAAGGAGCTATTTTGGGATATTTGCTGTGGAGGTAAGACTAATATTACTGCAGGTTAATTGTCAGAGTTTAGGAAATAAATTAATTGAACTTTGGAATCTTGTAGAGACGTATTCTCTGGACATCGCCATTGCTACTGAATCTTGGTTATATGAGGATATAAATAGTAATGAAAAAATTCAAGGGACCTACGAAATGTTCAGAAGGGATCGGGTGAAGGGAGGTGGTGGGCTATTTATTTGTGTGCGCAAAAGTATAGCTAGTTACTTAAAGTGGGCTAATAAAGATTATGAAATGTTGTGTGTACAAATTTCGGATAAAGGAAATAAATTCCCTCTTCAGGTGATAGGGGCGTATAGAGCACCGAAAGATAACTTTTCACTCCTCGACACACTGTATGATAAAACTTGTATGGGTAATCCTATGAAAAAGAGCATAATACTTGCCAGAGATTTAAACTCCCCAAAGTAGACTGGTCTGGTGAGTCAACTAGCTGTGGTCAAGCTCAGAGCACTGCAAACAAATTCTTAAGGGAGGGGGATTTTCCCAAGTAGTTGACTTCCCTACTAGGTGTGTTAGGTGTGTTTAAGAAAAGACTGATGATTTGTGTAAATACTCCAGTTTAATTGTTATTGAATTGTTATGTATAATTATTTATTTGTTATGTATATCCAATTTGCCACCGGGGGACAAACCCCCAATTGCAAATAAATGAATGAGTGAATGAATGAATGAATGAATGAATACTACGCAGCGATCCAATAGTTGGATCTGTTATGCCAATTACCATAGGAGAGGTATCAGAAGCTGTCAGTAGAATGAAGAAGGCAAGGCAAAAAGACTGGATAACACATCATCAAAAGCTTGGAAGATTCTTGGACAATGACGAACCAAAATCCTTGCAGCATGCTCTACTGTTATCACTGATGAGAGCTGCTTACCTTAAGTCTGGCAGACCAGTACCACCATCCCCATTTCGAAGGGTAAAAGAGACGTTGGCAAATGTTTGAACTATTTCCTAATTCGCCAGCACTACCACACAATAAAAATCTTGAAGCTTGTTCTCGGCAACAGACCAAGAAGCATCATCCAAATTTCCCCTGATCTGTGTGAATTTGTCAAGGGACTCAGCGTAATAGATGCAATTTAAGCCGTCTGTATGCTTGTAGAAAACACAGGGAAAAGAATCAACACCTGCACCTGGCATTTCTGGACCTAGAAAAGTAGTTTGATAAGATATTGCATGAACTCATCTCAAAATTTTGAAATTAACCCTAAGTTCTGTCCAACATTTTAGTAGGGAAATAGCTCTTTTGAAGGAAAATCGTGGCACCATTGAATTGCTCGCGTGCAAGTTCATATAAAGGCAACTTCATCTCATTTTTTTCGATGGACTTGGTGGGTTTTGATTCTAGGCACCTCATACTTACTTTACCTTAAGTACTGGTACTTACCTTTAGGGACTTGGACACCATGGTCATTCTAGCCCTCAGACCAGAATTAAATTTCTTGGCAGGGCTGAGAATCGATCCCCGTCTCTAGGGTGACATCCAAGAAAGCTAGCCATTGTGCAATGAGGTAGACCCCTGCATACTTGTTTACTTTAATAAGTAAACAATATGATGTGGGGCAAATTAGAATGAGCAATGTTTCATTCAGCTAGCATATAAACTAACTGCCCCCATATTTCAAGTCGTCAAATTTGAACTTTAGCCTCTGTGATTGTCGAAGGCTTAGAGGGAATGAACTGAACATTTTAGGTGTTATAAATTTGAGTTCTATATTCGTGTTGACTGACTGGAAAGCTTTCTTTAATAGAACTAGGCAACACTGGATAATGGCTTCCATCACTTCAATTATATTCTATAGGAATTTACAACTAAAGGAACATGTGCAACCCTTACTCCACCTGTCTGGTGTTTATGTTGTTCTGCAGCAAGATTCTGAACCCATTATTAGGAATGTTATGCAAATCTTACATGCATAAAACCATTCTTTAGCAATTAAATCTACCCTCGATTAATTTAAAACTCTCTTTGGAATGTCTTCCAACAACCAGGTCCATTGTGGACCTTTCCAATGTGACAATATCATATCGAAGGGCTGATTCGACTAGTGCCAAGTATACATCAACATGAAATGAACCCTGAAAAATTGGATCCATATTGACTTACACTAGATTAATACAAGTATTCAAAACATCCGCCCAGTCAATGCACAATATGTAATAAATTCATTCAAAACTTAGAATGTAAGAATAGTAAATTTTTATTGACCTAGTGCCAAGTATGTACAAGAGGGAGCACAATATGCAAGTGTATGAGAGAAGAATAGTGTTCTTCTGAGTCAATTCCAATATCTACCAACGTACCGTAATTTAAAATGACCCTGCGGCATAGCTGTGCTCGTTAAATCGTACACTACCGCCACAAGGGCAGATGCACCAGTCCGGAGGTCACAGGTTCGAATCCCAGTGCTGACAGCGGCTATTCAGAATGTGGTTTCCCCCCAGGGTTTTCCACACTTCCTCCAGGCAAATGCCAGGATAATACCTTACTTCAAGTCCCAGAGTGCCCACCCCATTCCCATCCCTAATACAGTTACTCACACTATTACAATCATCACAAGAATACAGGTTAGTATACAAGTTAAACATGCACCCAACAACATGGGGCGATGACCAAGATGTCCCAAGCCACTCAAATGAATTAACAAGAACAACTAATTCAAAATGCTTCTCTATTTTAACTTCATTGTACTGTTGTCTCATTTCTCTTGCAGTTATTAGCATCGTTTACCTAGGTGTGTGTGTGGAATCTGCCACATAACCTTAGTTGTTGTGGTGTCTGTATACACATTTGGGCCACCATCTTGTAAAATTCATACCTAATGTCAGTTGTTGATTCATTTAGGGGCTGTGCAACATCGTGGTCATGTAGCCCCATATACTTGGGTACGTGTGGAATTAACCATGAAAAACCACTTCTAGGATGGCTGAGGTGGGAATTGAACCCAACTCTGTTTTTCAGATTTACCTCACACGGCTGTGTGTACCCCGTTAGAGCCCTCAGAGACCAGAATTAAATTTCTTGACAGAGCTGGGAATCGAACCTGGACCACAGGAACAATACACCGGTACAACGTGACCATGTCATGGTTTTATTAAAAATGTGAAAATCACGAGTGTTAATACATTCATCCCACTGGGAGGCGAGATGATCAAATCCAGTTTTGTAGAAAGAGGTAGGTCGCTGACGGATTCACAACCGCACCCACTCTTGCACTTCCTCATCCGAATATAACCGACATCCACCAATGTCTTTCTTCAGCTCAACAAAAATGTTAAAATCACAAGGGGAAAGATCCGAGCTGTACGGAGGATGTTGAGTGTTTTCTAGCCAAATCGCTGCAGCGTAGTCTTCACCAGATTGGCGGTATGGGAGCGGGGATTATCATGCAACAGGACGATTCCGTCCGACAGCATCGATCGTTTGTCCCTCCGTCAGTTGATGCGGACCCACTGTGTGCAAATTTTGAGAAATGCTAGTGATTTTTGATAATGGCTAATGCCAACCTGAACACAAAAATCTTCCTCCGTGACTAGTCAGTTTTCCCGGATAAGACCATCAATCCACTATTATCACATCAGGAGTAATGGCTCAATGGGCCTGTCCTGAGTGTGCATCATCTTGCAGTGATGTGTGCCCTTCTTGGAATCTCGTATACCACTTGTGCACACTTGTGAAGGGCATGCAGTGTTCGCCATACACAGCGGATATGCGACAATGAATTTTGCGTATTCTAGCACCCTTGGCCACCAGAAAACGAACCACACTTCTCTGCTCTTCTTTGCTGCCTCCATTTCCACAGGTGGACAAACACACTCGGCAGTCCACACACAAACAAGACATACCTCAACACCAGTGTGCACCTGAGAGTTGTCGCTATGCAGTTCCCCTATCACAGCAATGGCAGTATTGCCACCTTTCGCGCGGAATGCCTGTTATGGCGAGAGTTCGGTTGACTTTTGACTTTCCCTCGTACATTCTAAGGAAGGATGACAATAGAATCCCTAAGCTTGCCCTTGTATATCATCCTATTGGAAGAAGAAATATTGGTCGATCCATAATGTAAACTGAGGTTGGAACAGGCTAATAGCCTAATTTATGAAGAGTGAGTGAGTTAATGCTTGGCCACTTATTTTGAAAAAACAACTTCCTAGCACTCATGTTCCAAAATCCCAATATCTGCATGTTCATCTTGGACCCACAGTGCAGATCTGTCTTTTGTGTGTGCCTGTGTGCTTCCAAACCAACAATGACATTTATTTTGATAGAACAACTTCCTAGCACTCATGTTCCAAAATCCCAAAATTTGCATGTTCATCTTGCACCCACAGTGCAGACCTGTCTTTTGTGTGTGCCTGTGTGCTTCCAAACCAACAATGGCATTTATTTTGAAATAAAGTTCAGGAACTAGAAGAATATTGTGTCATCCTGCTGTGCGGCCCTCATGATGAAAACATACTCAACATAATTATACAGGGCGCCAGGGAATGTTCTGTGAGAGGTAGCATCAGCAGTTTAATTGGCAGCATGGTGTCCTGGACAGGGTAGCAGTACAGTGAAGGACACACGCGTGGGCTGTCAAAATCGTCAGTGTGTATTGCAGTAAGCGAGCGTTCAGATAGATTATTGGAAGAGTGCAACAGTATACTGTATACAGGCGGTAATTTTTACTACTGAAGAGAGAGCTTTTTTTGGTGGAATAGCGTTTCTCGAGAAGGCGATCGGTTTAGAGAAAAAGTAAAACTAAAATTTGAGGCACTGTTTCCTAATTAAAAGTTTCCAAACCGGGATACCGTTCAGGATTTGATAAGTAAATTTGGTGTGACGGGCTCAGTTTACGACGCACCGGGAACAGGCAGGCGTACGCTTTTAGCATACGAAAAACTTGATGAAATCTCCGATATAATGCTGCGTAGACCAAGAAAATCAACACGCAAATTAGCTCAAGAAACAGGAATCTCTAAGTCGACAGCACATCAAGCTGTAAGCTTCCGTTGTTCCATTATAAAATTACTGTTGCAACCGTTGTAATTATGGAGTGTGTCAGTGTATCAGTGTCTATTCAAATTAAATATCTGTTAGATGAGCTGGGTATAATTGCTCTTAAAAAGAACCAGTGTGTTTATATCAATAAGACAAGAGATTTGATTGTAGGAGTGTACGTGGATGATTTGGGTAATTGGGGCAATGATGAAAATGTGAATTGGGTGAAATCTGTGCTGAAGAAAAGGTTAGAGTTAAGAGACTTAGGGAAAATGACCAATTTTCTGTCAATGAATGTAACACAGGACAGAGAAAAAAAATTGCATTGATCAAAGTAAATACACTGAAGAAATACTGTTGAGTAGTAAGTTAAGTTCTGCAAAAGGGAGGTCAGCACCCTTAGTTATCAGTAGTGATGATAAAACAGGATCTGGGGAGGAGAAAGTAGATAAAAAAAATGTTTCAAAATGCAGTAGGAAAGTTACTATATTTGTAGACATCAACAAGACCAGATCTCAGTTTTGCGGTATGTAAAGTAAGTCAGAGATGTAAGGAGCCTAATAAACAAGACTGGAATAATGTAACGCATATCATGAGATATTTAAGAAATTCAGAGGAAAAGAAAATTGTATATTCTACTAGAGACCAACGATATTGTAAGGTGGAAATATTTTACAGCACTATGTTAAGAGTGGGATGATTCTGTTCAAGTATGTTCCATATGTCTGATTAGTGTTTTGAAGTGTTGATTTATTTATGTTTGTTTGATTGGTTGAATTTAGTAATTTAAATGTGTTGTTCTTCTGTGTATTGGTGTGTAGTTTGAGCACTGAAATGACTGCCAAAGGGGAGGTGTTGTTATTGCTGATATGATAGGTTGTCAGCAATTTCAGTGTTTTGCTGTACTTTTGTTTTACTTGTGGTGATTGGCCCGTTGGTGCGACTGTGTGCGACGTTCTTGTTCAGCGATGTGTTGCAACGGTTGTAATAATGGAGTGTATCAGTGTCTATTCAAATTAAATATCTGTTAGCATTAACATTTCGGTCTTTATTTCACTGTCAAATATAACCTAACTACAGTTACCAGTTGATACAAGTGGCAGCCATGCTGCCTACATAACTGCTGATGCTGCCTCTCGCAGCAGCATGTAGGCGCTGCGGAGAACATTCCCTGGTGCCTTGTATTATATTCAAATTATTCTCACCATCGATGTTACTTTGCAAGCTTAGTAAAGATAACTAAGCAAGATTTGACAATACCCAAATACAACCTCCTTGGGTGCTTTTAAAATAAGTGGATTGTATCTGTTACCATGGGATTCATAATATCCATAACGTTTTCAGCTAAGTGACAAATATTTTGGAACACAAACCATGAAATAGTTTGAAATAGTGGAGAGTGAGATGATTACAGGAGTTTTTTTTTACTGGAAACTATTATTTGCATGGGAAACAACACGATTTGAGTTTTGGAGATACGGAAATGTGAACCTGGAATCAAATCTTGGTGAACAAACCGATGCCATTGAATCGAAGCAAGCAGCGTAATTACTCAATGGAAGGTCTCTTTCCTCTCAAGTGATAATGATAGAAACCTTCCATTCGTCTTTCGCTTGTGATGTTTAGAAAATAAATTATTACATCTTTGGTTAATGTGCCCACCTATGACTGATATCTTGGTTAATAATAATAATAATAATAATAATAATAATCATCATCATAGTAATGTAATGTTTTTAATGCCCCTTGTTGGTAGCGACATGTAATGTTTTCTACCTGGGCGGACTATTCACCAGAAAATACTACTGCTAAGTTTGGTCTATGTTGGGCGCCAAGCTGGATACACTGTGTTCCAAGCTAAATTTATATATTTAATATCGACCCCTAGCGTGAGTAGAACATATGAGAGACTCTTAATGACTAGGCCGTGGGATGATTGAATCATCAACCCAGACAACATTTGATTGTGGAGAAGGATGAGGTATTATAACTATTGCTACCTACTGGAATTAAAGAATCTACTTGGTAATAATTGAATTTAATACACTTAGAAAATCTGATGGCAACATGAATAAAATTAACACTGTTAACGGAGCACACTACTTTAAACATTGCCACGAACAAAATTACTTAATACGCCGGTCGGGATAATAACGTGAATTTAACTTATTTCCAAATTAATGCTTAAAGAATTTATATAGCCCTATTGAAAAACAGAGAGTGTGTGTCGTAGATTACTTGTGCTTACCAACGGAAACATTGTCTCCACGTGGTTGAAGTCTCGCAGCGTCGGACGCTCTGCATTGGTGTTGACGGCGTCAGATTCTTCCTCGTTGATCAAAAGTAATCGTTACAGCTTGTGGTGGAGTCTATTCCGTGAACCACAACACGTCGTCTGGCTAAACACTCCAAGACGCGTGGAACTCATGATCTGATGTGATCAGCGGAGTAAGCGTGAATAAAATTGTCCCACTTGGGACTAACGAACAAAGTACCTCCTTACTGCTCCAAGCGTAATGTCTTAATGAATGTCCTCACTCACACCGCGCGTCCACTATATCTTCAATCTTCTCCCACCAGGGTCTAGCTTAATACCGCGGCCTCGCTGCTTCGACCAATCCGCGTGCGTCACGTATCTCGCCATGCCCCAGCTACGTTGCTTCTTCTTCCTTGATTGGCTGGTCACCACACGTGGCTATTCCCGCCATGAGGCTGCCTCCCCGTATTTATATTTCCGTATCCGGGCAAGACGTAGATCATACACGTTTTCTTGCTTTGAAGTGTTCCCTCGGATTTCGTAATTTTATTGTACTCCAATCTATTCTTGTATTGAAATACCCAGTGAGTCACACACCACTCTCTCTTACCCCTAATGAATAAAATCCCGACTTTACGTATGAAATGATTTGCCGTGCAACCTTATATTGGAATCATCCAATATAGATATGGATTTCTACTAGTAGAAATCCTATCTGTAATCTTCCAAATTTAAAAGCTCCAAAAAATGACGTTATAAATATTAATAATAATAATAATAAAAATATGAAATATGAAATTGAATAAACTGAAATAATTTAACTTGGCCGGATTATTGCCGCGTTTAACAAATATGATATAGTCCAACTAACTTGTGTTAGTGGCATAAAACCCCCTAGAAAAACATGTTACATTCGCCTCGAATAATCATGTGCTTTACCATGCATATGGTACAGCACTTGATGATTCCAGACACGTTAGAAAAAACCCTCCAAAATACAACTTATACAAGTGAAATGACCTTTTACACATATAAACACATATAAACCCTCAATCATGCGCTTTGCGCTAATGTTCGTCTTGTTATGATGTGTTCTTATATTGTCCACTTCATAATGTTTGTCATTCTCACGAATGTTCATTCTACAGCTCTCTCTCTCATCATTCTATGTGGGACCCTCTATATCCATAATTCACTACACACGCATTTATGGTGTTCAGTAGAAAACCACTGTTTAACTCTTGTAGAAGTATTAGGTGCTCCTCACCTACCGGATACCAATATCATGGTACACGATCTCACACGATCACACACGATCACACACTCGCGGTAGAGCAAAGTGATCTACTTCCCACCTTCTCTGTAAAATTTTTAATTAAAAGGGAAGACATGACTGAAAAAAACAGTAAGTACCCATTACTTATAACACTTAAATATTCCTGTGCCGTATGTGCCCTATCTTATTAAGTACATATACACAAAACCCACTTTACTCTAGATCACAATTTCTCATATTCCTCGCTCAGCCTGTAGTTCACAACCCAGACCAGTCCATCTATCGAACCTGACCTAGTTGCCACTACTTTTTATCTGTTACTTATATACAACATCTCATGAGGTCTAGTACCTTGTACACAAACTACTTTAATTATATCCAACCCTGATCTAACATAGCTAGGTCGTAAGCAGAAATCACGTGTGCTGACATGTATGAGCTTCATGGAGGACTGTCTCGCCTTCTGATGGCCCATCTTTTATCTCGTGGACGCCTTAAGCTAACAAGTCCTATACAAGCGCTCCCCCATCTCTTGGAGATAAATGGGAACCCATCAGCGCTGCCAAAATGGCCTTGGTGCATCGAGACAATTTAGTGCTCAACAGCATCCACCACTCCCTTCATCTTTCCCTGTACCTTAAAAACTCTCATTTACTTACATACTACCCCCCTGTGTGATTTCTGATACGCCTGCCTTGAAGACCAGATCTTCCACTCACCACATACCACTCTTACTCATTTGATAGGCTGGCTCGCCAGCTAAACACACTTATTTTATGACACATATTTCTTAAGGCTATGAATATTATACGTTCCGTATAACCTTTTTCCCTGACCGTCCTCCAGCACATGCTGTTTTGCCAATACGTTTAGACACTACAAATGGGCCCTCATAGAGGTAGAAAAACTTGGACATAACTTTCTCTAGCTTATTTGACTGTTTCGGCACTCTAAGTAAGACTTTGTCTCCCGGCTCGAATAGGTCAAATTTAGTTTCTTTTTGTTGGCGAATTCTCTTTTGAGCTGACTTAGATAAATTCTGTTTCGCCAACTGGACAATGACGTCCATCCCCGGTTGCTTTCCCTCATTTAACCCCAAGACTCTGGCAAGTTCATTTTGTGGTCTTTTTCCGAAGTGTACTTCGTGTGGCGTCAGTTTCGTGCTCTCATGCTGGACAGAATTCAGCCAAGTCTCGACTTTGGGAAGATGTCCAACCCAGGCCGAATGCTTATCATGCACTAGAGTCCGAAAAAGACGACCCACTTCCCTTAATGGACGCTCTGCAGAATTACCCTGAGGGTACCTTACAGATGAATGAACGTGTGTAACCCCAGCTTCTTGCATACTGGTTCTCCATTTCTTTGCAACAAACTGTGGTCCACTGTCAGATAATATCCTGTGAGGAACGCCAAACTCGGGTATATACCTATTAATGATCAGTCGGCTACACGCTAGACCGGTGGCTTTCCTTAGCGGATATAGCTTGACATACTTACTAAAAGCGTCAATAACTATAAAAATGTATTCGTAGCCGTACTGTCCTTTAACGATCGGGCCAAATAAATCCACACACAGTAGTTCCCAGGGACTACTTGTGAGAACTGCCGATCTTTCCCCGACTAAATATTTAACTGGATACTTGCTTCTCTGACAGGTGTCACACCTAGCTAAGATCCTTCTAACATCCCTTCCCATTTTACTCCAAATAAAGTTATGTGCAATTTCATAGAAGACTTTGGTAGCACCAAAGTGTCCTAGTTCCTTATGAATGAACCAAATTAGTTCCTCCCGTAAACTGGCAGGAACACATATTGCCCACCGATTCTTCCTACATTTTCGTGCAAGAAGCCCATCCTGCATCTTGTACGTGAACCGCCCTACTTTTACACACTCCTCGTCGCTTGCTTCTAATATAGCCAGAGGCTCCCTTAAAATTACGTCATCACGTTGCTCCACTAACATATTTCTCAGTGTCTGTAACGATGCCCTGTTGCTACTGTCCACACATGCACATAACAAAATACCGTCCTCTGCCTTAACAACAGGATTATCCCTACATAAATTTGTGTCCCTAGAAAGCATATCTGCAAGAATGTTATCTTTCCCTTTAATATATTTTACCGTGAATTCGTATTCCTGAAGTGCAAGAATCCACCTACTAACTCTGTTAGAACTGAGTTTACATGTCCTCATATATAATAAAGCATGGTGATCTGTATGAATCTCAAATTTACCCCCAACTAAATACATCCTAAATTTTCCTAAACTGAAAACAATTCCTAAAAGCTCTAACTCAGTGATAGTATATCTTTTCTCTGCTGCTGTAAGTCCTCGTGATGCTAAAGACACTATGCACAAATTACCCTCTTCATCTCTCTGACACAATACTCCTGCAATTCCTATATGTGACGCATCAGTCATTGCCACATATTCCCTATCCTTCAAAGGATACTTCAGCACCACAGCTTGCTCAAAGCCTGCCTTCAGCGCTTGAAATGCCAGATCATGCTTGGACTCCCATCTCCAGCGATTACCACTTTTAAGCAAATCTCTAAATGGTTCTACTAACCCTGAGTATTTAAGAACGAACCTGCGAAAAAAATTGCATTTTCCAAGGTATGTTTTCAACTGTTTTACATTCTGTGGTACTTCTGCATTAAGTATCTTATTAACCCTACTTTCCTCTGGTGTCACACCCCTACTTGACACTTTATGACCTAAAAATGTCACTTCTGTCTGACAGAATGACGACTTGGACAGTTTCAGAGTGAACCCTGCCTGATCTAACTTTTGAAATACACTGTCTAAATGACGTAGATGCTCCTCAAAACTGCGTGAACTGATTACCATATCATCGATGTAAATAGTTACAAACTCTCCCGTGTCATCTCCTAATGCGATGTTTAAAGCCCTAATTAAAGCTGCTGAGCTACTTTTTAACCCATAAGGTACCCTGCAAAACTGATAAAGGTTATATTTATGACTAAAAGCTGTAAATGGCCGATCATCATACATAAGTGGCACTTGCCAGAAACTGGAACTTAAATATACACATGTGAAATACTTTTTACCCTCAAATGTCTGCATCAAATCTTCAATGGACATGGACTTCAGCTGATCTGAACTGATTCTACTGTTAACTAAACGAGCGTCTAAACAAATACGAACTGTGCCGTCGACCTTCGGTACTGTAATTAAAGGATTAACATATTGACTGTTTGAGTATTCTATAATGCCATCTTCAAGCATCTGGTTAATTTGTGCCTCTACTGCACCCTGATAAGCGAAAGGTATAGGATATCTATATCCTGTGAATACTGATCTATCAATAACGTTCAATGAATGTGTATAGCAATTGGCCATGCCATTGCGATCCTCAAATACTCTCCTATTATACAATAACACATCATAGAGCAGAACACACTGGCCTCCCTCTATATGCCCCTGAAATGCAGCATCACGTAACGAGTCCTCCAGACTACCGTTCGTAATCAAACTGCCCACAAAAATTTGAGTATCCCGCTCTTCGGCTGGTGATATCTCACTTAAAGAACAAATCACTCCTACAACACTACTCCCCTGAACATTGTCGTTGAACGCTACCTCTACTTCAGAATTATTCCATTTAAATTTCAAACTACCTACTTCATAACATAAGTTACCAGACACTCTACTTAGCCAATCTGAACCCAAAATAACACTGAAAACTAAGTTTGGAATTACAATACAAATCTGCTTTTCGATATGATTATTAATTTTAATGTCCACTAAAACTTGCTTAGAAATTACTTTAGACCTCTTCCCTACAGCTGTGATAACAAAAGTGCTTTTAATTGGTATCTCCTCAAAATTTACACCAGTTCCTTTCATTTTATCGTAATATGTACTACTCATGCAGCTCTTCATGCAACCACTATCAATTAAAACATCGGTGTGCGCCTCGGACACGTTAAGTTTAATAATGGGGCTTTTACTAGCCACCTCCTGGATAATACGTTCATCATTTAATTCATGCAACAATTCATTTCTTACATTTAGGTCATAGTGTTCCTGTATAATTGTATGGACAGGGCATGCTACAGACTGAGATTCTGACCTTACTTCGCAGCCTGGTTCGCGTTTAAAGAACCGCTACAGCTGGCTGTAGTACTACTAACTACGGCACTGGTCTGGTTGTTCTGGGCTGTGTTGTCATTGTTTGGCTGTATATTACTACCACTAGGCTGTCCTCTTCCTTGACCCCTATTCTGGTTGTAATTATTGTCATTATAATTTCTCCCTTGATTTCCCCTGAAATCATTATTTCTCCCTTGATTTCCCCTGAAATAATCGTTTCTCCCTTGATTCCCCCTGAAATCATTGTTCCTCCCCTGATACTGATTACCATAGCCATTTCCTCTATTCTGATTTAGCTGACTATTATTATTATTTCTATTTTGAGCATTGGCCCCTTCGCCACCGTTCCCTTGAACTTCCTGATGCCTGGCTTCATTAGGCCTATTATTATTATAGCCCTGGTTCCTATTGAAATTGTCCTCATAACCCCCTCTCCCTAGTGCATCAAATGTGCTTAACACATTTTCTACTTGTGATATTGTCTTTACATTCTGGATACAAGCAGCCTCCTTGATCCTATAGGGAAAGTGCCTAAGTAGCAACCTCACCACATCACTTTCCTCCTTCAAGCCATCCAGATATTTACACACTAATACCTGCCCTAATAAGTATTCGGTCATGGTGGAGCTTCCTTTAGGGTTATATTTACCACCCACTACTCCCTCACGATGCTGCGACTGAATAACCTCATTCCAGAACTTTTCACAGAATTTCATTTTAAAATCATTAATATCAGTAAACTTGTCTCTATAGACAGCAAACCAATTCCTCGTTTCCCCCACAAACACTTGTTCTAAAATGTCAACTACCTGTCACCACTCAATACTACCATCTTCCAACCTCTCCCCAAATTTATTTTCTATAGAATTCATGAACTCCATTGGGCACCCTTGTCGATTGCTGAACTTACCCAGTTCTACCTCCCTGTGTGTGCTATTCACAAAAACTGGCCTATTCTGACTATTTTCTTGCCTGATCCTAGCTTTTAATTTTAATTCTAATTCTGCGATTTTCTCCTCAGCCTTCCTCTCAATACTGTTTACTGTTAATTTAATGTTTCCTTCTGATTCTTCTACTTTATCATATAGCTTTGCTTGTTTCTCCTCAATCTTGCTAATGCTCTCTCTATTACTCTCTCTTAAATCATTTACTTCTGCAACTATTTGTAGGTGGACTTTCTCAATTCTACCCCCAGCTGTTCCTTAACCTCTCTAGTTGATACCTGAATCTTGTCAATTCCCCCCCCCAATTTCTTTTTAACCTGCAGTGTTTCTAATTTAACTAATTCCTTTAAATTTTCAGCCTGTGTGCTGATTCTACTTTCCAACTCCTCCTGTACTTTTCCTAATTTCCTGTCTACATCTGCAATGATCTCTTTAACCTTCTCTTCCATTACTCCTCTGATTTCTCCTCTAATCTGCTCCATTTTCACACTAATTTCCTTGTTGTTCTTATCTAATTTTGCATTATTCTGTTCTAATTTTTTATTTAAAGCTTCTGTACTTTCTTTATTTTCCCTACTGTTTTGTTCTAATTTTGCATTATTCTGTTCTAATTTTTTATTTAAAGCTTCTGTACTTTCTTTATTTTCCCTACTGTTTTGTTCTAATTTTGCATTTAAGGCATCTGTACTTTCTTTATTTTCCCTACTGTTTTGTTCTAATTTTGCATTATTCTGTTCTAATTTTGCATTAATCTGTTCTAATTTTGCATTTAAGGCATCACTACTAACTTTGTTCTGATACATGAACTCGAGAAGTAAAGTTTTTAATCCTGGTTGGCCGCCTACACTCCCTGTTTCAGTATCGGGATTTACCTCCGCTACCCCTGTACTACCATCACTCGACATACTGCTCGTATCATCACTCTCCCGTTGATGACCACTACATAACCTCATCTGTCTTTCTTTCTCATCCCCCATAATGATATACACTGATAAAGACAAATAACCCCCAAAATACCGGCACAGAAATATGTCTCCTTCTCCTTCCTCAAATGTTCCTGGGTTTTCGACCCAACGTTGTCGGCGACAAATGTAATGGTTATTAATGCTCCTAGTTGGTAGCGACATGTAATGTTTTCTACCTGGACGGACTATTCGCCAGAAAATACTACTGCTAAGTTTGATCTATGTTGGGCGCCAAGCTGGATACACTGTGTTCCAAGCTAAATTTATATATTTAATATCGACCCCTAGCGTGAGTAGAACATATGAGAGACTCTTAATGACTAGGCCGTGGGATGATTGAATCATCAACCCATACAACATTTGATTGTGGAGAAGGATGAGGTATTATAACTATTGCTACCTACTGGAATTAAAGAATCTACTTGGTAATAATTGAATTTAATACACTTAGAAAATCTGATGGCAACATGAATAAAATTAACACTGTTAACGGAGCACACTACTTTAAACATTGCCACGAACAAAATTACTTAATACGCCGGTCGGGATAATAACGTGAATTTAACTTATTTCCAAATTAATGCTTAAAGAATTTATATAGCCCTATTGAAAAACAGAGAGTGTGTGTCGTAGATTACTTGTGCTTACCAACGGAAACATTGTCTCCACGTGGTTGAAGTCTAGCAGCGTCGGACGCTCTGCATTGGTGTTGACGGCGTCAGATTCTTCCTCGTTGATCAAAAGTAATCGTTACAGCTTGTGGTGGAGTCTATTCCATGAACCACAACACGTCGTCTGGCTAAACACTCCAAGACGCGTGGAACTCATGATCAGCGGAGTAAGCGTGAATAAAATTGTCCCACTTGGGACTAACGAACAAAGTACCTCCTTACTGCTCCAAGCGTAATGTCTTAATGAATGTCCTCACTCACACCGCGCGTCCACTATATCTTCAATCTTCTCCCACCAGGGTCTAGCTTAATACCGCGGCCTCGCTGCTTCGACCAATCCGCGTGCGTCACGTATCTCGCCATGCCCCAGCTACGTTGCTTCTTCTTCCTTGATTGGCTGGTCACCACACGTGGCTATTCCCGCCATGAGGCTGCCTCCCCGTATTTATATTTCCGTATCCGGGCAAGACGTAGATCATACACGTTTTCTTGCTTTGAAGTGTTCCCTCGGATTTCGTAATTTTATTGTACTCCAATCTATTCTTGTATTGAAATACCCAGTGAGTCACACACCACTCTCTCTTACCCCTAATGAATAAAATCCCGACTTTACGTATGAAATGATTTGCCGTGCAACCTTATATTGGAATCATCCAATATAGATATGGATTTCTACTAGTAGAAATCCTATCTGTAATCTTCCAAATTTAAAAGCTCCAAAAAATGACGTTATAAATATTAATAATAATAATAAAAATATGAAATATGAAATTGAATAAACTGAAATAATTTAACTTGGCCGGATTATTGCCGCGTTTAACAAATATGATATAGTCCAACTAACTTGTGTTAGTGGCATAAAACCCCCTAGAAAAACATGTTACATTCGCCTCGAATAATCATGTGCTTTACCATGCATATGGTACAGCACTTGATGATTCCAGACACGTTAGAAAAAACCCTCCAAAATACAACTTATACAAGTGAAATGACCTTTTACACATATAAACACATATAAACCCTCAATCATGCGCTTTGCGCTAATGTTCGTCTTGTTATGACGTGTTCTTATATTGTCCACTTCATAATGTTTGTCATTCTCACGAATGTTCATTCTACAGCTCTCTCTCTCATCATTCTATGTGGGACCCTCTATATCCATAATTCACTACACACGCATTTATGGTGTTCAGTAGAAAACCACTGTTTAACTCTTGTAGAAGTATTAGGTGCTCCTCACCTACCGGATACCAATATCATGGTACACGATCTCACACGATCACACACGATCACACACTCGCGGTAGAGCAAAGTAATCTACTTCCCACCTTCTCTGTAAAATTTTTAATTAAAAGGGAAGACATGACTGAAAAAACCAGTAAGTACCCATTACTTATAACACTTAAATATTCCTGTGCCGTATGTGCCCTATCTTATTAAGTACATATACACAAAACCCACTTTACTCTAGATCACAATTTCTCATATTCCTCGCTCAGCCTGTAGTTCACAACCCAGACCAGTCCATCTATCGAACCTGACCTAGTTGCCACTACTTTTTATCTGTTACTTATATACAACATCTCATGAGGTCTAGTACCTTGTACACAAACTACTTTAATTATATCCAACCCTGATCTAACATAGCTAGGTCGTAAGCAGAAATCACGTGTGCTGACATGTATGAGCTTCATGGAGGACTGTCTCGCCTTCTGATGGCCCATCTTTTATCTCGTGGACGCCTTAAGCTAACAAGCCCTATACAAGCGCTCCCCCATCTCTTGGAGATAAATGGGAACCCATCAGCGCTGCCAAAATGGCCTTGGTGCATCGAGACAATTTAGTGCTCAACAGCATCCACCACTCCCTTCATCTTTCCCTGTACCTTAAAAACTCTCATTTACTTACATACTACCCCCCTGTGTGATTTCTGATACGCCTGCCTTGAAGACCAGATCTTCCACTCACCACATACCACTCTTACTCATTTGATAGGCTGGCTCGCCAGCTAAACACACTTATTTTATGACACATATTTCTTAAGGCTATGAATATTATACGTTCCGTATAACCTTTTTCCCTGACCGTCCTCCAGCACATGCTGTTTTGCCAATACGTTTAGACACTACAAATGGGCCCTCATAGAGGTAGAAAAACTTGGACATAACTTTCTCTAGCTTATTTGACTGTTTCGGCACTCTAAGTAAGACTTTGTCTCCCGGCTCGAATAGGTCAAATTTAGTTTCTTTTTGTTGGCGAATTCTCTTTTGAGCTGACTTAGATAAATTCTGTTTCGCCAACTGGACAATGACATCCATCCCCGGTTGCTTTCCCTCATTTAACCCCAAGACTCTGGCAAGTTCATTTTGTGGTATTTTTCCGAAGTGTACTTCGTGTGGCGTCAGTTTCGTGCTCTCATGCTGTACAGAATTCAGCCAAGTCTCGACTTTGGGAAGATGTCCAACCCAGGCCGAATGCTTATCATGCACTAGAGTCCGAAAAAGACGACCCACTTCCCTTAATGGACGCTCTGCAGAATTACCCTGAGGGTACCTTACAGATGAATGAACGTGTGTAACCCCAGCTTCTTGCATACTGGTTCTCCATTTCTTTGCAACAAACTGTGGTCCACTGTCAGATAATATCCTGTGAGGAACGCCAAACTCGGGTATATACCTTTTAATGATCAGTCGGCTACACGCTAGACCGGTGGCTTTCCTTAGCGGATATAGCTTGACATACTTACTAAAAGCGTCAATAACTATAAAAATGTATTCGTAGCCGTACTGTCCTTTAACGATCGGGCCAAATAAATCCACACACAGTAGTTCCCTGGGACTACTTGTGAGAACTGCCGATCTTTCCCCGACTAAATATTTAACTGGATACTTGCTTCTCTGACAGGTGTCACACCTAGCTAAGATCCTTCTAACATCCCTTCCCATTTTACTCCAAATAAAGTTATGTGCAATTTCATAGAAGACTTTGGTAGCACCAAAGTGTCCTAGTTCCTTATGAATGAACCAAATTAGTTCCTCCCGTAAACTGGCAGGAACACATATTGCCCACCGATTCTTCCTACATTTTCGTGCAAGAAGCCCATCCTGCATCTTGTACGTGAACCGCCCTACTTTTACACACTCCTCGTCGCTTGCTTCTAATATAGCCAGAGGCTCCCTTAAAATTACGTCATCACGTTGCTCCACTAACATATTTCTCAGTGTCTGTAACGATGCCCTGTTGCTACTGTCCACACATGCACATAACAAAATACCGTCCTCTGCCTTAACAACAGGATTATCCCTACATAAATTTGTGTCCCTAGAAAGCATATCTGCAAGAATGTTATCTTTCCCTTTAATATATTCTACCGTGAATTCGTATTCCTGAAGTGCAAGAATCCACCTACTAACTCTGTTAGAACTGAGTTTACATGTCCTCATATATAATAAAGCATGGTGATCTGTATGAATCTCAAATTTACCCCCAACTAAATACATCCTAAATTTTCCTAAACTGAAAACAATTCCTAAAAGCTCTAACTCAGTGATAGTATATCTTTTCTCTGCTGCTGTAAGTCCTCGTGATGCTAAAGACACTATGCACAAATTACCCTCTTCATCTCTCTGACACAATACTCCTGCAATTCCTATATGTGACTCATCAGTCATTGCCACATATTCCCTATCCTTCAAAGGATACTTCAGCACCACAGCTTGCTCAAAGCCTGCCTTCAGCGCTTGAAATGCCAGATCATGCTTGGACTCCCATCTCCAGCGATTACCACTTTTAAGCAAATCTCTAACTGGTTCTACTAACCCTGAGTATTTAAGAACGAACCTGCGAAAAAAATTGCAAATTCCAAGGTATGTTTTCAACTGTTTTACATTCTGTGGTACTTCTGCATTAAGTATCTTATTAACCCTACTTTCCTCTGGTGTCACACCCCTACTTGACACTTTATGACCTAAAAATGTCACTTCTGTCTGACAGAATGACGACTTGGACAGTTTCAGAGTGAACCCTGCCTGATCTAACTTTTGAAATACACTGTCTAAATGACGTAGATGCTCCTCAAAACTGCGTGAACTGATTACCATATCATCGATGTAAATAGTTACAAACTCTCCCGTGTCATCTCCTAATGCGATGTTTAAAGCCCTAATTAAAGCTGCTGAGCTACTTTTTAACCCATAAGGTACCCTGCAAAACTGATAAAGGTTATATTTATGACTAAAAGCTGTAAATGGCCGATCATCATACATAAGTGGCACTTGCCAGAAACTGGAACTTAAATCTACACATGTGAAATACTTTTTACCCTCAAATGTCTCCATCAAATCTTCAATGGACATGGACTTCAGCTGATCTGAACTGATTCTACTGTTAACTAAACGAGCGTCTAAACAAATACGAACTGTGCCGTCGACCTTCGGTACTGTAATTAAAGGATTAACATATTGACTGTTTGAGTACTCTATAATGCCATCTTCAAGCATCTGGTTAATTTGTGCCTCTACTGCACCCTGATAAGCGAAAGGTATAGGATATCTATATCCTGTGAATACTGATCTATCAATAACGTTCAATGAATGTGTATAGCAATTGGCCATGCCAATGCGATCCTCAAATGCTCTCCTATTATACAATAACACATCATAGAGCAGAACACACTGGCCTCCCTCTATATGCCCCTGAAATGCAGCATCACGTAACGAGTCCTCCAGACTACCGTTCGTAATCAAACTGCCCACAAAAATTTGAGTATCCCGCTCTTCGGCTGGTGATATCTCACTTAAAGAACAAATCACTCCTACAACACTACTCCCCTGAACATTGTCGTTGAACGCTACCTCTACTTCAGAATTATTCCATTTAAATTTCAAACTACCTACTTCATAACATAAGTTACCAGACACTCTACTTAGCCAATCTGAACCCAAAATAACACTGAAAACTAAGTTTGGAATTACAATACAAATCTGCTTTTCGATATGATTATTAATTTTAATGTCCACTAAAACTTGCTTAGAAATTACTTTAGACCTCTTCCCTACAGCTGTGATAACAAAAGTGCTTTTAATTGGTATCTCCTCAAAATTTACACCAGTTCCTTTCATTTTATCGTAATATGTACTACTCATGCAGCTCTTCATGCAACCACTATCAATTAAAACATCGGTGTGCGCCTCGGACACGTTAAGTTTAATAATGGGGCTTTTACTAGCCACCTCCTGGATAATACGTTCATCATTTAATTCATGCAACAATTCATTTCTTACATTTAGGTCATAGTGTTCCTGTATAATTGTATGGACAGGGCATGCTACAGACTGAGATTCTGACCTTACTTCGCAGCCTGGTTCGCGTTTAAAGAACCGCTACAGCTGGCTGTAGTACTACTAACTACGGCACTGGTCTGGTTGTTCTGGGCTGTGTTGTCATTGTTTGGCTGTATATTACTACCACTAGGCTGTCCTCTTCCTTGACCCCTATTCTGGTTGTAATTATTGTCATTATAATTTCTCCCTTGATTTCCCCTGAAATCATTATTTCTCCCTTGATTTCCCCTGAAATAATCGTTCTCCCTTGATTCCCCCTGAAATCATTGTTCCTCCCCTGATACTGATTACCATAGCCATTTCCTCTATTCTGATTTAGCTGACTATTATTATTATTTCTATTTTGAGCATTGGCCCCTTCGCCACCGTTCCCTTGAACTTCCTGATGCCTGGCTTCATTAGGCCTATTATTATTATAGCCCTGGTTCCTATTGAAATTGTCCTCATAACCCCCTCTCCCTAGTGCATCAAATGTGCTTAACACATTTTCTACTTGTGATATTGTCTTTACATTCTGGATACAAGCAGCCTCCTTGATCCTATAGGGAAAGTGCCTAAGTAGCAACCTCACCACATCACTTTCCTCCTTCAAGCCATCCAGATATTTACACACTAATACCTGCCCTAATAAGTATTCGGTCATGGTGGAGCTTCCTTTAGGGTTATATTTACCACCCACTACTCCCTCACGATGCTGCGACTGAATAACCTCATTCCAGAACTTTTCACAGAATTTCATTTTAAAATCATTAATATCAGTAAACTTGTCTCTATAGACAGCAAACCAATTCCTCGTTTCCCCCACAAACACTTGTTCTAAAATGTCAACTACCTGTCACCACTCAATACTACCATCTTCCAACCTCTCCCCAAATTTATTTTCTATAGAATTCATGAACTCCATTGGGCACCCTTGTCGATTGCTGAACTTACCCAGTTCTACCTCCCTGTGTGTGCTATTCACAAAAACTGGCCTATTCTGACTATTTTCTTGCCTGATCCTAGCTTTTAATTTTAATTCTAATTCTGCGATTTTCTCCTCAGCCTTCCTCTCAATACTGTTTACTGTTAATTTAATGTTTCCTTCTGATTCTTCTACTTTATCATATAGCTTTGCTTGTTTCTCCTCAATCTTGCTAATGCTCTCTCTATTACTCTCTCTTAAATCATTTACTTCTGCAACTATTTGTAGGTGGACTTTCTCAATTCTACCCCCAGCTGTTCCTTAACCTCTCTAGTTGATACCTGAATCTTGTCAATTCCCCCCCCCCCCCCAATTTCTTTTTAACCTGCAGTGTTTCTAATTTAA
Organism: Meconema thalassinum; assembly: GCA_946902985.2. Lineage (NCBI taxonomy): Eukaryota > Metazoa > Arthropoda > Insecta > Orthoptera > Tettigoniidae > Meconema > Meconema thalassinum. The sequence goes on from OX336389.2 coordinate 1,077,207,632, forward strand.
CTAATTCCTTTAAATTTTCAGCCTGTGTGCTGATTCTACTTTCCAACTCCTCCTGTACTTTTCCTAATTTCCTGTCTACATCTGCAATGATCTCTTTAACCTTCTCTTCCATTACTCCTCTGATTTCTCCTCTAATCTGCTCCATTTTCACACTAATTTCCTTGTTGTTCTTATCTAATTTTGCATTATTCTGTTCTAATTTTTTATTTAAAGCTTCTGTACTTTCTTTATTTTCCCTACTGTTTTGTTCTAATTTTGCATTATTCTGTTCTAATTTTTTATTTAAAGCTTCTGTACTTTCTTTATTTTCCCTACTGTTTTGTTCTAATTTTGCATTTAAGGCATCTGTACTTTCTTTATTTTCCCTACTGTTTTGTTCTAATTTTGCATTATTCTGTTCTAATTTTGCATTAATCTGTTCTAATTTTGCATTTAAGGCATCACTACTAACTTTGTTCTGATACATGAACTCGAGAAGTAAAGTTTTTAATCCTGGTTGGCCGCCTACACTCCCTGTTTCAGTATCGGGATTTACCTCCGCTACCCCTGTACTACCATCACTCGACATACTGCTCGTATCATCACTCTCCCGTTGATGACCACTACATAACCTCATCTGTCTTTCTTTCTCATCCCCCATAATGATATACACTGATAAAGACAAATAACCCCCAAAATACCGGCACAGAAATATGTCTCCTTCTCCTTCCTCAAATGTTCCTGGGTTTTCGACCCAACGTTGTCGGCGACAAATGTAATGGTTATTAATGCTCCTAGTTGGTAGCGACATGTAATGTTTTCTACCTGGACGGACTATTCGCCAGAAAATACTACTGCTAAGTTTGATCTATGTTGGGCGCCAAGCTGGATACACTGTGTTCCAAGCTAAATGTATATATTTAATATCGACCCCTAGCGTGAGTAGAACATATGAGAGACTCTTAATGACTAGGCCATGGGATGATTGAATCATCAACCCATACAACATTTGATTGTGGAGAAGGATGAGGTATTATAACTATTGCTACCTACTGGAATTAAAGAATCTACTTGGTAATAATTGAATTTAATACACTTAGAAAATCTGATGGCAACATGAATAAAATTAACACTGTTAACGGAGCACACTACTTTAAACATTGCCACGAACAAAATTACTTAATACGCCGGTCGGGATAATAACGTGAATTTAACTTATTTCCAAATTAATGCTTAAAGAATTTATATAGCCCTATTGAAAAACAGAGAGTGTGTGTCGTAGATTACTTGTGCTTACCAACGGAAACATTGTCTCCACGTGGTTGAAGTCTCGCAGCGTCGGACGCTCTGCATTGGTGTTGACGGCGTCAGATTCTTCCTCGTTGATCAAAAGTAATCGTTACAGCTTGTGGTGGAGTCTATTCCATGAACCACAACACGTCGTCTGGCTAAACACTCCAAGACGCGTGGAACTCATGATCAGCGGAGTAAGCGTGAATAAAATTGTCCCACTTGGGACTAACGAACAAAGTACCTCCTTACTGCTCCAAGCGTAATGTCTTAATGAATGTCCTCACTCACACCGCGCGTCCACTATATCTCAATCTTCTCCCACCAGGGTCTAGCTTAATACCGCGGCCTCGCTGCTTCGACCAATCCGCGTGCGTCACGTATCTCGCCATGCCCAGGCTACGTTGCTTCTTCTTCCTTGATTGGCTGGTCACCACACGTGGCTATTCCCGCCATGAGGCTGCCTCCCCGTATTTATATTTCCGTATCCGGGCAAGACGTAGATCATACACGTTTTCTTGCTTTGAAGTGTTCCCTCGGATTTCGTAATTTTATTGTACTCCAATCTATTCTTGTATTGAAATACCCAGTGAGTCACACACCACTCTCTCTTACCCCTAATGAATAAAATCCCGACTTTACGTATGAAATGATTTGCCGTGCAACCTTATATTGGAATCATCCAATATAGATATGGATTTCTACTAGTAGAAATCCTATCTGTAATCTTCCAAATTTAAAAGCTCCAAAAAATGACGTTATAAATATTAATAATAATAATAAAAATATGAAATATGAAATTGAATAAACTGAAATAATTTAACTTGGCCGGATTATTGCCGCGTTTAACAAATATGATATAGTCCAACTAACTTGTGTTAGTGGCATAAAACCCCCTAGAAAAACATGTTACATTCGCCTCGAATAATCATGTGCTTTACCATGCATATGGTACAGCACTTGATGATTCCAGACACGTTAGAAAAAACCCTCCAAAATACAACTTATACAAGTGAAATGACCTTTTACACATATAAACACATATAAACCCTCAATCATGCGCTTTGCGCTAATGTTCGTCTTGTTATGACGTGTTCTTATATTGTCCACTTCATAATGTTTGTCATTCTCACGAATGTTCATTCTACAGCTCTCTCTCTCATCATTCTATGTGGGACCCTCTATATCCATAATTCACTACACACGCATTTATGGTGTTCAGTAGAAAACCACTGTTTAACTCTTGTAGAAGTATTAGGTGCTCCTCACCTACCGGATACCAATATCATGGTACACGATCTCACACGATCACACACGATCACACACTCGCGGTAGAGCAAAGTAATCTACTTCCCACCTTCTCTGTAAAATTTTTAATTAAAAGGGAAGACATGACTGAAAAAACCAGTAAGTACCCATTACTTATAACACTTAAATATTCCTGTGCCGTATGTGCCCTATCTTATTAAGTACATATACACAAAACCCACTTTACTCTAGATCACAATTTCTCATATTCCTCGCTCAGCCTGTAGTTCACAACCCAGACCAGTCCATCTATCGAACCTGACCTAGTTGCCACTACTTTTTATCTGTTACTTATATACAACATCTCATGAGGTCTAGTACCTTGTACACAAACTACTTTAATTATATCCAACCCTGATCTAACATAGCTAGGTCGTAAGCAGAAATCACGTGTGCTGACATGTATGAGCTTCATGGAGGACTGTCTCGCCTTCTGATGGCCCATCTTTTATCTCGTGGACGCCTTAAGCTAACAAGCCCTATACAAGCGCTCCCCCATCTCTTGGAGATAAATGGGAACCCATCAGCGCTGCCAAAATGGCCTTGGTGCATCGAGACAATTTAGTGCTCAACAGCATCCACCACTCCCTTCATCTTTCCCTGTACCTTAAAAACTCTCATTTACTTACATACTACCCCCCTGTGTGATTTCTGATACGCCTGCCTTGAAGACCAGATCTTCCACTCACCACATACCACTCTTACTCATTTGATAGGCTGGCTCGCCAGCTAAACACACTTATTTTATGACACATATTTCTTAAGGCTATGAATATTATACGTTCCGTATAACCTTTTTCCCTGACCGTCCTCCAGCACATGCTGTTTTGCCAATACGTTTAGACACTACAAATGGGCCCTCATAGAGGTAGAAAAACTTGGACATAACTTTCTCTAGCTTATTTGACTGTTTCGGCACTCTAAGTAAGACTTTGTCTCCCGGCTCGAATAGGTCAAATTTATTTAGTTTCTTTTTGTTGGCGAATTCTCTTTTGAGCTGACTTAGATAAATTCTGTTTCGCCAACTGGACAATGACATCCATCCCCGGTTGCTTTCCCTCATTTAACCCCAAGACTCTGGCAAGTTCATTTTGTGGTCTTTTTCCGAAGTGTACTTCGTGTGGCGTCAGTTTCGTGCTCTCATGCTGGACAGAATTCAGCCAAGTCTCGACTTTGGGAAGATGTCCAACCCAGGCCGAATGCTTATCATGCACTAGAGTCCGAAAAAGACGACCACTTCCCTTAATGGACGCTCTGCAGAATTACCCTGAGGGTACCTTACAGATGAATGAACGTGTGTAACCCCAGCTTCTTGCATACTGGTTCTCCATTTCTTTGCAACAAACTGTGGTCCACTGTCAGATAATATCCTGTGAGGAACGCCAACTCGGGTATATACCTATTAACTGATCAGTCGGCTACACGCTAGACCCGGTGGCTTTCCTTAGCGGATATAGCTTGACATACTTACTAAAAGCGTCAATAACTATAAAAATGTATTCGTAGCCGTACTGTCCTTTAACGATCGGGCCAAATAAATCCAACACACAGTAGTTCCCCGGGACTACTTGTGAGAACTGCCGATCTTTCCCCCGACTAAATATTTAACTGGATACTTGCTTCTCTGACAGGTGTCACACCTAGCTAAGATCCTTCTAACATCCCTTCCCATTTTACTCCAAATAAAGTTATGTGCAATTTCATAGAAGACTTTGGTAGCACCAAAGGTGTCCTAGTTCCTTATGAATGAACCCAATTAGTTCCTCCCGTAAACTGGCAGGAACACATATTGCCCCACCGATTCTTCCTACATTTTCGTGCAAGAAGCCCATCCTGCATCTTGTACGTGAACCGCCCTACTTTTACACACTCCTCGTCGCTTGCTATCTAATATAGCCAGAGGCTCCCTTAAAAATTACGTCATCACGTTGCTCCCACTAACATATTTCTCAGTGTCTGTAACGATGCCCTGTTGCTACTGTCCACACATGCACATAACAAAATACCGTCCTCTGCCTTAACAACAGGAATTATCCCTACATAAATTTGTGTCCCTAGAAAGCATATCTGCAAGGAATGTTATCTTTCCCTTTAATATATTCTACCGTGAATTCGTATTCCTGAAGTGCAAGAATCCACCTACTAACTCTGTTAGAACTGAGTTTACATGTCCTCATATATAATATAGCATGGTGATCTGTATGAATCTCAAATTTACCCCCAACTAAATACATCCCTAAATTTTCCTAAACTGAAAACAATTCCTAAAAGCTCTAACTCAGTGATAGTATATCTTTTCTCTGCTGCTGTAAGTCCTCGTGATGCTAAAGACACTATGCACAAATTACCCTCTTCATCTCTCTGACACAATACTCCTGCAATTCCTATATGTGACGCATCAGTCATTGCCACATATTCCCTATCCTTCAAAGGATACTTCAGCACCACAGCTTGCTCAAAGCCTGCCTTCAGCGCTTGAAATGCCAGATCATGCTTGGACTCCCATCTCCAGCGATTACCACTTTTAAGCAAATCTCTAACTGGTTCTACTAACCCTGAGTATTTAAGAACGAACCTGCGAAAAAAATTGCAAATTCCAAGGTATGTTTTCAACTGTTTTACATTCTGTGGTACTTCTGCATTAAGTATCTTATTAACCCTACTTTCCTCTGGTGTCACACCCCCTACTTGACACTTTATGGACCTAAAAATGTCACTTCTGTCTGACAGAATGACGACTTGGACAGTTTCAGAGTGAACCCCTCGCCTGATCTAACTTTTGAAATACACTGTCTAAATGACGTAGATGCTCCTCAAAACTGCGTGAACTGATTACCATATCATCGATGTAAATAGTTACAAACTCTCCCGTGTCATCTCCTAATGCGATGTTTAAAGCCCTAATTAAAGCTGCTGAGCTACTTTTTAACCCATAAGGTACCCTGCAAAACTGATAAAGGTTATATTTAAGACTAAAAGCTGTAAATGGCCGATCATCATACATAAGTGGCACTTGCCAGAAACTGGAACTTAAATCTACACATGTGAAATACTTTTTACCCTCAAATGTCTCCATCAAATCTTCAATGGACATGGACTTCAGCTGATCTGAACTGATTCTACTGTTAACTAAACGAGCGTCTAAACAAATACGAACTGTGCCGTCGACCTTCGGTACTGTAATTAAAGGATTAACATATTGACTGTTTGAGTACTCTATAATGCCATCTTCAAGCATCTGGTTAATTTGTGCCTCTACTGCACCCTGATAAGCGAAAGGTATAGGATATCTAATATCCTGTGAATACTGATCTATCAATAACGTTCAATGAATGTGTATAGCAATTGGCCATGCCAATGCGATCCTCAAATGCTCTCCTATTATACAATAACACATCATAGAGCAGAACACACTGGCCTCCCTCTATATGCCCCTGAAATGCAGCATCACGTAACGAGTCCTCCAGACTACCGTTCGTAATCAAACTGCCCCACAAAAATTTGAGTATCCCGCTCTTCGGCTGGTGATATCTCACTTAAAGAACAAATCACTCCTACAACACTACTCCCCTGAACATTGTCGTTGAACGCTACCTCTACTTCAGAATTATTCCATTTAAATTTCAAACTACCTACTTCATAACATAAGTTACCAGACACTCTACTTAGCCAATCTGAACCCAAAATAACACTGAAAACTAAGTTTGGAATTACAATACAAATCTGCTTTTCGATATGATTATTAATTTTTAATGTCCACTAAAACTTGCTTAGAAATTACTTTAGACCTCTTCCCTACAGCTGTGATAACAAAAGTGCTTTTAATTGGTATCTCCTCAAAATTTACAACCAGTTCCTTTCATTTTATCGTAATATGTACTACTCATCGCAGCTCTTCATGCAACCACTATCAATTAAAACATCGGTGTGCGCCTCGGACACGTTAAGTTTAATAATGGGGCTTTTACTAGCCACCTCCTGGATAATACGTTCATCATTTAATTCATGCAACAATTCATTTCTTACATTTAGGTCATAGTGTTCCTGTATAATTGTATGGACAGGGCATGCTACAGACTGAGATTCTGACCTTACTTCGCAGCCTGGTTCGCGTTTAAAGAACCGCCTACAGCTGGCTGTAGTACTACTAACTACGGCACTGGTCTGGTTGTTCTGGGCTGTGTTGTCATTGTTTGGCTGTATATTACTACCACTAGGCTGTCCTCTTCCTTGACCCCTATTCTGGTTGTAATTATTGTCATTATAATTTCTCCCTTGATTTCCCCTGAAATCATTATTTCTCCCTTGATTTCCCCTGAAATAATCGTTCTCCCTTGATTCCCCCCTGAAATCATTGTTCCTCCCCTGATACTGATTACCATAGCCATTTCCTCTATTCTGATTTAGCTGACTATTATTATTATTTCTATTTTGAGCATTGGCCCCTTCGCCACCGTTCCCTTTGAACTTCCTGATGCCCCTGGCTTCATTAGGCCTATTATTATTATAGCCCTGGTTCCTATTGAAATTGTCCCTCATAACCCCCCTCTCCCTAGTGCATCAAATGTGCTTAACACATTTTCTACTTGTGATATTGTCTTTACATTCTGGATACAAGCAGCCTCCTTGATCCTATAGGGAAAGTGCCTAAGTAGCAACCTCACCACATCACTTTCCTCCTTCAAGCCATCCAGATATTTACACCACTAAATACCTGCCCCTAATAAGTATTCGGGTCATGGTCGGAGCTTCCTTTAGGGTTATATTTACCACCCACTACTCACTCACGATGCTGCGACTGAATAACCTCATTCCAGAACTTTTCACAGAATTTCATTTTAAAATCATTAATATCAGTAAACTTGTCTCTATAGACAGCAAACCAATTCCTCGTTTCCCCCACAA